>OY757939.1:24665721-24858221 GCA_963585895.1 Sepioteuthis lessoniana
GACAAAAAGATAGATAGATAGATAGATAGATAGATATGAGAGTTGATGAATAAGTCTATGGCCGAGTTCGTGCTTATTCTCAGAATTATGAGATCTTAGTCGATGATGTTTGATCTATGTGCTTGATATTCGCCTATGAATAAAGCCCATTAAAAAGGAAGGAGATTATGTTGAAAATAAATGTATGTTGCGTAAAATATTTTTATCTTATAGAATTATACACGTACCTGCCTGTAAGTAGTTAAATATTTTTATCAAACGATATGTAGAAGATGAAATAAATGGCAACATTTAGAGACTAACATGTAAGCCATAATTAAGTAGATTTTAAAAGCATAGTAAAGTACAGACAATTTTGCTAGGAAAGTATTTGTGGAAATTTAACATGAAAAATCAACTTTTTAAATTATCCTGGTCATCAGCATAGCCAAGACTTAAATTTAGAAAAAAAAAGGAAAAAGAATTTGAGCATCAGCGGCTAGGGGTAGAGTAAAGAAAGAATGAGTTGAACTCGAATAGAAGGAAAATTAAGATAGATAGATTAAATAAAATCACTGAAATATATATATATATATATATATATATATATATATATATATATATATATTGACAGTGCGATGCACAGACTGACCTAAACAGATAGAAAGTGAGAGTCAGAGAGTAAAAGAGTTTATGAGAGAGAGAGAGAGAGAGAGAGAGAGAGAGAGAGAGATGGAGGAGGAGGGACAAGAATGTCAGATAAAAGAAAAAATAGTATAAGTAAATGTCTATTGATGGATAGCAGGAGAGAGAGAGAGAGAGAGGCGAGAGAGAGAGCGAGAGAGAGAGTGAGAGAGAGAGAGAGTGTGTGTGTGTGTGTTTGTGTGTGTGTGTGAGTGATAGATAGATAGATAGATAGATAGATAGATAGATAGATAGATAGATAGATGGGAGTAGACTAAGATAGATAGATTGATAGATAGATGGAAATGCTGAGATAGGTAGGTATGATTTATTTAATAGATAGATAGATAGAATTACTTAGGCAGGTATGTATTATTTAATAGGTAGATAGAATGATAATTATGGTTTATTTCTCTGAGCTCGTTGATACTGATGATGCAGTTTATTCTGCAATCCTTAGTGACAAGTGTAGTAAATCCAAAAGCAAGGAATGGTGTCCGTGGTCATGGTAGTAGTTATGGTGGTGGTGGTGGTGGTGGTGATATTCTCAAGCAGGTAGTGGGGTGTGACTGGAGAGTCGGACAGAAAAACCATTCTGCTTCGCTCTATTGTATTAGTCGCACTTGAATGGATGACAGTGTTTCCTGCTCATCAATAGGCTTATTGATATTCCACAGCCTTCTTTTCCTTTGCTCGTCGGCTGGCTCTGTTCTCCTCCTTCCTTCCTTCCTTCCTTCCTTCCTTCCTTGTTTTCACTCTTCTCTTTCTTTCCTTCCTCTTTTCTTTCTTTCCTTTCTCTTCTCTTTCTTCCTTCCCTCTCCTTCTAATTCCATTAATTCTTTCTTTCTTTTCTTTGATCTTTTCTTTTCTTTTTTTCCCTCCTTGTTTCCCTCTTTTATTGTATCCTTTCTACCTATCGGGTCGACAGGTGTCCTCGTGGCTAAAGTCTTTATTCTTTCTTTCTTCCTTTTCTTCTTCGCTTCCTTTTCCTTCCTTCTTTCTTTTAAATACTCTTTCAATTCTTCCTTCCTTTTCTCCTTCCTTCTTTTTGCTTGTTTCTTTCTGCTTGTTTCTTTCTTTCTTTCTTTCTTTCTTTCTTATCCACTTTCCTTTCTTTCTTTCTTTTGTCTTGAAAATTTGTCATTACTTTCACTATTTGGAACTTAAGTCATGTTTTATTTTGCAATTTGCATTCTAGTTGTGTATATGTTTTTGCTGTTAAAGGGGTGGGTGTGGGTGCTGTTTATTTAGCATATTTGTATTATTACTATCATTATTATGAGAGTTTTTCACATCAGCGTTAGCTGATAGTCTTTCACTGGAGTTTGAGTGACAAAAAGTCTCCTCAAGTCTCCAGGACTATCCTCAGTATCTTAGTCATGCTGTAGTTTGGATGGTTTTTGCTCATTCTATTTTTTTCAAAGTCCTCCAGTCCCCTGTATCAATCCTTTGGCGGCTTTACCAAGAGCACCAATAACAATTGGTATAATTGCCACTTTCATGTTCCACAGTTTTATCAATTTCCTAGCAAAGTTGAGGTACTGACTTTTCTTTTTGTTTTCTTTCAATTTAACTCTGTGGTCAGCTGGGACAGCCAAGTCCACAATTCGGCAAGTTCTCTTTTTTTTGTTGTTGATTATTACAAGGTCTGGTCGTCTGGCCGAGATTAAGTGATCCATTTTTATGTCAAAATCCCATTGGAGTCTGATTGACCGTAAGTTTCCTTCGGCAAATCTTTTATTCTCAGTATTCTTTCCCATCTCAACAATGTTGTGGTCAGTATGCTCTCGCTTCTATCTTTGATTTCCGATTCTTTGAGGGTTTTTTTTCAAGCTGTTGGAGACCGTTCCAACCGCAACCACAGCAATTTGTGCCACCGTTCACCTTCATATTTTTCATTGATTTTTTTTAGCTTTATGGCAAGATCCAAGTATTTTTTTCTATCTTTCCGCGTCATATAATTTTTCTCTTTATTCCATTGGAACAGCAAAACCCACAAGATGGCAAGCTCTTTTCTTATTAACTCTTGATTTGGCTTTTTGGTCGGGATTTCTCCAGTGTCTGAAATTCTCTGAGTATCATTTTCTTGGAGGCTATCTGGTTTGTGCATATACTTTTTGTTAGAATGAATCTCTCACACAATTCTCCGTGGATCATCTTTCCAAAAAAGTCGTATCTAGTCATGTATCTCTTTTTTGTGCCAGTCTGCTGCATTGGTTTATTATGTTATTAACTGTTTCATCTTTAGAATTTACACTTGTAATTCTGTTACAAATTATCAATTCTTGCCTTATTTGGTCCTAATAGTATTATTTTGATGTTTTACTTATGGTGACTTTGTTGACTTCCTGCTGTGTGTGTGTGTTCTTCAAAATACATATATATATATATATATATATATATATATATTTCTTTAAGAAAAAACAAAACCGGTCACATTTTGATTATGAATTTATTTCCATCCTGTTATGTGTTTTTGATATAAATCAAAAACACCAAAAAAAATTAACAGGACTTTTTCAGATGTTATGGATAAAATAATTCAGAATAGACACAAGAAAGAAGGGTGGGAGGGGATAGAAGAGAGATGGAGAGTTTTCTCCTCATTTAGCCCACTTCCGGTTTTTTTTATTTTATTGCCGGTTGGAATTATAGTAAATTAAATTTTTTACTTTTGTTTTTTAAATTCTAAAACGAAAAATACCTATATATATATATATATACTTGTCAAATATATGTGTGTTCTTATATATGTGTGTGTGTGTGTGTGTGTGTGTATGTTTGTGTGTATTTGGGTAACATTTCTTCGTTGAGGCATATTTGGTGGCTAATAAATTTATTAACCAATACCAGCCAAATATCATAACATCCATACGGTGACTTGAACAGATAAAAAAAAAATATTTAGACAAAAGACATCGACACTTTTTGACCAAATATATATATATATATATATGTTCTAATCAATGCATTTATGTCTCTCTCTCTGTCTCTCTGTCTCTCTCTCTCTATTTAAATATATATAAGCACAAGTGTACACAGAAATGTCTTATACAAATTGGTGTTTTAAACGCATACGAATGTGTGTGAGTGTATAGGAGTATGTGTGTGTGTCTGTATGTTATATTCTGTAAACGGGACTTCTTCAATGAGTTTTACGCAGTTTAAAGATCAAATCAATATTTCTTTTTCTATTTTTTTGCTCTTCTTGCATATTTTTCCTGTCCTTGAATTGTTGTATCGACGCAATTGTCAATCCTGGCGATTTTTCTTCCTCCCCGTTTATTTGTTTTTTCTTTTTTTTACATGTTGAGTCTCTTTATGACATCTTTTGGGTGTAATGCCTTGTGCATTGTCATCAATTTCCTTTTATTTCGGTCCATTTGCCTAATCTCCTCTCCTGTCCATTTTAACAATGATCCAGATTATTTTATAGAAATGACTGCACAGTCTCATTCCTTTGATGAGATTTCTGATGCAGAGTTTTGGTTTGAGAAGCTTTGTTGTTTTTCTGAGGTTCTCTTTTTAAAACTTTTTCTTTCACTTCTATTTAATGGCTTTGACTTTCAATATTCCCACGTACTTGTAATTTTCCTTTTCTTCTAGTGTTTTGATACTTTTCTGACTTGGTAGTTCTAACTCTGCAGTTGTTTGTTTTTTTCCCTTTTTCTATATCAGCTTTGCAAATTCGTCGGCTGCTGGCTGGAGCTTATCGTCTTCTGCTAGGCCGAAAAAAGAAGGGGTGTATGCTGATACCAGCGAAAGGAGCTCGTATTACTTCGCCTCCGGGCAAGATGCCCGCTGCATACTGAAGTTTGTGAGGTCAGTGATTGCATTCATATACAATGGTCTACCACGTGCGTGAGTGGCAAAATTCTGTGTTGCCAAAACAGGAAGCCTACTGGTTAAATTTTCTTATAGTTTGTAAAAGGGTTTCTAGTTCTTTTTCATATTTGGCAAATATCTTGATGTCATCAAAATACTTAAGATGGTTGAGCTTTTCCTACGATTAAAAAAAAAATTACAGCTTCCTGTACATTACCTTTGTATACAATAGAGAAGTATTATTGCTATAAAAATAGTAATGGTTAGAACAAGTCTCCCAGGATAATGCCTCTTTAAATTTTAACCTCTGATAGGGTTGGTCCTCTTGCAACTAATTCCAATTTCTAGTTTTTCATGGCTTTTATGATGAAGTTGACGACTTGGTTGAATATTTTGAACGATTTCTTAATTCTATTATTCATTTTTGTTGGACTATATCACCAGCCTTTTTTGTGTGTAATCCTTTGGTTGGTGTGGTTTGTTGGGTTTTATGGCATATCAACCTTTGTAGGTTATTTAACGCCAAATCCATTTTTATGTAAATAGTCTGTTCTATTCAAAACAATTCCGTTTAGCATAAGTATACATTTTAATTGTCAAAAACATTTCTATTTCAAACTATTCAAGCAGTTATATGTAACAATTCAGTCAAGTGTAGATACAGTTTTAATGTCGAAAAAAAAAGCTCTATTTCAAATAATTCAGTTAAGCATAAGCACGCAGTTTAAATGTAAGTACGGTTTAATTGTCAAAAACATTTCTATTTCAAGCTATTTAGTTTACTCAAACCATTCAGTTTAGCATAAGTATGCTGTTAGTTCTATCTAACCCATAGATAGGGCCCTAGCAGGTGCTACCACTCTGGGCCAGAGTGGACCTGGGAGCGATGGCAATGAAGGGGTACTCCGCATTCCCCAAAGCTCCAACACTGCTGGAACCTCACCATCAGATTGTTTAGTGTTATATATCAGGACACTCGTTAGTGGGGGTCTTACCCCTCTGTAGAGGTGCAGTCAGTGTATTCTACAGCCCCA
Organism: Sepioteuthis lessoniana; assembly: GCA_963585895.1. Classification (NCBI taxonomy): domain Eukaryota; kingdom Metazoa; phylum Mollusca; class Cephalopoda; order Myopsida; family Loliginidae; genus Sepioteuthis; species Sepioteuthis lessoniana. Next base: position 24,671,244 of record OY757939.1, read on the forward strand.
GCCGACTGGGCAATACACAGAGTAAAATGTCAAACAGTTTTATTTCAGATAATTCAGTTTAGACGTCAAAACAGTTCTATTTTGAGCTATTCATTTCAGCACTAGTGCGCAGTTATAATGTCAAAACAGTTTTATTTTAAACAATTCAGTTTAGCATAAATACGCAGTTTAAATGCAAAAATCACTATAGTGAAAGCACAGGTTAGTTCTATTTAACCTATAAATAGGACCCTTATCAGGTGCAACCACTTCTGGGAGCGATGGCAATAAAGGGCTACTCCGCATTCCCCCAAGCTCCAGCATTGCTGGAACCTCACCATCAGATTGTTTAGTGTCATATACAGGACACTCGTTGGGGTCTTGTCTTACCCCTCTGCAGAAAAGCAGTCGGTGTATTCTATAGCCCCAGCCGACAGGGCCCAGTTGTGTATCCGTGCCATAGCTACATTTTACCACTTTCTTTTTGCCTCCATGAGCTCTAGTGGCACTGATCTATCTATCTATCTATCTATCTATCAAATTATATATATATATATATGTGTGTGTGTGTGTGTGTGTGTGTGTTGAAATTATAGATTGTGGTGAATCTGACAAGATGATAAAAATAAGTGGAAAGATGGATAAATCAAACTCTTACAAAGGTTTAGTATTAGTGATATTTCATTCCTTTATTCCAAGAACTTTTAGTCTAATGAAGTTCTTGGAATAAATGAATGAAATATCACTACTACTAAACCTTTGTAAGAGTTTGATTTATCCATCTTTCCACTTATTTTTATCATATATATGCGTGTGTTGGCCATCTGTTCAACTTGTTTTGTAACGGAATCCTTTTTGATCTTCTGAATATAGTACAAGGCATCCAAGAGATCAATATATTTACTATATTATTAGTCCAGTTACCTTGAGTAAACATGTTATTGGTCAGTAGTTGGGGAGTATAGTTCTTACTTTGGGGTTTTCACCTTTTATCATCCATTTGGGTAATTTTACTTCTTGTAGACATTTGGTCCTCTGCTGAGATAAGCAGCCTTGGATGGACATGAATTTTTAAAACCAGAATTCATGTATCCTATCATGGCCTGTCGATTTCCATTTTGTTACTTTCTTAAGTGTGTTATATACTTGAAGTAACGATTAATTATATTAATCCTTTTTGTTGATTATATTATATTATTTAGTTGGTTCTGGGCCATTGGCCTAATGAGTAGTGTTCGCCAATGGTCCAGGAGACTGGGGTTCAATTCCAGACTCAAAAAATGATACTTGATGCCTCCTTGCTTAACACACAGCATTATAAGGTAAGGATCAAGGGTAAAGTGGAGCAATCCAGGGAAAGGAGTAGTACCCTCCTCTACACCTAGGTGTATTAGCTATTGAAAATGGAGCCTTCGGGTCACCCTCGACTAAGGTCACCAACTTTACTTTGTTTAGTTGGTAAGGCTTTGAACTACTCGATGTCTCTTGGTTCAGGTGTTATAGGCAGACGGTGCACCCTCACACTCGCGCAGAGATATGATAATCATCATCTCTCACAATAAACTCCCTGACATGAAATGGGACTGGACGCGCAGTTAGAGTGAATTTAGTGGGTGGATGACGTCATGCCCAGATGAAATGGCCTGGGGATTTTCGGAAATTTGAAAAGGTGAGTTTAAATACGCCTGTCGAAGAGAGCAGTTGAGTTTTTCGGATCTCATCAGATCAGATCAGTTTGGGTCTCGACCGGTAGAGATGAGTTGAGGTCTTAGACACTACAAGATGCGCCACGCGTGGTGGTGAGAGGTGTCAACATCGTATTGTTAGCATAGGCCCTTATGAATTGTATCTCTCTCTCCTCGTGTTGCCAAAGTTCTGTTGGGAGAAAGAAATAAACCCTTTTGTCCGCCTGTATTATTATTGTTATCATTATTATTATTATTATTATTATTGATATCATCATGATCATACAACAAATGTTCAAATTGTTTTTTTCATTTCTTTATCCGTTCGGAATTTCTGTTATATACTTTTTCTTTCCATATCTTTCACCAGAAAAGTTTGGTTTCCTTTGCATTTGGTTGTTTATTTGCCTTTATGCTTTCTCCACTGATTTGCTGAAAGAATTTCTTTGATTATTTTGGACGGTCCTATTTCGAGTTTTTCACGCCAGCGTAAGCCGATAGTTTGTCACTGAATTTTGAGTGACAGCAATTTTCCTAAAGTCTCCAGAACTCTCCAGAGTATTCTGGCTGATCTTAGTTATGTCGTAGTTTAGATGGTCTCTGCTCATTCTCTTTTTTCAAATTCCTCCAATCACTGTATAAATCCTTTGGCGACTTTACCAAGAGCACCAATTATAATTGGTGTCATTGTCACTTTCATGTTACAGATTTTTTTTTATTCCCTAACAAAGTCGAGGTACTGATCTTTCTTTTCATTTTCCTTCATTTAACTCTGTGGTCAGCCGGAAAAACAGCCAAGTCAACAATTCGGCAAGTTCTCTTTTTTTTTGTTGATTATTACAAGGTCTGGTTGCCTATCCGAGATTTGGTGATCCGTTTTTATGTCAAAATTCCATTGGAGTTTGTGTCTCATTCTCCAGGACAGATTCTGGGTTTCGTATAAACCATTTGTTCATATGGTCAAACTTCAATTTCTTGCACAATTGCCATTCGATCACCTTGCCCACACATTATTCTCCTTTGAGAGTTTTTCATACCAGTGTTAACTGTTTTTTTTTTGTTTTTTGTTTTTTACTGGGGCTTGGGTAAGTCTCCTCAAGTCAGTAGGACTCTTAGTATTCTGGCCGATCTTAATAATGCTGTAGTTTGGAAGGTCTTCCCTTGTCCTCTTATTTTCAAGTGTTTCCGTCCTTTTACGAATTCTTTAATAATTATTATTAAATAAGAATATTTACTTAAAATTTTGTAATTGCTTATAATTGAAAAATACTGACTTCGGCATTACATTATTCAAATGTTTACCTGCCGGAAATCCAACCAACCTACCAACCGTTTCTACTTTTACTAGTCACTCGTTTTGAACTGAAATATCGTCTCATACTTTACACCAGATGTTCCCAAATTTATTTTATTTTATTTCATTTTTTTTGCTGATGACCCTTTCTACGTTCTACTTCTGAGGTCCCCAAATATCATTTCATTTTATAGGATCCTTGAGAAATACATAGTCCATGGGAGGGGCATATGATTCACCCCCAGTTGAGAACATACGTTCTAGACCTTTCTTTTATTTTCACTAATTTTTTCTCCGCCTCTATCTTCTGCCCACTCTTTCTCTCTCTCTCTCTCTCTCTCGGTTCTTCTCGCTTCCCCTTATCTTTCCATCACCCCCTTATTTATGCCTACTCAGAAGCTTTTGGTTAGTTTTCTTCTTTTGGTTGCAGACAAAATCCAGTCGACCATGGATTCACTCCTACGTCCGTACTGCGTTTTTGTAACTCTTGTTCGCATGCATACGCGGCAACGCTCTTTGAAAATTGCACCACGTGTGTAATTATCATATACTCGCACTTAGTCACTTGATTATAAATAATCAATTCAAATAAATATACAATTTTTGGTGCAAAATTCATCTTCTGTTAGTCGTTGAGGCAGTTTTCTCTTTTTTTAAAGAGAAAATTTAGAGACATTTGTTTTTATTTAAAACTAATTTAAAATCGATTAACGAAGCTAAATTTGATTGCTTTAAATTTGAACTTTCGTCATTATTAATAGCCTGATGAGACTTTCCATCTTTTCATCTTATTGTTGCTATTCGACTCATTTTAGTAGAGGATATAGTTTTAAGTTTCTGAATTTCTCAGAAAGAAATGCATTATTATCAATATAGTAAAAATAAATGCAATTTTCATATGTTGCCCGATTTTCCCAGACAAACATTTATCACTATTATTTTTTATCAGTATTTTGTTCATCTTAATTTGTTATTCGTATCATCATAGAAGTGACTCTTGTTGAGTTATTTTATGTTGAACTCTGTCTTTTCTTCAGTAAATAAGATTTCAAATTACTTCTTCCCAGGCAGCACCTACTCTATTGTTTAAAAGGGTTGATTTTATTGCCTGGTGCCTGAGACAACTGTGAAGGGGAATGACTAAGTAAACAGATGGTTTTGTCCCCACCACGCGGAGTTTATTTTTTTGTAAGGTATAAGTAAATAAATTTGGCAACCTTAGTCGAGGGTGACCCGAAGGCTTCCTTTTCAATAGCTACTACACCGAAGTTTTGGGGAGGGGGCTACTCCATTCTCTATATTGCTCCACTTTACTCTTGATCCATACCTTATAATAGCTGTTACACCGAGGTGGAGGAGAGCGTGGTACTCCATTCCCTGGATTCCTCCACTTTACCCTTGATCCATACCTTATGATGCTGAGAGTTAAGCAAGGAGGTATCGAGTACCGTTTTTTGAGTCTTTGGTATGACTCGACTTGGGATTGAACCCCGGTCTCCCGGACCATTGGCGATCATTCTACTCATTAGGCCAATGGTCACACGAACCTAACATTGAGTCAAATTTTGGCTATGTAAAGAATCAAATAAATCGGTATATAGTTTTAAATAACTATTATATTTATGAGTTTTAAATAATTATCATTGGCCTAGTGGGTAGAGTGTTCGCCAATGGTCCGGCAGATCTGGGTTCAGTCCCTGGTCGTGTCATACCAAAGACTTTAAAATGGTACTTGATACCTCCTTGCTTAACATCCAGCAATATAAGGTACGTATCGAGGGTAAAGTGGAGCAATCCTAGGAAAGGAGTAGCGCCCTCCCCTACACCTCGGTGTAGTAGCTATTTAAAAGAGAGCCTTATGGTCGCCCTCGACTACAGTCGCTAACTTTACTTACTTTATATTGTTTTAAGTAATTATTCCTATTTGATAATTATATTTTTGAACACAGTTTATGGTATCAAATATTTCAAGAAATTAATTGATTTCAGATAACACTAATAATGATCCATTGTAAACAATGACAGGTCAAGAATCGTGTTTGAGGGCATATAAAACGTACGGGTGTATAAGACGCAGCCAGTTTCAGTAGAGCAAATCAAGAAAAAAATGAAGTACTTATATTAAACGTAATGAAAGTAATAATATGAATATTATCAATGAAAACACTTTTAATCTGCACAATAGCCTTTTAAATAAAGGCAATAGGTATATGAAAGTTATCCTAAAGTCTAAACTAATAGGAGTTGTCTGATAGTTAATTTCGGTCGACTATCGGGAATTTTAAACCTATATATGGCATATAAGACGCGGGGGAATTTTAAAAGATATTTTTTACGGTATCTATTCTTCATCATCATCATCATATCGCGCTGGTAGTACGGATATCCCTGACCCTCTCTCGCCACTCCTCCCTATCTTTCATCGCCCGAGGTAGGTCTTCAGGACAATATCCCGTATCCTCACATAGCTGCTGAATGTACGTTCGTGCTGGTCGTCCTGCTTTTGCGCGGCCATGTGTGGGGATCCATAAGAGTACATCTCTTATGAGTTCATTTCAGCTTCTCCAGCAGTGTCCTGCATGTCTGGTTCGTCTAACTTGAATAGTTTTCGTGATAGGGGGCAGGTGGCCGTACAGTTGGTGTCTTGTGGGGTGTTGCTGCCAGGACTTGTTCAGGATTGCACGCAGCATTCTTGTGTAATTGCCATCTAGCTTCTTCTCCAGCCGTTTTGTTAGCGTCCATGTAGTGCATCCATATAGCAGTATCGATGTGACTGCTGCCTGGAAGAAACTGCGTTTCATTTTATCGGTTAGGTCTGATTTCCATATAATCGATAGCCTATTGATAGCTGTCCATGCTTTCGTTAACCTCGTTTCGATGTCCTTTTCGGTTGATTCGACGCTGCTTCCTAGGTATGGGAATTTGTCTACTAGTTTAAGAGGGGTTCCTTCTAGAGTGGAGATGTCCCCCGTTTGGTTATAGCATATATATTCCGTTTTGTGTGCATTAACATAGAGGCCTAAAAAAATGTATCTATTCTTAATACACATAATTTACACAGATTTATATGGTTTCAAGTATTCTTATCGAAAAAAAAAAAATTGCACACAATTATAGGATATCAAGTATTTCTATGTAACACTAATAATTTATACAAAAATGCCTCGTGGGCTGGGGCTATAGAATACACCGACTGCATCACTGCAGAAGAGCAAGACTCCCTCAACGGGTGTCGTGGATATGGCACGAAACAATCTGATGTTGATGTTCCAGTAACGAATAATCCTTCCTTGCCATTGCTCCCAAGTCCATTCTGGCCTGGAGTGCTAGCACCTGATATGGTCCTATCTGTGGATCAAATAGAACAAAACTGCGTACTTACGCTAAACTGATTTGCTTGAAATAGACCTATTTTTGTATGCTTAACTGGATTGTTTGAAATTGAACAGTTTTTGATATTGAAACTGTACTTACGCTAAAATGAACTGTTTAAAATACAACTATTTTGTAAACAAAATCTATACTTAAACTAAACAGAATTGTTCAAATTAGAACTGTTTGACTAAGCAGAATAGCTTGAAATAGAAATATTTTTGATAATTAAACTGCGTACTCATGCTAAACTGAATAATTTGAAATAAAACTGTTTATTTGTATGAAAATTGATTCGGCATTTAATAACCTGCTGAGGTTGATATACGATAAAACTAAAACAAAGAAACAAAGAAACAAACACACAATTATATGGTTTAAAGTATTTCAAGCAACTATATGATTTCAAGTAACTACGATTGATAAAAATCTGCCTAATGTACTAAAACTGAAATTCATAATACGTTAAAATTATTCCGATGAATGGGAGCGCGCTTTATTCAGCAGATACCGTTGGAGGAAATAGAATTGGCCGCTCGGTTTCAAATCCTGGACGTGGTTGTTTCCGTTTCATTTCTCTGTAACGTGCTTCGTAGAGGGCATGAATACCATTTCTTCACCACCCAGCTATGCGTAAAAAGTAGATCAAACTTGTTTTTTTAGTCTTCTTAAACCAACCAGTCAAAAAGAAAGAAAACACTGCTTAAGATTAGTCGCATCTACTAAATACAAATAATGAATGAACGTATTTGCTGATTATGTTGGCTGGTTGGTTTTGTTTTACGGCCTATCAACCCTTTTCAGATCATTTAACACCGAAGCAAGTCATTTTTAAAAGTATTTCAGACAGTTTATTATAAATATATTTTTTTTGTTTACACACAGTTAAATGTAAAAAACAGTTCTATTCCAAGCAATTTAGTTTAGCAAATGTACACAGATTAAATGTAAAAACAGTTAATTTCAAACAATCAGTTTAGCGTAATTACATAGTTTAGTTTTATTTGATTCATAGATTGGACCCTATCAGGTGCTACCACTCCGACCAAGAGAGGACCTGGGAGTGATGCCAATTAAGGGGTACTTTACATTCCACAAAGCTCCAACATTACTAGAACATCACCATCAGATTGTTTCGTGTCATATCCAGGGCACTTATTTGGGGAGTCTTGCCCCTCTGCAGAGAAGCAGTCGGTGTATTCTACAAACCCAGAGGGGTGTCCTCGTGGTGTAATGGTTAAAGTGATGGACTGCGAAATCGTACTGAGCGAGTTCGTACTCCAGTCGCGCTATTACGTTCACTCTCGGGCAAATACCATTGGGAAAGGTATGAATCCCCTTATCCTCCCAGCTATGGGTTAAATAGTACCACTACTGTTCTTCTAGGAGAATTGCTTTTGCATTTAAGAAACCAAACCTACAACCCCAGTCGACTGGGCAATGTTGATTATATATTTACCACACCTTCTGCATTAGCAGGATGCGATACAAGGTCACTTTTTTAGTTTAACAAGTTTTAATTCAGGGTTTTCTTTCTCCTATACCGGTTGTTATACCAGTCAGTCATACTGTTTACATATATATGGCGATAATATTTTTAAAGTTATTGATGCTACATAAAATACGAAAATTCTTATTCAGGATTTGAACTCGGCCCGCCGTGTCCATTTCCTGCACAGATAATCGTTATACTAAGAGCGCCTCCACAAATAACAATCATTATTTATTAATTTTGAGCTGAATAACATTTTTTAAGGTTAGTAATGCGAGTCTTACTAATAATCGAGTTGTTTTCACCTGTTTAAATTTATCAAATAAAAAGAAAAAAAAAATCATAAAAAGAATGAAGAAAGTCTCCGTGGCATGGTGACTAACGTGTTGGACTATGACATCGTTGTTTTCGAGTTCGATCTCTACTCGTGCTATAACGTTCACATTCGGACTATCACTCTTAGGAAAAGTTTGAACCCCCGTATTCACCCTTGCTAAAAAGATGAATTTGCCATTAAAGAACACACGATGGTTGGCATACCATTAAACTTAGAAATCAAACAAAGCCAAACCATCTTTGTAAAAAATATCTAAAATTCATGACCCTACATGATATTAGATAAGATATATATATACATATTTTTAAAATATACTACTACTTTTCCACTGAGATTGCCATAATCGTTACAGTGTTCGTTAATGGTCCGTCAGACCGGGTTTAAATCTCAGGTCGAGTCATACCAAAGACTCTAAAAATGATACTTGATGCCTCCTTAACACTCAGCATTATAAGGTACGTATCAAGTGTAAAGTGGAACAATCAGGAGAAAGCAGTAGCGCCCTCCCTTCCACCTCAGTGTAGTAGCTATTGAAAAGGGAGCCTGCGGACGTCCAACTTTCCGTGTGTGTATATAAATATATATGTATAGAGAGAGATGGACAGATAGAATTAAGATATTTCAGTATAATCTTAAATGTACATTGTGATATATATATATATATATATATTTCAAAAGCAGTATCAAGAAATACTACTGAAAACTAAATTGAAGATAGATATTTTCATTCCGAAGAAGAAAAAAACAAACACCCACCAGATTTATTACCTCCGTTTCAAAAATTATGAAACGTCTACTACATTCACTGGTGACGTCTGCCTTCCTATTTTTCTTAACGTGCGTCTTTCACTTTGTGGTTGCCTTGGCGACGAGAAATCAAACCGCGGTCATTATTGGCGATGTTTGGCGACGTGGAATCTGCTGTTATGGCGAGATGCGTGAGTGGCCCACTCACTCGCGAGAGATGTGCTCTGGGTTGGGCGGGTGAGATACACGCATGCGCGAGCAAGACAAGCGAGCGCGCGCGCACATACACACACACAATCATTCGCACATACATACATACATACATACATACATAGACATACACTTACACACAAATCCACATACACACATACACACATATACTTACATACACATACATGCACGCTTACACATACACAAGAATACAAACAAATGCACACATACACACATATATATACACACATATACACATACATACATGCATACAAACACATACGCATACACATAAATACACATACGCACTTATACACAAACACAAACAGTTAAAATCGCGCACTTAGATATATGCATATACACTTATATACACACATATATACATACATATACGCTCAGATACACTCATATCTATATGCACACACATACATAGATAGATACACGCATACATACAATGACACACACACACACATCCTCTCACACACATACACATACGTATACACATACATAGATAAGCACATACACACAAATACGCATATACACAAAAACTCAGATACACATTGACTCGCATACTCACATACATATACATATACAAACATGAATACACGTATATACATATGCACACATGCACATACATACATTGATATACACATGTATAATCATTTAAATTTATACAGATATATACACATATATTCACAAATTCATACAGGTCTATATACAGATACATACATACTTAGATATAAACACATCTGTACACATACAGATATATATACATCTACACACACGCAACCGAAGTTTATACACGTTCTGACAAGCGGACATGCGTAAATAGTCGCGAATGGATCTTAATCAGCAAACACATCAAAATACATCTGGGGAATGGAAATACCTCACAGAAATAATGTCCAGTTGTATTTCTGACTTGCGCCATCCAGTTGCTTATCTTTTGTACAAATTTGTAAATATTTACGATATAAGCGGAACTTCTTTCACGCTAGGTCAATATATATATATATATATATATATATATATACCACCTGACAAGTAAGTAAATTAGGGTGGGTTGACCTACGGAGAAGCCCAACTCCTGTTTCTTAATGCTTCTAACACCTAATATTTTGACCCCTTTGCTCTTGCCCGTGAATTTAAATGATTGGTATTTTTATTTTTATTTTTTATAATTTTATTTTTAATTTTTAAACACGGACAGTAATTCCACATTTGCTGTTTTGCAACTGCAAGAAATGCATGTAAAAAGTCATCTGACGAGACGGAGAGTATAGTAATATTCTCCGCCGAAATAAATCTATATTGACGACTTAATCAAGTTTGAATTTTCATCCGATTACACTATATATATATATATATATATATATGTGTGTGTGTGTGTGTGTGTGTGTGCGTGTGTGTGCGCTTGTGTGTGTGTATTTCAAATTAAAATATAAGTGGCAACAGAACCGAGTCAAATAGTGCGAAGTACAGAGATATCAGAGAACTAATCAAACAATCATATTATCATTAAAAAAGGAAAACGAATACAACCACCCAAGCCACAACACTAAAGTGGACAACATCTTGATCATTAGTTAAGTATTTATGATAAACAGTAAATCAGAGTACCATGGTATGTATTTTTAATCACTAACACTTTCCTGATGATAAGAAATTGTGAGCTACGTGATTTGATTCCTTTTCTTCTTAAATTATGTATCAATACAAATATATTATCGACGGGTGTCCTCGTGGTGTAATGGTTAAAGCGATGGACTGCGGAGTAAGAGAGTTCGTACTCTAGTCGCGCTATTACGTTCACTTTTGGGCAAATACCCTTGGGAAAGGTATGAACCCCTTTATCTTTCAAGCTATGGGTTAAATAGCACCACTACTGTTCTTCTAGAATATCTTTGGCATTAAATAACCTACAAAAGATGATATGCCATTAAATAAAGAAACCAAACCAAATATATAATCGGATAGATCAGACTTCCATATTTGATGGGAAGCACACACACATATATATGTGTGTGTGTGTGTGTGTGTGTTATTGACAAGCAATATTTACATTTCCTCTAACACTTTCATGAAATGTCAATTTCCTTCTAAACCAAAGCTAATAATATTCTATAATTTATTAGTTAGACGTTAAACAATGTAAACGGATATTATTAAGTATTATTTCTTACCAAAAACCGCAGCACTGATAGTCTGTAACCAAACATATAAATATATAAAGTAAGTAAAGCCAGAAGGCTCCCTTTTTAATAGATACCACCCCAAAGTGTAATGGAGGGCGCTATTCCTTTCACTGGATTGCTCCACTTTACTCTTGATACGTATCTAATAATTCGGAGTGTTAAGCAAGGACGTATCACGTACCATTTTTTCAGTCTTTGGTATGACACGACCTGGTACTGAACCCCAGTCTCCCGGACGACTGGCGAATACCCTACCTAGAAGCAACCCCAAAATAAGTATACCTCTCATATATATATATGAGAGGTATACTTATACACCCAATATATATATATATATATAAAAGCCAACAATTCAGTAATATAAAAGATGGGTATATATATATATATATATATATATATATATATATATATATACCCATCTTTTATATTACTGAGGTGTTGGCCTTTTATATTTGAAACATGCAATAATACCGATCAGCACCGACAGAAGAAGCAACTTAAATTAACATATAAAAAAAAATAACTACAAATAGCAGTTGAAAATTTTATAAGCTAAGGACGTGTTCTGATTTATTTGAAGTTATTTTACTTTTGTTGTTCGTGTCTTGCGAAAGGCGAGCATCTTCATTCTTTTTTTTTTATGAAGCATCATTTGCATATTGAGTCTAAGCTATTTTCAATAACTGAACCAAAAAAATAAAAGAGAGTTTGATACTATTTAGATCAAATAAAATTTCTTTGAATCAGATTCAATGCAAAGACCGAAACTTTCAATTACGTTTCACAAATATACTTTTGGAGAAAACTTACAACGTTATTTATTTGTCTTTTTCATAATGTTTTTAATATTTTATACCACTTCATACTTTTTCATTGTTGATTATATTTTCGTTTTAATTGAGGAATCGGATTTGTATTCGTATTTTGAAAATATCTGAATATAATGAAGTATTTGCTCTACTCCTCCCCCCCAGAGTTAGGATGCGATATAAGGTCGATTCTCACGCGGAGTACAGCTGGTTTGAATTTAGAGATTTCTTCCTCCTAGTTTGGTGGCCGTAAGAATGTTTAAAGAGTGCAGTTTGTCCAACTGTTTATTAATGGAGAAAATAGACGGACACAGGAGGCCGAACATAGTTGGTTTGATTTCAGAGATTCCTTTCTCATTGACCGGCTGTCATAAAAAGCTTACTATCTATCTATCTTAGTCTATTCATATCTATTTATCTCAGTCTATTTCTATCTATCTATCTATCCATGTCACTGACGTGTTCAGCAGTAAAACACTATTTTCAACAAAGTTTTGGAAGATTACTTTTTTGCTAACGACACAAAACAAAACAAGATTTAAAAAAAAACATGTCCATATACTTATCCAAAAACCTCATCACGAACAACATAATGATAATCTGTTTTAAGTGGGGTACAGCTGGTTTGAATTCAGGGTTTTCCCTGCTAGTTTTACATAGTAGATGGCTAACATCAATTTTTGACCCGTTGTGTAATAATGAAATTAAGTTCTAAGTCGTTAAATATGAGGAAAAATTCAACACTTTAGCAGTATGACGGACAACCATTGAACTCTGGATTAATACCAGACCAAGACTCTAACTGGAAGATTTCAGTCAGGCGACCAAACGGCTCTAGAGTTAAAATAAGTTAGTTCTTAAGAAACACCTGACCTGAGCGATCGAACGCTCCATCTTGTTCTCAAGCTCCCTGTTTAAACTGAGCGGGTAATAAAGATAAAATTTTGCTAATGAGTAAAAAATAAAATGTACTCATGAAATTCTCGTCACGTTGTCATTCCTTATCAATAAGAACAAGGATGGTTGCACGAAAAAGACCGCAGAACGACCGACGCGGCAAGACGAAATGCCTAGAAAAGAATTAAGTGAATATTAAACTGAAGTGAAGTTGATGGATCCTGACCGATTGTAGAACCAGGTCCATATTCATTTAACGAGACTGATCGTAAAGAAAAGTAAAATATAAAGTAGGCGGCCGTAGTCAAGAGCGACCCGAATACTTCCTTTTCAATAGCTACTACACCGAAGTGTAGGGTAGGGCGTTATCCTATTCCCTGCATTGCTCAACTTTACCCTTGACCGGTACCTTATAATGATGAGTGTTAAACAAGGCAGCATCAAGTACTATTTTTTGAGTCTTTGGTATGACTCGACCTGGGATTGAACCTCTGTTTCCCGGACTATTGGCAGACACTCTACTTATTAGACTAATGGCCTGCTTTTTTATTAGATTTGGCACAAGGCGGTATGAATAGGGCACCCCATGAGATTCAAACTCACTCGTGAAGGCTTGCTAACCATAGACACCCTGACTGATCGTAGTGTAAGGTATATATAAGTTGTTGGCGACCGTAGTCGAGGGCGACTAGAAGGCTCCCTTTTCAATAGCTATTACACCGAGGTGTAGGGGAGAGCGCAATTACTTTCCATGGATTGCTCCACTTTACCCTTGATACGTACCTTATATTGCTGAGTGTTAAGCAAGAAGATATCATGTACGATTTTGAAAGTGCTGTAATGGTTATCGTCGTAGGAAATGGACACGGCGACACGAGTTCAAATCCTGGACGAGATTGATTGCATTTCACATAGCACTAATACCCTTGGGAAAGATATGAATCCAATTATTCTCTCTCCTGTTAGGAGTACATAGTAGGGCATGCAGGGTTCTTCAGCCTTGGCGAGGCAAGTAGTCTAGGAGAAGGAAAACTTTGAATTCAAACCTGTTAAAATCCACTTCAAAATTGACCTTGTGTAATATCCTGCCCGAGCGGAGGAGTTGGGTAAATATGGTATGACGCGACCCGGGATTGAACCCAGGTCTCCCGGGCTATTGGCGAAGGTCGCGTCATACAAAAGAGATTCGAACTCACTCGTGAAGGTTTGCTAGTTCAGCTTGCTAACAATAGGTGCCCAGAATGATCGTAGTGTAAGGTATATATAAACATATTCGTATACCAAGCCTAGTCAGCGGGGACGGTAGAATTCGACGAATGTATCTCTGAAGTGGTGTAAGACTCCACCTCCAACGACTTTTCTGAATATAACACTAAACTGTTTGATGCTGAGGATACGGAGCAGAAATTTTAGGGAATGTGGAACACTTTGTCATTGCCATTACTCTCTATTGAGTTTGATAGATAATCATAATCAGCACTAACTTGTGTAACATTAAGTAAACTTCTGGGCTCTGAAGAAGGAGAGTTATTTATTGCAAGTTGGAGCATTCCATTGTGCCCACGAAGGCAAGATCATTCTCTGGATCATGATTGGTTTGCGTGGCATATCCGTGTATAAATACGGCTTCAATTTAGTATTGTTGTTGGAACGGTTTTTCTGTTAGAGATTGGCCCACTGGCACACATTTCAAGTGACTGTTTTCCGGTACGCGGATCAGGACGGGTGTGTCTTGGATTCAGTAGCTGTTGGTCGAGGCCGTCTGACATGGATTTGGGGAAGCCGGCATTCATGTCACGCATGTTAAGACCGGCGCTCTTGAGCCTCAGGGGTCTGTCTCTCTGGCTCTAAGCCTCTCAAGAAGGGCTATGTTTATCACCTGGCGCCTGAGATGCCCCTTTTTAGGGGCTCAAGGTTTTTGGAACCACCGAACGTTTGTGGGCTAAGGTCCTGCGCTCGGCTCCCACATTTAAAAAAGCCATGTGCCACGATCGCGCGTACGCAGGGAGCTCGACAAATACCGGAACTGTATTGAATTACAATCTGTTTTGATATTGTCTGCCAGCTGGACGCTAGTTGGGATTTTTATGCAAGAAAGTTTTATTATTGTTATTCTGCTCTCTCTGCTACATTCTGACTCAGAAAGGTCGTATCTGTTAGGATCAAATCTTTGGGTCAAAGAAAACTGTTTCATCATTAACTAATCCCGAAACCATTTAACTGTTTACAAAGAAAGGATTGGTATTAAACCGAAACTTTAGTGTCAAAAATGTTTCTAAAAATTGTTTAACTGTGTACAAACAAATGAGCTCGTTTAAAAATAAAATTAATAATAAACTATTATCTTACAAATCATATATATATATATATATATATATATTATGTACAAGATTTGGCATTAAATAACCCACGACGCTTAACAGTCTAGTCGGCTGGAGATGTAGAATACACCGACTGCATCACTGCAGAGGGGTAAGACCTCCAGCAAGTGTCCTGGATATAATACTAAACAATCTGATTGGAAGGCTCTAGTGATACAGGAGCTTTGAAGAATGCGAAAAGGTTCTTCATTTCCATCATTCCTCGGTCTACTCTGGTCCAGAGTGGTAACACCTGATAGAGTTCTATCTATGGCTCAAATAGAAATGTTTGACATTTAAATAGTGTGAAAACAAATGACTAATGCTAAATTGAATTGTTAGAAATAGAACTATTTGATCATGCCACTGTGTTTAAACAAACGAATGATGTTTAATTGAATTATTAGTGATACGTAGCATTTCATGGGACCATTTAACTTTTGTTGACTTATGCTAAATTGAATTGTTAGAAATAGAACATGTTGATTCTTTTTACTTCGTGTATCTAAAAATATATATTTATAAATCATATATTTAATATATGCGTAAAAACATGATTTGACATTAAATAACGAACCATGGTTAATTTTCGAGAAAACCAAACCAAACCCAACCACAAGGGTTGATACACCATATAACTCAACCAAACCAATTCATATACCGTCGAACGGGAGCTGAAAGAACTATACTAGACAGGTTCCTTTCTGAGATTATCGATCCTGATTTTTACTGATCGATAGGTGAGATCCGTTATTGATCTGTACTGAAGGTGATTTAAATGAGTCAACCGTTATGGGGTTAGAAAGATACCACCGAGTGTCACTCGGTATGAATGATAGACCACAGAGATGATTTCTATCTATGAGTGTGATTGGGTTAAAAAGTCAAGAGATAAGACAACACAATAGTTTGAAAAGTTAATTTGTTGCTTTTCTGGCACCAAACTACACCGATTGATGTACGGGTGTTTTAGTCACAAAAGTCAATAAAGAAAAATGTGCGCAAAAAGGTATATCGTTGTTCATTGTTCTGGGCTGTGATAGCCCAGCTCCTTCCTTTGGAACAATGAACAACGATATACCTTTTTTCGCACATTTCATCATCATCATCATCATTATCAAATACAATGTAGAGATCCAGACGATTATCGTTGATCGTAGGGTACCAGAAGGCTATCTGATCAAGTAGGCTGGGGCTGTAAAATACACCGACTGCTTCTCTGCAGAGTTGTAAAACCCCCGCTCCTCAACGCGTTTCTTAGATATGACACTAAACAATCAGAAAGTGAGGCTCCAGTATTGCTGAAGTTTAGGGAATGCAGAGTACTCCTTTATTGCCATCGCTCTCTGGTCCACTTTGACCCGGAGTGGTAGTACCTGAGAGGGTTCCATCTATGGGTTACATAGAGTTAAACTGTGTAGTTACGTTAAACTGAATTGTTTGAAACAGAACTCTTTACATTTGACTGCGTGTTACTAAAAGTGGTACATATGCTAAACTGAATTGTTTGAAATAGAATTGTTTATAGGTATAAAATAGATTTGGCATTAAATAACCTACAATGGTTGATATGGCATAAAGGTAAACTAAACCAAATCATATATATTTAATATATATGTATAAAAAGGATTTGGCATTAACTACAATGGTTGATATGCCATAAAGCTAAACCAAACCAAATCATATATACATTTGATATATATGTATATTAATATAAAATAATATATATCGTATTTAATATATATGTATGAAGAGGATTTGGCATTAAATAACCTAAAATAGTTGATGTGCCATAAAATCTAAACAAACCAAATCATATACATTTAATATATATGTATAAAAGGAGTTGGTATTAAATAACCTACAAAGGTTGATATGCCATGAAACTAAACCAAACCAAATCCAATATATTTAATATATATGTATCAAGTGGATTTGGCATTAAATAACCTATAATGGTTGATATGCCATAAAACCAAATGAAACTAAACCAAACCTGAGAGCTATCTCACAGTCTGCTTTACAATTCACGGAATTTATATCAATATATTTCCCAGAGGTATTAGCGTGAAATAAAACTTTAACAACTGCGCACAGGGTTTGAAATTAGTACGTCGAGTTCATTTCCGATGGCGAGAGCAGTCATGCTAGTGCGTTTCCTTTTCATTATCACTTTTGGTGAGTCATCTAGATGGCACCCAGTTTTCACTCTCTGCGGATGAATATAGATTTTTGCTGGTGTTTCCATATGTTGATGTCCATAGAACGTCTCTTATAAGTTCATTAATACTTTCTCCAGCAGTACCTAGGTCGTCTTAGTTGGATGTTTTTCGAGATGTGGGTAAGTGGCCGTACAGTTGCTGTTTTGTAGGGTTCTGCAAAACAACACATATCATCCTTGCGTAATTCCTGTCGAACTTTTTCTCCAAGAATTTCTCTAAAATCAAAATGGTGCAACCACACAGTACTACTGATGCGGCTACAGTTGGGAAGAATTCCAGTTTTAATTTATCAGAGATGTCTGATTTTATATAGCCGTAAAGATGTTAATAGTAGTTAATGCCTAACCAATGAGTATGATGACATACATTTCAGTTGATAAGATATTGCTGTTCTACAAATTTCACGTAAAGGCCAATGCCTTTTGCTGTCTGAACCAAGTTAATATAATTAAACAAACCGTTTTCTTTTTATATGTATCGCTGTATAGCTGCATCAAAGAAGTTTGGTTACATTGATCAGAGGTATAACAGCCCTGTCGGCTGGGTGTGTAGAATACGTTAAACGCATCTCTGCAGACGTCCACCCCCAACGAGTGTCCTATATATGACATTAAGCAATCGGATGATGAGGCTCTAGTAATGCTGGAGCTTTGGGAAATGCATAGTACCTCTTCATTGCCATCACACACCCTGATCATCTCTAGCCCAGAGTTGTAGCATCTGATATATATATATGGCTCAAATAGAACCGTTTGCAAACAAATTACTAATGCTAAATTGAATTGCTTGAAACAGAACTGCTTGATCATTTAAACTGTAAGTAAACAAGTGATTGATGTTTAATTGAATTGTGAGTGATACATAGCAATACTCGGAACCATTTAACTGTGTGCAAAAGAATGAGCTTAGGATCTTTTAAAATCGTTATCAACAAAAGGTGTTTACAAATCATATATATTTAATATAACCAAACCTGTCCATATCTATCTATCAAACAAAGACAAAAATCCAGATTTGATTTATCTCTAAATTTATTTGTTTTAAGGTATAATACCGCAGAAGATATCTCGTCAAAATATCAGACAGAAACTGGACAAATAAACTAACCCAATCTTATGGAGACCGAAAATGGATCCTGAGTGTTTAGCGATACACGTGCCTAAAATAATTCAATTCCCCCCAAGAAATAAAAAGGACAACAAAAAGTAAAAAAATCGACCCGATCATAATGAAACAGAGAAAGAAGGACTACCTGAAGCAAGAACTGTTACCAGTTTCACAGAAGCTAATTTCAAACCAGTAGGAAGAAATAAAACAAAAAAGAAAATCCCAAATTATCAGTCCCCACAGGACTTTCTATTATGATCAATAGCAATCAATATAACTCTGGAATTTACACAGTCGAAGTAAGACGTATTTATTTAATTTTGACACACACTTAACCCTTCCCATTCATTAAACATAGCAAAGCCATTCCCTTCGAGGTGACTATTTCACTAATCGAGGATATGTGCTTTTCATTGGAAAGTGTCGATGAAATGATAAACTCTAGATTCGATGTAAAACAAAATAACAAAAAAAACCCAACTTTATTTACTGCCAGAAAATGGTTTTAAAAACCTCAAGTGCTTGTAAATAAGTAAAGCTCTATACTTTCGGTAAATCGCAAAGAGAATACACAAAAAGGAATTTGGGTGAATTTCCGTGTTGAAGAGATTAAAGTACTAATCTTCGACATCGTAGTTAGCGAGTTCGAACTCCAGCTGCGCTATGTCCACATTCGTTCTAATACTCTAGGGAAAAATATTAACCCCCTTAGTCCCCCCCCAGGTATGGATTAAATAGCACCTCTACTGTTCTAAGTGGATAGTTTTGCGATTAAATAATCCACGCTGCTTGATATGCCAATAAACAAAGAAATCAAAACCCGAAAAATGTATACACACACACACACACACACACACACATATATATTAAAAGTAAAGAAAATTAGCGACCGTAGTCAATGGCGACCCTAAGGCACCCTTTTCAATAGCTACTACACTGAGTTGTAGAGGAAGGCCCTTTTCCTTTCCCTGGATTGATCTATTATCATCATCATGTCACGCCATCAGCGCGGATATCCCTGACCCTCTCTCGCCACCCTTCTCTATCGTCCATTGCTTCCGGCAGGTCGTCAGGTCTACATCCCGTATCGGCACAGAGCTGCTGTACGTAGGATTTAGCTGGTCGTGCTGCCTTTTCTCGTCCATGTGAAGGGGTCCACAGAAGTACATCACTTATGAGCTCGTCCCTACTTCTCCCTCAGTGTCCCGCATGTCTGGTTCGTCTAAGTTTGATATTTTTCGTGATCAGTGGTAGGTGGCCGTACAGCGGCTAGTTTGTGGGGTGCTGCTTCCACGACTTGTTCAATATTGCTCGCAGCATTCTTGTGTTGTTGCCGTCAAGCTTCTTTTCTATAAGCCTCGTTAGCATCCATGTAGTGCACCCATATAGCAGTATCGACACAAGCGCTGCCTGGAAGAAACTGCGTTTTATTTTATCGGTCAGGTCTGACTTCCATATGACCGACAGCTATCGTTAGCTGTCCATGCTTTGCTAGTCGCGTGTTGATGTCTCTCTCGGTTGATGAGATACTGCTTCCTAGGTAGGTGAGCTTGTCAACTAGTTTGTTCCGTGTGAAGATGTCGCCTACTTGGCACATATATACAGTTTAGTGTGCAGTGACATGGAGGCCAATGCCTGCAGCGGCTCGTTCCAGTTTATATAGCAGGGTTTCGGCTTGGGCGGGTGCATTTGCCAGAAGCGTTATGTCATCGGCGTAAATTGATCCACTTACCCTTAATCTATACCTTATAATAGTAAGTGTTAAGCAAGGAGGTATTAAGTATCATTTTAGAGTTTTTGGAATGTCTCGACCTAGAACTGAACCCCGGTTTCCCGAGCCATTGACAAACACTATACCTACTAGGCCAATGGGATAACATTAAACAGTACTGACTGGGCGCATCAGGTGGTGTAATAGCTAGCAAGCGAGACGAGCAAACCTACACGAGTGAGTTCGAGTCTCATCGGGTGCCTCATTCCTACACCCTTGTGACACATCTAAGCAAAAAGCTTCGTAAATTACAACTGTACTGATTGGAAGATTCCAATTAATTGCCATTCCTCCTGGATCTACTCTGTTTCGGATTTGTAGGGCCTATTAGGTTAACTTCAAACAGTGGATTCTGAGGCTGTGTTCCAAACTATGGATACAAATACCGCGAGTATCTAGCAAACTTGGCATCTGTCCAGTTTAGTTTGTTATATGTCCAGTTGTTATATATCCAGTTTAGTTTGTTATATTCATGTCATCTGTAAAAGCAAATAAAAGTGCCGAAGGTGCCTTACGAAAGTATTTTAAAGCATTTGTATGGCACAAGTATAATGTTCTCTTAGAAATAGATAAATCGTGCGTATGCAGACGACTGCTGTCAAAAAAAATTCGATTTCAGATAATATAAAGTATAATAATGATTACTTGATGGACCAAATAGATCTGTTCAAAAATAATTCTTATCTGATAACACTGTGTGCCAAAAAAAAAAAAAAAAAAAAAAAAAAAAAAAAAAAAAAAAACTCCTGAGAAATAACTGCACAAAAGATGTAAATATGAACGCATGATGAATGGGTTGGGTTGGTTAGGTTTTATGGCATATCAACCTTTGTAGGTTATTTCATGCAAAATCCTTTTTTATGCAAATAGTTCTATTTCAAACAATTCAGTTTAGCATGAGTTCACAGTTTGATTGTCAAAAACATTTCTATTTGAAGCTATTCAGTTTAGTCAAATAGTTCTAATTCAGTTAATTCAGTTTTGTATAAGTACAGATTTTTTTTACTCACAGTTAAATGTCAAAACAGTTCTATATTAAACAATTCAGTTTAGTGTAAGTGGAGTTTTCATATCAAAAACAGTTCCATTTCAAACAATTCAGTTTAGCATAAGCACGCAATTTAAATGTAAGTACACAGTTTATTTATCAAAAACATTTCTATTTCAAGCAAATCAGTTTAGTTAAACAGTTCTCATTCAAACAATTCAGTTCGCCTAGGCACGCAGTTAGTTCTATTTTGGTCGTTACCGTTCAACCCATGAAGTTGTCAACTTATGTAGTGCTTGGAATTCATGCTCTTTAAGCTTGCCAAGAACCATACGCAATTAGTGCCGGATCTATCTATCTATCTATCTTAGTCTATTCTTATCTATTTATCTCAGATCGGACATTGGCATAATGGTTAGAGTGTTCGCCAATGGCCCGGGAGATCTGGGTTCAATCCAGGTCGAGTCATACCAAAGACTCAAAAAATGGTACTTGATGCTACCTTGCTTAACACTCAGCATTATAAGGTAAGGATCAAGGGTAAAGTAGAGCAATCTAGAGAAAGAATTAGAGCTCTCCCCTATATCTTGGTGTAGTCGCTATCGAAAAGGGAGGCTTCGAGTCACCTTCGATAACGGTCACTGACTTTACTTACTTATTCCTATCTATCTATCGTAGTGTACTCATATCTATCAATCTATCTCAGTCTGTTCCTATCTATATATCTCCTGCAACAGGCAGAACTTTGTTTATCACAAGCTGTTTAGATGATTCTGCGGAAAAAGAGTATTTTGTTGCCGGTAGGTGTTCCTTAGACGTATTTCTATTTCTTGTAATTTTTGACGAATTTCTAATATATATATACTAGGAATTCGTCAAAAATTATTCAGCCTAGGTGAAGCAAGTAGTCTAGGAGAAGGAAAACTCTGAATTCAAACCTGTTAAACGCCGCTTAAAAATTGACCTTGTGTCATATCCTGCCCAAGCGGAGGGGTTGGTAAATATGGTAATGATTGTAATATACATCGACTGCGTGTGATGCAATCACTCTAGGGTCTTTTCTAAACGCTTTAAACAGAAAAATTTTCATCTCAGTTAATCTCTTTAAGATGGCTTCTCTGATAAAGTTAGAAACAAAAAGAAACAAAAAAACCCAAAAAACTCACCAACACTATCGACCCTTCATTAAATTTATCAATCATTTTTTTCCTTTCCTTTCCTTTTTATTCTTTTCAACATGAATAACAATATCTATCTCCGTTGTGGAAAGTAGGGATGTTTCCGGACTGTCGCTCCCAGATATAGCCTCACTGCTTGGCTTTGTATATCGGGACTGTATATATCAATGGATGTATTCTACTTGTCGTAGACTCCATGTCCAAAATAACATCGTTCACTATGTCCAAAATTGCACATTGAACATTTTCTTTCTTCTCGTATTATGGTCATATTTTTAACATGTCCGTCACCAGGGAACTGCTATTGAACTCACCAGCAGATTTGTCTCAGTTCATAGTTCCCTCATAAATTTTACTTCTACACTGAATTGCAAAAGTCTAACCAATGTCGGGAAATAATCTATGAGCTCGATCAAGAAAGCAATGAGAAAGACATTATATTTTTCAGGTTGACAACCTTGATTAAAAATCAGTAGACCAGTGATACATAGTTGCATTGTTTATTGACTAATTTTAGGGGCATGTCAACCTGCCATAGGGTAGCGAAGTATTTTTGGGAATCTAGTCGATTTTAAAAGATAGTAAAATAGAAAGTGAGGGATTTGTTTATGTAAAAGGTTTACTTAAGAGATGTCCGTAATAAACTGAAATGGTTAGAGTCTATTCTATTTAGACTAAAGACCCAAATATCTCACCCACAACTCCCAAATTTGTTTTAAAGAGAAATAGTTAATAAAGACCACCATATGATGTATTCTGGAATTTGTTTTGTTTATTTTGTGAATTTTACAGTTTTTACTAAAACCAGCGACCGACATCTCAATAAAAAGGACACATAATGGAGAAAAGTCGTTTAGCTGGCGAGATTCACATGGTCTGAGGATTGGTATTGCCACAACATAAGGTTATTGTATGCCTAGTGGTTAGAGAGCCGCGTTCAAGTTGTCTCTTTAGAGTTTTTTGCTCATAGTTAAACGGCTTCATGCATTTATATCTTATCCTAATTAAAATTCAATTATACGGCTCGATTAAATAATAATCATTCGTTTGCAAAGAGGTGTCTGTTTCAAGTATTCCTATCAAACACAAATAATTTGCATGCAGTTGTATGGTTTCAAATATTCCTATCGAACACTGATAATCATATGGCTTCAGGTAATTGTTTCTATTAAATAAAAGTCATTAGTTTGCACATAGTTATAAGATTCGAGTATCCCTATCTAATACAAATAATTTGCACAAAGTTGTATGGTTTCATGTATTCCTATCTAACACTGATTTATACACAATTGTGTATGGTTTTAAGCATTTATATCTCTTTAAAAATTATTTGTTTGCACATAGTTATATGTTTCAAATATTCATATCTAATACAAAGAATTAGCACACAGTTGTATGGTTTTATGTATTCATATCTATTACTAATAATTATATCGTTTTAAGCTATTATTTCTATTTAGGCAATTAATAATAATAATCCTTAGTAAACTATTATAGCTTCTTGTAATTATTTTGAATACCAAAATTTGCATATATCTCCATGGTATCAAGTATTCCTATCTAATACAAATAATTGTCGGATAAATCTATTTGATTCATTGATTACACCCGAACAGGTACTACTACATCGAGTAAGAGTGGGCCTGGGAGCAATGCCTATGAGGAGGTAACTCTAGAATCCTCAGAAATCCAGAAATAAAACATTTATTCCAGATATAGTGTAAACGAGACACTTCATTTCGAGGGATGCAGTCAGAGTATTCTATGCCCCGACAACAGGGGAGTTGTTGTATAATGGGAGTCTTGAATGTCACCAAAGAAAAATTGAGGAAATAAAAAGGTTTTACTTGATCTCATTGGTAAAAAGAAATATTCATTTATATATATATATATATATATATATATGGAGAAAATTGAAAATCAACGTTATCCAAAATTGATGAATTTATTACGAAGGTAGTCAACGAAAACGTTTTGGTTTTAATGAACTTTCATCAGGACTTTAAAATGGTGAAATAAGTATTGATAGAACAATGATGGATGTTTAATGTCGTTTTATTCACACTTAAAGTTCTGATGAAGGTCCATTAAAACTGAAATGTTTTAACGTCGACTTTCCTTCATAATATCGCCAAGTCGTCTGGAGCTGTAGAATACACCGACTGCTACTCTGCAAAGAGGTAAGCCCTCCTGACAACGAATGTCCTGTTTATGATGCTAAACAATCTGAAGGTGAGGTTGCAGTTGTGCTGGGGCTTTGGGGAACGCGGAGTGTCCCTTCAGCGCCTTCGCTCCTTAGTCCACGCTAGCCCGGAGTGGTAGTAATGCTAGGGTCCTATCTATTGGTCAAATACAACTAAACTGTGTACTTATGCTAAACTGAATTGCTTGAAATAGGACTGTTTTGATATTTAAACTGTGTACTTATGCTAAACTGAATTGTTTGTAACTGTTTTGACATTAAACTGTGAGTAAACAAAAACTATACATATACTTAATTGAATTGTTTGAAATTTAATTCGGCCTTAAATGACCTGAAAAGGGCTGATACGCCGTAAAACCAACCAACCAACCAACCAACCAACCAACCAAACTTTGTTGTAAACTCATCACTTTTGGATTACTTTGTTTTTCAATTTTCTCCATAGTGTGGGTTTCCTTACCATCATTTACTTCCGCATATATACGTATATATATATATATATAGGTCATCTAGACTGCATCTAGGGTCGACGCAAAGCTGGTGTATAAATGTCCTAGCTGATCGGCTAACACTTGTGTGTCCATATACAGGAGTCCATTGAGAACGTCGCTTATGAGTTCATCCTTTCTTCTCCAGCAGTACTTCACAAATCTTCTTACTTGGTTCGTTTATGAGACGAGAGGTAGGTGGCCGTACAGCTGCTGCCTTCAGATTTTTAAAATTATTTTGAGGCTCGGATTAAACAATATTACTCTTCTCAGTATTGGTGATTTGTATAAAATTCTCATACATTCGATATCACTATCTGAACTATCATGCATTATCGATCAAGTCCAAATATATTTTTTAAAATCCTTGCTATAACTCATGACCATCATTGATCGAGCCATTAACTCCAACCACGGACTGACTTCCTGTTTCCGGGTCACTTTCACGAACCACTAAGATACCGACGCTGTTAACAACGCGGACATCTCACTGTAACAGAAGGAAAATACGACACAATTTGTCTGTTCATAATAGTGAGGCATATGCTTTTACGTTCTACGTGCTTTGATCGCCATCTTGAATTTTCCATGAATAAAATTTAGCCTGGAGGTTATAAGAATCAATAACATGATTAATGGGGAGAGGCTGTGACAAGCAGGGAGCTTCAGATGAGACCGGAGTGTTGTCAGTTTTTTGTAACTTTAAATGAATGTTTAATGTTGATTAAAACTTCGAAAATATTTGGTTTAAGCCCCCTCACCCTAAAAAAAAAACAAAAGAAAATTATAAAATCAAATCTGAGTGACTTATTTTACTCAATCAAATGCTAGAGGTCTTCTTAACACGGGAATTAAGCTAGAAAAGAGGTATCTTTATAATTATAAATACTTACTGGTCACCTGTCGGGTGAGCTTGTCTTTCAGATCTCTCATCTCTCGATAAGAATTTTGTATTCACTGGGAGCTCGATCTTTTCAGCCTTGAGCCAATTCTTAGAGAACTTCTCGCATAGTGTTAGCCTATATGAGCTGAGCTGGTTAAACATTGCTAGTGAGGTTAATATTTGCTGTGTTCTCTAAATAATAAGCCTTATACAAAATATATATTCTCTAATGCTTATTAAATGAACACAAATGAATACATTTTGTTATCATATTATTTTATATGTATAAGACAGATAAGTCATTCTGGGAACTACTTGGGATGCAAATGAAGTTCTCTAATTGACTTCTATGCAAGGACATACCAGTATTGACCGACAGACAAAAACTTATATTCATTAGCTCCATGGGGACACCGGACACTACGTTTCGTTAAGAAAATGCTAAGAACGATAGCTGATTGGGACTGATGGTGAGAAAAATCCAAAGGAATACAAGCAGTCGGCATGCCTTGATGATATATATATATATATATATATATATATATATAAATATATATATATATATATATATATATATATATATATATATATATATATATTCATTTATTAGGGTGTATCTAAAGCATTTTTAAAGATTTTTACTCCAAAGTTTTCTAATGAAGACACATTAAGGCTATGATTCCACTATTATTATTATTATTATTATTATTATTATTATTATTATTATCATCTTTACCCCCCCCACATTTATATATTTTGTTGAAGATTCTTTTGATATGTTATATATATATATATATATATATATATATATATATATATATAATATCAAAAGTATCTTTAACAAATCTATTCTCCAATACTTTTTTTATCAGCACATATGTCACATATCTAGACATAGATAGCCTTAAGCTATATGCATATTAAATACGGTTGAGAGTAAAGCTCTTTAAGAAATGAAAATACATTTAATACATCTTATAACAAGTAATGCTAATATATGCACACACACACACCCACACCCACACACCTATATATATATATATATATATATATATATATATATATATATAAGAAACATTTTAATACTATAGTGGAGTAATAGATAGTTGTTATATGTGCTCATGAAAAATGAATTGAAGTAAACGTCTGAAGATGTTTTTATAATAATAATAGTGTGAAAAGCTCGCAAGCCCAGACAACCAGACCTAGTAAAAGTCACCGGCAAAAAAAAAAAAAAAAAAGAGAATCTGCTGAATAGTGGACTTTGCTGTCCCGGCAGACTAAGAGTAAAATTAAAAAAGTAAAATTAGAGATAAATATCTGGATCTTGCTTGAGAACAAAAATGAAAAAGCAAAAACCAATGGAACATAAGGTTGGCAGTGATACCAACTGTAATTGATGAAGTTCGACAATATCCTAAGGATTGGTAAAGAGACAGGACGATTTGGAACAAGAGAAGACTCCATCCAGTTTGTTATGGAAGAAAGTGGCTGTACTGCTGGTGTTTTGTGGAGTGTTGCTTCCATGATCTGTTTAAAGAAGCAAGAAACATTCTTTTTGTAGTTCCAATCTAGCTGTTTCTCCATGCGTTTTGTTAGCGTTCAAGTAGTGCATCCATAGAGTAGTACTGACATGAATGCAACTTACAAGAAATCCCGTTTTATTGAATTGGAGAGATCAGATTTCAATATGATCGATATCCGGTATGGGTATGTTGATATCATATTCAGTTGATGAGCTATTGCTACCGAGACATGTGAAGTGGTCTACTGGTTTTAGAGGCTTCCCACTTAACGTTGAGGTGGCTTCTTTTTGTTTAAAATACATGAACTCCATTTTATTTGCGTTTGCAAAAAAAAAACAAAACCAAACAACAACAAAAAAAACGATGTCTCTTGCTGCTTGCTCCAGGGTATGTAGCAGAGATTTGGCTTGTGCTGATGCATTTGTGAGAATCGGAAGATCAATTGCGTGGTCTGCGTCTGTCATTGTTTCAGCTGGATATCGTCTGTCTTTTTTTTTCTTTTTTTTTTAAATGTGAAACCTTTGGAATAAAGCTCTATGAAAAGGAAATTACTGTGGTGCGGCCGAACGGTATTAATACTTTCCTTTTCGAATGGGCATTAGCGCGAAATAAACGCAAAATGCTGACATTTGCATCAGTGTGACTAAAATTAAATGTCATGTGGAGATGTGTCATGGCATGACCTTATAGTTCACCTCCTTGCAAACAGTTATGGCTTTCGTCTTATTCTCTTCGTATACGTTTCTTTTTAACTATGTATCAATCATTCGTGTATATCACACTTTCAGTTATAACGATAGATATACTGCAGCAATCTTTAAACGAAATGGCCTTTTTACATTACTTTTCTATCATAAACAATTAAGAAGTAACAGAAAGTATCTAAGAACAAAATTTATGTAATAACCATTACAAAACAATAATAGATTCAAGTAACAACTCCTCATATATATATATATATATATATATAGATATATATATATATATATTGTAGTATCGTGGTAAGGAAACGATACACAGTGAAATAGAGATAATCATTTATAAACTCAAGTGGTACAGTCCGACAAGTATTATAAGTCTCTCGCTGTAGGTGTTACAAACGAAGTTGATCTTCTACTGACCGACGTCTTTCAGAGCTCTTCTGTCTCTGCTTCTGTCTTCCGTCTGCCGTGCTTGAGAAACACAGCGTCTTTTATACTTCCATGATATCGGAAATCACAATACAACACACACACACACACACACACACACACACACACACACACACACACACACACACATATATATATATATATGTGTGTGTGTGTGTGTGTGTGTATGCGTGTGGTTAGGCCACAATCCTTCATTTAAACAAGTTTGATTAAACAATAAAGACATATATTGTCTACGGAGAAACAAAGCCGACACTATAGAGTTTCGGTTCTACTGAACCATCATCAGGACGATGAGGGGTTATATTAGTGATGTTAAGTTAACGATGGATGTGCAAAAAGTGTAAAAAATATATAAAAACTTTTGAAAATTTGTATAACAAGAAAAAGTTGGCTGTTTATGACAAGAAAAATTTGGTCGTTTGATACACTAAAATATTAATGACATCGGACGTATTTAAAACAGAACTCAATCAACGGAAATAGAATATTATCAAGAGAAATAGGATATTTAATTCCTTTTTTTCTTTCTTATTTTTTCTTTTTTAATGAGTTATTTACGTGGTTTGGTTTGGTTTGGTATGTTGGCTTTTATGGCATATCAACCTTTTTAGGTTATTTAACGCCAAATCAATTTTTGTGTAAATAATCTGTTCTATTTAAAACAATTCAGTTTAGCATAAGTACACAGTTTAATTGTCAAAAACATTTCCATTTAAAACTATTCAAGCAGTTATATGTAACAATTCAGTTAAGTGTAAATACAGTTTTAATGCCAAAATAAATTTCCACTTCAAATAATTCAGTTAAGCATATGCACGCAGTTTATATGTAAGTGCGGTTTAATTGTCAAAAACATTTCTATTTCAAGCTATTCAGTTTACTAAAACCATTCAGTTTAGCATAAGTATGCTGTTAGTTCTATTTAACCCATAGATAGGGCCCTATCAAGTGCTACCACTCCGGGCCAGAGTAGACCGGAGAGCGATGGCAATGAAGGGGTACTCCGCATTCCCCAAAGCTCCAGCACTGCGGGAACTTCCCCATCAGATTGTTTAGTGTCATATCCAGGACACTCGTTGGCGGGGGGGTCTTACTCCTCTGCAGAGGTGCAGTCAGAGTATTCTACAGCCCCAGCTGACTGGGCAATACACAGAGGTAAATGTCAAACAGTTTTATTTCAGATAATTCAGTTCAGCATAAGTACACAGTTTAGACGTCAAAAACAGTTCTATTTCGAGCAATTCAGTTCAGCACTAGTACGCAGTTACAATGTCAAAACAGTTCTATTTTAAACAATTCAGTTTAGCATAAATACGCAGTTTAAATGCAAAAATATATATAGTAAAAGAAGCACGGTTTAGTTCTATTTAACCCATAGATAGGACCCTTATCAGGTGCTACCACTCCGGGCCAGAGTGGACCTGGGAGCGATGGCAATGAAGGGGTACTCCGCATTCCCCAAGCTCCAGCATTGCTGGAACCTCACCATCAGATTGTTTAGTGTCATATGCAGGAAACTCATTGGGGGGGGGGTCTTACCCACTCTGCAGAGAAGCAGTTGGTGTATTCTACAGCCCCAGCCGACTGGGCAAGAGTTATTTACGAACTGAAAAAAAAAAAAGAACCAAAGGCATCTTAAAACATTCTCGCTATTTCTGAAGTTAATTCTATAAATTCTAGATTTTTTGTTTTTTTCTCGGATTTGTAGCCGTGGCATATTAATTTCGTTTATTATTATAATAGTACTTTCATGTAGAATTTTTCATAATTTGGATTTGGGAAGAGTGGCTTTTACGTTGTAGGGCTACAGAACTAGAATCATTAAAGGGGCATAATAAGACTTCTTGAAAGAAAAAAAAAAAAAAAGGAATTGAATAATCTGTTTTTCTTGATAATATTTTATTTCCGTTGATAGAGTTCTGTTTTAAATACGTTCGATGTCAGCAGCATTTTAATTTTATTCGACTATACGTTTACGCAATTTTTGCAATGTCATAAAAAAACCTGAAAAACTAAAAAAAAAAATATCTTTTCACTTGCAAACAACACCTGATGATGGCCGATAAAAGATCCGAAAGCGATCGGAACAATTTCGGTATATTAATCTACCAACTCCAACCTAAAACCAAAACCAGGAAATTTTAAAGGGTCCTAATAAGATTATATAGAAAAATATTTCTTCATTATATGTAATATATATGGAGAAATGGTAGGTTTTGGTGAATCTGAGAAGAGGATAAAAATAAGTGGAAAAGTAGATAGATCAAAACACTTACAACTAGTTTAGTGGTAATATTTCGTTCTTTATTCACAGAAATTCTCCAGACTAAACATTTTTTGCATTTTTCTACATTTTAGCAATTGAGGAAATAGATAAAATATTGGAGAATGTGGAAAATTATAAAGGGAGGGAAAGGGTCTAAAGACAGATGCGAAAGAACAAGGAGGTAAAGAGACGTAGATTTGAGTGATGATGGTAGGGGTTATTTGGTTTTGACTCTGACCGTCTGAATTGATGGTCAAGCTAGGTGGCATCAACTGTATCAGATATATATATATATATATATTTATATATTGTACACAGTTAAACGGCAGGGAGTCTTCGTAGAATCATAGCTAAATTACTGGATTGTAGCCTTGAAGTAAGTGAGTTCGAACTCCAGCCACGCTATTACGCACACTTTCGTACAAATATCACTGATAAACGTATGATAGGTTTGAGTTAATGGAATATCAACCATCGTGGGTTATTTAATGCCAAATCCTATATATACATTTTTTCTCACTAAGTTAAATGATTTCAAGTATTTGTAATAGTAACAATTTCACATGGCCTTGTCATTTATTCGCGCACGGTTTAAATTTCAAACAGTTCTATTTGACTCATAGTTAGGACGCTAAACAGAGTACTGAAGAAAAAACTAGGAATATTCTAATATAATAATAAACGACTCTATTATAAAATATGCTTATTCTAATCGTCAAAAATCAACAACAAAATATTTGAATCGATACAAAACAGTAAATTTACTCAATATGGCCGCATTTTTTTTCAATTATTGCATCAACAAGCCTTCGAAAAGGTTTCATGCCTTCAAAATCAATCCTCAAACATTTTATTCCATTCCTCGACAACAACAATCTTAAGCGAACCAATATTTGGATGGGAAGTTGCATTTGTTTTACTTTCTAAAATGCCCCATATAACGTAATCAAGGGGTTTAAGATCTGCGCTTGAAGGAGGCCACCCAGAAACTCCAATTATTTTGGAATTTTTTGGCTTGGTTTCGGCGTTAAGTAAATCATAGATTCTTTGTCGTGTCTTTTCTTGTTCACTCATATTGGGTTAAATTTTAATTAGAAAGTGCTTGAATAATGGAGCTAATCATGAACATTTTAGATTCATCGCAATTTTTCAAATAACAAGACTGAAAGAAGAGGTTTAAAAATTATTCTATATTTTGCTTCCGCACCCAGTTGGTACTTCTACTCCAGATCAGAATGAACCTGGAAACAATGGTAATGAAGAGGTACTCCACGTTCCCAAAACCCTCGAGAATGGAGTCTCACTATCAGATTGCTTTGTCATATACAGGACACCCGTTTTACTCCTTTTGAGAGATGCAGTCGGTGTATTCTACAGCCCAGCTTTTGTTGAAATAGTATCATTGCTGTTCTTCTACAAGGATGGCTTTGGCATTAATCCACAAAGGTTAATATGCCATTAAACCAAGAAACCAAACTAAACACGTAAAAGGTTTTAGGTATTGCCATCTAATACAAGTAATTTGAAAACACATCAATCCGTCAATCTAGATCAGCTTACAATTTAGAATATTGACAACAAAAGATTGACTCCATATTCTCCAGAGCTACGGAAGTGGAGCCTTACCACCGGTTCCAGTTTTGTGAAACTGGAAGCAATGGCAACTAACAAATGTTAATAATCCTTTGGAAACAAATATATCAATAATCATATACATATATATATATATATATATATATGCATATATAATTGTTGATATATATATATATATATATATATATATATATATATATATTATTGATTTAGGTTTCGTAGCCGCCGACCAGCACCTGGATTTTTGTGATGATAAGCGGCTACTTCATTGTAAATTTCATGGTACAATCGTATATATTGCTTGTTTGTTTGTTTGTCGGTGGGATTTTACGGCATATCAACCCTTTTAGGTTATCTAATGCTAAATCCTTTTGATATGTAAATTAAATATTATGATTTCTTAACGAATTGACTATAGGTATCATTTTTAAACGAGCCAGAGCTCATTTGTTTGTACACAGTTAAATGGATATGCATACGATTTGTAAGTAAATAGGTTGTTAGTAATTTTGATTAGAAAAAAATATTCCAAAAGATTTTAGAGTTAATTTGTTCGCTAACGCTTAAATGGTTTCATGTATTGCTATGTAATATCAATAATTCAGGTAATGGACACAGTTAAACGGGTTCAAGCATTGCTATTCAACACTAATTATTCTTTTCAACATTCCTCATATGTTTATAATCAGTTGCATACTTTCAAGTATTGCTATGTAACATTAACAATGCAATTTAACACCAGTTATTTGTTTGCCCACTGTTAAATGATCTGACAGCTATATCTAACCATATATGGGACCCTAACAAGTACTCTCATTCTGAGTCAGAGTGGACCTGGCAGTAATGCCAATAAAGGGGTACTCCTGAGCTCCAGCTATATTTAACCATATATGGGACCCTAAAAAATACTCTCATTCTGGGTCAGAGTGGACCTGGCAGTAATGCCAATAAAGGGGTATTCCTGAGCTCCAGGACCGGAGTCTTACCATCAAGTAGTTTAGTGTCATAATTCAGGACACTCGTTGGGGAGAGTCTTACCCCTCTGCAGAGATATAGTCAGAGTATTCTACAGTCCAAGCCGACTGAGCCAGGAGTTTTTGAGGGCATTTGAAATCTCTGAACAAACCCAAAGTAATTATCCATATGCCACATTCAGTGTAAGCAAGAGAATCACCTGTTGTATATGAATAATAAAAATAAACAAAATATCCTTTTTTTATTCGTTTATAGCTTTATTATTTACCCATAACCAGAGAAAGAATATTAGAGTTCATATTTCTTTCAAAGGTATTATGCAAAGTGAAAACAACCTCATCCAGAAGTTGAACTTGGGGGAGTCTTACCCTTCTGCAGAGATGCAGTTGGTGTATTCCACAACCCCAGCCGATTGGGCCAGAATGAAATGAGAAAATAAGTATTAAAGATTGATAGAGATATTTTATTATAATGGGGATTATGCGTCTATTCATCTGTAAATTAAACTCTCTCTCTCTTTCTATATATATATATATATATATACAGAGAGAGAGAGAGAGAGAGAGAGAAAGAGAAAGAGAGAGAAAGAAGGAAAGTGAGAGAGAGATAGAGAGAGAGAGAATGGAAGAAAGAGAGCATACTCTAATAGAAGTGTACATTATGTGTCTATTCATCTGTAAATTAAACTCCCTATCTCTATCTCTTTCTTTCTTTCTTTCTTTCTCTCTCTCTCTCTCTCTCTCTATATATATATATATATATATAAGAGAGAGTGAGAATGAGAAATAAAGGAAGGAAGGAAGAAAGAAAGAGAGATAGTGAAGGGAGAGAGAGAGAGAGAGAGAGGACACTCTATTAGAAAAGTGTACATTATGTGTCTATTCATCTGTAAATGAAACTATCTCTCTCTCTCTCTCTCTATATATATATATATATATATATATATATATAAAGAGAGATAGAGAGAGAGAAAGAGAGAGAGAGAGTTTAGTTTAGTGTCATATCCAGGACACTCTTGGGGAGTCTTACCCTTCTGCAGAGATGCAGTCAGTGTATTCAACAACCAAAGAAAATATCTTTGGTGCAATTTTGAAAATAAGATTTTTTTCTACATATTTTTAATGACGAATAGATTGTCTCGAGCGATATATGTCCACATTAGTCACAGCTTAATTCTTTTCCCTCAAAGCACATTAAATGTGATTAATAAAGAAATAATAACCTTTTCTCAGATATAATTTAAGCACTGATCATTAAAGTTCAGGAGTTAAATCAGTACACAGTAAGCTGAACGGCTCAACTGGACAACTTGACTAGACAGACAGCGGGTGATTTGCTGTATATTGCATCATAAAGTGAGAATTATTATTGTCAGTTTTGACTCGCATTTTCTTACATCTTTGAGTTATGTTTTTATTTACCGCGGTTAAAGTGCTCGGTTATTTGTTAGTTATAACTTTAGTATTATTTAGTATTATTTAGTACAACCCATAATTTACTAGTCCAGTCGGATGAGGCTGAAGAATACGCTGACTACATCTCAGCAGGTGGGTAGGACAGCCCCAAAGAATGTGCCAGATATGACGCTAAACACTCTGTTGGTGAGACTACAAATTTTTTCGTTCTTTGTCTTTTCACAAACCACTTGGATACATCTACTCATGCATTCATAAACATACACACAGATATACATATGTGCATCTGTGCCTACTGATATATTTACTGTGATACAAATATACACTTATATAAGCATGCACTTATATAAGCATTAGGCTAAGGCCGTAAAATACAGCGACTGCATCTCTGCAGAGGGGTAAGCCCCTCCCCTGACGAGTGTCCTGTTATGAGATAAAACAATCTGATGGCGAGATTCCAGTAATGCTTTGGGGAAATCCAGAATATCCCATCATTGCCATTTCTCCCAGGTTCAGTCTGGCTCTGAGTGGTAGCATTTGATAGGGTCCTATCAATGGGTCAAATAAAAGTGTTTGACATTTAAACTGCTAGCGAACAAATGGTTTATGTTAAACTTAATTTTTAGAAATAGAACTGTTGATTTGGTTTATTTTTTTTATTGGCCTATCAACCTTTGTAGGTTATTTAATGCCAAAGCCATTTTTCTAGAAGAGCAGTAGTTGTGTTACTATTTAACCCATCGCTGAGAGGAGAAGGGGATTCATACCTTTGCCCGAAAGTGAACGTAGTAACGCGACTGGAGTACGAACTCGCTTACTACGATTCCGCAGCCCATTGCAGTAACCATTACACCACGACGACACCCCTAGAACTGTTGGATCATTTAATTGTGTTTAAACAAATGACTAATGTTTAATTGAACTGTTGTTTATACACTGCAATGCGGGGAAGCATTTAACTTTGTTGATTGATGCCAAACAAAATTTAATTGTTTGTATCTACACAATGTGTTTACAAATCATATATTTAATAGATATGTAGGGGACCAACGTTAAAAAAGATAACACTATTAACACGTGTGCAACAAGAATATACAAATTTTACTTTTAGATGGATCTGAAATCGAAGAAATGAAATTGTTCTTGTGTTATATCGCTGTGAGTAGCAGTGAATTTTCCAGCCAGAACGTGGAGTCGTTAGGCTATCGTCTACGTTGACTGTCGTAACTTGATACGGGTCGCTCGTCGGTCAAGCAAGCTTGGGCTGCCATGACTCTGAGGCACAGTTATAGCACCTTGCCTGGGTTGCAAGTAAACTGTTCTGAGGTGCCTTTGAAAATGTTCTGACTTTATAGTATTTTCTGGGATCACGCACACGTGCGTTAGCTCTGCGAATAAAGTGACCACATATTTTTAGGGTTCGCGATTAGTCAAAAAATATGGTCGAATATTTTGATTGTGTTTTTCTCCAAATTCTTTAATTTTCTAAAGCACGTGCATGGGCGTTTTTTGGTTTATAATTGCGCCAAAATTGATTCGTTTTTTCTTGAACTTTCTTTGACAAGGAAATTGCATCATTTCCTATATATATATATATATATATATATGTGTGTGTGTGTGTGTGTGTGTGTGTGTGTGTGTGTGTGTGTGTAAAAACAGGATTTTGCATTAAATAACTAACTATGGTTTATACGTCACAAAACCAAACCAATCAAACTATATATCTAGCCCTACACACTACCACGCCAAACGCCACAGTATCACAATGTCTATTTTGTATGTTTAATTTCGACGACACATAATAAAGTGAAATTTTTATCGAAAAATTGTTAGATTAGTACTTATGAACAATTCTGTAGTTAGAGATTCGTTTTTATTTATTTATTTATTTATTTTTTAATAGCACATCAACCTTAAAGAAAGAGAGTTGTGCTTATATACAAACCATAGATCCGGGGATTCATATCTTTCCATATTAGTCGGAAAGGGAAAGTATTAGCGCAACTGGGGTTCGAACTCTGTTCCTCTGATGTTATAGTCCAGCACGTTTGCTACTACGCCACGGGGACTCCTTCCAGATACACATAAATATAGGTAGATAAGAAAACACGAACGACAGGTTTTCACATAGTTGATTATTTCGAATGACTAGATCAGACCTAAGTGCCCTTTTCATGTTTAGTTTGTTTGATTTCGTTTTATGGCATATCAATCATTGTTGGTTATTTAAAGCCAAATCGTATTTTTGCATATATATTAAATACATTATTTGTAAATACTTTTTGTTGATATAAACAGTTAAATGCCCAAAAAGTTCTATTTCTAACAATTCAATTTATCATAAGTTAAATGGTTCCAAGTATTGCTATGTATCATTAACAATTCTATTAGATATCAACCATTTGTCTAAAATTAGTTAAATGATCCACCAGTTCTATTTCTAACATTTCGATTTTGTCAATCATTTGTTTGCAATCAGTTTAAATATCAGACAGTTCTGTTTGACACAGAGTTAGCACATAGTAGGTTCCTATCTTTGGGTTAAATGGAACTGTCTTACTCAGGGTCAGAGTAGACCTGTGAGTAATGTCATTGAAAAGATACTCTGCATTCCCCAAAGCTCCAGCATTACTGGAGTTCTACCATCAGATTATGTTGTATAGCCATGATACAACTATATATATACATATACATGCGGAAACATAATCAACAATAACGACGAACGAACACACTTCTCTAGAAAAATATACCTCTCACACTTTATTCTCGAAAGGGTTGCGAAAGGGTTGATGTTGGTTATGTGTGAGAGGTGAGTTGGAGACGGAACAGACTGCAACATATTGACCCCAAGTTCCTCTGTATTATAGCAGTACTTCTTCCTCATCCTGCTGGGCTGCTCAACCAGGGTCCTGAGGGTCCAAGCCCTCTGTCTGGCGCTGGCTCTTACTATGGCATCTTGTCCCCAACTGCGGCTGGAACTCGAACTGTGACCGCAACTCGAACTGAACTCTGCCTGCCTCGAACTCCAACTAACTCAAACCGTCTGTGGCACCAGGTTATGTAATTGTTTGACTTCCACCTGCTTCCTGTGGGTGTCGCATTCACCTAATTCAACCCGTCCACAGGTCAAGGTGATCTCCCGATATCTTCGACATGATGCACCTGTTTCTTGATTGAGGGCTCGGTCGAAGGTCATTATGTTACAATTATTTTGTGTCATATCTAGGAATCTTGTCTGGCATGTCTTACCCCTCAGCAGAGATGCAGTTACTGTATTTTACAGCCCCGGCCGACTGGGATGTTTTCATGTTTAAAGATTACGTTTACATTAGTTGTCTCGTAATAAGGCCACATTAGATATATTTTAGTATGTTTGCAATAAAATCTAAAGTCTGTTAGTAAGTAAGTTTCTCCAAATTGAATCAATATTTTCAAATTAAAAGAGTGTAAAATTTTTTCTAATCTTTTTATGACATTCTGTGAATTGTATTTTTCTTTAAATAAAAATTTGGGAGATCATGTTTCAAGGGGAAGAACGTAATTTCAGTTAGTCTCTTTCCAAGGCCGAGGAAGGCTGCACTTGATTGTTTAGAAGGTCACTTGTATGCTCAAGGCCACATGTTCTCTAACAATGCTCAACATAAATGCAGTATTTAATATTTATGTATAAAGAGAATTTGCTATTAAATAACCTACAATGGTTGATATGCCATAAAACCTAAACAAACCAAACCCTATATATTTAATATATATGTATAATAAAGATTTGGCGTTTAATAACTCTCAAAGGCTGATATACTTTTAAACAAAAGAACCTCAACTAATCGAAATTAGTTTGGAACATAATTCTTCTCATATATAAGTACGATGGAATAGCAACACTATTAAAATCAGAACTTCACAAACTTTTTATTTAATGCACAACTTGTAACCAAATTTCGTTTTCATTTACCCTCAAATAGATTAATTGAAATTCTAATAACAAAATATAGTTAATTCACCAGTGTTTAACAAAACTCAAATGAAAGAAGAGTCAGCAAACTATGAATGAAAACGCTTCTATAATTCTTGAATCACTCTGCAATGGGAAAAGATATGTTTGATGGGCACTGAAGGTACTTGAATATTACATTGCAGGTTCATCAGTTTAAGTTACAAATGAACGAGTTCTATATTCAAAGTGCTTTTCTACTAGCATAGTAAATAATTCACATAGATAAACCCAGATTCTTAAATGCACAATCTCGGAAAAGCTTATAAAATGGGCTCAATAGTTGCACTTATCTTGAGATATTTTGCGACAAATTTTTCTTTCATTCTGTAATATCCAATTCCATTAAATGTTTACATATACTTCGCTTCAAGATCAAACGCCATTTTGATAAATTCTTCTTTAAGAAAGGTGTCTAAATCTTCACTTTCCACTTCAAGATCCAGTGGAGAAATAATCCATTCAGGAATTTCCATCTTCAAAGATCTTTTCATCGACTTTTAAAGTCTCCTTGCAAATTCTTAATGCACTTTATATTGATAAGCAAATCATTATTCAAAACATTTTCATCTGAATGCTCTCTATGCAATGTTCTGTTCTTTTACTTCTTACACTATCACCAATCATCCAGATCCTCTTTTGTGTTTTTTACGTTCTTGTGTTTCCGCTGGCCGTGCATCTTCTCGCCGACGTCTTGTATCGTCTTGTTCATTTGTCGTCTTTTGTCATTATCTCGACTGTTTTTAAGTTCTCCTTTTCAGAGATAAATACATCCACATATTTATTAATGATAGGTTGCATATACCTTATTACCCACTTCATTCATTGTCGGGGAGTCAGAGATCAGAGCATAGTAGGAATTCGATACGCTCATTGAAGCGATTTTTCTGCTGACCGAAGTGATGCCTTTTTCTTAATTTCCTAGTATCATTTATCACGTGAATTTCTCGTCCAATGGAAGCCAAACTCTTAAATGATCTAAGGGTCATCAGCTATCAATTACAACGGTTTCTGTCATCGTTTTAGCCACATACCAAATGAAATATTTCGCCAATGTATTAATTATCATATAAAGGAAAAAAAAATGTACAAATTACTGAAATTTGCGTCAGTGTATATGTGACTTGTATAAACTAAGTTTAACCTGGATAAATAAAGGGATTTATAAATACCAAAAAGTAGATTTACCCACTGTAAACCTCTATGGTTTCTTTCACTCGGTCAAAATTTTATCTTAGTTCAAGGGACAATATGGATCATTTCGAGAAGCCCTACCCGTGAATAGATGAGTGTTGATAGACTTTGCTTGAAAATCGAAAGTTATTTTATTGAAATAACTTTTTTTAAGAAAAGAGTCTAAATTTGCACTTTCCACTGCAACATCGTTCGCTTATTTTACTATCCCGTGAGTTTAGAACGGGCCGTATATAAACGACACATGGATATTGGCCATCATCATCATCATCATCTTGTCCCGCTGCCTGCACAGATCTCCCACACCCTCTCTTGACATCCGTATATATCGTCAATCACACCCGAGAGGTCTCCAAGGCTATATTCAGTATCGGCACAGGGCTGTTGTATATAAGTTCTAGCTGGTCGTCCTGCCTTTGTTCATTCATGTGAAGGGGTCCACAGGAATATATCGCTTATGAGTTCGCCCTTACTTCTCCAGCAGTGTCCTGCATGTCAGGTTCGTCTAACTTTGATAGTATTTGTGATAGGTGATAGGTAGCCGTACAGCTACTGTTTTGTAGGGTGTTGCCTCCGCGACTTGTTCATTATTGCTCGCAGCATTCTTGTGTAATTGCCGCCAAGCTTTTTCTCTAAAGATTTACTTAGCGTCCATGTCGTGCATCCATATCGCAGCATCGACACGACCGCTGCTTGGAATCAAGCATTCTACTAGAAGTACGATATCTAGTAATGAGTCTACATAATGAAGAGATTTTTTTCCTGATACTCTTCTCAAAGACCTCGGAATCTCCAAGAACAAGAGAGGCATACATCTTACTTTTATTGTGGTTAAGGTTTATAGTGTTCTGCATCTCAGTCGCATCGAACCCGAAATTGGAAAGATTCATAGAAAAAATCAGATTGGCTCTCTGAGCAATTGATCCACAACATAACGATCCGTCGAATCATAGATGAAGTTCGGGGGTGTCCTCATGGTGTAATGGTTAAAGCGATGGACTGCGGAATCATAGTACGCGAGTTCGAACTCCAGTCGCGCTATTACGTTCACTTTCCCAAATACCCTTGGGAAAGGCATGAACCCCCTTATCCTCCCAGCTATGGTTTAAATAGTACAACTACTGTTCTTCTAGGAGAATGGCTTTGGCATTAAATAACCTACAAAGGTTGATATGCCATTAAACAAAGAAACCAAACCATAGATGAAGTTCGCGCAAAAAACTTCGAGGCAACACCCTTGTTGTACACCTACCCAAGTTGAATCCCTGCTGCATAGCCTGGAGCAGACAGCAGGAGGCATAGGCCTCCGCATGAATATATAATAAATGGAGTACCTGTGTTTTAATTAAGAAGGTGACATATCCACTCTAAACGATGGTTCTCTGAAATTAGTGGACAAGTTGAAGTTCCTGAACAGCAGTGTCTTACCTACTAAAATGCTATCAATATGTGCCTAGCCAAAGTATGAATTGCTATCGATAGGCTACGGTAATATGGAAGTCTGATCTACCTGAGAAATAAAAACGGAATTTCTCCCTAGCAGCGGTTGGGTCAATACTACCGTACGGATGCACCACATAGACATTGACAAAACACATTGAGAAAAAGCTTGAGGAAACTG
The DNA here is from genome assembly GCA_963585895.1 of Sepioteuthis lessoniana. Lineage (NCBI taxonomy): Eukaryota > Metazoa > Mollusca > Cephalopoda > Myopsida > Loliginidae > Sepioteuthis > Sepioteuthis lessoniana. The sequence continues at coordinate 24,713,196 of OY757939.1, forward strand.
CATAAGAATGCTATATTGAACAAATCCTCGAAGCAAAAATGACAAAACAACAGTTGTACGGCCACTTACCTCTCGTCTCTAAAACCATCTTAATAAAACGAACAAGACATGCGGGACACTCTTGAAGAAGTACGGACAAACTCATAAATGACGTTCTCCGATGGACCTCTCCATATGGACGTGCTACTATTGGCCGACCAACAAGAACTTACCTACAACACCTCTGTGCGGACATAAGATGTAATCTGGAGGACTTGATGGGAGCAATGGATGGTAGGGACGAATGGGGAGATAGATAGAGAGAGAGAGAGAGTAAGGGAAATCCGTACTAGCAAGGCGAGTTGATGATGATGATGATAAAGGAATTTATAATTATAAACAAGGAAATTCACTCCCTGGGGACCCCGATGATTCTATTCCTGGCAAAATAGAAATAGAAAAATTTAACCTCAGGGATCTACAAAGACCAATAACAGAAGCATTGGTTTAAATAATTATCATCTACAATAGTGATTCTTCGTAATCTCATTCAATAAATGAGGGGAGTCTTTTTACACGGGTGGGACCTCTAATACAGGATCTTTCAAAATAGATGCAACCTATTTATATGATAACGATTATTATTGAGACAAGCGCAATGGTGGTCATTTGGAACACGTCCTGTAAAGATGCATCCTTTAAGCTAGAGACATTAAATCAATGTTCTTTTGAATTGTCATTATATCAGCTTCCAGGACATGCAATCTTTTTTGAGTTTCTTGTTTCAGTAATAAATCCTTATCTTATTAATGGGTTGCATCTATTTTGAGATAGTTTTCAATGATTTTGCCTCCAAATAATTAGTGACGTAAAATATTTTTTCTTTTCTTGTCCAAGGCATTGTGGTCGAGTATTAATAGTTGTTAATGTATCATTTTCACATCTAAAACAAAAAGGAACACAACATCACTATTGTAGACTTATTAGAAGTCACATGGGTCCTTTGTATATTGAAACACCCTGTATATACGTGGGTCATTAAATAAAAGAGAAAAAAGCTATATAATTTTTTCTGAAATTTTCTCGATGAATGTAAAGTCTACAATGTTTGAAATTGGTTTTGAGCAAAAATTATCTTAATCTCGCGAAAATATTTGCTTTGGGACTATTCAAAATTGCAGTAAATCAAACAGAGTGTTCCATGAATAAACAGATATCTATAATCAGATTTTTATTTGCTGAGTAATGCAAATATGCTAATTTTACCGAAGAAGGTGTGATGTGTTCGGAAAAAAAAATTTCTAGACAAAAGAATGTTTACAAATGGGCTAAACGTGGGTTTTCCACTACAAACACGAGTCGAAAAGACAGTTCATGGAGTGGAAACACACTGACTCTCCAGTAAATAAAAAGTTCAGGTCGCAGTGATCTATAAAGAAGGTGATGCAGGTAGTCTTCTGGGACATGAAAGGACCGATCACAATTGATATTTTTTAAAAGGTGCAAATGGAAACAGTGCTTCCAATTGCAAAGTCGCTGCGCAAAGTTCCCTTTATTTACTCATTGAACGACCGTCGTATCAATTAGAATTAATCCCTGCTTTTCTTGCGTGCGTGCGTGCGTGCATCCTGGTTTGGATAAAGCTATATTTTCGCTAAAGAAACCCCAACAAAAAATTAAAATAGAAGGAAAAGAAAAAGTTTTTAAAAAATCGTGTTTGATATTACAAAGCAATGCGATATATAGACACTTATGACAAAAAATAGACGGATGCGTCCAAATCAACAGGTGCTTGGATAGCTAAATATAGATGAGTAAAATGTCAACGAAAAGATGGCATTTTTTTTCTCCTTTCATTCAACGGTGGGAAAAATTCCATCATCTAAGTATAGATGAGTAAAATGTCAACTAAAAGGTGAAAAAAAAAAAAATTAATGCTACGTTTTGGTTATCCATCGACAGCCGATGACAAAAAATAAAAAGTACTTCCGTACTTCCGAAGCTGCTTGCGGCAAAACGGTTAAGAGTCTTAAGTTTAAATCCTGGACGAACCTGTAGTCGTTTCACTTCACTTTAACGCACTTGATAAAGACATGGATTCATATCTCTTCCCTAGCTCCAGTTATGGATATAATTGTAGGGTAGGCTAGGCTCTTTTAAGTGGATTGGGTGAATACTTGATTATATTAAGATGCTTTCTGGGCTCTGTACATACTTCGTTATAAGCAGATATTTACTGGGTTCTTCAGGCTTTGTAAAGCAAACCGTCAAAGAGAAAAAAATTCTAAATTCAAACAAGCAGTGCTCAACTTGGAAATGACCTTGTGCTGCAGCCCATCTGCAGGGAAGGGGTTGGGTAAATAGACGCTTACAAACAACGTGTACTTACGCTAAACTGATGTTTGAATTAGAATTGTTTGACTAAACTGAGTAGCTTGAAATAGAAATGTTTTTGACAATTAAACAGTGTACTCATGCTAAACTGAATTGTTTGAAATAGAATTGTTTATTTGTATAAAAATAGATTTGTAAAAAATAGATTTGGCATTAAATAACCTACAAAGTTTGATATGCCATAAAACCCAACCAACCAACCAACCTTACCAATTTAATATAATATTCTATTACATTAAGATTTATATACTTGCCCCTGGCTGGCTTGCATTTTTTGCTTGTAATAATAATACACAATGTTTTATCTAAAATTAAAATAAATAAAATATACTCTGAAAACTTCAAGATTGTAACAACAGTAACAACAAAAAACAACAATAACAAAACAAAACGAAAAAAAAAACAAACAAACTTCACCGACAGATCGAGAGATAAAATAAAAATTTTTGCGCACATTTGAATGGTATAAAGTATTTCTATCTAACACGAATAATTATGTTCAATATTAATCTTTTGTTTGCAGACAATGAAGTGGTTGCAAATATTGCTATTTAACATTAATTCTTTTCAACACTATTCATTCATTTCCACTTTGACCCAAAAATGAGACCCTGTTAATAATTATTACTCCGGGTCAGAGTCGACCAAGGAGTAATGGCAATGAAAGGGTACTCCACATTCCCCAAAGCCATCAAATGGTTCAGTGTCATATCCAGCGCAATAGTTAGAAGTCTTACCCATCTGAAAAGATGCAGTCTGTGTATTCTACAGTCTAAACCGAAAAATCTGAAAAATGTTATAAAAACAAATAGAACTAATAATAGAAGCAAAAGGAGGAACTCTTCTCTGTAATTTTTGTATTTGAACTAATAGAAAAATGAATAACCACAGCCCAGATATAAGTAAATTTGGCGATACTAGAGGAATGCTTCTTTTTCAATAGCTACTACATCGAGGCGTAGCAGACGACACTACTCCTTTCCCTAGATTGCTCCACTTTACTCTCGATACGTACATTATGATGCCAATTGTTAAGCCAGGAGGTATCAAGTACCATTTTTTGAGATTTGTTCTGCCACGACCTGGGATTGAACCCCGGTTTCCCGGGCCATAGACGAACACTTAGAACATAAATGAATGACATGCCTCTTAACTGATATGTCTGTGCCAACAGATAAAAACAATCCTGTCAAATAATATAATAAAAATAAGTAAATAAAAAGACCTGGAAATAGAAATTGAAATAAAAGAAAAAGGTTTCACCTTTGTGAAGGATTGAAAGAAATCGATGATAAATCTGAATGATAATAGTAAAAAAATGACTTTAAGACCAATTTAGTTAAAGCGAAAATCGATAAGACGTAGCAGAATGATAAATGGAGGTCATGCAGAAAAAGAGATAAAACGATTAATCATATAGTAAGCGAATGTAACAAACTAGCAAAAAAGGAGTACAAGATAAGGTACGACTGGGTGGGAAAGGCGATCAACTACAAACTGTGCAAGAGATTGAATTCTGACTATTCTACCACATGCTATGTGCACAAACCAGAATCTGTCTCCGAAGATGAGACTCATTAAATTCTCTGGGATTTTGAGATACAAACAGAACACCTAATGGCTAGACTAATCAATTAACAGAGAGAGAGAGAGAGAGAGAGAGAGAGAGAGAGAGAGAGAGAACTTGCCGTCTTATGGATTTTGTTGTTCTAGCAGACGACGGAGTGGAAATAAAAGAAAGCAAAAAGACAGAAAAATACTATGACATTGCCAGAGAACTAAAAAAAGCTGTGGAATATAAGGGTGATGCTGATACTTATTGCTAATCAGACGCTTGAAATGTTTCCAAAAGTCTTGGAAAAAAGATCGGGGGCAATTGGAAATCAGAGAAACTATCAAGACTACAGCATTGTTAAGATCAGCAAGAAAACTAAATAGAATCCAGGAAATATGAGGGGACTTCCTGTCACTCTGACACCAGTGAAAGACAAATAGATAAAATTGGCGGGAAAAACTCAGAATTAAGACAAATGGGTTGAAGGACAAGAAAATTGATGATGCACAAGGCCTTACACCTGAAAGATGACGGAAACTGTTTATATGTGTCAAAACAAGAAGGAAGAAGAGGACACGCCATCATCGAAGATAGTGTTGAGGCATCAATACGAGGACTAGAGGACTACTTAAAAAAAAAAATCAAAGAACGACTAACTGCAGCAGCCAGTTACAGAACTCACATTTAAAAAGACAAACAATAAAAAAAACTCAACTAGGAAACAGAAATGTGAAGAAAAACAACTGTACGGATATTTCAAGCGCAAACAGTCGAAATCTCACACAAGAAAACCTGGACAAAAAGCTATGAAAGGTAAACTTCGAAAGAGAAAGTGAATCTTTTCTAATAGCAGCACAAAAAACCCCCCATAAGGACCAACTATGTTAAAGCAACAATAGATAAGCCTTAACAAAATGGCAAGCGTAGGTTATATGGTGATAGATAGGAAACGGTTAATCACATTATCAGTGAATGCAAAAGACAAGTGCATAGGGTGTGTAAATCTGAGCACGACTTTGTACGAAAGGGGATCTACAATGAATTGTGCAAGAAATTGATATTTGGCCGTATGAAGAAATGTTATATAAACAAGCCCGAATCTATCCAAAAGAATGAGATGCATAAACTTTACTGGGATTTTGAGATACAAACAGACCATTAAAGCCCAACCAGAAAACTTGAACGAGTGCTAATTAAAAAAAAAAATGAACATGCAGTTTAGTGGATTTTGCCGCCTCAGTAGACCATAGAGTGAAAATCAAAGAAAGAAAAAGAAGAAAAAAAAAACGACTAATACTTAGACCTTGCCAGAGTACTAAGAATGTTGTGGAACTTGAAGGTGACAGCAATATCATTTATCATTGTCGCGCTCGGAAAGGAGACTCGAAGAGTTGGAAATCGGATGTTGGTTGGTTAGTTGGTCTTTTTATGATATATCAACCTTTGTAGGTTATTTAACACCAAATCCATTTCATGAAAATAGTTCTATTTCAAGCAATTCAGCTTAGCATAAGTACGTAGTTTAAATGTAAGTACAGTTTAATCGTGAAAAACATTTCTATTTTCAGCAATTCAGTTTAGTCAAGCAGTTTTAATTCAGCTGATTCAGTTTAGTATAAGTACAGATTTTGTTTACACACAGTTAAACGTCCAAACAGTTCAATATTAAACAATTCAGTTTAGTGTATGTACAGTTTCAATGTCAAAAAACAGTTCCATTTCAAATAATTCAGTTTAGCATAAGCACGCTGTTAAAATGTAAGTACGATTTAATTGTCACAACATTTCTATTTCAAGCAATTCATGTTAGCATATGTATGCCGTTAGTTTTATTTAACCCATAGATAGGGTCCTATCAGGTGCTACCATTCTGGGCCAGAGTGAACCTGGGAGCTATGGCAATAAAGAGGTGCTCTGCATTCCCCGAAGTCCCAGCATTACTGGAACCTCACCATCAGATTTTTTAGTGTCATATCCAGGACACTCTGCAGAAGTGCAGTCGGTGTATTCTACAGCCCCAGCCAACTGGGCAATTGGAAATCGGGGGACGAATCGTGACTATTCAAACTGTATCATTTTAAAAATCGGCAAGAATACTGAGAACACTAGCTTTCATTCAGACTTGAATAAACTCGCCAGAAATGAAATAATGGATTGAGAAAATGTAACACGTTAAAACTACCACCGTTCCAGTATTAGTGAGAGCCCTGGGTATGATCAATAAAGGGATAAATAAGCACATCAACAAGATATCTGACAGTCCTCACCTATATGAAATACAAAAAAAAATTGCATTTTGCAGAACTATTCATCTCCTTAGGACAGTACAATCAACGTGACTGAAAAATATCACCTAAAAGAAGCAGCCAAAAGCATAAATACATAGAATGCATATAATCATTTCTCTCGTGCTAGGTCTTGGGTAAAGACTCGATGAAGGATTGTTAAAAACTGAAAATTAAATAATAATAATAATAATAATAATAATAATAATAATAATTTACTTACTGATGCCGTGTTTGCTCAATTATATTAGCAGTCAACGTGCTACTCGGGCTTTGGCTATGTGGGTTTGAGTACATGTTCGATAATAAATCGTCCATGATGGTTTTTAGTAATTCGGGACAATAAAGGCTGGATCCAGCGTAATCTACGTAAATTTGATCTGAAGAAAAAAATAAAAATAAAAAAAAATAAAATAAAAAAGTTCATCATCTTTGTATGAGATGCCTGAAAATACTCGGATTCGCTCATATATATATATATATATATATATATACTCACACACACTCAGAGGCACACACACACACACACACACACACACACACACACATATATATATATATATATATATATACTCACACGCACACAGAGGTACACACACACACACACACACACATACACACACACACACACACACACACACACACACACATATATATATATATATATATGAAAATAAAAGTAAGTTGTTATCGTCTTTATCAAAATAGAAAAAGGAAAAGCTTCCTGGTTTGAAATACTGGGGCTAATACGCTGCATATACAGATACATAGCCTTAACATGGTTAGAAAATTGTGTGCTGCCATTTTTATGAAAAATGATGGCTAAAATAATGTAGAATAATGTAGAAAATGTGTTGAAATTCTGGTGCTAACCTCAGGCAACTTGAAATAAGTTTGTGTATTTGCGTGACCGACGAAGACAGAAAGAAAGAAGGAAAGAAAGAAAGAAAGAAAGAAAATATACGGAGAATAAGGAGTAGAAACCAAGATAGAAAGACTAATGAGGAGAACAATACAAAAAAGAAAAAAAAAGAAAGTTTGAAAGAAAGAATGCTGTGAATAAGGAAGGATAAGAAAGAAAGAAAGGGAAAAAAAGTAAATATAAACCACAATCCGAAGCTTGCGGGTTTTTGCGTCTGAAAAAAAAGAAAAAAGGAGTGAAAAAGGGAGAATAAAGTAAAGAAAAATAAAGAATTTATTTAAGTCAAAAGGAAAAAAGGAAAGAAGAAAGAAATTATTTAAGAAGAAAGAAAGAAAATATTTAAGTAGAAAGAAAGGAAGGAATGAACGAACGAAGGAAGGAAGAAAGGAAAATATTCAAGAAAGAAAGAAAGATGAATGAATTAAAGAAACCCTGAATCTATATTATTATGCTGAGGTAAAGAAAGAAAAAAGGATATTAAAGAAAGAAAGAAAGAAAGAAAGAGTTAATATACAATACTATCCCAAAGCTTGTGCGCTTTGGTGTCTGAAAAAAAAAAGAAAAAAGAGGAAAAAAGGGAGAATGACGAAAAGAAAAAGAAAAAATACTTGTCAAAAGGAAAAAGGAAGGAAGAAAGAAATTATTTAAGTAGAAAGAAAGAGAAAAAGAAAGAAAGAAAAATGAACGAACGAAAGAACGAACGTGGAAAGAAAAATATTTAAGAAAGAAAGAAAAATGAATGAATTAAAAAAGAATTAAATCTATACTATTATGCTGAGGTAAAGAAAGAAAAAAAGGGTATTTAAGAAAGAAAAAAAGAAAGAAAGAAGAAATATTCAAAAAAAGAAAGAAAAAAGAAAGAAAGAAAGAAAGAAAAAAGGAAGAAAATATTTAACCAGAAAAAAAAAAGAATGAATGAATGAAAAACTAAATCTATACGATTATGCTGAGGTAAGGGAAAAAAAGGGTATTTAAGAAAGAAAGAAAGAAAGAAAGAAAGAAAGAAGGAAAGAAAGAAAGAAAATATCTAACCAAAAAAAAGCAAACAAGAAAGAAAGAAAGAAAAACTAAATCTATACGATTATGCTGAGGTAAGGGAAAAAAAGGGTATTTAAGAAAGAAAGAAAGAAAGAAAGAAGGAAAGAAAGAAAATATCTAACCAAAAAAAAGCAAACAAGAAAGAAAGAAAGAAAAACTAAATCTATACGATTATGCTGAGATAAGGGGAAAAAGGGTATTTAAGAAAGAAAGAAAGAAAGAAAGAAAGAAAGAAATTATCTAACCAGAAAAAAGCAAGCAAGAAAGAAAGAAAGAAAGAAAGAAAGAAAGAAAAACTAAATCTATACGATTATGCTGAGGTAAGGGGAAAAAAGGGTATTTAAGAAAGAAAGAAAGAAAGAAAGAAAGAAAGAAAGAAATTATCCAACCAGAAAAAAAGCAAGCAAGAAAGAAAGAAAGAAAGAAAGAAAGAAAGAAAGAAAAACTAAATCTATACGATTATGCTGAGGTAAGGGGAAAAAAGGGTATTTAAGAAAGAAAGAAAGAAAATATCTAACCAGAAAAAAAGCAAACAAGAAAGAAAGAATGAAAAACTAAATCTATACGATTATGCTGAGGTAAAGGAAAAAAAAGGGTATTTAAGAAAGAAAGAAAGAAAGAAAGAAAAAAAGAAAATATCTAACCAGAAAAAAGCAAGCAAGAAAGAAAGAAAGAAAGAAAGAAAAACTAAATCTATACGATTATGCTAAGGTAAGGGAAAAAAGGGTATTTAAGAAAGAAAGAAAGAAAGAAAGAAAGAAAGAAAAACTAAATCTATACGATTATGCTGAGGTAAAAAAAGAAAAAAAAGGGTATTTAAGAAAGAAAGAAAGAAAGAAAGAAAGAAAGAAAGAAAGAAGGAAAGAAAGAAAGAAAATATCTAACCAGAAAAAAAGCAAACAAGAAAGAAAGAAAGAAAAACTAAATCTATACTATTATGCTGAGATTTGTAAATTTGTGTTCCTATTCGCGGATCACAGCCAAAGGCAAATTCGCAAATGACATGATCTTTTTGCATGTATATTGACTTGACCTTACATACCAATATTAACTATGCAATGATTACCGTTGAAATCATTTCAGGTCGGTGGAAACCATCAAATATATAAAATATGCAATTTCCGGTCAAACCGAATGAGACATAGACTTTGATACGAAGCACGAAAATGTTTTGTTTTTTAACCCCATAAATGGCAGGACAGATGAGGTCAGATTCATGTTTTTGGACATTCCCAACTCTACGATGGATGTTTAGGGAAAAATAAACTTGAAGTTTAACCAAAAAACAATAGAATAAGAAACTGCATATAAAAGAGGTTCTCAAAAACTAACTGTAATATTTCTTTGTGCTTAAAACCCACTTTGTTGCGTATTTATGTCCTGTTAATATTTCTGTATCCCATAGAATTGCAATTTTTCAGAAGCTTGCTCGATGCTCCTGATTGCAAATGTTTCTCTTCTGTTATTGACTTGATTTATATTTTAGAGCAGTGTCTCATCAACCGAGACAGACATCAACACACGGCTTGCAAAGACATGGACAGCTATCGGTCATATGGATGTCAGACCTGACCGATAAAATGAAACGCACTTTTTTCCAAGCAACGTACGGATTGCAGTATGGATGCATTACATGGAGGCTAACTAAATGTATGGAGAAAAAGCTTGATGGCACCTACACAAGAATGTTGCGAGCAATAATGAAGAAGTCCTGGCGGCACCACCCCACAAAGCAGCAACTACGGCCATCACAAAAACTATCCGAGTCAGACGAACCAGACATGCGGGACACTGCTGGAGAAGTAGAGACGAACTCATAAGTGACGTACTCATGTGGACCCCCTCACATGGACGAGCAAAGGCAGGACGAAGAGCTAGAACCTACATACAACAGCTCTGGGCCAATACAGGATGTAGCCCTGAAGACATGCCGAAAGCAATGGACGATAGTGAAGGGTGGCGAGAAAGGGTCAGGGATATCCGTGCTGACGGTGCTACATGATAATGAAGATATTTTAGATCAAGGATTAATTTTCAAATTTCAGACTTCAAAAAGTTCCCAAACAACTAATGTCCACCGACTACGACGATTATTTGAACAACATTTAGCATAATGAAAGATTATTACTTTTGAGGATATACGCGCCTCCCCCCCCAAAAAAAGCAAAAATAATAGAAGTCGTTTGTATAACATTCTTCGCTTTAATAACTGCTTCAGAGATTTGTTATTAAAATGATAGCGTAAATGTTGAACTAATTATTCTTGTTGGTTTCAGAAGTCTCGTCGAAGTGGAATCAAACTATTAGGCGCTAGTCAACTAACTTAACTTGCAAAATGAACTGATGAATGTTCACCAATCAGACATAAGCAAAAGGCTGCCCACTTCCACTTCAAACTTAGTTTATTTTATGCTCATAAAATCTCGCCATTTCACGTGGGCTTATCACGTTCTCCACCATAAAACAAGTCACGCCTCTTCCGTCCTTTTCTTCTTCTGGTTTTCGCGTGCTGGTAGCAGAGAGAGCACACCTGTTTCTTCGAGGTAAGATTGTTTGTGGCATTACTACTAAAATTATAATGGAAAGAAAAGGTAATACTACCCTAGAATAACACTCAGTGTTATAAAGTACGGATCAAGGTGAGTGTAACTATCCAGGAAAAGGAGTAGCGCACTCCCCTATACCTTGAAAAGGGAGCCTTAGGGTCACTCTCGATTACGGTCAGCCAATTTACTTTACTTGTCTTATGTATATATATATATATATATATATATATATATACTTCTACTTTTTAAAAAAATATACACCTTAATACATTTAGCGCCGGAGAGTGTCTTCAGTGATAAGTTTTGCGTGGGTCATTGGGGGAGTTTCGGGTATTTCAACATCATACTCCCCTCACCAAGCAGACCCACTCAGAGATGATCAATCTTTTTCGCAAAAATTCATTTGGTCGATTATAGACCACTCATCTTCGTAACTGATTGGTTGCTCTAAACAACCAGTCATGTGGGTGGCACTGTCTATTTTAGTGATCTGCGAGGACATTAGCACCTTTTTAAACAATGGATTATTCGTAATTTTTCATTGGCACAACTTTGTCTTCTTGTCCAGTACATCACTCTTGCTTGATATATATATATATATATATATATATATATATATATATATATATATATATATATGCACCCTCCAACTAGATACACTGACCCGTTCTGTTCACAATATTTCTCCTTTTCATCAAAATATTTCTTTTTCCATTTCCCCCCTTTTTCTTTCTTTTTTCTTCTTCCTCTAATTTCTTCTTTCTTTCATTCTCTACGAATACAAACCAACTTTTTGTAGACGTTGAGTTCTCCTTAACTTTTTAAAAAAACTTCCTTTTATGACGTAATCATTTTCGAATATTTTTTGAATATTTTTCTGTGTCGTTCAAACTCTTTTTTAAAATTCATAATTTCCACCCAGAAGATGACCTAAAATACCTTCTTCCTGAAATTTTCATAATTTCATATCTTAGATAATTTCATTCATATGGTCGAAACGCGTCGGTGGACATTTGACTAATATTTATTAATAAATGTTCTCATCCATTTAAATGTATTTTCTTTCCATTTTTTTACACCCCCCCATATATATATATATATATATATATATATATATATATATATATATATATATATATATATATATATATATATATATATATCGGAGACGTTCGTAGTGTAAAAATTAGGATTATATAAAAACGATACGGCAATCCAAGTTTAAACCCCGGGCAAGCCTGATTGGTATGAATCTTATAATTTTCCTTCCAGCTTTGGGTCAATAGTTGGGCTGGCTGGGTACTTTAAAATTAGCGTAGTAACCAGCCTAAAGAAGTAAAACGATTAAACCCTGTAAAAATTTGCTAAAATTGACCTTGTGTCGTATTCTTCCCGTACGGCAGGATTGGTAAATATATACTCTTGGGTAAGGTATACATTTAATTATTCTAACTGCAGTTATAGGTAAATAGAAGAGAAGACGGCTTTTTAGCTTTTATATGACAACCGTTCTAGGAGAAGGAAAAACATTATTTCAAACATATTAAACTACGCTTATAATTGTTTTTCTGTCGTATTCTGCTCGTGACGTTTGTTTGTTTGGGTTTTATGGCATATCAACCTTTGTTGGTTATATTTTGCCAAATCCATTTTATACAAATAATCAATTCTATTTCAAACATTTCATTTTAGTATAAGTATAGATTTTTTGTTTACACTCAGTTAAATGTCAAAACGTTTTTATTTCAAACAATTCAGTTTAGTATAAGTACACAGTTTCAATGTCAGAAATAGTTCTATTTCAAACAATCCAGTTTAGCATACAAAAACAATTTCAAACAATTCAGTTTAGCATAAGTACACAGTTTAGTTCTATTCGACACATAGATAGGACCCTATCAGGTTAAACCACTCCGGGTCAGAGTGGACCTGAGAGCAATTGCAATGAAGGGGTACTCCGCATTTCCCAAAGCTCCACCATTACTGGAACCGCAACATCAGATTGTTTGGTGTCATATCAGGACACACTTTGGAGGGATTACCCCACTGCAGAGGTGCAGTCAGTGTATTCTACAGCCCCAGTAGACTGGGCAATGTTTATGCTGAGGAGCTGGGTAAATACACACACACATACACACATATATATGTATATATATATATATATATATATGTGTGTGTGTGTGTGTGTGTGTATGCCGGAAGAAAATTGCTCAATTCGTCGTTTGCTCTCGAGTTTAGATTATATCATTTTGTATTTTGACAATATTTTTTGAGTTAAACGAGTAAAAGCAATAAAAATAATTCCATCTGAATAATAATAATAATAATAATAAGAAGAAGAAGAAGAAGAAGAAGAACAAGAACAAGAACAAGAACAAGAAGAATAAGGATAATAAAAAAAAGCCAAATGTACTTATACGAAAAATAGCGGGAAATAAAGAAGTCGATGCGCATAAAGAAATGAAAATAAGCACAGTCAGCCGGAACAGTATCGGAATAACAATGTCGGTAATATCGGAATTATATTCAGGAAGTCGAAATGAGGTCCGATCGGCACGAAGACGTCGTATATTGTTCTAATGCACTCTCCATTGGCAGGAACTGTTGTTTAGGAATTCACAGATTATGCAAATTAACCTGCATAAAAACTGGCTGCCCCCACCCCTTCTGTTTTCCTTTTAGGCGAACGAGACCTCTGCACCCATTTCATCCTACCGCAAAAGCAAACACGCATGCGCAACGCGCATCCGAGCCTGCATACGCTAAAATATGTGTCTGTATACAAAGATAAACGCGTACGTCACAAATGGGGGGGGACGAAGTAAGATCGATATTCTTTCGTGATCGGATTTAGAATACATTAACGGAGATTTCGTCGGAATCTGGAGATATTTTATCCGCTTAATCGAATGCTGTACATAGTCTCCAATCGATTTTTTTCTAAACGTACATAGGCACATAGACTTGCGCCTATAAAATCAGACCGTTCAGTCGGTGTGACTAAGAATCAGCTGATTGTATACCTTCTTCCAAAAAAAAAGGACTGTCCTTGGTATGGCAATGTTGGGAAACTAAACAGAGTGGTCTCCCTTGTCAAAAGGGTTGAACAACTCTCCTACGTCGTGTGATGGGATAAACTGGAATCCCCAGCCTCTTTCACGAACAGGGCTTGAGAAGAGCGGTTGTAGTGGTTTGCTCCTCATGGGGTCTTCCTTCTTTATATTCAAGACCTGAGAGAAGTAAGAGGTTTCCACCTTTTGACTGTACGGGCTTGTCTGTTTGTTCCTTCAATGCTTGTGATTCTTATATTGTCTGAGATGGGAACTTAGTTCTCAACTTGTATAATTTAAATGTCTTATTATATTAATTGACTTGTTATCTTTGCTCATGAATATTGTATTAAGTTACTCTCTTTGGGATAACCGAATGCATCATAAGAGACGGGGTGTTATTTACGAGTCAAGACCTCGTTAAAATCTGTTGTAAGATAGCCAACATCTCGTGCTGATGGTTCAGTTTTAGAGACCGGGGAAGTAGGTAGTTCCTCTTTAATGTCATTAATTCCTGGTCCACTATGACCCAGAGTGATATACATCCTCGCAACCCCTCAATCACGGACAGGATGCCACACAAAGTCATTTTTTAACCGAAGTACAATTGTTTGACTTCAGTGTTTTTCATCTCTTCGATTGGCTGCCTTCCCAACGCTGAAGAACCCACACTGCCCTACTATTGACTCATAGTTGGAGGTAAACAAACGGCTTAACACCTTTAACTAAGGCAATTGTGAGAATTGAAACTGATACGTTTTTACGAAAAAAGAAAACGAAACTGAAAAGAGACGGACTCGTGGGTGTACAACAAAACAATTAGGCTTATCAACTACAGACAGAGACATGCGTCTATCGATCAGGGAAATAACTGCTTTAACCTTGTGTGCACCAATCAAATGTACGCCCACTATTTGCCATGGTGAATTCAAGTCACACGTGTCTACATTCTTCTGGCCCCTACAATCCCACAATGCATTGTCAATTGGAGGCAACTCCATTTTATACATTTTTATAACTTTGATATTTTTTCGTTTGGTCTGATCCTTAACAGAAACACAACAAGCTTCGTCTAGGATGTGTACTCAAGGTCACGTAGCTGCTGTATGTATGTTCGAGCTGGTCGTCCTGATTTTGCTTGGCTATATGCGGAGGTCCATAGGAGTACATCACTGATGAGTTAGTCCTTGCTTCTCCAGCGTTGTCCTGCGTGTCTGGTTCCTCTAACTTGTATAGTTTTCGCGGTGGCCGTATAGTTGGTGTCTTGTGGGGTGCTGACGCCAGGACTTGTTCAATATTGCTCTCAACATTCTTGTGTAATTGCCGTCTAGTTTCTTCTTCAGCCGTTTAGTTAGCGTCCAAGTAGTGCACCCATATAGTAGTATCGATTCAACCGCTGCCTGGAAGAAACTGCGTTTAATTTTATCGGTCAGGTCTGATTTCCATATCATCGAGAGCCTATCGATAGCTGTCCATGCTTTCGTTAGTCGTGTGTCGATGTCTTTTTCGGTTGATGAGATGCTACTTCCTAGGTAGGTGAATTTGTCTACTAGTTTCAGAGAGCCTCCATCTAGTGTGGTAATGTCACCTGTTTGGTTCTTTGGAATAATTATCGGGCGTCATGGATGATAGGGATTGATGGAGAGAGAGTCAGGGAAATCTTTACTATCAGCACGACTTGATGATGAGGATGATGATAACGAAGAAAAGCTTGAAGGAATCTTTCAAAGGTCTTGATAGGACGGGGATCTGTTATCCAAGTAACAGAAAAGAATAAAAAGGCAGATGTTTACATGTTGTACTCATGTACAATACCACACTGTAAAATAATGATTAACGGTCTCATAAATGCATCGCAGTTTTTTTAGTCTCTTGCGAAAATTGAGCAGAAAAGAGATTTAGTTATTATAAGTTTCTTCTTATTTTGCTCCGCTTTTTAACACCAGCCTAAGACTTTTTCAGGGTTATGACAGGTGCTGTCGCAAATGGTAGCTAGCTGTTTAACAATCTACAATCCTACTGTATTTACGCATATCGAAGGTAAGTTCCTGGCTGTCACCTTTCAGATGATGAAGCTTGAATTCAAGGACTATCGGGGCAGTTATTTCTTTTCCTTTTTAATCTGGGATTACCATTACTACTCCCTTCCCAATAGATTAACCAACTCCTTACTATAAAAACAATTGCTTGATTGAAACTCCCAGTTGTCAGCTAAGATATTAGCTGCTTTATGTGAAACTGTTATATAATCAACCTATGAACATTAATGGGTACGTCCCATTCCTTATAAATACGTTATGAGGGGGTGAAAAATCCTAATTGCTTTTGGCGGTGGTGTTTTACACGGTCAATGCTGCCTGACATGGATGCCGACTCTCTTCGAGCCTCAGGGGGCCGTCCCTCAGGCTCTAACCCTTCTTGGAGGGACTAGGTTTATTATCTGGCGCCTGAAGCATCCCTTTAAGGGAATGCTGATGGGGTCCGAGGAATTTTTAGAACCGCCAAGGGTGTCTGGTCAACGGCTCTGCGTTTTGGACCAACATTAAGAAAGGCCTTGTGCCAATCTCGTTTGGTTGGTTGGACGTACGATAAATGAGGAAAATATACTAAGTTATCACTACTAGCAGCGGTTACTTCTCACGCTGCTGGCAAGTATTGTATTTTGTTAATGTTATAAAGATTTTCATTTTATCGCCAACCTCTTTTTTGGTCATTTCTCATTCAGTGACCTTTTTCAGGTTGCCGTAGAATACACCAACTGAATCTTTATGGGGGGATATCCCTACCCAACGAGTGTCCTGATATGACACTAAACCATTGATGGTGAAGCTTCAGTAATGCTGGAGCTTTGGAGAATGCTGAGTACCCTTTCACTGCAATCGCTCCCAGGTCAACTCTGCCCTGGAGTGGTAGCACCTAATAGGTTCCTCTCTATGGGTCAAATAGAACTGAACTTTATGTTAAACTGAACTGCTTGAAATAGAACTGTTTTAACATGTATACTGTGTACTTATACTAAACTGGATTGTTTGAATAAGAAATGTTTGACTAAAATGTGTACTTATTCTATACTGAATTGTTTGAAATAGAACTGATCATTTGTATAAAAATGGATTTGGCATTAAATAACCTACAAAGGTTGATATGCCATAAAAATAACCAACGTTTTTTTTGGTAGCAATAGAAACCTTTAAACATTTCTTGAAAAGACCTAGACAGATGTAGTTTTATTTCCAATTGGCCTGACTCCAATCGACTTTGTCTAGACGTTTAGACTACGATCACAACACAAAACATCATCACCGATAACAGTTCAATAGTCAACATTTTATTATTCTAGCTGCTCAACAATCCTAGTCTTTAAATACCATCGTTCTATTATTATAGTTGCTCAACAATCCAGATATTTAAATCGCCTCATTTTTAAATCTTAATTGCTCAATAATACAGATGTTCAAATATCTTAATTTAAAAAATCTTAACTACTCAACAATCCAGATGTCTAAATATACTCATTTTTAAAAAATCTCATCTGCCCAAAAATCCATATGTGTAAATATTCTCATTTTTAAAAATCTTTGCTGCTCAACAATCCATCATCATGTCGTGCTGGTAGCATGGATATCCCTGACCCTCTCTCGCCACTTTTCCCTATCGTTCATCGCCCCAGGCAGGTCTTCCGGACAACATCTCGTATCCTCACATAATTGCTGAATGTATGTTCGTGCTAGCCATCCTGCTTTTGCCCGGCCATGTGTGGGGGTCCACAAGAGTACATCACTTATGAGTTCGTCTCTGCTTCTCCAGCAGTGTCCTGCATGTCTGATTTTTTAAATCTTAGCTCTTCAACTATCCAAATGTTTAAATATTATTATTTTATTATTATTATTGCTGCTCAACAATCACGATGTTTAAACATTCCCATTAAAAAAATCTTAACTGTTAAACAATCCAGATGCTTAACTATCATCATTTTATTATCATAGCCGGTTAACTTGACCAGAGGATTAAACGTCATCACTTTAACACCGTAAATGTGGACGTACTAGTCGATCTGGAATATAAGTCAACCCCAAGATATCTACCTCAAATTTCTGGGTTAAATCAATACGTTTTGTATAGTTCAACCACTAAGTATACTGTAAATTATTTGCAGACTAAAACTTACCCAATCAATTTAAATTAGAATAGGAAATGATAACCTTCTGCAAAAGCATATAATAAGTTTATTGATATTCAATTCTATAAATGAGTATGAGTAAATTATTTAAAAATTACTGTGTGGTATCTTAGAATCAAGATTTTAATCGTTAATAAATAACATTCAAGAAATCATTATTCAAAAAGTTGCGCCCAATAAGCACAGTTATAAAGCCAATATATGTATACTCAATTAACTCCTATTTTCTCTCATTAAACTCTCATTACTCCAGTAGTTTACAGGGTACGTCATTTCTCTCTGAAATCTGAATTGCATTAGCCATATATAAAGCATAGAAATCTTAAACTTTAATGCCTGTATTCAAAAGTAAAGATGACGACCGTAGTCGAGGATGATCCGAAGGCCCCTTTTTCAATAATTACTACAACAAGGTTTTGGGGAGGGCGCTACTTTTTTTCCTGGATTGTTCCACTTTACCCTGGATCCCTACCCTTTAATGATGTGTTAAGCAAAGAGGCACCAAGTACCATTTTTTGAGTATGTGGTACGACGACCTGGGATTGAACTCTAAGGCCATTTGCGACATCTCTAACAATTTGGTCGTAAGAATTCACAATTTATTGCACTATCAAGATAATAGGCTGATAAACGACATGCCGTAGTTGTGTGACTGACCGTCTTGGTACTGTGACGTTCCAGTAGGTGTTTGCAGTCAGTGGATCGGCTGTTGGAAACATGGTGTGATATAGCATTAATATAATTAATATACTTATGCAATTCAGTTCTATTATTTCGTATTAATCTCTTAGTTAATAAGTTGAATGTGTTCACCAAACAGGAGTTGATGTTGAAAATGTTTATGTCAGTCTGCTGGAATTACGTTAGATGGTGTAATATCGATTGTTAGGTGTACTGTTCAATTAGTCGATTATTCTATGGAAAAGGATTTGATTTTAGCCCTGCTCTATAAGTCGATACATCATTTTGTAAAGCCTTTTTCAGGCTTAAAAAGTCAACTTGTACGCCGCAATTTTTGCTATGTAAATTGGTAAATTGTCCTCATATATCAATTAAAAGTTCACACTATGAGAACATTGAGGTTTCAGTTTGTTTTACGAGACGTCTTCACTGACTTGGTCGTGCTTTGCATCGGCAGCCGGGTGACTTCATCTGAGTATCCATCGTTCCAGTTCTGTGGGAGGACTGAAGTAAGCGTAATAGTAACCTGGCTTAGGACAATGAAGCAAGATCCGGAATTGATTTTCGATCCCTGTCTGTACGGAGTTCGCCGTTAAAACCCCGATTGGCGGGCACTCATCTCGTCAATAGCATCTGACCGTCGTGCTTGCTCGGCCTTCGCTCGGGACACTCTGAATTCGTTGGATGGAGCCCGCTCATCAGACCCGGGGTGACAATAGACCCCGGGTGGATATGTATATATGTGTGGGTACGCATCATATACACACACGTGCATATAGTTACAGAGCTTTGTATTGCAGAGGCTAAAACAATGGGACAATTAGAGAAAATCGATATTAGTGGTCTACTAGCCAAGTTTGCTGACATCAATAGCCTATATTGAGCAATGTTTGGTTGGAATTGGTTTTATGGTATATCAAACATTGTTGGTTATTTAATGCCAAATCCTCTTTATACATATACATTTAATATGTATGATTTGTTTTCGTTGGGTTTTATGGCATATCAACCATTGTAGGTTATTTAATGCCAAGTCATATTTATACATATACATTTAATATGTATGATTTGTTTTCGTTGGGTTTTATGGCATATCAACCATTGTAGGTTATTTAATGCCAAGTCATATTTATACATATACATTTAATATGTATGATTTGTTTTCGTTGGGTTTTATGGCATATCAACCATTGTAGGTTATTTAATGCCAAGTCATATTTATACATATACATTAAATATATATAATTTGATTTAGTTGGTTTTTATTGGATATTAACCATTTTAGGTTATTTAAAGCCAAATTTCTATACTTATATATTAAATATGTATGATTTGTTTTGGTTGGTTTTATTGAATATCAACCATTGTAGGTTGTTTTATGCCAAATCTGCTTTATACATATATATTGAATATATAGGATTTTGTTTGGTTGGGTTTTATGGCATATCAAGTATTGTCGGTTATCTAATGTCAAATCCTCTTTATACATATATATCAGATAAGTTTGATTTGTAAACATAAGTAAACGAAGATAATTGGTATTACTGCGTATCATTAACAATTCAATTAAACACACAGTAAACTGATAAAACAGTTCTATTTCAGACAATTCAATCTAGCATAAGTCATTTGTTTGCGTGCAGTTTAAATGTCAAGCGGTTCTATTTGAGCCATTGATAGAACCCTATCAGGTGCTACTATTCCGGGCCAGAGTGGACCTGGGATTGATCGCAAAATAAAAGGTACTCCGCATTTCCCAAAGGTCCAGCATAACTGGAAACTCACCATCAAATTGTTTAATGCCATATTCAGGAAACTTGCTGGGAAGTGGTCTTACCCAACTTCAGAGACGTTGTCGGTATATTCAACTGAACCCCCCTCCTCCAGCTGACCGAGCTGTGTGTAATTATTTTGTTTAATGAGATATCAGCTTACTTGGGTTATTTAATGCCAAATCCATCCTTCGAGAAGAACAGCTGTAGTACTATTTAACCCAAAGCTGGAAGGATAGCGGGGTTCATGCCCAGAAAGTGAACATAATAACATGACTAGAGTTCGAACTCACTCGATTCTGCAGTCAATCGCTTATGCCACGAGGACACTCTCGGGTGTGATTGTAAATAAAGATAAAATATCCGGATGTTTGAATTCAGTCAGTAAACAACAAATTAATTCAAGCAACCGAATAAGTTGAGTTGGTGCAGCCGGTGACAGATGGCCGACAACATTAAGAAATAAAAGATTACTTTTTGGGGGCAAACAACTGATACCAATAATCTATCAAAATTTAAATCAGCTCATTCGATTTATTAAAAAAAAATCTGGTGTTCCCGTGGCTTTGTGGTTAACATTCCACACTGCGATGTCGTAGTAAGCGAGTTCGAACTCCATTCACGCTATTACATTCACTTTCAGACTAATACCCTTTAGGAAAGCTATGAACACCAAATGCTCTTCAACAAGGAAGGGTTTAGCGTAAAGTAACCCATGAGGGTTCATATGTCAGTAAACGCGGAACTAACAGGGAAAACTTAAATAGATAATAACATTCAGATTTAGTTCTTTTTACTTCACTTTTTCATTATACACACACACACAACATATATATATATATATATATATATATATATATATATATATAGAGAGAGAGAGAGAGAGAGAGAGAGAGAGAGAGAATTGATCACAAGGTAATCCAAGCAAAAGGAGAGATTTATTGAGAAACAAAATTGACCCTATAGGGTTTCGGTTCTAATCAACCATCATCAGGAACGGGTGGGATGATATTAGTGATGTTAAATCAACTATGGATGTTTAAAACTTATAAAACTCAAGGGAAAATCTATATATCGAAAAAGAGTTGGTTGATTAATCAGTAAATCAAGGTTTATTTTTTTAAATTACGTCCTGTGACTTATTTTGAATATTATATAGGATTTATATGTTCTATTTTTTCATCGAGAAAGTAATTTTAAAAACAAACCTTGATTTATTGATTAAACGGCCAACTCTTTCCCGATATATAGATTTTCCTCAAGTTTTTGTATTTTTTAAACATCCATCACTAATATCATATCCCTCCCAGTTCTGATGATGGTTCATTAAAACCAAGATGTTATAATGTCCATTTTGTTTCTCAATAAATCACTCCTTTTGCTTGGATTACCTTGTTATAAAATTGTTCTCTATATTGTCAGATTTTACTCTATTATTTACTATTATATATATATATATATATATATATATATATATATATATATATATATATATATCAATGAAAGAAAATTTAACATACAGTTACTTTGCCATTATAAATTTATTTCGACTAGCCATGTTCTGAAGGAACAAGAGGAAAAAAAAAAAACTCGGCTCGTCGAAATAAATTTATAATAGCTCAGTAACTACCCGTTGAGTTTTCTTTCATTAACATTACATATATCATCATCCTCATCTTGTCGTGCCATCGGCCCGGATATACCTGACCCTTTCTCCCCACCCCTCCCTATCGTTCATCGCTTCCGGCATGTCCTCAGGGCTACAACCCGTATCCTCCCAGAGCTGTTGTATGTAGGTTCGTGCTGGTCGCCCTGCTTTTGCTCGGCCATGTGAAGGGGTCCAAAGGAGTACATCACTAATGAGCTCGTCCCTACTTCTCCAGCAGTGTCCTGCATGTCTGGTTCGTCTAATTTGGATAGTTTTTGTGATGGGTGGTAGGTGGCTGTGTAGCTGCTGCTTTGTGGGGTGTTGCCTCCAGGACCTGTTCAGTATTGCTCGCAGCATTCTTATGTAGTAGCCGTCAAGCTTTTTCTCCATCCGTTTACTTAGCGTCCATGTAGTGCATCCATATAGCAGTATCGACACGAGCGCTGCTTGGAAGAAACTGCGTTTCATTTTATCGGTTAGGTCTGACTTCCATATGACCGATAGGCAATCGTTAGCTGCCCATGCCTTTGTTAGTCGCGTGTCGATGTCTGTCTCGGTTGATGAAACACTGCTTCCTAGGTAGGTAAACATGTCTACTAGTTTCAGAGAGCTACCGTTTAGTGTGGAAATGTCGCCTGTTTATTACAGATATATTCGCTCTGTATGAGTGTTTTTATATATGTTCGGATAGTTTTATATATCTATAACCACACATCGGCCACTCTTGTAGAATCACATGAAATTTCTCATATATTCTATAGATGCATAATTCTAAACACTTCATCTTTGAACATTAACCTAGTATAAGTTATATATATATATATATATATATATATATATATATATATATATATAAAATTATTGCATTATAAAACGTTTTCATTAGGTAAAATTTCATTTGTTTTACGGCAAGAAAACCCCTGTTAGGTTATTTAATGCCGAAGTCAATGTCTTTGTTTCAAGCGACAATAAAATTTTAACTAACAAAAGATAATCGTTTTATATTTAATTAAAGCTTCAAGCAACTATTCTTTAAACTGATCATACTGGTTAAGGTTGTGTTTCTTTATTTAACGGCATTTCAACCTTTGTGGGATATCTAATGCTAAGGCAATCATTGTTGAAAAACAGTAGTAGTATTATTCAACTTGTAACTGGGAGGATGAAGGTCTGATATATGGTTTTGGCTTCTGTGTTTAAATGGCATAGGAACCTTTGCGGGTTATCTAATACCAAAGCCATCCTTATCGAAGTACAGTAGTGGTACTATTTAATCTATAGCTGGGTGGATGAGGGTCTGCTATATGGTTTTGGTTTCTGTGTTTAAATCGCATATCAACCTTTGTGGGTTAACTAATACCAAAGCCATTTTTGCAGAAGAACAGTAGTTGTGCTCATAAGTGTTTTTCTACCTTCCCCAAGCGTAATATTTTGAAAGCGAATCAAATAGCACGATTGATGTTTGAACTCACTTACCACGATGTCACATGTTAGCCACAATACAACGAGAACTCCAGATGTGTTACACTAAATCGAACGAGCTGATTCTGAATCCATGTACAGAATTCTTTTAGCATGTCAGCATTTTGCAAAATGTACACCATATGCCGCTGGTACATATATAAATGGTTCTTTTTCCACTCCTATGCATCGAACTTAGCCTCATTAAGGCCTTTGGTAAAACAAAAGTATCAAATTATACGTTGTAAATGATAAATCTAAAAATAGAATTTGTCACATAGAAAAGGATACAAAACTTAGATTTTCTAGGTGAATGCAAACTCTGATTTCAAGCCGCCTTTACTCCATTCCCCCCCCCCCAAAAAAAATTGCCTATGGTGAAAGTGGGGTTGGGTAAATACATGTGTTATTAATCCGATGTGTCTCTTTGTGTATTTATTTTGAATGAGAAAACTACATTAGTCATTTTTCTATCCTCCCTAGGGCCAGTTTTAAGCCAATTAAATTGGGTCCGGAGCACGCACAAGAATGGCGGTGGCTATGATGAATGTTAATTCATCATAGCCACAGATATTTAAATACCTTCCAGATCTTAGGAAAGGTAGACAAGGGACACTGCGGGTCTTGGAGCTGCTTTAACCAAAACCACACGAAAAGAGAGCATTGATGGATGGGTAGTTTCAGAAACTGTTGGATAGAAGGCCCTACTGATAATTTTCTAATTGAGATTCACATTTTATTTTTTTCTGGTTAAGGACCCTATTCCCAATTTTTATCATTAAGGGTTTTCATACTATTGTCTTCATCATTATTGTTATTTCCACACCGTTTTGGCCGATATGTCCTCCGGCCTTCTTCAGATGTTTGTCAAACTCGGGAACCTACATGGAACTTCGAACTACGTACTTTATTGAATCCACGGGGGTCACCTGTTCTGATTCCGTTAGCCATAACCGGGTACAAATGTTAAGTATTCCCGTATTGTTACTCGCCTGCAGTCAGGATTGAACCTTCAACCTCCAGATGATTGTCTCCTTAGAAGATTATGCCATGTGTCCTGGTGGACACATTTCGTAACGGTTATAGGCGTTGATTCCCTAAGCTTCTAAGTATACAATTATCTGGACTCTGCCAGGCGAGTAACTATACAGGAATATTTAAAACTTGTACCCGGTTATAGCTAACGGAATCAGAACAGGCGACCCCCGGAGATTCAACAAAGGATGTAGTTCGAAGTTCCGTGTAGGTTCACGAGTTCGACAAACACCTGAAGAAGACCGTAGGTCATATCGGCAGAAACGTTGTAGAAATAATAAAGAAGAAGACAATAATCCAAAAACCCTTAATGATAAAAATCATCAAACTTCGTCTCAGAAATTTAGACAACTAATAGCCATTCCTAATTTTCTAATTGGGCCTCAGACTTTCTCTTTTTGTAGCGTAAAGGGCTCTACTAAAAATTTTCTGACTGGGCTTTGAACTTTTATCTTTGTAGGACAGAGGGTCCCATTAACAATTTTCAAATTTGGTTCTGCACTTCCTTATCATAGGAGGTCTCACAAACAATTTTCTAATTAGACCCCGCATTTCCTCTTTTTGTAAGGAAGAGGTCCTCGAAAATTTTCTTATTGAGACAAACACTTCCGTTTTTTTGACTGCGCCAACATCTTTTGATTAGGTCTCACACATCCTTTTTGTTGGGTAGAGGACCCCACTAACAATTTTCTAATTTGGCTCCACGTTCCTTTTTTGCTGGGAAAAGGACTCACTAACAATTTTTTTAATAGGGTCCCACTAACAATTTTCTTATTAGAACAAACACCTCTGTTTTTGCTCGGTAGAGGGCCGCACAAACAATTTACTAATTTGGCCCCTCACTTCCCTTTTTGTAGGGTAGAGGGCTCCTCTAACAATTCTATAATTAGGTCCAACATTTCTTTTTTTGCAAGGAAGAGGACTCAGCTACCATTTTCTAACGTGGACTTGCATTTCTTCTTTTTATTTGCTGGGTAGACGACCTCACTAACAGTTTTCTAATGGGGTCTCGCATTTCCTTTTTTTTTTTGCAGAATAGAGTGGCCCCCAAACCAATTTTCTTATCGAACCTTGAATTTCCTTCTTCATAGGCTAGACGGCATTACTTACAATTTTCTATTTGGGCCCCACACTTCCTTGCATCGGCCTTGATACTACAAAATGATAATTTTTGTCAAATTTTTCTATATAAATTCTTCTACAAAATGCAGGTTGTCTTAATATACACGGGACCCATGTGACGGCTAATAATTCTACTAATGATGATTTTGTGTTCTTTTTTGTTTTAGATTTGAAAATAGTATGCTATAGCAACTATTAATTCTCGATCACAATGCCTTGGACAAGAGAGGGAAAATATTTTGCGTCGCTTCTTATTTGAAGAGAAAATCATTCAAAACTGAGCAAGCAAAATTTTGCAGGAAGTTCAACTTAACAGTTATTCCCAGAAAAACAAAATTTATGGTTGGGTTCACAAATTTCAAGCCGCAGAGTCATTAAAGAACCTCAAGAAAAAGGCAGAAAGTCTCAGATCTGGCAGGAAGTTGACAGCGAGATGTCCTGACAATGTTGAGGCGGTGAAAGATTCTGTCGGAAGGAGTCCGAAAAAGTCCCTCCGAATATGTTCCCAAGAACTTGGTCTTTCACGTGCACTGTAGGATAAAGTCAATCAATTTCTACTCTTGTCATCTGGTTTGACATGTCCGAAGTGATATGATTACTTTTTAAGACTCAGATGAAAGATGACTTGATGCAATATGAATTATCATTGTAATTGGTTGCACCTATTTTGAGACATCTTATATATATATATATATATATATATATATATATATATAAGTTCATGTGATTTAAATCCTGCTTTTCTTATAAGTTCATCTTATAATTTTATGCACAGATACAAACACATACACACTTTTTCTTTTCAGTATTTTTTAACCTAACAATTATCCCCCAGAAAAGCCAAATATTAGGTACACACTGTTCGGTAGACAATCTCAACCAGGTGGCAGAAAATCCCAGATCTTTCAGGAAGTTGACATTTCTGAAGTGATATGATTGCTTTTTAAGACTCAGATGAAAGATGACTTGATGCAAAATGAATTAGCATATTAATTGGTCGCATCTATTTTGAGACACCCTGTCTATGGAAACCTTTAAGTCTTCAATTAATTTACGGCATTATTTTAGCAACGATTTCTGAAACGGTAATCAAACATCAAGGAATGAACCAAACTTTGGCTATAAATAAGCCGAAAGTAGGTGATATGCCGTTTGACGTAAGCGCAGAAAATCTTGAGAATTGGTAACAAATTTCCGTTGAAACACACACACACACACACACATACAAAAAAAAAAACTAAAAAAAAACCCAAAAAGAAAACGACATGATTGAGGAGGAAACAGAAATCTTTCCTTTTTTGTGAAGTGGAATAAAACGGCAGAAAATGGCGTCTTATACAACTGATTTACGTTTTTTTTTTCTTTTAATGGAAAACAGCTGTGTAGATAACAAAGACAAAAAGATGGCCACGGTTTTGACAGCCCCGTCGCTGCCGTAGAAGACTGTCGGCTAAATAAATTGAAGAAAGCGACTGACTTAGAAGGATGATAAATTCATTTTAAATTGTATATATTTATTTATTTTTAGATAGCAGCCAGACTGTTGAGGGGTCCATTGTGTCTGGTGCACTGTGGAATTGGAGAAAAAAATGAAGAATCCAGGTCAAAATCTTGCGAGACAGTTTAAGCAGCAGGCACTTTGGTTTATTTGTTTAACGACACATCAACATCTTTATGGGTTATTTTATACTGACATTTAGTTCATTTACTTGGCTCAGTTCCTTTTATTTCTTTTACGGCAAATCAAATTCTTATGGATTATTTGATACTAAAATTATATTCATTTGTTGATTGAGTTGAGTTTATTTTCTTAACGGCATATCAGCTCCTTATGGGTCATTTAATGGAGAAATCTGGTTCGTTTATTTTGTTCAGTTTGGTTTATTTTAAGGCATATCATCTTCGAATGGAGTATACGATGTCGAAATATGGTTCATTACTAAATGCTTGATTATTGTTTAACATCTCTCTCTCTCTTTCTCTTTCTCTCTGTCTCTCCCTCTTACATACCCCCTACTCATATATATCTATATCTAGATAGATAGATAGATAGATGTTAGGTTTTTAAAAGATTCAATCGTATTTTTGAGACTTTCAAGATGTTGACAACGCTTAATCTACGAAGAAACCATTCAAAGACATTTTTTCACCGAGATATCTATCTTAGTCATGTTGCATCCATCTATCTATCTATCTATCTATCACACTTTTATTGCATCATTTTATCTATTTATCTTTCTTTTTTTTATGGTATATCAACATTCAAGTTTTATTTAATGCAAAAGCTCTCCTTGTAGAAGAACAGTAGTGGTACAATTTACCCCCAGTTGGGAGATGAAGGAGATCTATCTATCTATCTATCTATCTTTGCTGTTTACAACGAAACTTGATCAGAGCTATTTCTATCAACTATGCTGCCAATTTTACCAAAATATAAACCCAACGCTATATTGTTGATGTATTCGAAACGTACATTGAAGCAATTCTCACATTAAATTCTTCAACGAATTTCAAATTAATTTCGTCAAATGATCGTATAAATATAGCTACCGCCATTCTCACCGAATCTTGCTCCTGGCTACCATTGACAGATTTATACACCAGATGTAGCTAAATGCTCAAATGAGTCAACGTATTATATTATCATTTTAACAGCTAAATATTATCATCTCTGAATAGTGCTTATATATAATTAAAATTTATGTATGTGGTTTGAAGTTTTTCTATCGATTATCAATAATTTCAATGTAAAAAATGCAAGAAGCAGACAATATCCCACAGAAACTACAACTGACGTATATTATGCATATAATCTAGCGCTTCTTGAAAATGCACCTGCTGACGCCGTATCCTGGCTGCATCCTCGTGAACTCAGATAAAACAAAGTCCATGCATTTTAATCAATATGAAGCCGTGTCCTTATCAAATGGTAAGCTTCTGAAATTAGTCCATTAGTTCATATATGTCGATAGCAGTATCTCATCTGCTGAAAGCGATGTTAACATATGCATTGGTACAGCGTGGTCTACTAATGACAAGTTAATGATCATAGAGATATCTGGTTATCATTTCTTTAATGCGAACTGAATATTCTAATTCAGTTATATATATATATATATATATATATATATATATATATATATATATATATATATATATATACGCATATAGTTAAAAATCGATTGCAAATATTACTCATATTTGTTTGGTTTGGTTTCATTGGTTTTACGGCATATAAACCCTTGTTGGGTTATTTAATACCGAAATCAGTCTTTTTATCAAGCAATTATAATCGTTTGTAAACAATTATAGTTTGAACCAACCTCTCTTCATACCGGTAATACTGGCGAGGAAAGGTTTTGGTATGGTTTTCTCTATTTGCTTAATGGCAAATACACTTTTCAGTATGTAACTTCCGTTCAAGCTGCACACGTTGAAAATAAAGAGTATTATATTTTTGATGATAAAATTTGAATAAATTTAACTAGCTTTTTTAAAATCTCTGATGAAACGTAATTACTTTACGAAAACCTTTACATATAAATATAAATATTTTGTGAAACAAACAAAATGTTGATATGGTTTTCAAGAAAGCTTACTTTTTAAATAGATCACAGATTTAAAGATCTAAAAAATAATTTTTCGATCACGTCTCGTCAGAGAACAACTGAGATAAAATACAATGAATAAGGAATGTGGCGATTTAATCAATGGTTAATAAAAAGAACAAAAAACAAAACAAAAATTACAAAACAAAAAACAAAAACAGACAAACAAACAAACAAACCAACAGGTACATATTTACCTAGATAACGTTTCCCCTATTTTCTTTCCCTCCTTCTCGTGTTTATTTCATTCTATTTTATTTTTTGTTTTTGTTATTTGTAACCACTGATTAACTTGTCATATTCCCTGTTGTCGATTACATTTTATCACGATTAATCTCTCTGACGAGACGTCATCGAAAAAGATCCTTTTCAGAACTTTTGATCAGTGATCTATTTAAAATGTATGCTCTACTTAAAGTCACACACACACACACACACACACACACACACACACACACACACACACACACACACACACACACACACACACACACACACACATATATATATATATATATATATATATATACATATATATATATATATATATATATATACAAAGATGATAAGAAATGTCGTGACATAGAGATAAGTATGACCTTGCACTTATCTAAAAAAAAAAAAAAAAGGAGGGATAACAATTGAATGAATTATCATTCAATCATATTTAATGCTCAAGTCAGTTTTTAAAAATTCATATCTAAAAAAAATCCCAAAAAAGAATTGAAAGCAAAATTATGATGTTTTTTCAAAAACGAAGTTACTAAGTCTTGAAATTTTTATTTACATTCACAAAAAGTTTGTAAGAACTTTTCTCGTGCCAAGAACGCTGGCATTTTAGGAATCAACTGAAAACCCAATAAAAAATAAATAAAGAATAAATAGAATTTAACAAAAAAACATTTTTTTCTTTTCTATGATTCCTCTTAATCATATAAATTTGATGAAAAAAATATTTTTTGAGAAGGAAGTTGTTACTAATTCATCCAAAAATGGAGCCAGTTTTTTTTGCAAGTAATAGTATAGTTTTAAGTAACTAATTATAATAATAACTTATCATCAATTATTGCCTAATATAACTGTTTTAATACAAATAGATTAGTACGTAATTATATGATTGCTAGTATTCTTATTTGATATTATTAACTTATGACTAATTATATAGTTTTAGTGTTGTATTGTAATTTCATAAGGTCACTCCTTCTAGCATAGTGGCTAACGTGCTGGACTGCCACATCGTGGTAAGCGTGTTCGAGCACCAGTCACGCTATTATATTCACTTTTGGATTAATAATCTTGGGAATGGCATGAAACCCTTTATCCTCTCAGAAATGGGTTGAATAGTACCGATATTGTTCTTCTATAAAGATAGTATTGGTATCAAATTACCCACGTAGGTTAATATGGCAAAGAAACCAAAGCAAGCCACCCAATTTAATAATGATAATAATAATAATAAATAAATATTAATAATAATAATAATAAGAAGAAGAAGAAGAAGAAGAAGAAGAAGAAGAAGTTATCATCTTGTGAATTTTGCTTTTCCATAGAGAAAATTTAAGGAAGCCACAAATACTTAGATCTTGACAAAGAACTAAAAAAAAAAAAAAGGAAAAATATGGAACATTAGAGTGATGTTCATAGAAATTGTGTGTTTGGAACAGATCCTCAAAAAAAAAAAAAAAAAAAAGACTGAAGGGTTTGGAGATCAGAAGAAGAATCGAAACCAACTAGACTGGAAAATTCAGAAGAGTGCCAGAGACCTGAAAAGACTTGTTGTCACTCAGACTCAAGTAAAATACTATCCATTAAAGCTGTTGTGAAACACTCGCAATCAGTAAAATAGTAATGTTTTGTACACGATAATATGGTTTCAAGTATTCTTATCTAATAAAATAATTTGCATACACTCAACAGGTTTCTAGTATTTCTTTCTGATGTTAATAATTCTTACATTGGCCTAGCGGTTAGAGTGTTCGCCAATGGCCCGGGAGACCTGGGTTCAATCCCAGGTCGAGTCATACCAAAGACTTTTAAAATGGAACTTGATACCACCTTGCTTAACACTCAGCATTATAAGGTACGGTTCAAGGGTAAAGTGGAGCAATCCAGGGAATGGAGTAGCGCCCTCCCCTACACCTTGGTGTAGTAGCTATCGAAAAGGGAGCCTTCGGGTCACCCTCGACTATGGTCGCTAACTTTACTTACTTATATGTCATGTCCAGTTGGTGCAGCAGTAGAATAAGTTGACTGCATCTCTGCTACCAACGAGTGTCCTGTTATGACATGATAGTGAAATTCCAGTCCTGGAGCTCCAGGAAATGTGGAGTAGCTCTTCAATGCCATTTATCCCTCGTCCACTCTGATAGCGTCCTATCTATGGGTCAAATAAAACTGTTTGAAATTTAAACTGTGTGCAAGCAAATGACTCACGCTAAATTGAATTGCTAGAAATAGAACTGTTTGACAATTTAGCTGTGTGTAAATAAATGACTGTCAAGGATACATAGCAATTGCTGGACTTCCATAACTGTATGCAAACAAACGTGTAATATTGAATAGAATTATTTGTGGGAAATAGCAATAAAAAAAAAGTAAAGTTGGCGACCATAGTCGAGGGTAACCTGAAGGCTCCCTTTTCGATAGCTACTACACCAAGGTGTAGGGGAGGGTGCTACTCCTTCCCTGGATTGCTCCACTTTACCCTTGATCCGTACCTTATAATGCTGAGTGTTAAGCAAGGAGGCATCAAGTACCATTTTGGTATGACGCGACCTGGGATTGAACCCAGGTCTCCCGGGCCATTGGCGAACACTCTAACCCCTAGGCCAATGTCCGGTATAGCAATACTTGTGCCTAAATAGAATTATTGTTATTTAATACCATACTTGGAATCATCTGACTGTGTGCAAATAAATGAATAGTGTTGTATAGAATAATTAGTGTTAAATAGCAATACTTGTAACCACTGCACTGCCTGCAAACGAATTATTGATATTGAATAGAATTGTTACTGTTAGACAGCAATAATTGAAATCATTTAACTGTGTCGAAACAATTGGAATACTAGAGTGCCAATAAATTAGTTCTAACTCATTTAAAAATGAAATTACTTAAAAATTATTTACTTACAAAACATACATGTATATCCATCTAAATATATGCAAAAAGATGATTGATATTAAATTGTTACTATTACATAGCAATACTTGGGGCCATTTAATTTGTTCACTCAAATGATAAATCGTAAATAGAACTATTTGTGTAAGAAATATTTGAAACTGTGTGCAAGAACTGAGTTCAAGCTCATTTAAAAATTATATTTTGGCAAACCGTATATATTTAATATATGTGTATCAATGGGTTTTCGTATTAAATAACTTGTAAGCTTTAATATACCATAAAATTCAAACAAACAAACTATTATATGAATTCAAGCAATAATATGAAAAGAATTATTGCTCCAAGTAACAATTCTTAATTCTTAATACAGATAGATTTGTATAAAATTATATGGTTTTAAGAATTTCTACATAATATAAAAGATTTACACACAATTATAAGCGTGTAGTCCTCCTGGCGTCGTTGCTAACGTGCTGGACTGTGATGTCGTTGTAAGCAAGTTCAAATTCTATTTTCTTTATTCCAATCAGTTTTGGCCAAATGGACTCGAGAAAGTTATGAATCTCTTTAGCTATGGGGTAAAACTATTCTTTAACAATGATGGATTTGGCATTAAATAACTCACAAAGGTTGATATGCCATTCACACAAAAAAAGAACAATCGGTAAAGCACGAAATTACATCTTATTCTGAGGCTCCAGTTTTGGAGCCCTGGAGATGTGGTGTCACTACTTCATTAGCACGACTCCAAGGTTTCAAGTAGGTCTTGTAAATAAATGGTAAATGATTCAAGCATAAACCAGAAACTGCGTAAGAAAATTAGGCTCACAATTCAAGAGAAGTGTGTGATAAAACGGATCCCTGAACCCCGACCAGAGAACCAGATGTAGTGAACATCTTAACTGGTAGATTTCGATATACCAACTTATAATAGAATTAAAATCAAGAAAGCAAAAAAGTCGAGAAATATCTAGACTTTGCCGGAGGGCTAAAACTGTGGGACATGAAGATGGCAATAATACCAATCATAATAGAAGACATTGGAACAATCCCAAAGAACCTGTGGGCTGGGCCAAGAATACGCCAACTGTATCTGCTGAAGGCTCAGACCCTCTCTCTTCATGGACATGAAGATGGCATACATGTTTTTATTTTTAAATAGAGGAATTATATATCATAAATATAATTAACATGACCAGAAAATACGGCAAGCACTGTGCATGACATACGAAACGATTCGCTTATGCGTGATGTGGACCAGTAGCTCAGTGGTAGAGTTTCTACATTCTGTGGTCGCTGGTTCGATCTCCAGTGAGGAAGATCACAGTATACACTTCTGATGAGACATAATAAGGTCGAAACAGCTGTTCACTTGTTCCATATGTCACACGCAGTGCTTGCTGGGTTTTCTGGTCATGTTAATTCAGTTTACGATGAAGATGGCAGTAATACCAATCATAGTGGGAGACATTGGAATAATCTCGAAGAACCTGTCAGCCGAGTCTAGAAAACGCCGACTGTATCTGCTGAGGGGTGAGACCCTCCCCATAGAAAAGGTTTCCTTGCTATGACTCTAAATAGCACTTGACTGTTTGGGATATCTTGGGAGTGTGGAACACTACTTTATTGACAGGGAGAGGTAGTACCTGTTTGAGTGTCATCAACGGATCAAATAGATCAGTGGGAGGATTGCCCGTGGAAAAGCGGCTAACGTGCTGGACTGAGATATCGTAGTAAGCGAGTTCGAACTTTAGTCGGGCTATTATGTTCACTTTCGGACTAATATCCATGGGAGAAGTATGAACTCTTAACGGCCCTACTATGGGTTGAATAGAATGATTTCTATTCTTCTACAAGAGAGAGAGAGAGAGAGAGAGAGAGAGAGAGAGAGAGAGAGAGAATGACAGATAGAAAGAAATAGTGGTGGATGTGTACAGAAAAGAAAGAGAGAAGTGTTTAATGTTAAACGTAGAATCCATCTACTTGTACAAACACATGGAGGTAATTTTAATAGTTGAATTAAATTGTCTTACTTTTGGAGGTCGACGAAGCCATGTTTTTCTTTGTGACGTCAGTACAACTGTGTGGAACGATTGGTGTTAATATTAATCGGCTGCTTTCCCTCAATGCAAAAAGAAAATGAATGAAAGTCGTAATGATATGCAGAAAAATATCACTCCTAATAAATCTTCCAGGGATTTTCAAGTCTTTTTTTTTTGTTATTTTCAAAAGCGAAATATACAAACTCTTGCTAGATATTTTAACCTGGCCGGCGCGCGAACGAACTGTGAAAAGAGAGAGATGATCAAATGTCAAAGTCTAACTCTTAGTGACCTCACCTCAGAATAGATAGCGTGTATTCCAACCACCACTTTAGAGAGAAAAATACTGATTTTTAATTTATTTTTTCAAAGTCATGGCTACCACGACTGTCAACAACGCTGACAACCACAGAACCACAATGACAATTACACTATCACACCCACCACCTACAATAAAGACATCACGACCATAAGAAATACCGCTAACAAAAATATTTACACCACCTCTTAGAATATACAGAGGGGTAAGACCCTAAATTTAAAAGGGTTATCCTCTGTATAACATTAAAATGCATCTGATACTACGTCCCGGTTCTGGATTTCTGGGGGAGTATAATGTCACCATTTCATTACTATTATTCAAGATTCATTATGGCCCGAAGTCGTACTACCAGTAAGGGTTTCATCTATAGGTCAACAAGATCTGTTTAAAAACGTTTAGTATTAGATATGAAGTAATGAGGCATTCTTTGGACGGCCCTGTTGACTTACCGCCGTTCTGGTCGAGTGGTGCTTGTCACTTGTTCAAGACTGTCTGGCGTGAGTACCGGAGAATCCTTGCACTCACGCTGCGTGGCTTCGACGGATATTTCCTCGGGAATCGTCCCTCTAGGCTCTTACTCTCCTCAGAGGAGCGAGGTTTATCGCCTGGCGTCTGAGGCGTCCCATTTTAGAGGAATGCCGATAGGGTTTGAAGGATTTTTCGGAATGCCATGCGTATCTAGACCAACCTTAGAAAAGCCTTGTGTCGCACTCGTCCGGTTGGTGGGAAGAACGACAAATAACAGTATTAGATATAAATGGTTGAAAAGGATATAGATATATCTAAATTATTTGTATTAGATAAGATTATTTGAAACCATACGATTGTCTACAAATAAATTATGTGATTTTTTAGCATCAGATTTAGAAGGTGGTCTTTCACTGGAGGTTGAGTGACAGCAAATCCCCTCTGGTCTCCATGGTAGTCGATCTTAAAAATGCTGTTGTTTGGTTAGTCTCGATTCTATGTGAATTTCAATTTTTCCATTAACCAGTCGACTGGAGCTGTAGAATACACTGACTGCTTCCTTTTAGAGGGGTAAGACTTCCCCCCAATGAGTGTCCTGGATATGACACTAAACAATCTGATGGTGGGGTTCCTGTAATGCTGGAGCTTTAGGGAATGTGGAGTACCCCTTCATACCCATCGTTCCCATTCCACTCTGACCCGGAGTGGTAGCACCTGACAGGGACATATCTATGGGTTAAAATGAACTGAACTGCGTATTTATGCTAAACTGAATTGCTTGATATTGAACAGCTTTTACATTTAACTGTAAACAAAAAACTATTCTCATGATAAACTGAATTGCTTGAAATTGAACCATTTTTGACATTAAAACTGTACTTATCCTAAATTGTTTGAAATGGAACTGTTTTTTAACTATATACTTAGGCTAAACTGAATGCTGTTGTTTGAATGGTCTCCACTTGTCTCCTTTTTTCCAGGTTCACCAGTCCCAGTGGTGACCGTACCGAGCCCGCTAATTACAAATGGTATCACCATCACCTTTATGTTCCATTATTATTTTTATTATTGTTCCTTTTAGAGATTTTTACACCAGCGTTATTGACTGGAGTTTGAGTGACGGCAAATTTCGTCAAGTCTCCAGGACTCCTCTTAGTATTCTGGTGGATCTTAATAATGCTGCAGTTTGGATGATCTCCTCTCGTTTCCAAGTCTTGCAATTCCTTTACTAATCCTTTGAGGATTGTTCCAAGTGCACCAGTTACAATTGGTATCACCGTCACCCTTATGTTTCATAGTTTTCCAGTCCACTTGCAAGGTCCGTTATTCGGCAGGTTCTCTTTCTTTTTGTTGACTATTAATAGGTCTGATTGTCTGGTCGAGATTAGGTGATCTGGTTGTATCTCAAAATTCATGAGAGGTTTGTGTATATTAGTCTCCAGGACAGATGCTGGATTGTGCGTATACCATTTGTTCGTATGATCAGATTTAAATATCTCACCCAGTTATTTGTGGATCACCTTCCCCACTCAGTTGTGTCAAGTATTATACTCCTTTTTGGTGCTAATTTACTGCATTCACTTATATGTTTGATCGTTTCGTTTCGATCTCCACATGCCCTACATTTGCTATTTTCTTGCTTCTTGTCTGTTTTTCTTTAACATAGTTAGTCATTATGGCGTTGTTTTGAGCTGCTATAAGAAGCGGTCCAGTAACTTTCTTAAAGTTTCTCTTTCTTGGCCATCTTCAAGTGTTCTCGTTTGAGATTTCGCTTGTTTGTCTCTTGAAATATCCATACAGTTGTTTTTCTTCTCGTTTTTGTTTTTTAGTAATTGTTGTTCTGTTGATCCTTGTGTTGTTTGCGTTATTTCTTGTCACAAATACTTAATTTCATCTGTCGGATGTAAGACATTATTATTATTATTTACTCATTAGAGTTTTTCACAACTGCATTAGCTGATGGTCTTTCACTTGGGTTTGAGTGACTACAAGTCTTCTCAAGTCTCCATGACTCTTCTCAGTATTTTGGCCATTCTCAATATGCTGTAGTTTGGATGGTCTCCACTCTTCCGCCAACTTCCAAGTCCTCCAGGCTCTTTAAAAATCCTTCAGTTACTTACCAAGAGCACCGATCACAATTGTCACCTTTATGTCCCATAGATTTTCCTATTCCCTAGCAAGGTCAAGGTACTTATAATTTTTTTCAGGTTCTTTCTGCTTTATTCTGTAGTCAGCTGAGGCACCAAAGTCCACAATTTTGCAAATTCTCTTTTTTTGTTGTTGATTATTATTAGGTTTGGTCTTCTGGCCGAGATTAGGTGATCAGTCTGTATGCCAAAGTCCCATAGGAGTTTATGCGTGTCATTTTCTTGGACAGCTGCTGGGTTATGCACATGCCATTTGTTCGTGTGGTCAGATTTAAATTTCTTGCACATCTCCCAGTGGATTAGCTTGCCCACCCAGTCGTGTCTAGTCTTATACTCCTTCTCTGCTAATTTGGTGTATACGCTTATGTTTCATCTCTGTCACCGCATAGCCTACATTTTCTATTTTGTTGCGTCTTATCTCTTATCGCTTTGGTATGATTTGTTCTTATGGCGTTATTTTGTGCTGCTATTAGGAGAGATTCTGTTTCTCTTTTAAAGTTTCCTTTTCTTAGCCAGGTCCAGTTTTTTTTTTTTTTGTGTGTGTGAGATATTGTTTATTAGTCGTTTAAAACGCCTCTTGAGTTGTTTCTTAGATATTGTCATTATGTTGTCCATCGTTTTTGATGTCTGTAATCAGTCCTCCTTCGTGCTTTTCTATCTAGTCTTCGATCTGTTGTATCGATGCGTCAACGCTGTCTTCAATGCCGGTAAGTCCTCTTCCGCCCTCTTTTCGTGATACATATAGTCTGTCAACGTCGTCTCTGGGATGTAATGCCTCATGCATGGTCATTAGTTTACTTGTTCTTTGGAACATTTGTTTAAGTTCATCTTTGGTCCACTTATTATTATTATCATTATTATTTACTCATTAGAATTTTTTACATCAGCGTAAGCTGATGGTCTTTCACTGGATATTAAGTGACAGCAAATCTCCTCAAGTCTCCAGGACACTTCTCAGTATTCTGGCTGTTTTCAATAATGCTGTTGTTTGGATGGTCTTCACTCGGCCGCCAACTTCCAAATCCTCCAGGCCCTTTAGTAATCCTTTAGTTACCGTGCCAAAAGCACCAATCACAATTGGTATAATTGTCACCTTCATATTCAATAGTTTTTCAATTCTCTAGCAAGATCGAGGTACTTATCTCTCGTTTCACATTCTTTCAGTTTTATTATGTGGTCAGCCAGGACAGCAAAGTTGACAATTTTTCAGGTTTTCTTTTTTTTTTTTTTTTTGTTGTTGACTATTGTCAGGTCTGGTATTCTGGCCGAGATTAGATAATCCGTTTGAATGTCAAAGTCCCATAGGATTTTGTGTGTGTCATTTTCTAGGACAGGTGTTGGGTTGTGCATATACTATTTGTTGGCATGTTCAAATTTAAATTTCTTGCACATTTCACAGTGGATCACCTTGCCGACCCAGTCGTGTCTAGCCTTGTACTCCTGCGCTAATTTGCTGTATTCGCTTATTATGTGATTGATGGTTTCATCTCTGTCACTGCATAGTATATGGCTATTTTGTTGCGTCTTATCTATCCTCGCCTTAATATGATATGTTTGTGCTGCCATTAGGAGAGTTTCTGTTTCTTTCTCAAAGTTTCCTTTTATTAGCCATGTCCAGGTTTTGTCGTGTGAGATGTAGTTTATTAGTCTTTTAAAACGCCCATGGAGTTGTTTTCCTTCCCATTTTTGTTTCTTAGTTTTTGTCATTATTTTTATTATTATCATTTACTCCTTTAGAGTTTTTCATATCAGTGTTAGCTGATGGTTTTTCACTGGAGTTTGAGTGACAGCAAATCTCCTCAAGTCTCCAGGACTCGTCTCAGGATTCTGGCCATTCTCAGCAATGCTGTCATTTGGATAGTCTCTACCCGTCTGCCAACTTGGAAGTCTTCCAGGCCTTTTAATAATCCTTTAGTTATTGTGTCTAAAGCACCAATCACACTGGGCACAATCGTTACTTTCATGTTCCACAGCTTTTTCAATTCTTCAGCTAGGTCGAGGCACTTATCCTTCTTTTCACATTCCTTCAGATTTATTCTGTTGTGTACCAGGACAGCAAAGTCGACAATTTTGTAAATCTTTTTTTTTTTTTGTTGACTATTATAAGGTCTAGTCTTCTGGCTGGGATTAGATGATCCATTTGTATGTTAAAGTCCCATAGGAGTTTTTGTGTGTCATTTTCTAGGACAGGTGCTGGGTTGTGCATATACCATTTGTTAGTATTGTCAAATTTTAATTTGTTGCACATATCCCAGTGGATCACCTTGCCCACCCAGTCGTGTCTCGCCTTGTATTCCTTTCACACGGATGCAAAAATGCTTTTTATTGGATAGGAAGCTATAGAATTGTGTGCAAATCTGTTATCCCAAGAACAATTACTTGAAGTTATAATTGTTTATTAAGGCTTACAATTGAGTGTTATTTATAACTATATAATTATATGCAAATTATTAGCGTTAGATAGGGATACTTGAAACTATATATCTGTCTGAAAACATGATTATTTTTAAATATGAATTGTTAATATCAACTATATAATCAACTATATGCAATACAAATAAATATGATGATAATCAAACATTTAAAAATGAATCCAACTTCGACATTAAATAATCCATAAGGAGTTGATATGCTGTAAAGTAAAAAAAAACAAAACACAACTCAAAACGAATCTCTAAGACCATCACAAAAATCGCTACCAGCACCTTCAACAACAACAGCAATAACGAATTCAAGTGAACACAACCAAAGATATCACAATCAACAATATTAGCAACTCCAACTCTAATTCAATCAACAGAGATCGCAACATCATATCCACATACTTCAACAATGCATCCTCAAACAAAAGAGAGCCCAGTCAGTTGGGGCTACAGAATTCTCTGACTGCGTTTCTGCAAAGGGGTAAGACTCAACGAGTATCTTGAATATGACACTAAATTATTTGAAAGCTAAGCTCTAGTAATTCTGGAGCTTTTGGGAATGCGGAGTACTCCTTCATTGCCATTGCTCCCAGGTCCACTCTGGCCCGGAATGGTAGCACCTGATAGGGCCCTATCTATGGGTCAAATAGAACTAAACTGCGTACTTATGCTAAACTGAATTGTTTGAAATTAACTGTTTTAACATTTAACTGTGTGTTTAAACTGCGTAATGATTCACTAAACCGTATGATTTGAATTAGAACTGTTCTGACATTTAAACTTCGTACTTACACTAAACTGAATAGTTTGGAATAGAACTGTTTTGACATCTAAACTGCGTTCTTATGTCAAACTGAATAGTTTGACGTAGAACTGTTTAGATATTTATCTGTGTAAACGAAAACTGTACTGATACTAAACTTAATGGTTCGAAACTCTTATCTACATGACCTAATTCGGCGTTAAATGACGCGAAAAGTGTTGATACCCCGTAAAATAAAACAACGAAAGAAACAACGAACAATATAAAACCCATTACAACCACCACAAATAACGATAACAACAGTATAAAAACCATCATAAGCAACACCAACAACATAAAACCACCACCATTAACAACAACAACCCATGCCACAGGCTCTACCATCCCCAACACCACTACCTCCACTGATAGCAACTTAAAATACCTATCACCATTTCTAACAGCATACAAACCACCACCACCAACAAAAACATAAAACCAGGCATCAGCACCACATAAAACAACAACAACAACGACATAAAATCCAACGTTAATTACAACAGCATAAAAAAAAACATCACCATCGCTACCACCACCACCAACAATAGCAGTAATGGCATAAAAAACACAACCACCACGATTAAAACAGCAATACATAAAATACAATTACAACAACAACAGCGATGGTTTTTACATCGCCATCGCCATCACCACCACCAACAATAACATAAAAAAACACCATCACCACAACCACCATCACAAAAAACAACATCCACATAAAGTTCACCACTGATACTAACAACAACAACATAAAAGCACCACCACCATCCTTTCAATAACAACTGCATAAAATCCACCACCTCTACCAACAGCAGCAACATAAAAAACAGTACCACCGCCACCCTTCCGACAACAACTGCATACAATCCACCATCTCTACCTACAACATCAACGTAAAAAACACCACTACCATTCTCCCAACAGCCACAACTGCATAAAATCCATCACCTCAACCAACTGCAATAATAATGTAAAAAGCACTACCACCACCCTTTCAACAATAACATCTGCATAAAATTCCACCACAACCACCACCACCACCACCAACAACAACAACATAAAACCAACCATCACGGCGACAAACATCACGACGCGTACCATGACAGCAACAATGCAAATTATTCCACCTTTTCATCACCGCTAAAAAGTTAACCATCAATAATAAAATTAGCAAGACAATTAACACTGACGACAGCACAGTAATCACCAGCAACATAAAAACCACCATTACCACCATCAGCAACCACCACAAATACTATCACTACAACTACTAACAACAACAACAATAACAACAACAACATATAAAAAGAGACTATTACAAGCAACACCAACACCAACACCGGTCGCTGCTGTCTCCACCATTACCAAAATTGCCAGCATGAACATCCATACCATTAGCAACTCAATAATCACTAACAACCATATTTACCCATCCCCTCCACCCGAACAGGAGGCGACACAAGGTCAATTTTCAAGCGGAGTTTCACAGGTTTGAATTCAGAGTTTACCTTCTCCTAACCCGGTCGCCATCCTAAGATTAAAGAAATCAGTCTACCCTACTATTAATCCATAGCTGGGGAGAATAGTTTGATTCATACCTTTCCTAAGCTATGTGAAATGCAAGCAGTCTTGCCTCGGATTTGAACTCAGACCATCGTGTTCATTTCCAAAGTTTCCCAGTCAGCTGGAGCTGTAGAATACACCGACTACGTCTCTGCAGAGGGTTAAGACTCCCCCCCCCAACGAATGTCCTGATATGACACTAAACTATCTGGTGGTAAGGTTCCAGTAATGCTTGAGTTTTGGGGAATGTGGAGTACCTCTACATTGCCATTGCTCCCTGGTCCACTCTGGCCTGCAGTTGTAGCCCCAGATAATGTCCAATCTATGAGTCAAATAGAACTGAACTGTGTACTTATGCTAAACTGAATTGCTTGAAATAGAACTGTTTTAAAACTTAAATGAACTAGTCTGATATTTAATTGTTTGTAAACAAAAGCTATACTTTTACTAAACTGGCTTTTTAAAACTTAATTCGGCGTTAAATGACTCGAAAAGGGTTGATATGCCGTAAAACAGAACAACCAACCAACCAACCAATTATTTCCGTTACACCGTGAACGCCTCGTGTATTTGTACACAAAAGAAATGATTGACTCAACACACGTTGTTGCTGTCAGGTGTTCAAGTGATTTACATAGACGCGTGACGTCTTCGGAGTTCGTGACTTTGAAAAAAAACATTTTAATTCAGTATATTTAATTCCTTTTTCGTTTATACTTCTCGACAAAACGTTTCACTTTAAATTATCTCTGAGCAAGATAAGTAAAAAAAATTGGCGGTTGTCTCTTGATAACATACAGCGCTATTATCTCTAAAAACCTTTGACTCCAAATGTGTACAATATGAATCGCGGGTTGGGAAGGAGACAGGGATGGACTGTGGGGGTCACACAATCGGCTAGTGCCCTAGGAACCAAAGCACCATGGGTCCAAAATAAGATTTTTGAAATGGTCTCAAATGAATCAATACGTTAAAGCGAAAATGTTTTAACACTCTGAATCCCCGTTGTTCTATTCCTATAGCTCGATAGGCGTGGTTTACTT
Source organism: Sepioteuthis lessoniana (assembly GCA_963585895.1). Lineage (NCBI taxonomy): Eukaryota > Metazoa > Mollusca > Cephalopoda > Myopsida > Loliginidae > Sepioteuthis > Sepioteuthis lessoniana. The sequence continues at coordinate 24,756,405 of OY757939.1, forward strand.
TTTGGTTAGTTGGTTGGTTGGTTGGTTTGTTGGTTTTTCAGTATTTCAAACTTCGCAAGTTTATTAAATGACGAAGTAAGTCTTTTTATTAACAATTATAATCCTCAAGTTAATTTGAAAGCATGAACTCTCTTCTCTCTCCCCCATCTCTCTCTCTCTTTCTCTTTCTTGTTATCAGTTCCTATCAGCTGTTTCTCTTAGCAGGTCCTCTAGACGGCATCCAGTCTCCGAACTGAAATTTTTGCTGGTTGGCCACAACAAGTGTGTTTCTGAGCAGGAATCGACTGGAGAACGTTGATTATAAGTTCATCCTTGCTTCTCCAGCAATGCCCTGCAAGCCTTGCTCATCTAACTCGGTTTGTGCGATTGGAGATAAGTGGCCGTACAGCTGCTGATTTTTTGGGTGTTTCTTCCATGATTTATTTAAAAAAGCAAGCAGTATCCTTGTGTAGTTCCCATCTAATTTTTCTTTCAAATATTTCGTTTATGTTATTGTAAATATGATTGCTTCTTTATTATTTCTTCTTGCCACGTACTTGTTTGGTGTCATTCTACAATACAATACGATCCCGGGGGGGGGGCATGATTCTGATTCTCGTTCTTCTGACTGGGTAAGAAAAGTATTCGTAAATTGGAAGAGATTTAGATTAAAATTGTATAACAAGAAGAAAAATAAAAATGAAATTTCTTGAAACCAGACTTTGCAGCCAATACACTGCACCGTTTTTAGCCTGGACAAGAGAGGAGCTTAGAGAGAAGTACCCACCCCCAAAAAAGAAACAAAATACAAAACAAAACAAAAAACAAAAATGATGATTCGCCCAAGAGATGACATTGATAGATGCTATGTAACAAAAAAAGAAGGAAGAAGAGAATTTATAAACATTGAAGAAATATGGATGTAGCAATGCAAGGACTCGAAGAATATAATAAATAAGAGCAAAGAAAAACCGGTAATAGCAGTCGGTAACAGCAATAAAATTTGGACAACAACTAAAATATAAAAAACAAAAATGCGAAAAAAATTAACTATATGGATACTTTAAGCGACAGACCACGGACTTTGCAAATAGAATTGTGCAGGTATGGCTACGAAGAGGGAACGTAAAGAAAGAAACCGAATCTTTCATAATAGTAGCAGAAAATAATGCCCTCAATATCTAAATATATCAAAGCACAGGAGAATAGCATTTATATGTTATTTGGTGATAGAGATGAAACAATCATATTAGAAGTGAATGAAGTAGACTATCATAAAAGAAATATAAGACGAGGAATGACTGGGATGGAAAGGTGATCCACCGGGAATTATGCAAGAAATTAAAAGCAGTGAATGAGGCGTTTGGTTGAAAAATGCTTCTGAGTGAAATCATCAAGAGGTTGCAGGTTCAATTTCAACTATAGCTTATAACAAAGAATACGTACTTACTGTAGTTTAAGACTTGTTAACACTTATTGTAGCTTAACATTTTTTAACACTTACTGTACCTTAACATTTGTTAACGCTTCATCATCATCATCATCATCATCATCATCATGTCGTGCCGCCCGCACGGATATCCCTGACCCTCTCTCGCCACTTCTCTCTATAGTTCATCGCCTCTGGCAGGTCTTCAGGGATACGCCCCGTATCCTCACAGAACTGCTGTATATATGTTCGAGCAGGTCGTCCCGCATTTTCTCGGCCATATGTGTGGGTCCATAGGAGTACATCCCTTATGAGCTCGTCCCAGCTTCTCCAGCAGTGTCCTGCATGTCTGGTTCGTCTAACTTGGATAGTTTTCGTGATGGGATGAAGGTGGCCGTATTGTTGGTGCTTTGTAGGGTGTTGCCTCCAGGACTTGTTCAATATTGCTCGCAGCATTCTCGTGTAATTGCCGTCTAGCTTTTTCTCCAGCCGTTTTGTTAGCGTCCAAGTAGTGCATCAATATAGTAGTATCGACACGACCGCTGCTTGGAAGAAACTGCGTTTCATTTTATCGGTCTGGTCTGACTTCCATATCATCGATAGCTGTCCATGCCTTCGTTAGCCGCGTGTCGATGTCTTTTTCGGTCGATGAGACACTGCTTCCTAGGTAAGTGAACTTGTCTACCAGTTTCAGTGAGGTTCCGTGTTGTTTGGAAATGTCACCAGTTTGATTAAAGCACATGTATTCCGTTTTGTGTGCATTGACATGGAGGACAATGTCTGCGGCGGCTTGTAGTGTTTCGGCTTGGTTGGGTGTATTCGCTAGTAACGCTATGTCATCGGCGTAGTCGGCGTCGGTAATTGTTTTTGCGGGGTACCTTCTGCTTCTTTTCTTTGTCAGCTCGAAGCCATTTTCTTTGATTTTATCAATCGATGTTCTCAGCACGTAGTCTAGACAGATGATAAAGAGGTATAGGACAAGTGTGTCGCCCTGCAGTATTCCTGCTACCATGTCGAAATATTCTGTGTCTCCATCCGGTGAATGTACTTTCACTTTGGTGTTTCTATAGAGAATCGTTATTGCTGCGACGGTCTCTTTTGGTAGTCCGTATGCTAGTAGTATTTATTCCATCTTCCCTCTGTGAATGGAATAAAAAGTCTTGGTAAAGTCGACGAGAAGTAATGTCGCCTGTAGGTTTTTGGGTTCTATGCGGTTTCGTGGCAGGGCATTGCAAATTTTCGCTGCTATGGATGTAAGTGTTATACCTCAGTAGTTCTTGGCAAATCCGATGTCACCCTTTTTAGGGTAGGGGAGGATGCATTGCAGTGTCGGAGCGGTATGTCATCCAATTGTCTGGTCCTCCATCCTTCTAGGGGAATCTGGTCAAGCCATGCGGCTTTCCTATTTTTAATTTTTCTAAGAACAGAGTCGAGTTCTTCTTGAGTGAACGATTCTAGTTTAATGTCCAATTGCTTACAAATAATTCTGGTGATTGGTTCATGTATAACTTTACTTACTATAACTTAACACTTCCAGTAGCGAAAGACTTGTTAAAACTTACTGTAGCTTAACACTAGTTAATAATTACTATTGCTAAAGACTTGTTAACACTTATAGTAGTTTAAGACTTGTTAACACTTATAGTAGTTTAAGACTTGTTCACACTTATAGTAGTTTAAGACTTGTTAACACTTACTGTAGCTTAACACTTGTACCTGGTAATGGTTAATGGAATTAGAACAATCTACCCCTGGATTGAATAAAGGGTTCACTTTGGGGTTCTGTGTCGGCTCTAGAGTTCGACATGAGACACCCGAAGAAGGCCGAGAGACATATCGGTCGAATGTTGTGAGTATAACAATAAAGATGAAGACAATAGTCCGAATATTCTAAGCGATCAAAATTATCAAGCTTCATCTTAGAAATTAATAAGATTAAATAAGATTAAATTTGACTAGACTAACAAATAGTATATAGACGAACGGAAGCTCAAAACTAGATCTAGTATTAATAAATAAGAAGAAAAGAACCTGTTATATAGTGGATTTTGCAGTGTCAACAGTCCACAGTGGGATAGTGGAAGAGGATTAACAGCTTGACCTCGAGCTTGTCGGAGAGCTGAAAGAGTCGTTGAATATGAAGGTGACGGTGATGCCAATCGTAGTTGAGCACCTTGAAAAATTCCTCAAGAAATTGGAATAGAAACATGATGAAGTGGATCTTAGAAGAATGGAAACCACACAGACCATAAGAAATTATATAGTTTCAATAATGATGATTCTTTGTAAATAATAGTAGTTTCAGGTAATTATTCTTCATATGATTTGGTTTGGTTGAGTTTTATGGCATCTTAACTCTTGTGGGTTATTTAATGCCAAATCCTGTTTAAACATACATACATGCATATATTCCTACGCTCATACACAGAGGCATACATACACACACTTACACATGGGTGTGTCGTAGTCTAATGGTTACCATCGAAGTAAATGGACATGGCAACACGAATTCAAATACAGGTCGAGACAGTTTGCATTTCACATAGCGCTAATACCCTTGAGATTGGTATGAAATTAGCTATGGGTAAATGGTTGGCAACCAGTCTAGGAGAAAAAAAATCTGATTTCAAATCTGTTAAACTCCTCTTAAGATTGACCCTGTGTTACCTCGTGCAGAGTGTTTGCTGAGCACACACACACACACACACACACACACACACACACACACACACACACACACACACACACACACACACACACACACACACACACACACACAAGGAGCATACAATAAGTTTCTAGACTTTTTCGTATGGGCACTTTTATTGATAGTATACACATGAAACTCAAGTTCCCTTCGAAGTAATCTCCTCCGGCTTCGGTGCACTTGTTGTATCGTTCCAACAACTTCTGGAAGGCCCCATGGAAGTCCTCTTGCGTGAGCGTTTCAATGACCCTCGTCACAGCCTTTTTCATCTCCTCAATTGTCTCATAACGACGACAGCCTCTGAGCTTAGGGAATAAGCAAAAGTCACAGGGAGCAAGGTCTGGACCATAGCGAGGCTGAGGAATTGTCTTGATACCTATCTTGGTCAAATAATCTGTGACAAGGATGGAGTTGTGGACTGGTGCATTGTTCTGGTGCAAATGCCACTGAACTGATTTGAAAAGTGCTGGTCTCTTTCGACGGAATCTCTTCCTGAAATCGCTTAAAACATCAACATAGTATTCCTTGTTGACTGTCTGTCCAGTGGGAACCCAGTACATGTAGATCGTGACAGTGCTATTAAAAAAGGGATAATGAAAAGTCTCTTGGTCTCTGGGTTATAGCAGTAGATCCAGCTTTCATCGCAAGTCAAGAACTGTGGGATCTAAATTGATCAGCTCGACCATCTCCCTGCTGTCATGACAACGTCTTTCTTTCTGATCTTCTCTGAGCACCCTTGGAACAAACTTCACGCAAATCTTCCGCATCATCAGTTTCACGCGAATAATTGTGTGTAAAGTTCTCACACTGACATCAAACTTAGCACTTATTGTCTCTATATATACACAACGGTCCTTATCCATGAAATTCTTTATTTGGCCAATCAACTCTGGTGTTCTGATTTCCTTAATTCTCCCACACCTCTTATCCTCCCTCACAGACTCCCTGCCTTCCTTGAATCTCTTATGCCACTCAAAAACTGAAGCTCGATTCAAGCAAGATGGTCCAAAATCAGTCTGAAGCATTCCATACGTTTCTGTAGCATTTTTTCCAAGTTTAAAACACAATCTTATTGCATATCGTTCTTCTAAAGTGTCTTCACGTCCAGATTGCATTTTTGAAATTCACCAGCTATGACAATCAGGATTTTGTAGGGTGTATTCCAATTCCTTCTGTAGGTGTTCATTTAAACCTGAAATCATAAAAATTGTTCAGTCATCTCATAAGATGTATTGCAATAACATACTGAACATTCAAGAGTCTACGACAATTTTAAATGCCTGTACAAAAAAGTCTGGAAACTTATTGAAGGCACCTCGTATATATATATATATACAAATGATTTGTAATCGAATTATTTGAAGGTAACATTATTTTTAAACAAGCCACAGCTCATTTGTTTGCACACTCTTAAATCTTTACAAATATTCCTATCTAACGGCAATTATTCTATTCATTATTAATCATTCTTACGCTCATGGTTAAATTATTTCAAGTATTGATCTATGGTAGGAATACTTCGGTTCGATATTCATCATTTGTTAGCGCACAGTTAAATGGTTTCAATTATTCCAATCAAACCCCAATAATACTACTAAATATTTGTCATTTGTCTGCACACAATTAAATGTTTTCAAGTATTCCTATCAAACACTTATAATTCAATTTTGTATTAATTATTTTTTATACAGAGTTAAATGGTTTAACGTATTGTTATTCAACATAACTAAATGATAGAATAGTTCTTTTTGACCCATAGATGGGAGCCTAAATGGTGCTACATCTCCGATTGAGAGTCAACCTGGGAGTAATGGCAGTGAAGTCGCACTCTGTACTTCCCAAAGCTCCAGGAATGGAGCTTTACCATTATATTATTTAGTGTCATATTCAGGACTCTAGTCGGGGGTTGGGGTCTGTACATGGCTCTATTCTTGATTCAAATATCTATCACAAAATTATATTTTCAACAACAGCAATGATAATAAAAAAGCACTCCAGCTAAAAAAAAAAACAAAAATCTATATGTAAAGCCAATCTTGTAGATTTTGTACGCTTTTCCGTCTTTTAATTGCAGTAGATTTTCTTTTGAGTATCAGCTAGGCAATAATTGTTTTTTGACGAGAGCTGTAGGCTGAATCTGGTTGGAAAAAAAAGCTCGAATATATAACTAATAATAATAATAATAATAATAATAATAATAATAAAGAAGTTGAAATTTGACCATACGAATAAAAGGCATATGCACAACCTAGAATCTGTCCTAGAGAATGAGACGCACAAACTCCTCTGAGATTTTGAGGTAAAAAACAGATCACTTAATCTCGGCCAGACTACCTGATCTTTTAATAATCAACAACAACAACAACAACAACAACAAGAGAGAGAGAGAGAGAGAGAGAGAGATAGAGAGAGAGAAAACTTGCAGAATTTTTGACATTGCCACCCGGCAGACCACAGAGTGAAATTGAAAGAAAGTGAAAAGAGGGATAAGTACCTCGACCTTGTTAGGGAAGGGAAAAAAATGTGGAACGTGAAAGTGACGAAAATACCAATTGTAATTGGTGCTCTTGATACAGTCACCAAAGGATTAGTACAGGGACTGAAGGACTGGGAAATAACCGGACAAGTGGAGACCATCCAAACTACTGTATTATTGAGATCGGCCAGAATACTGAGAAGTGTCCTGGAGACTCGAGGAGACTTGTTGTTACTCAAACTCCAGTGAGAAACCATTATCTAACACTGGTGTGAAAATCAAAAGAGAACAAATAATGACCATATGTACACAATCATAGTTTTTATTAATTATCCTTAATACAAATTTGCACGTACTTAGATGATTTCAAATATACATATCTAATACATGATAAATTTTAAATCGATCTATTTAACCCAAAGATTGAACCCAACAGGTTTAAAGTGGGCCCGGGAGACATGGGTTCAATTCCATGACGAGTCAAACCAAAGACTTAAAAAATGGTACTTAATGCTACCTTGCTTAACACTCAGCAATATAAGGTACGTATCAAGGGTAAAGTGGAGCATTTCCTACACCGTGGTGTAGTAGCTATCGAAAAGAGAGCCTTCGGGTCACCCTCGACAACGGTCGCCAACTTTACTTACTTTTACTTATGAGTAACGTCAATAATGGTGTGATTACACAGTTCCTAGAGCTCTATAATAGGAGCCTCACCACCGCATGCAGGTTAGTGCTCAATTCAGGACACCCTTTTTTAGGGTATTTTAATCCCTCAGCAGCTGATACAGCTTTTTAAGAAACCTTAGTGGAAGGAATCAAATTCAGCGATTAGGAGCAATTCTTATCACGTGATAGCTTCGCCCACTAATTTAAACTCGATACAAGCATGTAGTATTCTTGGATTTTTGATTTATGGGATTTTTAATGGTTAAACACGTTCTTCAATGAACTCACTCGGAACCGCGTGTCTGTGGGTGTGTGGTTACTCAACGGGACTATTTAGGTAGATAGAGGTATGATTTGTATTTTAGTTGGTGAAAAGGTTATTTTATACAAATACTCTCACTTCCTATATGGGTAATTCTTCGCGGCGTAATGGCTAAAGTGCTAGATTGTGGCCTCGCAGTAGACGATTTCGAAATCCTGTTGTTCTATTATATTAGTTTTTATAACCCTTGCGAAAGTATTGAAACCTTTATCTATGACTTGAGGAGTATCACTTCTGTTCAACAAGGATTGATTTGGTTTTAAATAATCAAAGAAGATTTATATGGCATTAAACAAAGAAACCAAAACACACTGCTGAATTGACTGACCTTTGGTGTAAAAAAAGAAATAATTCACTGAAAAATTTAACTCAGGATAAAAGAAAAGAACAAAAACAAAGAATATTGAGGATATATATATATATATATATATATATATCATCCAGATGACGTTATACATTATTTATTTGGATGAGGCAAAAAAGGATTTAATGATACAAAAAAAAATGTCAGTTCTGTCGATTCTTAGATCTACCTCTTCTCGTCAGGTATGAATCCAATTATTCTCCCTCCAGCTATGGGTAAATAGTAGGACAGACTAGGTTCTTCAGCCTTGGTTAGGCAACTAGTCTAGGAGAAGGAAAACTCTGAATTCAAACCTGTTAAACTCCGCTTAAAAATTGACCTTGTGTCATATCCTGCCCGAGCGGAGGGGTTGGTAAATAGTACCTCTTCTCGTCATTCATCAGTCACCGGCGCTCGGTGTGTATCCAACTTTCCACCAACCCAAACACTTTAATCATAAGATATATGAATGTCTAATGAAGCTACTATTGAAATAATATGTTAGAGCAGAATTTAAGCTGCTTATATTAAAATCAGATAGTATTTTCTAAAAAACCTAATCTATCTATATATATATATATATATATACTAGGGTGTTTGAAAGGCAATTACGTTTTACCGGGTGAGGATATAAAACAGATTTAAGCTAAATTTATTTAAATGTAATCAACTTCATTTTCAACGACTGCAAAACCAAGAAAAGATAAGATCTTAAGGATGGGATGTTGCTCCATATACTCAGTAGATTTGCACCCATGGATTTCGAATTATTTCGATGGTTATAACATTCCAGAAATGACAAAACATCCAAAAGTAAAGAAGCTGGAAACGGTTTCTCCATCCTTTTTTCAGAGAAAATCACCTAATTTTTAAAAATATGCTGTCGTTGGAAATGCGGAAGATTGTATTTTTGATAATAATGTTTAAATGAATTCAACTTAAAGAGTTGATTGAAATTTGTTTAAGATTTTTTTAAATTGGCTCTTTGTTCAAAAGTACTTTCCGAAATCTATCTATCTATCTTTCTATCAGAATAAAAAGGTTGGCAAATGATTTCATATTAGGAATTTAGTCTTTCTTTAACATTATTCCTTATATGTATATACTTTTGCGAGAAATGTTTCGGACATCATAATTCTTTTTCAGACAACAGGATTATTGGCTGTGTGTTTATTTTTTTTTATAGTCCATGGGGCTTCATCTAAGAGGATTACAACGCGTCGAGCAAGCACACACACATAGGCTCTCTTTCTTTCTCTCTCTCTCTCTCTCTCTCTCTCTCTCTCTCTCACACACACACACACACACACACACACACACACACATATATATATATATATATATATATATATATATATATATATTCATAATAAAAGCTTAATATCAAATTGAAAATCATTTGCGGATCTTTTCATTATGATATATTGACTCTCCTTTCGATCGATCCCAAATAATGTTTTTACACACACACACACACACAGACACACATAGACACCCACATACACAACCAGACAGACAGACAGACAGACACACACACACACACACACACACACACATATATATATATATATATATATATATATATATATATCTTGTACGTGCCCGTGGTGCAATAGTTATCGTTATAGGAAATGGACACGGTGACACGAGTTCAAATCCTGGACGAGACTGATTGCATTTCCCATATCCCTAATACCCATGGGAAAGGCATGAATCCAATTATTCCTCCTTCCGCTCTGAGTAAATAGTAAGGCAGGCGAGGTTCTTCAGCCTTGGTGAGGCCACTAGTCTAAGAGAAGGAAAACTCTGAATTCAAACCTCTTAAACTCCGCTTAAAAAATTGACCTTGTGTCATATCCTGCCCAAGCGGAGGGGTTGGTATATATATATATATACCAGGAAGGAAATATTTAATATATTCTTCATGATAAAAATCATTTTGTTACTAGTTTTATTCCATCTTATTATTGTTGCTTTTCTCGTCACATCACTTTGTGTCAATACAGTCTTCATTAAGGCTATTATTTTATTATATATTTTGTTTCAGTTTATCATTATGTAGCTTTTTATCATAGCTCAGGGACAATTTGGTCTTCAAAAATTTGCCATCCAGCTGGGCTACAGACATTGAAAAGGATGAGTAGTGTATTTTTTACGCTTATATTTAAAAACAAACAAATAAACAAACAAACTTACATTTGTTTTTATAATCGCTCAAGTAAAATGTAATTATTCTCGAAATGTTGTATACCGTGAGGATTGAAGAACCACAACTCTTCGTTATAAAAATATAACTTTCTTTATTGTTCTTGGCGTCAAATTTCTGTAGTGTGTGAGAGACGGAAGTGGGGAAACAAGTCAGATTGCCATATTGACCCAAAACTTCTTCTCTTGACCATAGCATGCTGTGTTATCTTCAATACCCACTTAGCACTTCTGCTTCTCGGTCAGGGTTACTCAGCCGGAGGCCCGGTATGGGCCACAGGCCCCAGCGGGTGCCCTCTCAGAGACTGCAAACTGGCTTTGACTTTGGCATTCACTGTCTCTAACTCTCAACTGGAGGCCGCCTAACTGGAGGCAATAGCTCCTAGAGGGGCGCTCTCACTGACTGCAACTGGCTCTCGCTCTGGTCTTCAATGTCCCCCAACTGACTCAACTGCCACAGGTATCTGCATATATTATTTCTTAACGCCCACTTCCGATTAGATCACGTGATATTCTTCCGCTTATTTACACAGGTGCATCTCTGATTGACATAACACTAATACACACTCACACATAAACACACATACATACATACATACACACAACTTACTACCTAGAAATTTGTTAAATAGTACCATTGCTATACTTCTTGCAGAATACCTTTTTCATTAAATAAACCACGATGGTTGATATGCCATTTAACAAGGTTAGATTAGATTTAATTGTTTATTGTCATATCAACTTTGTAGGGTTATTTAATGCTAAATGATTTAACGAGGTGTTATTTCGTGGATAACTCTCCGTTTCTCATAACTTATTAGGTTATGCCAAAAAGAGTAACCCCTCGCAGAATATTCGGTTAGAAACAGAACAAGTCAATTGTTATAATAAAGCATTTAATTCTACACAAGACGAGTAGGAACCGAGTTCCCACTCTTGGCTATACAAGAGTCACAAGTATTCAAGGAACAAACAGAAAAGACCATACAGCAACATGTGGAAATCACTTACTCTTCTCAGGTCAGGAATATAAAGGATAGGAGCTTGGCGGGCAGTGCAAATTACCACGTCTACTCTTATCAAGGCATGTTCGTGAAAGAGGCGGATTTTCTGGTTCACCTTGTCACGTAACCAGAATGAATTCGTGACGTGGGAGGATTCCTCAAACACTGTGACAAGGGAGATCACTCCATTTCGTCTCGAAACAAGGCCATATTTATCCTTGTAGAAGAATAAAAGTGGTATCATTTCACCGATAGCTGAAGGGAAAAGGAGGTTCATACCTTCCCAAAGCGAAAGTTCGAAATCGGTCACTACGTCATCCCGGTACAGCACGTTAACCACTACGCCTCGGTGACTCGCCCGCGCCATTAAACAGAGAAAACAGGCAACACGAACACACACACACATTTTTGGTTGGTTGGGTTTTATGGTATATCAACCCTTGTATGTTATCTTATGCAATATCGTGTTTATATATATATATATAAGTGTGTGTGTGTGTGTGTGTGCGTGTGCACGCACGCGTGTGTGTGTGTGGTGATTTGTAGACGAATTGCTTGTTGGTAGCATTTTAGACAAGCCATAGCTTATCAGTTTGTTCATGGTTAAATGATTTCAATTATTCCTATCAAACAATAATAATTCATCAGGTATAGTGGATAAAGGCGTTGGTCAAATACAGTAACATACCCAAAGAGTGTGAGTTCAATACCCGATGAAGACAGTGGAGAACTTTCTGAAGGGAAATTAACAGGAGATAACTGATAACTGACATCCATTAAAAATGATTCGTAGAACTAGAACAGTCTACCCCGGTAGGCACTCAGTTAAATGCTTTCAACTAGTGCCATCCAACACTAACAACTTCATTGAACATCTCTCATTCAACTAAACACAGCTGAATTGATTCAAGTATTGCTATATAACACTAAAAATCCAATTTAATATCAGTCATTTGTTTGCACACAGACAAATGGTTAAACATTTCTATTTGACCAATATATGGGGCCCTCACAGGTTCTACGACTCTCAGTCAGAGTGGACTTTAGAGTAATGTCAATGAAGGGATACTCCACATTCCCCAAAGTGCGAGGACTGAAGTCTCAGCATCAAATACTGTTAAGTGTCACATCCAGGACACACGTTCTATTTGACCTATCGATGGGAGCCGAACAGGTAGTACCTCTTTGGGTCAGAGTGGACCTGAGAGTTTTGATATTAAAGGAGTTCTCCACATTCCACAAAGCTCCTATACTACAGCCTCACGATCAAATTATTTAGTATCATATCCAGGATACTTGCTATGGCGGTTTTGCCCCTCTATAAAGAAGCAGTTGGCCTATTCTTAAAGTCCTGGCCAAGTGAGCCATATATACATGTTGTTGTTATGGAATATCCCACACCCCTTCTCAGTCATGTGGAGTGACTATATATGCAATGAGCACAGTATTATACCTGTCCTTGCTCCAGGTATGAAGCCGACGGCATTAATTTGCTGTTGGCTTTGACCCTAGCGGGCATTGTCCAGCCGAAAGGTCCCCGGCTTCGGGTGGGCCACCTTCGGGTGGACGAGCTTTATCATTGACAACTTTATCACCTTTGTATAGCCCTGGACATTGCTGTCTAGTTTAAGCTATTATCAGGCATCCGTGCCTGGACCCAAATTTGAGTCCATGTCCAGCTAGGCTCATCAGGCCCACATTGCACTGAGTGGGCCGATGACCGAGACAAATAATTGTCCTTGTTTCGAGAATAAGGTTGCTCATAGCGAGCTTTTTCGCTGGGCTGTCTGGCATTCGTGTCAGACGGGGTATTGTCTATCTGATGCAGTTCTGGGCCGGAAAGTCCCCTACTTCGGCTGGGACAGCATCGAGTGGACGAGTTGCATTCGTATATCATTGGAACTCGTCCAGTTTAAACTCTAATCTGGAATCCATGCCTGGACTCATGTTTGGGTCCATGTCAGGTTAGTCTCATTTGCTCATTTTTTTGTGCAGTATAAGCCGATCACCAGCATAGACCATAGGGCTCGAGCCTCGCTTCAGGTCCGACCTTCATCTCCCCTAACCCCCACTATAATTAGATCTTCGGGTCATTTGACCTTGTGTCAAGTCCCTTTCCGGTGGCAGACAGAGACAAGTATGGTCTTTGCTTCGGAGATTAGCGAGCCTCACTATTCCTTTTCTGTCTTATTGTATCTCTCTTGTAATAAAACCCTTTCTTTATTCTCCGACCGTGCGGACTGTTCGTTTCATCTCAAGTACCAACTTGTCTGAGTGTATCTCTTTTAAGGACACAATACGTACATATAAAGAGAGATAGATAGATAGATAGATAGATAGAGAGAGAGAGAGAGAGAGAGAGAGATAGTCATGTAAATTTTATGTGCGTGCGTGTGTGCGTGAGTGTATGTGTTTCTCTTCTTTGTACTAGAATAAATCGTCACATAGTGTATTCGTAGACTGCCAGTAAATTCTCCACTTTTTTTTTACTGGAGACGTAAAATAGTTACGAGTCATAAAAAAGCAGTCATAAACATTCCGAAACTGAAAAGGCAGATGGCTGCCTGCGATAAAGAGGCAGTCCGAAATGGTATTTATATAACAAGAGCAGATAACTCTTCCCTATTTCCGATTAAAACGCAGATAATAGTGCAGGAAATGATTCACAGAGAAACTGTTCTATTTTCTTGCGCTTAATGAATACTGGCTAGCCAACCCTTTTCCATACCGTAAGAGATCACCTTCATTTAAGTAAACCAAAGATTTCTTCATCTCCTCTTATATACAAGATGACAATAATCACTTTAATTTTTGAGACCACTTCGCAAATCACAGTAGCAATATCTTTTCTCCTGAAAGTGCTGTCGGAACGTCTTTATAGTGATGTGGATTACCTTAATATTATTCTTATTTTCCATTGATTCATAAACATATAATTATTGATATGTATTTATATTAGGTCTTATCCAGTATTCTTGTGAATTAGTTTTGTCACCTGGCCAAAACCCAGGTAATTATCTGCCAGATATATCTGATAAAGTTTTATGGCAAGTATACATTCTTATCTTGCTTTTCACGCTATCATGAAAAACTTCCCTTCGTTATATACATTTATTGCTAACATAATCCCAATGTTAACACTTGTTTACATGATCCTTCAATAATTTAGGAGGCGAGGTTAGCGTGACGATTATCGTCGTCGAAAATAAAATCGACGATCCTGGACAAAAGCTTTTTGCATTTCACTTCATGATAATGCCCTTGAGAATGTCGCAAATCAATCTTTTCTTCTTCAATCTATGGTTAAATGATCAACATAGTTACTTTAGCGTTATTTAGGCAACCAGTTAAGGAGAGGGAAACATTGAATTCTAATTAACAATACTACATTTAATAATTGACCTTTTTTCTTTACCTCGACTTGTTAAACTCAATTTCAGAGATGAAAGAGACTCTCTTATCGCCACAATTATCGTCTAAGGAAATTGAGTCGAGGATCCAAGTTCAAATCCTGGCATTACATTCGCGCTAATGCCCTTATGAAAGGTATGAATGGTCCTTTTTTTTTTCAACAGCTATGCCTATTGGATTATGAGTTGAAAACTTCTCTGATATCTGTCGATGCGGCAGCGGAAGTCAGACTGTTAAAAGAAAAAACAGGAAATGTACAAGGTACCAAAAGTGAATTGGACGCTGGTGTTCTCAGCGGAAATGCCGGAGAAATTAAGTGGTATGCTAAAAAGAGTCGTAATCACGTGCATTGTTGGAAGAGGTGTGATCACGAGAATTTCTGTGGGCTGCATGCTAGAAGAAGGTGTGTCCACGTGCAACATGTAAGCGGCAGGCTGGAGGAGGTGTGAACAAGAGAATTTGCGTGGACATCCGGGATGTTAAATGATCAGAAAGATTTCGACCCGAACAGGAAGAAAAAGGGGCTCACCGAAGATTCGTAACTCGGCCCCTGTGTGTGCTGCTTAGCCATCATGCCCCCCACCACATATTTTTGGTAATAAGAGGAAAAGAAAAGGAGCAGCTTATCTTTTGATACATCAGTATTGTTGTCTTTCTCTTCTATACAACATGCACAAATAGTTGGGTAGACTGCATAATTTAGCTTTCGGTATGGTAACTAATTTAAAAGAATGAAAGCACTGAATTCTAACCAGCTGTACTCAACTGAAAATTACCTTGTGCCACATCCTTTATATGGTAGTAGAGTTGAGAAAATACAATGATCGATCCAAAATGAACGGTTGTTCTTTTTGCTTTTTAAAAAAAATTATAACTGATTTACAGCTGGAGAATACACCCACCGCATCTTTGCAGAGGAATAAGAACCCCCAACACACCAAGGAGTGTTTTTGGATATGTCACTAAACCATATCATGGTATGGATTCACACTTGGTGCTTTGAGAACTGTGGAATACCGCTTCATTGGCATTACTCCCCAAACCACTCTGACTGGAGTGGTTATACCTGTAAGGGTCTCATCTATGGATCAAACAAAACCATTTAATCATTTACTAAATTGGAAATTATATACATGTTTAATTAAGCAACCAGCTCATTGGCCTAATTGGTACAATGTTGCCAAAGGCCCGGGAGATCCGACTTCAATCCCAGGTCGAATCATACCAAAGACACAAAATAACGGTACTTGATGCTTCCTTGCTTAACAATCAGCATTATAAGGTACGGATCAAGGTATAGTAGATCAATCAAGGGAAACCTTGGTGTAGTAGCCATTGAAAAGGGAGCCTTCGGGTCGCCCTCGACCACGATCGTCAATTTTACTTTACTATACCTGTTTGGTTGGGTTTTATGGATTATCAACCGTTATAGCTAATTCCCAGTTGAATCCTCTTCATGCATGTATATCAAATATATATGATTTGTAAACATATTGTTTCATAGCATTTTTCAATGAGCTTACGTTCATTTATTGCCCACATTCAAATGGCTTCTAGTATTTCAATCAAACACGAATAATTCTATTTACAATTAATCATTTGTCAGCACACTATTAAATGGTTTCAGTTGTTGCTACCACTAATACAGCATAAATCGTTTGTTAACTGAAATTGAAGTGGTAACAAGTATTGCTATTTTACACTTATCCAATTTAATATATCTATGCAGTTGTACACAGTATTGATATGTAATTCCAATAGTTTCAACTATAGCTGTTTAATACTAATTCTATTTTTGCCAAGTCGGCTGGGGCTGTAGAATACACCGACTGCACATCTGCAGAGGAGTAAGACCCCACCCCACGAGTGTCCTGGATATGACACTAAGCAATCTGATGGTGAGGTTCCAGTAATGCTGGAGCTTTGGGGAATGCAGAATATCCCTTTATTGCCATCGCTCGCAGGTCCACTTTTGCCCGGAATGGTAGCGCCTGATAGGGCCCTATCTATGGGTTACATAGAGCTAACAGCATTAATATGCTAAACTGAACTGTTTGACTAAACTCAATAGTTTAAAATTAAAATGTTTTTGACTGCGTGCTTATGCTAAACTGAATTGTTCGAAATTGAACCGTTTTTGACATTGAAACTGTACCTACACTAAACTGAATTGTTATATATAGAACTGTTTTCACATTCTACTCTGTAAACTAAATTTGTACTTACGCTAAACTGAATTAGCTGAATTAGAACTGTTTGAATAAACTGAATTCTTTGAAATAGAAATGTTTTTGACAATTAAACTGTGTACACATGCTAAACTGAATTGTTTGAAATAGAACTGATTATTTACATAAAAATGGATTAGGCGTTAAATAGCCTACATAGGTTGATATGCCATAAAACACAACCAACCGACCAACTAATTCTATTTAACATTACTTATTCGTTTGCGCACAGATCAATGGTTCCAGATGTAGCAATGTATCACAAACGATTCTATTAAATGCCAGTCATTTGTTTGCACTCTGTAAAATGTGCAACCGTTCTATTTAACCCCTAGATAGGCCCTAATCAGGTGCTACCACACCGAGCCAGAGTGGACTTGGGAGCTCCGGCAATGCAAGGGTATTCCACATTTTCCAGAGCCTCTGGACTAGAGCCTCGCCTTCAGATTGTTTAGTGACATATACTGGACACTCACTATGGAGTGACCTTACCCTTCTACAGGGATGCAGTCGGCGTATTCTAAATCCACAGTCGTCTGGGTTACAATTCAACTGTGTGCTTGCCCACATCTATGGCTATTTTCGCTTTCGGTCCTTTTCGAGTCCTAATTCTTTCGCTATGTTTGCTTATCCATTCGGCTTTTTTGCTATGTTCTCTTGGTTGCCATATTTTACTCCCAAATTGTTCAAATTGTTTTCTGGCCTATTTATAGTATTTCAAGTTCAGAAAACCAAACTTTCTTTTATATTGTCCTAACTTAGTCAGCGAGTGTGTCTGAAAAGTAGCGCATTCTTGCCAGATCTCTATCATTCTTTTTCTATGTCCTCTTAGTGTAGGGTTGCTTCTAAAATGGCAGTGTCGTACAAGTTTGTTGTCTTCCTAGTCCCTGTTTTGTGTTTGCCTCTCTGATTTGAGTGGTTCTTAGATCATCATTTGGGTACCTTTAAAAAATCAGCCAACATTCGCAGGAGGACGTTCGTATCTCCCACGTTGGCTATCATGACACGCAGGACAGTTGCCTGGGTTCCACGTTGCGTTATATTTTGATTCGACATTTTTATCATGGGTGGATATATTGTGACTATACCAGACCCAGGGGTTGTTTAAAAACCTGACACAGACGTGACCTCGTTTTCTTAATTAAGAGAACCCTTAAGCGTGCCATACACATAAAAACAAACAAACAAACAAACATGATGGCTGGATTAACTTCATCAGTAGTCGCCACTCTAGTAGATGAGTAGCAGTAGTTTCCTGACTGAATTGTTTGATCCTGGCCGTTGACCGATGGGGTTCATCCTCACAGCATGTGGTGTAATACACCGTTGGCTCAGCGATGTGGTCATCCGCCATAGTTCCCATCCACCATGCTGCGTTCCATTGATCTTTAAAAAAAAAAGAAAGGGAAACTCCTAAAATTTCAAAGTTTTAACTTTGATAAAGTCCGACTGTTTCATAGTTCTTCGATCTATTTTATATTCTTCGTCACATTTCCCTTATTAAAGTTACTTCGTTATATTATTTCAATAATAGTTAACGTGAAATTAAAAAGATTGGATTTAGGCGGATATTATTATTATTATTATTATTATTATTATTATTATTATTATTATTATTATTTGTGCGCGTCTTGTAAAGAATGATTTTAGCACATATACAGGGGTGTTGTGGGGGCTGAAAATTTGCATATTGGATGCGATGAAATGTGTGGTTTTAGATTTCTTTGTTTAATGGTTGTGGCTTATTTAATTCCAACACCATACATGTATAAGAACCGTACGGGCACTATTTTATCAATTGTTAGTGAGATAATGGACTCACAAATTTCCGATAGGTATTAGGCCGACAGTCAACATATTGTATATATATATATATATGCCCAACCTCTGTACACAGAGTTTAATTAAGCAAGTTTGATTGTGGAGCTTTCTTTCAGAAAAAAATGACGGCCATACCAAGTTTTAAAGATCTCAGTGTGTCCTACCATTTGTCTATTGTCTGAGTTGGATTTATATCTTTCGTAATGGTATTAACGCCATGAGAAATGCAAACGGCTTCCTCCAGGATTTGAAATCGGGTTGCCGTTTCCATTTCTTAAGACGGTAGATATTTTACCACGTACAGCACGAACGTAATAGTTCAAACTCACTTACTATGATTCAGTAGAGCACGTTAGCCACTACTTCACGGAATATACCTCCTAAAAGGTTTTGAATGTCAGCTATTCCCCGCTCCTGTAAGTGCACCTTCGAAAGGGGTTGGATAAAATAAGTAAAAGTAAAGTTGATGACCTGAAAACTCCCTTTTCAATAGTTACCACTCCGAGGTGTAGGAGTGGGGTGTTACTCCTTTCCCTAGATTGTCTCACTCTATCTTTTATACCTACCTTTATAATACTGAATGTTAGGCAAGTAGGTATCAAGTAAAATTTTTTGAGTCTTTGGTATGACTCGACCTGGGATTGAACCCCGGTCTCCCGGGCCACTGGTGAACACTCTCGCCACTTGGTAAATGGGCCGGTGGAAATAGCATTCACTGTGATTTGGGACACGGAAATAAAATGGTTTCATCGGTGTTCCGCGGGAAGAGATAGTCCTGACTCGTGGCAATGATCATGGAGTACGGAAGGATTTTACACTGAGAAAAAATGCTAATTTAACTTTGGAAGACATTTTAGCTAAAAAGCAATACTTATGTGTATTTACAAAAGCAAAAACAACAACAAAAAGCAAAAACAAAAACAAATAGAAACAAGAAAACTGACCAACCAACCAAACAAACAACAAATAAACAAACACCGCCCTATTGGTTGGGGCTGTAGAATACACCGACTGTCCAACTGCAAAGAGGTTGGACCCCGCACGGACCATGTTGATATAAAAATGCGTCCATAAAAATATTTTTTTATCAAATGATATTGTTATTAATTCTCAGATAATTATTTGTTTTATTTGTTTATTTTGTGGCAAGCGTTTTTTATTTTAAATATTTTTGTAAAACGCTTGAGTAACTGTCGGAAAAGTGATGAAATGCTGTGTCTATGTGTTCGGTTAGAAAATTCCAATCTCCAGCGTTTCAAATTCATAAAAAAAAAACTCGTAGCATTTCAAACTACCTTCTGCTTAATAAATTCGATAGAATATTTTGACAAACGAAAAAATACTAGAAGAAACATTGAATTCGTTCCTCGAAGACGAACAGTTCTTTCTCCAGTTTTTCATAAGTCGAAAAATCGAAATTCAAATACTTATGAAGTTATGATCATAACTTTTACCACAACTTTTATTCTAACTTTTATACATAATCATTTATGTATTAAGAAAAAGTTATTGTAATTTGAACAAGCAAGTTCATTTAAAAATGTGGGCGGCACTTTCGAGATGAATAACTCCTTTTAATACTTAAGTAAAAAACGTATTTTTTTATATTTATTTGTATTGTGTTTCTGAAATTCGTAGTTACAAAATTTCATTTTAAAATGAAAATCTCTAACAAGTTTTATCAAAGATTATTGTTTGAGATTAATTCTCTTTTTACTGTCGAAATTAACAACACAGTTGTTTAATCGTAGTATCGGTTGATCTAAAATTATTTGTAACTATATTATCAAATTTTTTCTAAATGATTACATATAAGCAAACATAAACAAAAGGGGAAAAAACTTTTATGAAATTGTTTTTTACTAACAAAAAAATGTATAAAAATTTCAATTCTGCCTTTATTTCGATCCTGTAAAACTGTTAATTGTTTATCTTTAAGATATCCCTTGAGAACTTTTAAGCAAAATCTTTTTATATTTTTTGTGTTAAATAAAATTTCTTGGATTGGATTTCTGGATTTCAATTTTTTTTTCATCTTGAAAACCTTCAACTGAATCGTCGGAATTTGCAGACGATCTTCATTTTATCAATATCAGAGTTTATCTTTTATCTGCCAGATAACTTTCAACAGTTAAATCACATCCTTTTCTACACAGAAACTATTTACTATCTTTGTAGAAAAGTTAAAATGAAATTTATTAAATTTTGATTAAAAAAAAGAATTATTAAATTTTGCTTTAATATAGAATATTATATTTTCCTTAAAATATTATTAAATTATTCTTACATCTGATTGTGAGGCTCAAGTCTCGGAGATTTAAGGAATATGAAGTACTCCTTAATTGCCATTACACTAGGGTCCAAATTTGATCCGGAGGATTTGATGTATTCCAAATACTTGCTGGTAGAAGTTATCAGGCAAAACCAAATAATCCTATTTTATTTCAATAAAGATTTTATAAGATCATCTTAAACTGACCAACACCTATAATAGAACACATAAAAAACAGATATATGTCTTTGAAAACTTTACATTTCAACATAGTAAATCTTTATCTCAATTGCAGCCAGTAATCTATTATCCATCGATTTTCTTATATTTTTATTTCAGCAGGTTTAATTTCCGACACGATAGTTTTAAATGTTTCCCATAAGTTTGCTTTGCTGTTATATTGTTTTCTAAGTTCATATAATTTAATTATCTCAATTGACAGTAGATTTTCAATTGGATTCAAATCAGGATCTATGGTGTTCATTCCATTATCTTCTCTCCAGTAAATCTTTTATACTCAAAGGATTCACAGCAAAGCTTAGATATGTAAAAGGGGCATTGTTATGGATAAATACCCACTTCACTTTGAAACTAAGAGACTGTGACTTGTGCCATGCAAAGAAATTCTGGTCCATAAAATCGAAATAGTTAGCACTGTCCAGTTTAACTCCTTCATTGACTTTGAATGGTCCAATAATAATTTGGTCGACAATTTCAACCTATATCATCACATTACTGTCTCTTTGTTGTCGTCTTTTGGTCAAAGGCACGTCTGAATTGGATAAAATCCATCCTTTCTTTAATTCATCAGATCCATTAAATGGCACTTGAGATTTGTCAGTGAAAATTTCTTTAGAAAAATCATTTTTTATTCATTTCTTGACGCTTTAAAAATGTGCCTTTGTGCGAGAAGGTTGCCTATGAAATTTTTTTTTACAAATCTCAGTTCACGAAGTATTGTTCACCTTTTGTCTTTTTTGACTACCTCACGTCCAACCTTTTCTAAGATCTGAGCGCAGGTTAAAAGTATTTGTTTCCCTATAACTCTCTTTGCTTTACATCCATCTTGAGGAAGCAAGTTCTTTAAGCCTTTTCCTTTGCTTCAAGTTCTCAACTTAGTTATATTTTCAACAGCCTTCTTTATCGTTTGATGATCTCTGCAAAACTCTTTTGATACTTCCAAAGTCGACCTTCCCTCACTCAATAACTTTCTTATCTTCGGTTTTTCAGCATTTGTTAGATCTTTCTATTTGCCCATATTTCAATTTATACTATGGACTAAAAGAAAAAATAGTTTTATTAGATTTCAAAGGTCAGAAGATTATATAAGATTAATTTGTACATAAACTTTAGTCCGTCGATTTTCGTAAATTTCAAATATCTCAAAATCTAACCATTAAAAAATTTAGTTAAACATTTAAGTGTGGAAATAAACAAGTTTAAATTAAAAGAAAATATTGGTTCTGTGTTTTTAAAGTTACGAAGGTTTATTTGATTTACTTAATAACTTCATACAAGTTTCTGTGCTGATTGTTCATTATTACTGATATCAGATAGGAATACTTGAAACCATTTAACTATGAGCAAAAAATGATTAATATTAAAAATAATTATTAGCGTTTGATAGGATTACTTTAAAAATGTTTAACTGAGTGCAAAGAAATGATTAATATCAAATAGAAGTATTCGTGTTAGGGATACTTGAAACTATTTAACTCTATGCTAGCAAAAGAATAATATGAAATCCAATTATTCGTGTCATATTTACGTGGTGCCTTCAATAAGTTTCCAGACTTTATTGTACAGGCATTTAAAATTTGCATAGACTCTTGAAGATTCAGTATGTTATTGCTATACATCTTATGTATGACTGACCAATTTTTATGATTTCAGATTCAGATGAACAGCTACAGCAGCAATTGGAATACACCCAACTAAAGCCTGATTGTCACAGCTGGTGAATTTCAAAAATGCAATCTGGACGTGAGGAAGAACGATATGCAATAAAATTGTGTTTTAAACTCGGAAAAAATGTCACAAAAACATATGGAATGCTTCAGACTGCTTTTGGAGCATCTTGCATGAATCGAGCATCAGTTTTTGAGTGGCATAAGAGATTCAAGGAAGGCAAGGAGTCTGTGAGGGATGATTGGAGGTGTGTGAGGAGGAAGGAAGTCAATATACCAGAGTTGATTGGCTAAAGGGTTGGGGTTAGGGTTAAGGTTACTATGTTGAGGTTTTAAGAGAGTTCAGGAAGAGATTCCTAGGGAAGAGGCTAGCACTCTTCAAATCGGCTCAGTGATTTTTTCGACCCGGACAATACACCAGTCCACAACTCCATCCTTGTCACAGACTATTTGACCAAGATGGGCATCAACACAGTTCCTCAGCCTCCCTATAGTCCAGACCTTGCTCCCTGTGACTTTTGGTTATTCCCTAAGCTCAGAGGCTGTAGTTATGAGACAATTGGGGAGATGAAAGAGGCTGTGACGAAAGTCATTGACCAGCTCACACAAGAGGACCTTCCATGAGGCCTCCCAGAAGTTGTGGGAACGGTACAACAAGTGCATTGCAGCCGGAGGAGATTACCTCGAAGGGGACTAGAGTTTCATATGTGTACTATCAATAAAGATGTCCATACGAAAAAGTCTGGAAATTTGTTTAATGATCCTCGTAACTGTGTGCAAACAAAATGGCTCTGACAGCTTAAATACAATGTTACCAGGAAAGTATCACTTACAATTTATATATATATATATATATATATATATATATATATATATATATATATATATATATATATATATATATATATATATAAGCTGGATTTGTTATCAAATAATACACTTGGATTGATGTGTCATAAAACTCGAAACAAACAAACGAACAAAAACAAAACAAATCTAAGCCCTTGAAATTTGCATGATTTATAGGAAATATGGAATCAGTTGTATGTCTATGACTTCACGTGCACACACACACACACACACATACATACATACATATATATATATATATATATATATATATATACTTTTGTTGGTCTGATGAGTGAGAAGTAAATATTATAAGATAAATAGATATGTCAGTGAATTTGGTATCATTTTTAAGAGTCAAACGGCTTTACCTAAGTTTTATTGGGCTCTGAAAGACAGTGGATTAAGTCCACGAATAAAATGGAAAATTATTAAAGAATCCTCGATGGTAAATAGTTTAATTGTCTGGGATACCTACGATGTAGAAACCACTTGGTCTGATAAAACATAGGCGTGAAACTGACAGTTACAAATAGCCGTTCTTGCTATCTACGATACTCTAACTTAGATCTACACATGCTTTATCAGCGATATCGAGCACACTTTATTTACAAATATAGCAAACTACATATAGACATAATGGTTAGAGTGTTCGTCAATGGTCCGGAAGACCAGTTTTCAACATCACGTCGAGTCATACCAAAGACTCAAAAATGGTACTTGATGTTTTCTTCCTTAACACTTAATTACTTTCTTATACACACACGCATTTATATATATATATATATATATATATATATATATGGGGGGGTGTAGAAAAAGGTAGAACGGAAGAGAGATATATCTTTGAAGGTTTGTTTATTTGCCAACGCCTTTCGACTTCAAGGTTTTGTCTGAATACAAAATTTTTTTATCAAAATTATTTTTGTATGAGAATAATTATAGAAGATATTTTAAAAAAATTTTTGGAAGTCTTCACCAGAGCTTGGAGATGTTGCTATGTGAAAAACGGAATAATACAGGCTGGTATATTTAAATTACATATTGTCATGCGATGGAATTTTTAAAGAGAATTTTGCCATTTAGTCAACGGATTTCGTAAAGACCTGCGTTGGAGAGGGGGCTGTGTTTTTAGAGTTGTTCTTTATCATATGTTTTATTTCTTTTGTTGTAAGTGTTGTGGTTTTTATGCCAAAGCAATTTAATTTTTTTTCAATGAGGGTGGTAGAGTGATTTAGGGGTAATATTATGTGTCTTTTATAGGGTTTGTATTTGAGCTGAGTTTAATTTTATTCATATTGTGAGATGTATGTTTGTGGATATTTATAGCTTTTGATTTAGCGCGATGAATGAAAGATTCAGGATATTATAGTTTGGAAAAAAGAGCTTTTGATGTGTTCAAATTCTTCGTTTAGAGATTTGAGGGAGCAGATTTTAAGGTAAAAAAACAACGAAAATGTCGCAGTTTGAATAAAAAAAGTATGTAGTCATTTTTGTTGTTTATATTGTGATAAAATTTAAATTCTAATTTGTTGTTGTTTATTTATAAGATATCCAGGAAAGGTTAGGAATTATTTTTCTCAAGTTCGTATGTGAAATTAATTCTTGGTTCAACTTGGTTGAGTTTGTGTGCGATGGAAAAAATATAATCAGCTTTGGGATAAATGATTAAAATGTCGTTGATGTATTTAAAATGTTGCATATCATTAGGTAGGATATATTTGAAAGGGTGGGATTCCAAAAAATTCTTGAAAAAGGTCAGCTAGAACGCCACTTAAAGGAGATCACACGGGAAGGCCGCATTTTTGTTTGTAGCAATGGCTGGTGCATAATTTAATTATTTTAATGAGTATAGAGACAAATAATGTGAGAGGTTTTTTTTATTTCTCAGGAGGATTTTCCGCTAGAATATACATTTTTTAATACGGTGGTTGATATGCCATCAAACAAAGAAACCGAAACCGTTTCTGTAATGGAACGCGGAGTACCACATCACTGCCATTGCTCCCTCGTCCATTCTGGCCCGGATTTATATATATATATATATATATATATATATATATTCTTATTTTTTCTTTAAGAAAAACAAAAACCGGTCACATTAGGATTATGAATTTATTTCCATCCTGTTATGGGTATTGATATGAATTGATAACACCAAAAATAACAGGACTTCTTCAGATCTAATGGATAAAATAATTACAGACAGAGTAGACACAGGAGGAAAGAGTGGGAGAGGGTGGAAGAGGGGTGAAGAGTTTCCTCTCCATTTACCCACTTCTGTTTTTTATTTTTTATTACCGGTTGGAATCACAGTAAATTAAATCTTTTGATGTTTAAATTCTAAATACATTTCAACGTAAAACACCAAAGTTAATAATAATTTAGGGATGTACAACATTCCTTAATAACCTTACGTAAGTATTACAGTAAAACTTATTTTAAATTAAATTCAAAATTTAAAATCAAAATTTTAAATTCAAAATTTGTATTCGTGCCTATTAACTCAGGTACCCTTCCATTGAAAAGTATGTACACATCACATGGTATCTTCCCATTTTAAAATTTTTTTCCTTTTACCTCAAATCTCAAATTAATCCTATTTTTTGGTTTATTAAATATTTTCTATGATATTTGTCTATAGTTTAATTTTATTCCTATGTCTACACCTAGCTATTAATTCACATCGCTGGTTTAATAATTTTTCAGGGTCTGGGTATATCATTATTTGTATTTTTTTTTCCTAGGCACAGATAACATCTACTATCAAAGCATTTTGGAGTATTCGACTTTTTCAATATGGTCCATTGAATCTCAGGAGTCAAACCTTTATTTTTTTAACTCCAAAATTGCTTAGATAGGGCTGTTTTGTTTTTCGGATGTTCATGGGAGAAAGAAAAAATATGATTATAGTATCTAGACTTCCATTTCGTCGACGAAACCCTATATAAGTTTTTCTATCCTTAAAATTTTCTTTTGGGTAAATGATTCCTTGGTATACAACATTATCTAAATTACATAATCCATTCATGGGACAATTCATTCGTGTTTTACAATCCCATCCGTTTTGTTTACTATATTTTGTTTATTATATTTATTATTATTATTATTATCATTATTATTCGTTCGGTCATAAAATTCCTTAATTATCTCTTTATTCTGATTATTGATTATTTGAAAAATATTTTTTGTGCAGGAGTAACTAATTTTTAACGTTTTTCTATTAAATATTTTATGTAGTATATTATTATGTTTCAAGTGCTTATCTATCAATTTCAAAAAAAATATTTACCTACATTTATACTTGCTAGTCTACAAAAAGTGGGGTTAAACCATATAATTTTTCATTTTCTTCTTTTTGACAGTATTTCTTATTTTCTTTTGACTGTACTTCTTATTTTCATTAGGTATATTTTCTTCTTGGTAGGTAAACACTTCCCTAACACCGCTATTTTTAAGGGCATCCTTATATATCTTACTAATTTCTTGGAATATTTTCTCGTTAGCAGATAAATTCCTTATTCTCAATTCTACTGCTTTGGGGACTTGTTTAATTATGGATTTTGGGTGATTCGAGTTTACTTTAATATAGGAAGGGTACTGGTCAGTTTTTTGAAAAGATTTATATGTGTTATTCGAAAGGCTTAGAGTCAAATCCAGGAAATTAACTATCTTATTATTTGATGAAACTTCTCTTTTGAATCCTAAAAACTTAAATGACCTTATAATTTTCTTTTGGGTGCGTGAGTTATTTGGTCCATTACTATTTGGGATATATATTATCTCACCATATGATATAAACCCATCTGTTCCGGGCTAACAATCCTACTAAATATATCTAATATAAATATACCCACAAGGTCAGCTATTTGTGAAGAATCATACCCGCCCCCCATAAGGACATCAAAATTATCAGAACCACTTTTTACCCTCGTGGATCTATTAATTTTAGAACTGTTTTTCTATAAGCAAGAATTATATCATATTGTTCTTCAGTTATTTCTACATATTTTCTGGCATAGTTAATGCTATCAATTAGAGTGTTTTTTGTTATTGAAGGATAAAAGTCAATAATATCGAATTGCGTAAATGTAGCCTTGCTCTTATTTTCAATTTTCTTAAACCATTCAATGGTGTCATACGAGTTATTCCAAAGGTTAGCTTTTTCCACATTTGTTACAATATTTTGTATAATATTTTTTGATACCTTACCTAACTCTGACTTTGAGGGATTAATCAGCCTAGATTGTAATTTATTCACAAAATTAGATTTATGGTCCTTAAATAGAATGTAAGTATCTTTCTTTTTTAATTTCCCTTACCTATCTTCAATATGTAATTGACTAGCAAACCTACTGGTATCGTTATTTAATTGGTCAATAGTGTTCTTATAGTCTATTTTGTTCTTTAGAATTTCTTGGTATTTTGAGGGTTTAATTTTATATATGTTTTTAGATTTATCCGTCTTCATCCATATGCAGTTAGAACGTCTGGAAACTTATTTAATGATCCTCGTATATATATATATATATATATATATATATATATATATATATATATATATATATATACGAGGATCATTAAATAAGTTTCCAGACTTTTTCGTATGGGAACTTTTATTGATAGTACACTCATGAAACTGTAGTCTCCTTCGAAGTAATCTCCTCCGGCTGCAATGCACTTGTTGTGTCGTTCCAACAACTTCAGGAAGGCCCCATGGAAGTCCTCTTGTGTGAGCGTGTCAATGGCCTTTGTCTCAGCCTCTTTCATTTTTATTTAATTGTCTCAGAATAACAGCCTCTGAGCTTAGGGAATAACCAAAAGTCACAGGGAGCAAGGTCTGGACTATATGGAGGCTGAGGAACTGTCTTGATGCCCATCTTGCTCAAATAGTCTGTGACAACAATGGAGTTGTGGACTGGTGCATTGTCCTGCTGGAAATGCCACTGAGCCGATTTAAAGAGAGCAGGCCTCTTCCCTAGGAATCTCTTCCTGAACTCCTTTAAAACCTCAACATAGTAACCCTAACCCCAACCCTTTGGCCAATCAACTAAAGTGTATTGACTTCCTTACTCCTCCCTCACAGACTCCCTGCCTTCCTTGAATCTCTTATGCCACTCAAAAACTGAGGCTTGATTCAGGCAAGATGGTCAAAAAGCAGTCTGAAGTATTCTATATGTTTCTGTGGCTTTTTTTCCAAGTTTAAAACACAATTTTATTGCATATCGTTCTTCTAAAGTGTCCTCACGTCCAGATTGCATTTTTGAAATTTACTAGCTGTGACAGTCAGGCTTTAGTAGGGTGTATTCCAATTGCTGCTGTAGCTGTTCATTTGAACCTGAAATCATAAAAATTGGTCAGTCATCGCATAAGATGTATAGCAATTACATAGTGAATTTTCAAGAGTCTACGACAATTTTAAATGCCAGTACAAAAAAGTCTGCAAACTTATTGAATGCATTACGTATATATATATATTGATAGATAAGATATTGAAATGTAGTTTTTGTTAATCCTTAGAGCTTACTTCTAATTAAACCGGAGTATTTTTAAAGATTTTGCAGTGATTTTTTTGGAAATGGGTGTTATTATTTAGAGATGTTCACCTCATTCGTATGTCACATTGTATTGAGTTATGTGGTAACACTCTCAAGGATGATCACTGACCAAGAACTTATCATTCAATTGATTGCCTTCTATATGCTCTTCGATTGAGGGTGGAGTGGTTCCATGTCTTGCCCAAAGGGAATCAGTGCAACGTGTATGAAAATTGCTTCTCCTGGAGTCTGTAGCTTCCACGCCGATTGCAGTCTCCGTGCCGTTGAGAGTTTAGTAAGCAGCACTTAATGACTTTTTGGGGATTAACACGTGCATGAAAAAAATCTACATATTGACCTAATCTCATGTTTTTATACATGAATGGCAAATCTTGTTTGAAGAAAGATGACATAAACATAAAATAGCGATTTCCTATTTTGTTTAAAGTCTATAAAATTGCAAACAGAAAAGCACTAATGGTTCTTTATCACTCGTTTAATTTATTGATTTATCGAGCACATTCTTGGTATATATATATATATATATATATATATATATATGTGTGTGTGTGTGTGTGTGTGTGTGTGTAAGTGTGTGTGGTTGTCTTAAAATATAACATAGGAGTCTATGTATGAAATACAATATACTGAGTATATTGTATTTCATACATAGACTCCTATGTGTGTGTGTGTGTGTGTGAGACAAGTACACCCATATAGTGATAGGACTCAGTCCTATCACTATATGGGTGTACTTGTCACACACACACACACACACACACACACACACACACACACACACACACATATATATATATATATATATATATATATATACAGAAAAGTGAGAGAGAGATAAAGATCTAACATAAGATAGACGACTTTGACTGATTATATAAATATATATATATCTAACGATATATATATATATATATATATATATATATATATATATAGAGAGAGAGAGAGAGAGAGATCTAAAAGAAGATAGAAGACTTAGTTTGATAATTGTATAGGCGTGAAAATGACAGTCACCAACCGCCGTTTATTGTGCCTACGCTATGCTAAGATCTAATCATTCTGGATTACCGTTTTTGAGCTCACTATGAAAATGCATATCTTCTGATAATATAAAACACACATGTTCTGTATGTACATTTTTGTGTCTGTAGATATGATATTTAAGAAACAAAGAAAGAAACAATATACAATGGATACAACTACAGCTTGGAAGAAATCCCGTTTTATATTATTGGATAGATCAGACTTCCATATGATTGGTAACCTGTCAATAGCATTCTTTACCTGAGGTAGGCATATGTTGATATCCCTTTCAGTAGATTAGATGTTGCTACTGAGGTATGTAAGCTAGTCAACTAATTTTGGAGGTTTGCTACTTAGAGGTGATATGGCTCCTCTTTGCATAAAGCACATGTGATCTAGTTTATTTGCGTTTACATAGAGCTTGTTCTAGGCTATGCAATAGGAATTCCGCCTAGGCTGGTGTATCTGCGAGATGTTCTAGGTCATCTGTAAGGTCTGTGTCTGTTATATTCTCTCTGAGATATCACTTGCTTCGAACTATTTTTTGTGTGAAATCATTTTCTTTTATTAGATCTATGGATGTTCGAAGGACGTAGTCTAGGCAGAGTATAAGCAAATATATGTCCTCTTATAAAACTCCTGTGACTTAGTCGAAATCAGTGAGAGAACCGTTGCTTTTGTGTTTTTGTAAAAAAAACTGTAGCAGTTTCTTTGGGAAGATCAGATGCTATAGAGCAGCAGTGTTGCCTCGAAATTCTTTCATCGTACTCCTTTGATGATTCTGTTGTATAGCCATAATGGTATCAATAATAACAATATAGATATATATTCAAATACATATATAAATACAGGCGGACACTGTCGTTTCAGATACAAAAGGCTTTATTAATTTCTGGCTTTGGTTCTTCGACACGAGGAGAGAAACAATTCGTAAAAGTCTATGCTAACCATACTATAGTGCATCTTGTAGTGTTTAAGATATCTGCCGGTAAAGGTCTGAAAAAGTCAACCGCACACCACCTGGGGCCCACTATGACAGATGATGACTGTTACATCATCTCCGCGCGGGCGCAAGACTGAGCCACCTGACCATCCACCCGGACCAAGAGAACCGAGCAGCTCAAAGCGCCACTAAAACAAACAATAAAATATCACCAACGGAAAAGGATTAATATAAAAAAAAACTGTTATATAACATATCCATGGATTTTCGGTTCGTTCCAAGTGACCCCGTGTGCATTGACAAGCAGTCACGTTAGGATTAGTAAACAGGACAGCACGATCAGGGCACTCGGGTACAACAGGTGTGTCACCGGAAGGAGCCCACGCAATGAGAACCACGCAGTCAGATTTAGACAGAGTGCAGAGAATCGCAATCGAGCGAAGGACACGCAGCTGATCAGAGGTGTCTCTGACGAGCTTGAAAGGGGGTGCAAGCGTTGGCACCCCTGGCTCCAGGAAGAAGATATGGGAAGAAGAAGTCCTCTCTCTGAGTATATGTCTATCCCCGCATCTCCCACGCTCCACAGAAACGTCAACCCTTTCGAGAATAAAGTGTGAGAGATATATTTTCCTAAAGAAGTGTGTTCGTTCGTTCGTTCCTTGAATTGCGTAAATCGTGGGTATACAACAAAACCACCACTTCAATTATATAACAATTCGACAGATTGTCAGAATCGGTGACGTTTTAAAGTGATTTCTTTGAACGCCGTTCTGATTTTTCGTAAGGGTTTTCTTGATTTCGGGTTAGATTTGAGAAATAGGGCATTATAAACCTTAGCAGCAATAGTTGTAAGAGTTATGCCTTTGTAGTTCTTAGAAACCTTTCTTGGGGAAGGAAACGATGCAACCTTTCGTCCATTTCTTTGTTGTGTTTACTTTATAGACTCTCGTTGCATAACCAGAGAAGCGTGTCGTCAAATTTTCATGTCTTCCAAACTTCGGGGAGTATTTTGTTGTGGCCTGCAGCTTTTCTGGTTTTCTTTTCTTTTCAGTACTGCGTCAAATTCTTCCTTTGTAAACCTTTCTAGTTTAATGTCTAGTTGTCCATTAATAACTTTTTGCATATGTTTGTAAATGATTTCAGGAGTGTTTCCGAGCAGATTCTTGAAATGTTCTTTCGACTTCTGAAATCTTTCTTCTAGGTTGGCAGCGTTTAGCTTTGCTCTCGAGGCGCTCTTCCTTCCGCTCACGCCATTTATTTTCTGTAATACTATTCATGCTGGTCTACTACCGAATTTCTAATTTTGTTGATTTGGCCTTGAATGTATACTAATTGTTCTTTTTGGTATGTGTTAGTTCTCTTGAGCCTTACTTAAGTTTCTAATCGCTGGCTTTGGTTGGGTTTCTTTTATTGAGAAAGGATTCTTTTTATTATGTTGTCTGTTTTTTTTCCTAACTTGTAACTTCTATGGAAATATTCATTTATCTTTTGGTGTGTTTGGTATGCACCCTGCTGCTGCTTCCAAGTGGGTGGTGACAAATTTTTAATATTCATAATTCGAGGAATGTTTTTCATATGTATCCTGACAAATATCAAGTTTTTTTCTTACAGTTAACGAATATTTATTGTTTATATCTCTATGAGTAAGTGAGGACCACTCGTAAGGTATGGTTTTCTCTGCTTGTTTCTTATTTTTGCGCAGACTCAGGCGTAGCTTTGCCGATACTACTCGGTAATGGAAAGACACTCCTTCAAAAGTGGTTGATTGATTGGTATTTTATGGCATATCAACCCTTGTGAGCTATTTAATGCCAAATCATGTTTTTATATAAATACATGATTTATAAGCGAATAGTTTGTAAGTAACTTATTTTTAAACAACTTGTTTAAGCTCATTTGCTTGCACACAGTTAAATGTTTTCAAGTATGGCTATTTAACAGTATTAATTCTATTTATTAATGACTCCAATGTAATATCAATAATTTCACTGTAATATCAATAATTTCCAATAACTAATGGTAAAAATGCTGTTGTATATTGACTGTCAAAATAGGAAATGCACCTGTGTAAATAACAGGAGCATCCTGTCGAGGAATCTCAGAATATAACCTTGACCGTGGACGGGTTGAATGAGCGCGATTTGTGACGCCCACAAGAAGAAGGTGGGAGTCGAAATATTATATAACTCGGTGCACAGGAAGTTCAATCAGTTGGAGTTAAGATGCGGGAGAGAAAACCAGCACCTAGCAGAGTGGGCCCCCAGGCATCCGGTTGAACAGCCCAGGAGAACGGGAAAGAAACAGGATTATGGCCAGAAGAGTGGGGGTCAATATGTTGCAGTTCTGTTCGGACTCCAACTCCCTCTCACAGTAAAACCCTTTCGATCCCTTTCAAATAAAGTGAGAGGTATATTTTTCTAAAGAATTGTGTTGCTCGTCTTTATTGTGTCGTCGTAATGATTTTGCATGCATATGTGTATGTATAGTGGTCATGGCTATACAACAATCCTTTAAAAAAATTGTAAAGTATTCTTTTTGATTCATTAGAGGGCATTAACTACCACTTTAGGATAGAGTGGACCTGAGAGTAATAATAATAAAGAAGTACTCCATAATCCATTGTCTCGTGGGTAGAGTGTTCGCCAATGGTCTGGGAGACCTGGTTCAATCCCAGGTTGCGCCATACCAAAGACTTTAAAAATGGTACTTGATACCTCCTTGCTTAACACTCAGCAATATAAGATACGTATCAAGGGTAAAGTGGAACAATTCAGGGAAAGGAGTAGCCCTCCCCTACACTTTGATGTAGTAGCTATCGAAAAGGGAGCCTTCTGGTTGCCCTCGACTAAGGTCGCCAACTCTACTTTTACCTACCATATTCCTCAAAGCTCCAGGATTGGAGCCTCACCAATTGATGGTTTATTGTAATACCCAGGAAACTAATTGGGCGTGGGTTCTCAATCTTCTGCATAGGTGCAGTCGGCGTATTCTACACCCACTCCCAACGGGGCGGATAAACAGTTAGTGAGATAAGCTTGAAAACCGTTTCTTATCGGCTCTCAACAGGAAGAGATGCTTTTTGTTGATGAAGAATTATTTAACAACACCAAGTGTCACTCTTCAGTTAACAGACGAAGAAGAACGCTTCACAACTGATTGTTTCGAAGATAGCGTGAAAAATACTGTGGAATTGACTCGTTTGGTGTCATTTTGTAGCGTGCACCGGACATGTCGTTTATGGATGTTTCCTGCGATAAACGATTCACTGAGGTTAAAACGAATGCAGCTGTTTTTACTCGTCTCACACAATTTCGAAGAATAGATTCCAACTTTAGCTACGCGAGCCAAAACACATAATCTTCTCTGCATTCCTTCAACAAATTAAACATCTGGGTGTGGCCAAATGACAGACATGGCAGTTAATCGCAACAGTCAGGTAAATCCTCTTAGTAAAAAGCCACTAAAAATAAGAATACTTTATTATTTTTCTTTTGAGAGTTTTTGAAACCAATGTTCATTATTATCATTATTATTTTACTTCTTGAGAGTTTTTGGCACCGACGTTTGAAGATAGTCTTTCAGTGGAGTCTGAATGACAGGAAGTCTCCTCAGGTCTTCAGGACTCTTCTCATTAGGCTGGTGGATCTCAGCAACATTGTAGTTTGGATGGTTTCGGCCTGCCCTCCGATTTCCAACTCTTTTTATACTTTCGCAAGCCTTTGGGAATCGTTACAAGTGCCTCACTTACAATTGGTATCACCATTACTCTTATGTTCCACATCCGTTTTGGTTCTCTCTCAAACATTCCAAGTGCTTGTATCTCTTTTCATTTTCTTTGAATTCTGAGATCCGTCGGAACGGCAAAATCCACGATTCGGCCGGTTCGCTTTTATTAATAATCATTGAGTCTGCTCTTCTGAACGGGAGGAAGTCATCTTTTATATCATTTTACTCATTTGATAGTTCTTCACGTCAGCGTTTTTCACTAGAGTCTGAGTGACAGCATGTCTCCTCAAGTATTCAGCACTATTCTGAATATTCTGACCACTCCTCAACAATACTTTGGTTTAGATGGTCTCGATTTCTCCTCGCATTTCCAACTCTTCCAGTCCACTCTCCAAGCCCTTGTGGATCATTCCAATCGCACCAATTTCAACTGGTACCACCGTCACCATCATGTTTCCCAGCTTTCCGAGGTATCTGGTAAAGTCCAAAATATTATTATTATTATTATTTACTCCTGGAGAGTTTTTCACATCATCCTTAGCTGATGGTTTTTCACTAGTGTGAGAGATAGCAAGTTTCCTCAAGTATCCAGGACTCTTCTCAGTTTTCTAGTCGATCTCAACAATGCTGTAGTTTGGATGGTCTCCACTTGTCCTCTTTTTTCAGAGTCCTCCAGTCCTTGTACCAGTCCTTTAGTAACTGTCCCGAGCGCGCTAATTACAATTGATATCATCATCACTGTCATGTTCCATAGTTTTTTTCCAGTTCTCTGGCAAGGTCTAGGTACTTACTTTCTTTTCGCTTTCCTTAAATTTTACTCTGTGGTCAGCCTGAACGGCAAAGTCCACTATTCGGCAGCTTTTTTTTTTTTTTTTTTTTTTTTTTTTTTTGCAGACTACCACTCGGCCTGGTCGTCTGGCCGAGATTAAGCGATCCGTTTGTATCACAAAATTCAGAAACATTTTCTGCGTCGAAATGCCCGGGATGGATTCTGTGTTGTGCACATATCACTCGTTTGTAGGGTCAAATATAAACTTCTAGTACAGTTGTCTGTGGATCACCTTTCCCACCCAGTCGTGTCTAGTCTTATACTCTCTTTGCGCTTACTTGCTGCATTCGCTTATTATTTGAATAATTGTTTCCTCACTGTCACCACATAATCTACATATGCTATTTGGTTGATTCTTGTCTATTCTAGCTTTGACATAGCTAGTCCTTATGGCGTTATTTTATGCTGCTATCATAAGAGATTCAGTTTTTCCCATAAGGCTTCCCTTTCTTAGCCATGTCCAAGTTTTCCCCTGAGAGATTTCACTTGTTTGTCGCTCTATGCGAGTTTTTTCACCAGCTGAGGCTGGTGGTCTTTCACTGAAGCCTTAGTGATTGCAAGTCTCTTCAGGTCTCTTGAACTCTTGTCAGTGTTCTGGCTAATCTTAGTATTTCTGTGGTCTGGATGGTCACGATTCTTTTATTATTTTCTCTTTTGAGTGTTTTTTCACCTTTGCGTTAGCTGATGGTTTTCCACTGGAAGTTGAATGACCGCAAGTCTCCTCAAGTTTCAGGACTCCTCTTAGCATTCTGGCCGATCTCAGCATTACAGTAGTTTGGATGCTCTGTGCTCGTCCTCTTATTTTTTCGGTCCCTGAACTAATCCTTGTGACTGTACCGAGCGCACAAATGACAATTAGTATCACGGTCACTTTCATGTTCCCAAGTTTTTCACCTCTCTAATACTTAGGTATTTATTTCTCTTATTGCTTTCCTTCAGTTTTGCCCTGTGGCCAGCCGGAAGGGCAAAGTATTATTATTATGACAGCTAGTCTCCTCAAGTCTCCAGGACTCTTCTCATTATTCTGGCCGTTCTCAGTAATGCTGTCATTTGGATAGTCTCTACCCGTCCGCCAACTTTCAAGTCCTCCAGGCTTTTTTATAATCCTTTAGTTATTGAGCTAAAAGCACCAATCACAATTGGTACAATCGTTTCTTTCATGTTTCACAGCTTTTTCAGTTCTCTAGTTAGGTCGAGGTACTTATCCTTCTTTTCATATTCTTTCAGTTTTATTCTGTGGTCAGCTGGGACAGCAAAGTCGACAATTTTGAAAATTCTCTTTGTTAATTATTATAAGGTCTGGTCTTCTGGCCGAGATTAGGTGATCCGTGTCTATATCAAAGTCCCATAGGAGTTTATGTGTGTCATTCTCTAGGACAGATGCTGGGTTGTGCATACACCATTTATTGGTGTGGTCAAATTTAAATTTCTTGCATATTTCCCAGTGAATTTCCTTGCCGACCCAGTCGTGGAAATTTACTAAGCTTTTTGCTTAGATGTGGCACAAGGCCATATGAAAGGGGCACCCAATGAGTGCCGACCCAGTCGTGTCTCGTATTATACTACTTCTGTGCAAATTTGCTTTGTTCGCTTATTATGTGAGTGATCGTTTCATCTCTGTCACCGCATAGCCTACATTTGTTATTTTGTTGAGTCTTGTCTATTCTCGATTTGATATGATTGGTTTTATGGCGTTGTCCTGAGCTGCTATAAGGAGAGATTCCGTTTCTCTTTTAAGGTTTCTTTTTCTTAGCCAGGTCCAGGTTTTCTTACTATTCCTTGCGAGTATTTAATACTAGAGTTTCTGATTATCGTTCACTGGAGTTTGAGTAACAGTAAGTCTCCTCAAGTCCTCGGACTCTTCTCAGCACTCTAGCTGATCTCAACAATACTGTAGTTTGGATGTTCTCGGTCTTTCTTACGACTTCTAACTTCCAGTTCCTTCACAAAGCATTTGGGGATCATTTCAAGCGCACTAATTACAACTGCAATCACCGTCACCATGTTGCATAGTTTTTTCAGTCTCTGGCAACGAGCCACTGGTTGGTTTCTATTTTTGTTTTTTATTCTCAATTTGTAGTCTGCTGGGACGAGTCCACTATTCGGCATGTTCGTTCTATTTTTTTCAACTATCACTGTTAACTGTCTGGTTTTCTGATCGGGATTAAGTGATCTGTTTGTATCTCAAAATTCCAGAAAATTTTGTGTCTCTGTGTCCAGTTCGGATTCTGGTTGGTGCAAATACCATTTTGTAATATTGTCAAGCTTCAATTTCTTGCACAATTCCCAGTGGAGCATCTTTTTCATAAAGTTGTGTCTAGTTTTATACTCATTTTGTGATTGATCCTTTCGTCTCTTTCACAACATAATCGACACTGTTCCGTCTCATGGCATTGTTTTTTTTTAATTTTCTTAGAAGAGATTCAGTTTTTTATTAAAGTTTCCCTTTCTTAAACATGTCCAGATATTATTATTATTATTATTATTATTATTATTAACAAAATGCTACTGCATAATCATGTAACCAGTTTATATTAAGAAACCTGTGTAATGTCGACCAATAAGCAGATTTTTCCGATGACTTTCAACTTTGACTTTAAAACATTCAAAATCGATATTTACGACGCAGATAGAAAAAAAATTTACAAAATCTCTCGCTGATTTTGTTTTCATGGCAGTAAGAAGGAGAGATAATCTTAAACTTTCGATAAAAGAATCCATATAAATTTGCTGTCGTCGAATGGACCAGATAAGAGAAAGTATTGAGTCGTCAGAGCAAGGGGAGATAACTGAGAACAAAATGTGACAGGAATCCCTAGGCATGATACAGAAGCGAGACGTTCAGATAATGCCAGAAATGGTAGTCCGCTCTAACATTGGTCGCTATTCAAATCAATACGGAGTTGGTGGATTAACGAATTAGAAGCTTGTGAAATTTATCAAATGAATTTTACTCTGAAAGTTTCATTTTATGATGTCCAGTTTATGTGATTTATAGAAAAGTACACTAAACTTGAACTTCGACACTAGATACAATACAGTAATATATCAAGGACATGATAGATAAGAAACAGGCTAATTTAGATAGATATGAATAGACTGAGAATGATAGATAGCTAGATATAAATTACCAAGCCATAGTTTAGCGCAACCCAAAATTTCCCTTTTCAGTCGCTACTATACTGAGATACAGGGGAGGGTGCTACTCCTTTCCTTCGTTGGTCCACTTACACTTGATCCATTCCTTATAACGCTGATTGTTAAGCAAAGAGGCATTAAGTACCATTTTTTGTGTCTTTGGTATGACTCGACTTGGGATTTAAACCTGGTCTCCTGGGCAATTGGCGAACACTAGCAATTATGCCAATTAGATTGATATAAATAGACTGAATTAGATTTATAGATTTAAATAAACTGGTTGGTTGGGTTTTATGGTATATCAACCTTTGTAATCCATTTTTATGCAAATTGTCAGTTCTATTTCAAACAACTCAGTTTAGTATGAGTACATAGTTTAATTGTCAAAATAGTTCTAATTCAGCTAATACCGTTCCGTATAAGCAAAGATTTTGTTTATATACAGTTAAATGTGAAAACAGTTCAACATTAAAAAATTCAATTTAGTGTAATTACAGTTTCAATGTCAAAAACAGTTCCATTTCAAACAATTCAGCTCTTTAGATGTAAGAACAGTTTAATTGTAAAAAAACGTTTCTATTTCCAGCAATTCAATTTAGTCAAACAGTTCTAAATCAAACAATTCAGTTTAGCATAAGTATGCAATTAGTTATATTCAACCCATAGATAGAGCCCTATCAGGTGCTGCCATTCCGGACCAGAGTGGACCTGGGAGCAATGGCAATGAAGGGGTACTCTGCTTTCTCCAGAGCCACAACATCACTGGAACCTCACCATCAGATTGTTTAGTGTCACATCTAGGACACTCATTGGGAGGATCTTACCCCTCATCAGAGAAGCAGTCAGTGTATTCTACAGCCTTAGGCGACTGGGCAACTGAATAAACTGATATATACACATATATATATATATATATATAGACTGAGATAGATATATAGATAGATATTAATAGACTGTGATAGATAGATAGATAGATAGATAGATTATGATAGACAGATGCAGTGGAGAGACCCTATTAGAAAATCAAGATGAATTGAGAAGAACGACGTATCTCAGTTTATAATATCACTAATGAAACGAGAACTGCCAAGAGGGTCTTTCTTCCTACGCCATTTTACTTTTTTGTTAACGTACGTCATTATTATCATTAGGAGACATTCGTAATAAATTACTGGCAGAGGAGAAGAATAATGGCGTGATGGGTAGCTGATAATGTTTTTGTAATTCCTTCATGATTTTTATAACGTTTCGTCAAATCGTTTCCTTAGCGACACATCGTCACCTAAGAAATGCGATAGCGTCCACACCTTTAACTGATAGGCTAAGATCAGGAGCAAGGTCATGAAGTGAAAAAAATGCAGAGGTCAGTTTCAGATGAAGATACTACAATATGTTGGTATTTGATGTTCTCAACATGGCCGATATTGTAATGAAGGTGATAAATGTTCAAATGCTGAAATTTGTTTCTATTTAAGAGGGTTGGTTTGGCTTGGTTTTATGGCATATGAAACCATTGTAGGTTATTCAATGCCAAATCTGGTTTATACACACACACACACACACACACACACACACACACACATATATATATATAATTTGTAAACTCATGTCAACATAGTTAAATGATTTCAAGTATTTCTATGTATCACCAACAATTCATTTAGACATCAGTCATTTTTTTTACACACAGTTGAATGATCAAACAGTTCTATTTCAAACAATTAAGTTTAGCATAATTCATTTGTTTGCACTTTGTTTAAATGTTAAACAGTTCTATTTGACCCATCGATAGGACCCTATCAGGTGCAACCACTTCGGGTCAGAGTGGACATGGGGGTAACGGCAAGGAAGGAATAGACCGCATTCTTTAAAGCTTCAGCGTTACTGAAACCTCAGCATCAGAATAGTTTAGTGTCATAAACAGGACATTCGTTGGTGTGGAATCTTATAACTCTGCTGAGATGAAATAGTAGTATTCTGGAGCCCAAGCCGTCTGGGTTGTGTATTTGAGAGGAACAATTGAAAACATCTGTACGCAAGGAAATGGCTATTATCAAATAAGAATAGTTACTTGAATTTATAATTGTTTACACCTCACTAAATTGTTACAATGGGTAGTGTATTCACCAATAGTCCGGGAGACCGTGGTTCAATCCCAGGTCGAGTCATACCAAAGACTCAAAAATGGTACTTGATGCGTCATTGCTTAACACTCAGCATTATAAGATACGGATCAAAGTTAAAGTGGAGTAATCGAGGAAATGGAGTAGCTCCCTCCAATACACCTCAGTATAGTAGCTTTTGAAAAGGGAGCCTTCGGGTCGTCCTCGACAACGGTCGGTAACTTTTTACTTATATAATTACTTGAGAAAAACATTCTTTGGGTTTAGAAAAAGGGTTTATATTAGTGAAACCAATAAAACCCACCAAATCTTCATCCAGAGATTATTACTACAAGAATTATATATATATATATATATATATATATATATATATATATATATATCCCTCTCCTACACTTCGGTGTAGTAGCTATTGGAAGGGTATATATATATATATATATATATATATATATATATATATATATGTATATATATATATATATATATATATATATATATATATATATAGCGCATTAATACATAGTTGTTTATTTTAGTTTGTTAGCATATGTATATATATGGGTATTTCTGTATATGTGCAAAATTGTGTACTCTTTCTATTGCCTCTCTTTTTCTCTCTTAATATGTCTCTCTCTTTTTCTGTATATGTATCCCCTTGTATTTCTATATTTTCTCTCTCGCCCCTCTCTCTCTTTACATATATATATATATATATATATATATATATATATATATGTGTGTGTGTGTGTGTGTGTGTGTGTGTGTGTGTGTGTGTGTGTGTGTGTAAAGAGAGAGAGAGAGAGATAGAGGGAGAGGCAGAGGAAATATAGAAATACGAATGTATACGTATACAGAAAAAAGAAAGAGACATATTAAGAGAGAAAAAGAGAAACATAGTAAGACATAGTAAGTATATATATATATATATATATATATATATGTGTGTGTGTGTGTGTGTGTGTGTGTGTGTGTGTGTGTGTGTGTCTTTTATTATATATGTCCGTTTGCCATTCGGTAATGAGGGGATCTTAAAAAATTAAATTGCTTTATACCTAAAGTTATTTTAATGCAGCAATAATAATTGTTTTGAAGCTATTTAAAATGGCTGCAAATCAACTCAGGATTTTTATGCATGAACATTGAGCTTTCATCAAACTTTCGTTGGTGGAAACGTACCAACCATGTGAAATTTTCAAAAAAATGTCAGGCCTTTACATAGAAGCATGTTTTTGTCAAGCAATGTTTACGAATGGGCTAAACCTGGGTCTGCGACGACAATTCCGAATTGGAGATACTGTGGAAACATACTTATTGTCCGGTAAAGAAAAAATTCCTGTGCAAGTGGTATGTAAAAAAGGTCATGCTGACAGTCGTGTTTACAGGTTTGTGAAAGGTGAAACTATAAACAGTTCCTTCTTTTTGCCAAATCTTTTGGCAATATTTCACATAATCTATTGAATAACATTCCCATATCTCATTTCACTGTATTTTCTTTTCTCTCACAACTGCTGTCAATCTCTCTCTTCCTTTCTCTCTCTCTCTCTCTCAGTATGTGTCAGCCTGTGTATAAGTGTCTCTATCTCTGTGTCTTTGTTTTTATATGTGCCTCTCTCTCTCTCTCTATTTCTCTCTCTCTCTCTCTCTCTCTCTCTCTCAATGTCTCTGTGTCAATGTCTATATCTATGTTTTGGTCTTTATATATGCGGTTTCTCTCTCCCCCTTCTCTCTCTCTCTTTCTGTCTGTCTTTCTCCCTCTCAATGTCTGTCTGTCTGTCTGTCTGTCAGTGTATGTCTGTCTATCTGTGAGTCAGTGTCTCCGTTTCTGTGTTTATGCCCCCCTCTCTCTCACGCACTCAATGTCTCTGTGTCAGTGTCTATGTCTTTCTCTCTCTGTCTTTATATCTTTGCTGTCTCTCTCCCCTCTCACTCCTCCTCTCTCTCAGTGTCTCTGTCTTTATCTCTCTGTGTCTGTCTTTCTGCC
Source organism: Sepioteuthis lessoniana (assembly GCA_963585895.1). Classification (NCBI taxonomy): domain Eukaryota; kingdom Metazoa; phylum Mollusca; class Cephalopoda; order Myopsida; family Loliginidae; genus Sepioteuthis; species Sepioteuthis lessoniana. Next base: position 24,799,348 of record OY757939.1, read on the forward strand.
AGTATCTGTCTGTCTGTCTGTCTCTCTCTCAGTGTCCCAATTTCAGCGTCTCTGTCTTCATGTCTGTCTGTCTGTCTGTCTGTTTCCTTTTCAGTGTTTCCCTCTATATGCCTTTGTCTATATCTCTCTATATCTGTCTGTCTGTCAGTGCCTGCCTGTCTGTCACTCTCTCTCTCTCTCTCTCTCTCTCTCTCTCTTTCTCTCTCTCTCTCTCTTTCTCTCAATGTCTCTGTCTCAGTGTTGCTTCATATCTCTTTGCGTATCTCTGTCTGTGTGTCTGTTTCTCTCTCTCTCACTCTCACACAGTCTCTATCTCAATGTTTCTATTTTTATCCTTCTGTCTGTCTGTCTGTCTGTCTCACACACATACTCACACAAAGTATCTCTGTCTCAATGTCTTTTTATTCATCTCTCTGTGTCTTTCTGTTCAGTCTGCCTCTTTTTCCCTCTGTGTTTCTGTCTCAGTGTCTTTGTCTGTCTGTCAGCCAGTGTGTCTGCCTCTCACTCTGTGTCTCTGTATTTATCTCTGTCGTTCTCTTAGTGTCTCTGTCTCAGTGTCTCTGTCTCTATATCTCTCTACGTTCTCCTGTCAGTCTCTCTGTCTATGTCTCTGTCTGTGTCACTATCCGTCTGTCTATCTGTTTGCCTGCCTGTCTCAGTGTTTCTGTCTTAGTGTGTCTTTATCTCTCAACATCTGTCAGTCTATTTCTGTTTGTTTGTTTTGTTTTACGGCATATCAACCTCATCGGTCATTTAATGCCAAATCAAGTTAAGGAAAATAAGTCTGAAAAGAAATTCAAAGGAATTAATGATAAACTTTATATAATTATTTGGTTATTTGCTTTTTTTATTTGGAGTTTATTTGTAGGGAATCATTATCATAAAGAAAAACTGTGAAACAGGTTGAGGAAGGGATCAGTTTGTTAAAATATATCTAGTAAAGAAAGGGTTTATAGAAGTAATTTGGTCTTATTGTAAATTTCTTTAGATTTTTTTGTATAACTTCACTGTTTTTAGAAATGATATCACATTATTTATTTTAGTGTTTTCGAACAGTTCCTTCATACTGTTTGCACTATATAACGTTTGTCTTATATGGGCGTGGTCGTTTCATTCGATGAGAATTTGCTTCACGGTGTATTTGGTCTGGCATGCATAACACATTGGTTGTTATTTTCCTTCGAGTAAATAAGAGTGGGTTATCCTTATATGACATATCTTGAGTCTATTTTTCTTTCTCTCAATGTATATTTTCAGTCTTTTTCTCAAGGCATCTCTTTTCGTAATCAAATAAAGATTAACTTATTGAAAATTTGCTGAAAATATGCATTTTGTCCTTAGACTTTAAAGGAAACAGAATCGGAAAATAAATTCTTTGATTTATTTTGTTTATAGACGGTTGAGGCATTTTCCTCTCCGTGAGCCCTAATAAAACAGAGTTCAAGGGTTTTAAACAAGAAGGAGCTATCTTTACTAAGTGGCAAATCTCGGAAATTAGTCTAACAACTCACATTCCTCGACAGCAATACTGGAAGTGTTGTCAACATACGCCTAGCGAAAGTGTCAACTGCTATTGAGAGGTTATCGATCTGATGTAAATCTGATATCCCTAATAAGATAAAACAGGATTTCTTCTACGCTGTTACTGTGTCAGTACTACTGTACGGATGTACCACCTGGAAGCTAAAGAAACGCATGGAAAAAGGCTTGATGGGAACTTGACAAGATTGGTACGTGCTGTCTTGAAGAATACCTGGAAATAGCACCCCCACAAAACAGCAGGTGTAAGGTCCCTTACCCTCCGCCTCACAAAATAGCAGCTGTAGGGCTCCTTACCTCCCATCTTTCAAACCATCCAAGTAAGACAAACAAGACATGCTGGACACGCTTGGAGATAAATTCTTAATTGTTGTTCTTTCGTAGATTCCCACACAGGAACGCGAGAGTGTTGGCCTAACAGCAAGTTCAAATCTGTGCGGGTAGAAGAAGACCTACCTGGAACGATAGATGATAGGAAGCAGAAAAATCCTTACTGTTTGTATGACTTCATGATGATGATGGTTTAGTCGAGAAAGTTTTATTGAGCGATTATCTTATACTCTGTGTATATATTTACTTTATGAGAAGTTTTCGTAGTGTAATGGATTAAGTGCTAGCGACTTCGAACCCTAGTCGCGTTGATACGTTCACTTTCGGACTAATATCATTGGGAAAGGTATGAATACTCTAATCCCGCAGACTATGGTAACACTGATGCACTTCAACCGATGGCTTTGACTTTGAATAACCCACAAAGATTGATGTGCCATCCGACAAAGAAATCCAAACGTATTTTTCCTTTATATTTCATATGTCTGTGTCATTCTGTATTTCTTTCTCATACATACTCGAAGACAGATTGATAGACACACACACACACACGTGCTATGTATCAAGCATTTAGCCCCAAACATGAATTATGACAACAGCCAGTTTATAAATCACTTCAAATCTGCACGAAATCTCAATGAGCTACATTTTCTGGCAACAAGTACCCCAAGATGCCAAGACCTGTTGACGTCATTTATGGCTGGAAGATTCAAAAGACCTGTATGAGTGACAGTGGCTATTAGAAGTCTATTTAGGTTTGGTTTGACTTATTTGTTTAAGGGTATATCAAACTTCGTTGGTTATTTAATGCCAAAGCCATTCTTCTAGAAGAACAGTAGTGGTACTATTTAACCCATAGCTGGGAGGATAAGGGAGCTCATAACTTTTCCAAGGGTATTTGTCCAAAAGTGAACGTAATAGCGCAATTGGAGTTCGAACTCGCTTACTACGATATCGTAGTCCAGCGCTTTAACCATTCGACCACGAGGACACACCCAAGTCGATCTATATAAACAGATTTCTGATAATTTTTTTCCCGATTCTAAACATTGGAAACAAATACGATAAGTGAAATGATTTATTCCGATAAGATTAATTTAGCGTCTTTTCATCATTTATTTATTTTTCCTACAAACGTGCTTTGAGATTGCAATTGCTTAGTTAATTATACACGTGGAGTAATGACAACCGTCGTTGGAAATTGATACGGCGACCCGAGTTCAAATTCTGGACGAAGTTGTCTGCACTTTACATACAGCTAATACCCTTTGTAAAAGGATGAATGCAACTCTTCTTTCAAATATAGGTAAATAGTAGGGTAGACAGGGCTCTCTCACCTTGGAAGGAGAAGGAAAACTCTGAATTCAAACTTGCTAAACTCTGCTTAAAATCTAACCTTGTGTCACATCCTGCGCGTGCAGAGGAATTCGTAAATATATACAAACACACACACGTATATATATATATATATATATATATATCATCACACACATACATATATACATGCATATATATATCATCACACACTCACACACACACACACACACACACACACACATATATATATATATATATATAGTCTTACCCTAAAAAGGCAAGAAGTAACAATATCCTGCAGATTACGAAGAAAATCTAGCGCTTCTTTTGAATGTAGTTCCTCAAGCTGAATCTCTGGTGCTTAGGTAAACGTAGGTAACCTGTGATTGGTCTCTATGTTGACTCAAATAAAACTCCACATTTACTGACAAGATTCTGAAATTAGTTGATAATTTCTCATACTTCGGTATCCATATTGCATCTACTGAAAGTGATGTCCACTTCTGCGTAGGAAAAGCATATGCTGCTATCGAGAGGTTATAAAACATATGGAAATATAATCTCTCTAATAAAATAAAACGGGAATTCTTCCGAGCATTAACCCAGTCAATATTAATGTATGGCTGCACTACTTGCTGCTTTTTGAGAAAAAAAAAACTAGATGAGAACTATACACCATACTGCTTAATGTTTTGAACAAATCTTGGTGGCAATACTATACAAATAAAATCTGTACAGCCACTTACCTCTCTACTCACAAACTATCCAAGACAAACATATGCTAGGAACTGATGGAGAAGCAGGGTTGATACAGTTTTGGACATGCCTCTATAGGCCGACCAGCCGTGTGTGGGCACTAGAAGCCGGCTCGAGCGATGAATAATAGGGACGGATGATGAAATAGAGTCTAGGGAATCCATGCTATCAACGCGATTTGATGATGATAACATACATATATATCATCATCATATCGTGTTCCCCGCACGGATTTCCCAAGCTCTCTCTTGCCATCCATCTCTATCGCCCATCGCTTCCGACCGGTCTTCAAGGCTACATCCTGTGTCCGTACAGAGCTGTTGTAGATAAACTCTAGGTGTTCGTCTCACACTTGCGCGTCCATGTGAAGTGGTCCACAGGAGAGCGTCGTTTATGAGTTCGTTCTTGTTCCTCTAGCAGTATCCTGCATGTCTTGTTCGTCTAGTTTGGATGGTCTTCGAGATGGGTGGTAGGTGGCCATACAGCTGCTGTTTTGTGATGTGTTGCTACCAGGATTTGTTTAATATAGCTCGTAGCATCCTTGTGCAATTGTCGTCAAACTTTTTCTCTATACGCTTAGTCAGCGAACAAAGTGGTGCATCCATACATGAGTGGATTTGGCATTAAATAATCTACAAAAGTTGATATGCCATAAAACACCAACAAACAAGTGCTTCCAAATGTCAACAACAATACCGAAATTCAACAAAGTTCATTCAATAAAGAATGAACTTTGAATATATACGAGGATCATTAAATAAGTTTCCTGACTTTTTTTTTATGGGCACTTTTATTGATAGTACACGCATGAAACTCTTGTCCTCTTCGAAGTAATCTCCTTCGACTGCAATGCACTTGTTGTATCTTTCCAACAATTTCTGGAAGGCCCCATGGAAGTCCTCTTGGGTGAGCGTGTCAATGACCTTCGTCACAGCCTCTTTCATCTCCTCAATTGTCTCATAACGACAGCCTCTGAGCTTAGGGAATTAGCAAAATCACAGGGAGAGAGGCCTGGACTATAGGGAGGCTGAGAAACTGTCTTGATGCCCATCTTGCTCAAATAGTCAGTGACAAGGATGGAGTTGTGGACTGGTGCATTATCCTGGTGGAAATGCCACTGACCCGATTTGAAGAGTGCGGACCTCTTCCGACGGAATCTCTTGCTGAACTCCCTTAAAACCTCAACATCATAACCTTAACCCTAACCCTTTGGCCAATCAACTCTCATGTATTGACTTCCTTACTCCTCCCATACCTCTCATCATCCCTCACAGACTCCCTGCCTTCCTTGAATCTCATATGCCACTCAAAAACTGATGCTCGATTCATGCAAGATAGTCGAAAAGCAGTCTAAAGCATTCCATACGTTTCTGTGTCATTTTTTTTCAAGTTTAAAACGGAATTTTATTGCATATAGTTCTTCTAAAGTGTCCTCCCGTCCAGATTGCATTTTTGAAATCTACCAGCTGTGACAATAAGGCTTTAGTAGGATGTATTCCAGTTGCTGCTGTAGCTATTCATTTGAACATGAAATCATAAAAGTGTGTCAGTCATCTCATAAGATGTATAGCAATAACATACTGAATCTTCAAGAGTCTACGACATTTTTAAATGCCAGTACAAAAAAAGTCTGGAAACTTATTGAAGGCACCACGTATCTATCTATCTATCTAATTCTATACTCTCTCTCTCTATCTCTCTCTCTCTCCCACACACACACACACACATATATATATATATATATATATAGGAGCAAAAATATCTACCTTGCTTGGCGGCTATAGCTCTTACGCTTTTATTGCCCTACCTTGTGCAGATAGAGAAGACAATTCGACATTCTTTCTCTATTTAGGGAACTCGGTGGTAATCGTGGGAGTTGAGAATTTTGCTTTTGTTTTAATTATTCTAAAAATATTTCCCCAGTGTTATTAGAAAATTTCACATTTTTAAAACGCTTCTGGTGCAATTAGCGAAAAAGTGCCGGACGAAAGGGACCCTCTAATTTGTTTGTATTGTTCTAAAGCGAAATGAAATAAATAAGATTCCCCTATTTTTATTATAATTAAATTTTCATATACCCAAATCTTATTCATATATATATATATATATATTGTCATCCACAGACAGACCTGTTTCGTTCTCTCTCTCTCTCTATATATATATATATATATATATAACACTCCAACTATGGGTAAATATTAGGGCAGACTGGTGTTTAAGCTTTAACGAGGCAACCCATCTAGCAGAAGGAAAACTCTGAATTCAAACCAGATAAACTTCGCTTAAAAAATTGACTGTGTCACATCCTGCTCCTGCGGAGTGGTGCATCATACAGATATATATATATATATATATATATATATATATGTGTGTGTGTGTGAGTGTGTGTGTGTGTGTGTGTGTATGTGCGCATTCATATATATATATATATATAGAGAGAGAGAGAGAGAGAGTGAGAGAATTATTTATAAAGGAATATATAATTATAAGTTTATGCATATATGTACACCCACATATTCATATATGATTCTATGTCTGTATATTTATTCATCTATTAATATATATATATATACATATATATATATATAGGGGGTATGTGTATGTGTGTGCGTGCATATGTGAGTGTATTATTCTCTGTCAAGTGCCTCTCTCTTATCTCACTCTTTGTATCTGTCTCCCTGTCTCTCTCGCGATTTCCAACTGATATTTTCATGTCTATCCAAGAACAAACAATATAGATATATATGCTCCATCACACAGCTGACTATGATTAAATCCAAAATTATTGATCAATATATCATCGTCTTGATATACCGTCATAATTTTCTTGCTGTATCTGTGGATTGGATGATTAATCACATGATCACTCCATCTTTTTATTTTTTTATTTTTTCATATTTCTCAATTAGATCTACATTACTGCTAATTTATTATTGATAGTTACGAATTACAAAGTGTTTCATAGAGCGACAAAAACGGCCGAGTACATTGATTTGTAAAACTTGCAATTACGCGAGATTTATGACGTGACCGAGAGAAACAAGAGACCCATAAATTGCTGTAACCGAACCAAAAGTCAGAGATGTGAAATATCAAAATGTACAACAAAGAAATGTCAAAATAAAATTAATGTCAGTCTTAGGTTTTTTTTTCCCGTTTCAAATAATAAACAGACCTCTTAAAGAGCGACAGTAAGTGGTGTAATAAACATGATATATAAAATGAAGCGTTAATGAAATACAGATACAAAGATAAGGATAGTTCACAGCCAACAATTCATAGCCAAAGAAAATGCATTACTAATAATTCATCGCCTCCAGTTCATAGCGATGTGTGTTACGGAACGCGTATCAAGAACAATTAACAGCCGGTCATTCATAACCAAAAATTTACTACTATAAATAATTAACACCTAACAATTTATGGCCAATAATAGTTAATACCAAAAAATTCATTACAAAAAAATCCATGCCAAAATATTCACAGGAAAGAATTTGTTCCTAAAAACAATTCATACTTAAAAATTCATTATCAACAATTTGTAGCCGTAAACAATTCATGTCTATCAATTTATAGCTATGAAAAATTCATACCGAAAAATATGACAAATCATTGCCATTACAAATCCAAGCATAAAAATTCATTAACAACAAGTCATAGCTTTTTACAATTCATGTCTAAAAAAATGCATCACGAGAACAAATTACGACCGCCCACTTATACCTAAAAATCTATAAAATATAATTTATTGCCATAGACAATTCACGTCTAAAACAATTCATTGCCATAGCAAATCCATGCCTAAAACTTCATAAACAACAATTTATAGCCGTAAAAAAAATCATATCTAACTATTTGCAGTCATAAAATAATTGATGTAAAAAAAACAAAACTACAAAAATAACATAACCAACAATTCACAGCTTTCGAAATTCATGCTTAGAAATTTATTAACAACAGTTCATAGACAAAGCAAATTCGTTGAGAAGAATTTCTAAGTATTGACAATTCATACCTAAAATTTAACCCTCGACAAATCATATTTGGGAAATTGAATTGATTCAAATAAAAAAAATTAAAGTCTCCAATATTTTTTATAGTAATTTCAACAATTACTCATTTATATATTTATAGCAAGGTATATGTTGTCCAGACTTTAGATGTAAGGCTGGTGCTAAAAAGTGTGGGGCTCATAAAATTACTTATGGGGCTATCTACTCTACAAAAAATCAAGAATAGGGCCCAATTAGAAAATTGTTTGTGGTGACTTCTATCGTACAAAATCATTTTAAAGTCAACAAGGTAACACGGCTAAATTACTTGAGAAATTGTTTACTATAGTTATGTTTTAATCAGTTTAAGTTTTACAAAATATCTTTCAGGAGTGCATGAGACCCCATTCGAACAAACCTGTCTAACTAAAAACTTGCCCAAGCCTAGTTGTCTAGGGCTGTAGAATACACCGACTGTATCTTTGCAGTGGGGTAAGACACCCACCAATAAATTGTCTGGATATGACATTAAACATTCTGATGGTGTCGCTTTAGTAATGCTGGAGCTTTAGAGAATGCGGAGTACCTCTTCATTGCCATTGCTCCCAGGTCCACTCGAACCCGGAGTAATAGCACCTGATAGGGTCATATCTATGGGTCAAATAGAACGGTTTGACATTAAAACTGTGTATACAAATGACTTACGCTAAACTGAATTGTTTTAAATAGAACTGCCTGATCATTTATCTGTGTGTAAAGAAATGAGTGATGTTTGATTGAATTGTTAGTAATACATAACAATACTTGGAAGCATTTCGCTTTGTAGACATATGCTTAATTTAATTGTTAGAAATAGAACTGTTTGATCATTTAACTGTGTGCTAGCAAATACCTGATGTTTAATTGATTCGTTAGTAATGCATAGCGATTCTTGGATAAATGGTATAAATCTAATATATATGTATAAACTGAATTTGACTTTAGATAATCTGCAATGGTTGATATGCCATTAAACCAAACCAAATTAAAACCAGCTCTGATTAGATGGGTGACAACTATGATACAGTAGAAACTAGATACTATCTCATGCATATACACCAGACTTACCGATGGTTAATAAGTTTGCTTGTTTTGGTTTTATGGCATATCAACATTTGTAGATCATTTAATGCCAAATCCATTTGTATACAAATAAACAGTTCTATTTCAAACACTTCAGTTGCGCACAAATACACAGTTTAAAAGTCAAAATTATTTCTATGTCAATATAGTCAGTTCCAATTCAAAGAATTCAGTTTAGTATAAGTATAGTTTTTTGTTTACTCGCAGTTAAATGTCAAACCAAGTCTATTTCAAAGAAATAGTCTTGTGTAAGTACAATGTCATATAAAAACAGTTCTATTAAAAAAATCAGTTTAGTTTACAAAAACAGTTCCATTTCAAACAATTCAATTTAGTATAAATACACAGTTTTGTTCTATTTGACTCATAGATCGGACTCTATCAGGTGCTACCACTCCAGGCCAGAGACCTGGGAGCGATGGCATTAAAGGGGTACCCTGCATTCAGCAATGCTCCAGGATTACTGGAACTTCATCATCAGATAGTTTAGCGTCATATCCAAAACACTTGTTTGGGTCATGTCTTACCTTGCTGCAGAGATACAGTCAGTGAATTCTACAGCTCTAGGTGACTGGGCAAGCAATGCTTAGCAAAGAATAATAAGAAATGTACTGATCATTAAAGATAAGCGATGATGAGACTGTTCAGTAATTAATTAGCTGAACTCTTCGTAACATCTTGTAGTGTAAGCAAGACTTATTAAATAACATGAATGTACTGATCCCTGAAGTTAAGCAATGATCTATCTGTTTGGTGATTAGATGGGTGACTACTTAGAAACAGTAACATATGTAAGCTATCTGATGTCTATCAGCCAGACTAAGTAAATAACGATAAGAATGTTCTGATCACTGAAGTTAAGTCATGATGAGTCCGTTTTGTATTAAAATGGGTAACCACTTAGTAAAAACAAGTACCGTGCGCAACATTTACTGTATGTAGTAATCTGAGGTTATTGTCTGAGACTAAGCAAAGCTTGGTCAATAAGAATAACAGTGTACTGATCATTGAAGTTAAGTAACGATGAGCCTGTTGAGTGCTTAGGTGGGAGACGACTTAGCATCAGCAGGTATACCAAGTTACTTAATGCCTATGTGCTATGCTTAGTAAATAATAAAAATGCACAGAAAACGAAACTTAAGAGGAGGGGTGTCCTCTTGGTGTAATAGTCAAAGTGATTGACTGCGGAATCGAAGTAAGCGAGTTCGAACTCCAGTCTCACTATTACGTTCACTTTCAGGCAAATACCGTTGCAAAAGGTATGAACTCTCTTCTACTCCCAGTTATGGGTTAAATAATAACACAATTTTCTTCAAAAAGGATGGCTTTGGCATTAAATAACCAACAAATGTTGATATGCCATCAAACAAAGAAACCAAACCCGATCACGTAAGTTAAGCAATGGTGATCCTGTTGAGCGTTTAGATAGGTGACCTCGTAGTAAGAGCAGGTTATGTAAGCAACGTGAGGTTTTGGCTTTTATTCGAGTTTTAGAAAGCCTTGATGAAAAAAAATCTGACATGTCATTGTTCTTGAATGTATTAACTTTGTAAAATCCGTGAAGTTTCTAGTTTCAAATAAAATACCCTCAACCAGATATCAGCTCATTAATCGTATATTGAACTGTTCATTATTAACGTAGCATGTACTCCTGCTGACAAGATGCCGTATGGGAAGGACACTGAGACAGCAAATCTCACTAATTGGATGTCTGTTCTGTGCCAGATCTGCCTCCTCCTAGATTTTTCAAATCTGTCACTGAAAGTCGTTGTCAATTGTATCGCTTTCTTCCTACGGTAATTATTGAGTTTAGTCTGATAATTTGATTTAAGATGCTGTCTGAGTGCGATGGACTTTGAAGAAAGCCAACTTTAGGTGGATGAGAAGTGCGCATGTCAGAAATTCAATCTTTGTCTGTTTAGTCACAATTTTTATTGTAACTATTATTTTTCAGATAGAACACATTACGAAACTACCGCTGGTGACAAGACTTGACTGCTACAGTTCAGCACATTAAGTAGTGAATACGAAGATCTTTGCCTTTTTAAAGGCATATCAACCAATGTGAGTCATTTAATGCCAAAGCTATTCTTGTAGAAGAACTAAAGTTTTTCTTCAAGAATTTAACCCATGGCTGGGGGAATAAGAGAGTTCATGCCTTTCCCAAGGATATTAGTCTGAAAGTGAACGCAATAGCGCGACTCTAAGCAATAGTAGGTATTCTTTATTACCTTACCCATAGTTGAAATGGAACCTGCAACCTCCAGATGATTTCACTCGGAAGTACTTTTCAACTAATCGCCTTATCCCTAACACCATGTGTCCTCGCATGAAAGGTTCTTGGTTCAATCCTAACTACAGGTAAAAATTGCAAGGAAAACTTAACACTTGAACCTGGTCATAGTTAATAGAATTCGAATAGTTTATTCCTGAAGATTAAATAAAAGGTTCAGTTTGTGGATTAAATAAAGGGTTTTGTTCTAGGCTCTGTGTAGGTTCCCAAGTTCATGAAACACCCGAAGAAAGCCAAAGGACATTGTTGGATTGCTTGGTTGGGGAGCCTGTGTGTGTCGACTTTATTTTCCTTTAGGTAACATTACGGAAAGGCGGAGTATGGAGGCCCAAGCTTTTTTGTAGGGGGGGAAGGGGATCGGTTAGGCTAAAATATGAAAGTAGGGGTCCCTAGCAAGCCACATGTTCCGACCCATTCATACAATACAATAAGGCATTCATCCTTAGCCGTGCATGCCGCAGCCACCAAAATATCGCATTACTCTATTAAAAAGACTCTAATTAAAATGTTATATATTGACCCTCGACCGAGCCGTCAGTCAAGAGATGGACCTGTGTTGGTTCAATCCCAAGCGGAATAACAGCGGAAGCATGTGGACGTTAGGAAAGAATATAGATAGGGTGCCCACGACCGTCGAGTGCAGTTGAGACAAGGATGCCAAGGTGAGAACCAGCTTGCAGACTTGGGGCTTTGGGCCCTCAGTGAAACACGGTTGAGCAACCCAAGCCAAGATGCAAAAGAAGTGCTGCTGTGGTCAAGAGAAGAACTTGGGTCAATATAGCAGTCTGTCCCTGTCTCCACTCATCTCTCACACACAACAGAACATCACCCTTTCGAAGATAAAGTGTGAGAGTTGTATTTTTGTAAAGAAGTGTATTCGTTCGATATTAAAGTCGTTCATTAACGGTTGATTATCTTTCCGCATATATATGTATATGTATACATGCAGTTGTAATATGGGTATACAACAAAAGCCCCATGAAAGATGCGTGAATTTTATTTACAAAACATGATATATGTATATACAGTACGTGAAGAAATGATGGGGATGAGAGAAAAATTCCAAAAGAAAAAGTAAAATGGAACAAAATAAACACCCGTTTGGTCACCCTCACATTCCACCGTCTATAAAATCGAGGGCGACTGTTTTCCAGTCTCCGAGGGAACCGAAAACAAGCCAAACCTTCCCTAGTAGAGAAGGGAGACTAGGCTAACGGGATAAAAGAAATGCAGTGTAGGGTGCGATGAGGGAAATTTATATGGGTTTACAGAAATGAGAATATAATTAAGAATTCCAAGATCTTCACTAAAATGGAACTGGATCAAGGGTTAAGGGACAATAAAGAATGGGGACTGGGAAGATCTTGGAGAATAACAACCAGATGACGAGGACAATGACTCACAAAATACAGCTAACTAGGGAAAAAGGAGACAAGCAATCCTACTTACCGGGAGTGGGGTCCTAAAGGACCCGGTCCGTAGTTGTCCTGTGCAGGAAGAGGAGGGAGGGATGACTCCAACGTTGTCCCCTTTCGTAAGACCAGGATCGCTGCATTCACCCACCTTCTGTTGAATGCTATGCGATCCAAGCGTTTTCTATCGCATTTAATTTTGACCCTAAGCTGATGTCTAAAGAAAAAAATCAGATCACGATGAGAAAAGTTTGCACCGTCATACAATCCCTTCTTTCGCGTCGTCCAAATCACCATTCTAGCTACGCTAGAAACATCACACGTTTCCCACAATGAAACTGGTGCAAAACGTTGTCTACGATGTAACCAACGTCGAGCAGCATGAGCTGTTTGGGTTCGATGCGGGCCGTCCACTCTCCAAAATGATTCCAAAACGGACGAACTCGCTCGCACTAGTAGAAGGCGTGCTCAGCCGTTTCTTCTAAACCCCTGCTGCAGCGAGGATAATCTGGAATATCTACCTAATCCGCCGATGAATTTAGGCCGAAAAGGGGTAACGTATTCCGTGCAAGCTGCCAAGTGAATGAGAACTCGGAATTGTTGAAGAAGTCCAAACCTGGCGCCCAATTCCAATGCAAGCGAACATCCTCCATCGACCTGCCGAGCAGATCCACGAGAGGATCCGAAGCAGAGCGCCCCACTAGTTCCTGATACAGCTCCTATCCAGGTCATTATTGAAGAGGTCCTTCTGTGTGGTGGTAGTATCTTACTCTATTGTAACTAGAAGGAGAGAGATGAAAATTTGTTGGAGGAGTTGCTGTAATTACTGTTGGTGGTTGTGTAGGGTATGAATATGGTGTAAAACTGTAGAAAGGCTAGTGAAAAATAATGAAAGTATATCGAAGAAAAAGTTTGTTTGGCCAATCGCTTGGGCCAAGTAGGGATCGAACTCTCACGAGGAATGGCAACAAACACAACCTACTAAGAGGAGTCTGTGTGTGTCGGCCGTCTACAAATTGTCAGCAAACGTTTATAGACTTTCCCATCAGTCGAATAGCCCATCAGGGACGACTAAGTCATATATAAACAATGGCAAAATAACAGAGTCAAGACTTAATGTAACCTTGTTACTTGTACAACCAAAAACAAGATGGCTATCCGAATTGAACGGACATATTGGCCGGAACATTGTCATAAAATAAAACAAAATTTGGGAAAAGGAAATCAGTTGAAGGGATTTGGGATATGTTTCTGTTGGTTACGTCGTATCTGGGATTCGAAAACGGCCGCTTCAACAGCGGCAGTAGACGGACACTTCAATCAGTCTTTATTGTGCATTAAACTAATTTTGAGACGGAGTTCTATTATAGCACACACACACACACACAAATATATATATGCTGTACTATTTACCCATAGCTGGAGGAAGAATAGTTGGATTCATATTTTTTCCAAAAGTTCTTATTTTTTATGTTTTATATATTTTTCTATAGTTTTTATATTTTTATATATATTTAAAAAATTTTTAATATATTTTGTATATCTATATATATATATATATATATATATATATTCATATATATATTTTGTATATTTATATATATATATTTTATATATTTCTATATATTTCAATATATTTTATATATATTTTTATATATTTTGTACATTTATATATATATATTCATAAATATATTTTGTATATTTATATATATATTTTTTATATATTTTATATATTTCTATATATTTCTATATATTTTTTTATATTTTCCCCCAAATTCTTATTTATCTTAAAATATTGTTGGATTCATATTTTTCCCAAAGGTTTAAGTGCAGTATGAAAAGCAAATTGCCTCAGTCAGGATTCGAACACGGTGTACCGTGTTAATTTCTTGCTGCAATAATAATTACATTAGCGTGTGTGTGTGTATGTGTGTGTGTGTGTGTGTGTGTGGTGTCTTCAAAGACAATCAAGTATTTGATTATTAATAAAAATGATAATAAAAAGTAAAAGTAAAGTTGGCGACCTTAGTCGAGGGTGACCTGGAGGCTCCCTTTTTATCGAGGCGTTACGCCATTCCGTGGATTGCTCCACTACCCTTGATCTGTACCTTGTAAGGCTGAGTGCAAAGCAAGGTGGCATCAAGTACCATTTTTTAGTCTTTGGTATGACTCAACCTGGGATTGAATTCCGGTCTCCCAGACCATTGGCGAACACTCTACTCATTAGGCCAATGACCCGTTAAAAAATAATAATACTCTCATCAAATTAATAATAAGATAATTCGCTTTTTTATCATAAAAATTATAAAAGGCTAACCAAATTAATAATAAAAATCAAACACCATCATCAAATTAATTATAAAAATGATAATACCCACATCAAATTAATTATAGAAATAATAATACGCTTTTTAAATTGATAATAAAATAATAAAAACCTCAACAAATTATTAATACAATTAATAACACCCTCATCAAATTAATTATAAAAATGATGATACTCTCATCAAATTAATTATAGAAATAATAATACGCTTTTTAAATTGATAATAAAATAATAAAAACCTCAACAAATTATTAATACAATTAATAACACCATCATCAAATTAATTATAAAAATGATGATACTCTCATCAAATTAATTATAGAAATAATAATACGCTTTTTAAATTGATAATAAAATAATAAAAACCTCAACAAATTATTAATACAATTAATAACACCCTCATCAAATTAATTATAAAAATGATGATACTCTCATCAAATTAATAATAATAATAATACGCTTTTCAAATCGATCATAAAAATAATAAAAACCCATCAATAAAAATGATAATATCCACATCAAATTCATTATAAAAATAATACCTTCATCAAAGCCAAAGCGGGATAATACAATATCCAATCCAATATCAGGATTTTGATAAAAATGTGTTTTAGTAATAATCCTGGTAAACTTATTATAACAAATATATATATATATATATATATATATATATATATATCCACAGACAGACCTGTTTCCTTCTATCTGAACTATATATATATATATATATATATATATATATATATATATATATATATATATATATATATATATAATATATATATATATATATATATATATATATATATATATATATATATATATATATATATATATATATATATATATATATATATATATATATATATTATATATATATATATATATATATATATATAGTTCAGATAGAAGGAAACAGGTCTGTCTGTGGATGACAATATATATATATATATATATATATATATATATAATATATATATATATATATAGCACTATCGAAAGGTTCAAGGACTTTGGTCACTGAAATGAATGTTTATTTTCAGCAGTTTTTACAACTACATTCAACATAATTTCCTTTTGCATAGTACACCGCTACTTAAAAAGGGTACTGGATAAAACCTGTACGACAACAGTTTTGCTCCTAATATTCCGATTTTACAAATTTTTGGTGGCTCGTTTAGACCTCACCCCACAAAAAAGTGTCCCAGATATAATATCAAACCATCCGATGGCGAGGATCCAGCCTATGAGATTTGGGGAATATTCCTTCATTACTCCCAGGTCCACTGTAACACAAAGTGGCAGTACCTGACTGTGTCATATCTATGGGTCAAATAGAAATGTTTGACCGTTAAAAGTGTCTGATTGATTTAGTTATTGATACATAGCAATAATTGGAACCATTTAACTGCTTATGAATAAGGTTGAAGTGAACTATCAGTAGGAATTAACAATACTTGAAAATCTATAATCGTGATCCGAAATTGAATTATTGGTATTACATAGCTATACTTAAAACGGCTTCATTGTTGAGTAATATAAAATAGATTTATTGGTGTATATATGTATGATAAAGGATTTTGCATTAAATTACCAACAATGGTTGATATGCTACAAGACCCAACCAAACCAAATCATATATATTTTATATATATGTATGAAGAGAATTTGACATTAAATAATCAACAATGGTTGATAAGACTCAACCAAACCAAATCATATATATTTGAAATAAATGTATAAAGAGAATTTGGCATCAAATTAACTACAAGAGGTGATATGCCATAAGACCCAACCAAACCAAATCATATATATTTAATGTATATGTATAAAAAGGATTTGGTATTTAATAACCTACAATGGTTGATATGGCATAAAATCCAAACAAACCAAATCCCCACATTCAATATATATATATATATATATATATGTTTGTGTGTGTATGTGTGTGTGTGTGTGTGTGGTACTAGTTTTGTCCTCTTATTTGTTTAAATGCCATAAAACTCAACCCAACCATATATATATATATATATATATATATATATATATATATATATATATATATATATATATAATATATATATATGTAAAGACTTGTTTTGCAAGGATTTCGAAAGGTTTTTCTACGTCTGTTGGTAGGTCATCTTACAGCCATTGAGGTCATCGCGTGATTGACAGGTTGTTTTTTTTGTTTTTTTTTTCTTCAGCCGTTCCTCGCTTCGATTTTACAACGTCGGTCCTTCTCTCAGCAGTTTAGCTTTGGAAAACCAGTTGCCCGTCAGACCTTATGTCGCTATACCTCCCTGTTGGCAGATGCAAAGGATAGGTCGGATGGTGGTTAGGTTGGTGGGTTGGTGTTGGTAGTGCTTTTAGCAACGTATTACCATCTTATCGGGTGGCGCCAATCTGCTTTGCCGGCCAGAGAACGGTTTACACACAACAACGCCGTCTAAAAATATATGCAGGAATGCGAAGATAGATTTGATAAATCTGCTATTGTCGAATGGAAAATTGTAAAAATGACCAAAGATTATGGAGTAACGTGTGTGTAATGTGCCTGTGGAGTTGGTGGACACAATCAGTGGACAGTTGAAATCGAAAATTCTTCTGCTTAGTGCATTCGACGAGTATAAGAATTAACTTGAATGACTTCTTCCTCAAGTACACGCGTTTTTATTATATATATATATATATATATATATATATATATATATATATATATATATATATATTGACTAAAACCGACAGACACATCTTTCTCCCTTTCTGTCTCTCTCTCTGTCTCTCTCTCTCTCTATATATATATATATATATTGCAAGACGAGCAAAATTGGAACAGAGCTTTTAAAAGCGAGTTCATATTTAAAAGGAATAAAATATTTTAAAACTGATTTTAAATATCTTAAAACAATTCTAAAAAAAGAAGACCTTTTGTTTTGTTTACATCACATCATAGAATTTTTTACCGTTGTAATGGTACTTTAGGACTTCAAGACGGGGGTGGTGGCCTGTAGCAATGCAGAGAGGAGGGGAAAAAAAGAAACAAACTTACCGCACTACCATGAGAGTTGGCACGGGTGAAATTAATTTCCCTTGTCCCAGTTGGGTTGCAGAAAAGGATATACATATATATATTTATTTATATATATATTGGAGACGATCATCGAGCATTGGTTATTGACGTTGGAAAGGGACACAGCGACTTGAGTTCAAATCCTGGACGATACTGTTTGCCTTTCCCATATTGCTTATGTCCTTAGGAATTATATTCATTCAGCTCTTTACTCTCCAGCGATGGATAAATAGTTGGATAGATTGTGTTTATTAACCTTGAAATGGTAATT
Organism: Sepioteuthis lessoniana; assembly: GCA_963585895.1. Classification (NCBI taxonomy): domain Eukaryota; kingdom Metazoa; phylum Mollusca; class Cephalopoda; order Myopsida; family Loliginidae; genus Sepioteuthis; species Sepioteuthis lessoniana. The sequence goes on from OY757939.1 coordinate 24,817,779, forward strand.
GGCCAAAGAGAAGTAAAACTGTGAAATTGTCACTTAAGTATTGTCACATCCAGTACGTGCATAGGGGTTAGTAAATACCCACACACGCACACACACACAAAACCACTCACACACACACACACACACACACACACACACACACACACACACACACACACGCATATATATATATATATATATATATATATATATATATATATATATATATATATATATTCGTGTATTATGAAATAACCCACAAAGGGCAGGTTTTGTTGGTTTGGGCGTTTTTCTAGTGGTGTGGACCCCGTTGTTATTTCTTACACTTGGCCGTGTGGGCATTTCACTGGTTGTACAAAGAATCTTTAAAAAATAACAAACAACAAACTGAGCGTGGAAGGAAGAAACATACAAACATGGATTTAGAACTGCAAATTTTAGGAAGGTGAAGTCTTTCGTATGTATTTGTTATGGCTAACGCGGGAACTCTGCGAAAGTCCTACAAAGCTACCATAAATGCTAAATCATCTAGCCATCGTCTTCATTGCTCTGTGTCTTGACTCCATGCTCCTGAGTCTCACTCCCAACTGAGCACTACGGAGTCTCACACCTGACTTCTGCTATGTCTGACCCTCCTCTTCGGACTGACTGCATCTTTTCATCCTTCTCTTCCCGTCTCGGAGATTTTCGCAGGCACCGCTCTTTGTGTGGTTTTAGGGCCAATATTGACCAAGAAAGGTCGTCTGGACACTCCGGCGCCGATTCCGGAGATAAGATCCTTTTTTTGGGCTACCCATCGACGAACACACACACACACACACACACACACACACACACACACACACACACACATATATATATATATATATATATATATATATATATATATATATATATACACATTAATGCTCCTTATTGTGCCACAGTATAAGTTTCTGAATGTTTGTGCGTCTGTACTTACATAGAGAACCGTTGCATTAATTACTTTAGTCGTTGGTTTTGTTTAGTTCCTTATTTTAATAGCATATCAACCTTTTGGGGTTGTTCAATGGCAAAGTTGTCTTTAAAAAAAAACAAACAGTGTAACATATCGGCGTCCAAAAATACGACCAAGATACGGATATGTGAAATGTTCATAATGTTCATACGTGTATAGGAATCCGAAAAACACGAAATTGGTTCAGGTACGAAACTTTTATTTATCTTTATGAGTTTAAGGTTTTCCGACTTGAGGAGAGAGAGAGACAAAATTTCTTTCTATGCTGACTTTTCCATCTGACCCCACCACGTGCGGCACCCCGCCGCAGACTACTGGTCTGGCCTCGGCGAGCCCCGAAAATCAACTTCCTTCCTCTAGCGTCGAATCTCAACTAACTGTTTTTTTCAAATTCCAAAATCCTCTGCCCATCGCTTCCGGGCATGACGTCATTGACGACCCCGGTGTACATTTCTTATCTGGGGTTTTTATTGTGACATCTGTGATCGTCACATCCTCCCCGCGTGTGCGTGAACACCTGCACTCAATGTGTGCACCTAACTAACCCATGCACTAAGCCGAAAGGTTCTCAGCCTAACTAAACCGAAAGGTAAGATATACAAAACGAAAAATGATTATATAAAAGAATTCTTCCGCAATTATATAACAACATTTGAGGTAATATTTACCCAAAAGTTGTTGGGATAAAGTGGGTTCATATCTGTCTCCAGATTATTTGTCCTGAAGGAAATATAATAGCACGACTGGAGTTCGAAATCGCTTTCTCCGATGTCGTAATTCAGGAGTTTGGATTGTTTTGTTTAATGGCACGTTAGTCTTCAAGGGTTATTTAATGCCTTGTAGAAAGACAATAGTGATGCTATTTAACCCATAGCTTGGGGCACTCCAGGACTTATTCTCAACGCAACTTAAAGCCAATTTGCGTTAACTGATTCATCTTGGAAACAAAGTATCAGCAGAATTATACAATGAAAGAAGAAGAATCATTTCATGATATAGCTTCGGGGCTCCCATACTTTTAAAAAGAGCAAATTAAAATTTCAACCTTATGCTTCATATTTACACTTCCTTCTCAGCAATGTGGGCGGATAACATACAAGAGCATGAAAAGATAAAAAGACCGGAAAAAGACAAAACTTCAAAAATCGACTTCTTTTCTTTGTCTTGTTGTTTTAATGGCGCCACATTTTGCACTGTTTATTTACGCTAAAACAAACAAATTTTTTCTCTATCATCAATGACTTTTTGGCCAGTGAAATTTGCATTGACACTTTTCAGTTTTTAATTCTGTCCCAAAACATGGAAACTCATTATCATTATCAATTCATGTTGCTAGCACAGCTTCTTTGGACTCTCTGGCACCATCACACCCTATCGCCTATCGCTCCTTGTACGTCCTCTAGATTGCACTCAGTGTCCACCTCGAACAGTTGAACGTAAGGTTTTGATGCTCGGCCAACACTGGTGAGTTCTTGCGTAGGAGTCCACAGGAGAACGTCGCTAATGTGTTCATCCCTGCTTCTCTAGTAGTGCCAGGTATGTCTTTTTTTTATCTTACTTGGATGAGTTTTGAGACAAGAGGAAAGTGAATATACAGCTTTTTTGTGGGGTTCTGCTTCTAGGTTCTGTTCAAAACAGCAAGTTTCCTATATACTTCTGTAATTATTATTTGCTATTTAACACTAACAATTCAATTAAACCTCAGTCATTTGTTTTCAGACAGTTAAATGATCACACTGTTCTATTTTAAGCAAATCAGTTTAGCATAGGTCAACAAAATTGAATTGTTCCAAATACTGGTATGTATCATTAACAATACAATTAGACATCAGTCATGAGTTTGCGCACAGTTAATTGATCAAATAGTAATATTAAAAAATAGTTTAGCATAAGTACACAGTTTTTGATTACACGCAATTGAACTTAAAACAGTTCTATTTCAAACAATTCAGTTTAGCAAAAGTATCCTGTTTGAGCGTCAAACTGTTCTATCGACCAATAGATCAGACCCTATCAGGTGCTACTACTCCGGGTAAGAGTGGACATGGGAGCGATGGCAATGAGAGGTACTCCGCATTCCCCAAAGCTCAAGCATTACCGGAGCCTCACTATTCAGGACACTGGTTGGGGGAATCATACCAGCTGACTGGGCCACAGAACACTCGTAAGGGAAGTCTTACTCCTCTGCAGGGATGCAATCGGTGTATTCTACAGCCCCAGTCGACTGGGCCACAGGACACTGGTTGGGAGAGTCTTACCCCTCAGCCGACTGGATAACTTAACAAATTCTCTGACCATCGAAAAGAGCTGCATGAGGATGATGGTGATACCAATTGTAGATGGAACACTTGGAATGATTCTGAATAAGAGATATTGGGGAACTGGAAATCAGAGGATGAATCGAGTCCATGCTGACCACAGCACTCTTAAATTCTATTAGAATACTTTGAAGAGTCCCGAAAAGCTGAGAAGACAATCACTCAGAATCCAGTTTAAAACCGTTTATTAAAACTGGTGTGAAAAACTCGTATCCTTATAATCACTGAGATTGCAGCTTAAATGCTAGATTATTACAATCCTTCATTGGATCTTTTTAGAAGATCTTAGTCGAAGGAAGGTAGTGATTACATGCATTCTGTATATTTTATGTTTTCACCTGTCTCTTCAGGGTAATATATTTCTGGTCATATGGATTGTACTCTCCTGAGGAGATGAGCAGTTCAACAAAGTGTAAAGCATTATTATTATTATTGACTCCTTTGAGAGTTTTTCACACCAATGTTAACTGATGGTTTCCCGCAGGAGTCTGAGTGACAGCCATTCTCCTTCAGTTTCCAAAACTCTTATCAGTATTCTGACCGATCTTTAGTCTGGATGGTGTCTACTTATACTATGATTTCTGAGTTTTCTAGTTCCATTACCAATCGTCTTGGTATCGTTCCAAGTGCAACAGCTATAATTGGTATCACCGTCACCTTCATGTTCCATAGTTTCTCCCTCTCTCTAGCAAGGTCCAAATATTTATACTTCTGTTCACCTTTTTTTTACTTTTACTCTGTGGTCGGCTGGAACAGCAAAGTCCACTATTCTGCAGGTTCTCCGTTTTTGTTGACTATCACTAAATATGGTTGTCTGACCGAAATTAGATTATCCATTTGTATCTTAAAATCCCAGAGAAGTTTGTGTATCTCATTCTCTCGAATGAATTCCGGGTTGTGCATATGCCACTAGCTCATATTGTCGAATTTCAATTTCTTGCACAATTCCCAGTGGATATCTTCCCCTACACAGTCGTGTCTTGTCTTATACTCTTTGTTCACTAATTAGCTGAATTTGCATATTATATAATTGATCATTTCGTCTCTATCATCACAAAACCCATGCTTGCTACAGTGTTGCGTCTTGTCTGTTTTTGCTTGAACATAGTTTATCCTCATGGTGTTGTTTGTTTGTTTTGTTTTGGTTTCTTTGTTTAATGGCATATCAACCTTTGTAGGTTACTTAATGCCAAAGCCATTCTCCTTGAAGAACAGTAGTGGTACTATTTAACCCATAGGAGGATAAGGGGGGTCATAACTTTCCCGAGGGTATTTGCTCGAAAGTGAACGTAATGGCGTGAGTGGAGTACGAACTCGCTTACTACAACTCCGCAGTCCATCGTTTTAACGATTACACCACGAGGAGACCCCCTGTGTTGTTTGTACTGCTATTAGAAGAGATTCGATTTCTCTCTTATGGTTTCTTTTTTTTTTTTTTTTTTTTGGTCATGTCCGGGTCTTCTCGTGTGAGATGTTGCTGGAAATATCCATACAATTGCTTTTCTTGCCATTTTTGTTTTTAATTTATTGTTATTCTGTGAATTCTTGTGTTGTTTGTGTTTTTTTCTAGTCGCTGTAATTAGTCTTTCTTTGTTCTTTTTTTATGTAGTCTTTGAAATGTCTTATCGATGTATTGACGCTTTCCTCAATTTTGGCAAGTCCTCATCTTCCTTCTTTTCTTAACACATAAACCCTGTTTATGTCAAGTCTTGGATGTAAGGCCTTATACGTCGTCATGATTTTTCTTGTTCTCTGGTCCAGTTCTTCCCTCATCCACTTTAAGAAAAGTCCCGAAAATCTCACCAGAGGTCAGCCATGGTCTTAATCTCGTTCTCCTGAGATACTCTTTTTAATTTTTTAATCTCTGCTTGTCTGATGGTATCCGATTCCAATATTCCGAAATTCTTATAATTTTCTTTTTCTCCGAGCGTTCTGATTTTTTCCTTATATGGTAGTTCTATTCCTCCCGTCTTTTGTGGTTTTCTTTTTTTCATTATTAGCATGGCGAATTCCGACTGTATATACTCACTGGCTGTAGCATGGCAAATTCCGACTGTATATACTCACTGGCTGTAGTAAAGTTTCTAATTCTTTTCTTTTTTTGGCAAACAGTTTGATGTCGTCCATGTATATTTGATGGTTAATTTTTTCTTAAAATTTCTGCAGTTATATCCGCTTGTTCTTACGATTTCTGAAGTTATATCCACCAGTTCATTTCCTAAGTATATGATTTAGTGGCATCATCGCTATCACAAATAGTAATAGTGTTAGTGCATCTCCCTGGAATATACCTCTCTGGATTTTTACCTCAGCTAAGCTTTTTCCTCCTGCTGTCAATTCCTCTGTCCAGTTTTCATAGTTTCCTCCAGGAACTTTATGATTTCGTCGGAGTTCTGGTATATTTGGAGAGAATTTATTATCCAGCTTTGCAGCATCATATTGTTTGCCTTTTTGTAATCAATCCACGCCATAGCTATGTTTTTGCGTCTTGTTTTGCTCTCCTTGAAGATATGTTGATCAATGTAGAGTAGATATCCTGTTCCTCTTGTTCCCTTGTGGCATCGTTTCTGTTCTTTGAGGAGCAGTTTGCACCTTATTAGTAGTATTATTATACGATCTTTTTGAATTTTTAACATCAGCGTTAGCTGATGGTTTTTCACTGGAGTTTGAGTGATAGCAAGTTTCCTCAAGTCTCCAGGACTCTTCTCAGCTTTCTGGCCGTCTTCAATAATGCTGTTGTTTGGATAGACTCTACCCGTCCGCCAACTTCCAAGTCCTCCAGGCCTTTTAATAATCCTTTAGTCATTGTGCCAAAAGCACTAATCACAATTGGTACAATCGTAACTTTTATGTTCCACAGCTTTTTCAATTCTCTATCAAGGTCAAGGTACTTATCCTTCTTTTCACGTTCCTTCAGTTTTAGTCTGTGGTCAGTCGGGACAGAAACCCCATTGCTATGAAGGATCAGGTATTCATTTTTTATTTGATGACCCACATCTTGCCAGTATTAGCTGATGGTATTTTCCAGGAGTCTGAGTGACAGGAAGTCTCCTTAGATCACTGGGATTCTATTCAGTATTTGAGCAGATCTTAACAATGCTGTTGTCGGGACAGTTTCGATTCTCACACTGAATTCGAATTTATCCGGTTTTTCCCCGAGACTTTGGAGACTGTTCCAAACACACCAACTACAACGGGTATCAACGTCTCTGTCATCATTCTGAACTTTTTTTTAGTCTTTTTGCTGGATTATTATTATTCCTTGAAAGTTTTTATCATACCAGCGTTAGTTGATGACCTTTCACTAGAGTCAGAGTGACAACAAGTTTATCATTATTATTATTATTATTTACTCATTAGAGTTTTTCACATCAGCGTTAGTTGATGGTCTTTCACTGGAGTGTGAGTGACAGCAAATCTATTCAAGTCTCCAGGACTCTTCTTAGTATTCTGGCCGTTCTCGATACTGATGTAGTTTGGATGGTCCTCACTCGTCCGCCAACTTCCAAGTACTCCAGTCCCTTAGTAATTCTTTAGTTACTGTTCCAAAAGCACCAATTACACCGGGCCAGCAAAGTCGACAATTTTGTAATTTCTCTTTTTTTTTTGTTGTTGATTATTTTTAGGTCTTGTTATTCTGGCTGAGATTAGGTGATCCGTCTATATGTCAAAGTCCCAGGAGAGTTTATGAGTGTTATTTTCTAGGACAGCTGCTGGGTTGTGTATATACTATTTGTTCGTATGGTCGAATTTAAATTTCTTGCACATCTCCCATTGGATCACCTTGCCGACCCATTCGTGTCTAGTCTTATATTTCTTCTGCGCTAATTTGCTGCATTCGCTTATTATGTGATTGATGGTTTCATCTCTATCACCGCATAGCCTATCTTTGCTATTTTGTTGCGTCTTATCTATTCTGCTATTTTGTTGCGTTATTATTATTATTATTATTATTATTATTCCTTCTTGAGGTTTTTGCACCAAAGTTAGCTGATAGTTTTTCACTGGAACCTGAGTGACAGCAAGTCCCCTCAAGTCTCCAAAACTCTTCTCAGTACTCTGGCTGATCTCTGCAATGCAGTAATTGGGATGCTCCCCACTCGTTTTCTTATTTCCAAGTCCTCCAGTCCCTGTACCAATCCTTTGGTGACTGAACCAAGAGCATCAATTACAATTGGTTACACCCTCATTGTCATGTTCCACAGTTTTTTTCAATTCCCTTGCAAGCTCCAAGTACTTATATTTCTTTTCCTTTTTTTCAATTTTACTCTGTAGTGAGCTAGGACAGCAAAGTCCTCAATTTGGCAAGTTCTCTTTTTTGGTGATTACTACAAGGTCTGGTCGTCTGTCTAATAATAGGTGATCCGTTTGTATCTCAAAATCTAAAAAAAGTTTGTGAGTTTCATTCTCCAGCATGGATTCTGTGTTGTGTATAAACCACTTATTCGTATACCGAATTTAAATTTCTTGCATAATTTACAGTGGATCACCTTGCCCATCCACTCGTGTCTCATCTCATACTCTTTCTGTGCTAATTTGCTGCATTCACTTAATATGTGATTGAATGTTTCGTCTCTATCACCACATAACCTACATCTGGTGTTTTGTTGCATCTTATCTATTCTTGCTTTGATATAAAGTAAAATTGACGACCATAGTTGAAGGCGACCAGAAGTCTCCCTTTTCAATAGCAACTACACCGAGGTGTAGGGGAGGGCGCTACTCCATTCTCTGGATTGCTCCACTTTACCCTTGATACGTACCTTATATTGCTGAGTGCTAAGCAAGGAGGTATCACGTACCATTTTTAAAGTCTTTGGTATGACGCGACCTGGGATTGAACCCAGGTGTCCCAGACCATTGGCGACCTGCTATTAAAAGAGATTCAGTTTCTCTGTAAAGGTTTCCCTCTTTTAGCCAAATCCACATCTTCTCGCGTAAGATGTGGTTTGTTAGTCACTTAAAACAACCATAGAATTGCTTTTCTTCCCGTTTTTGTTTTCTAGTTATTTTTGCTCTGTTGATCCTCGTGTTGTCAGTATTGTTTCTGGTGGCTGCAGTCAATCTTCGAGTCGTTGTTTTGATGCGTCAACGCGATCTTCAATGCTGGTAAATCCTCTTCCTTCTTCTTTATTTGACGCATATAGTCTGTCGATGTTATCTCTGGCATGGCAGACCTTATACATCGTCATTAGTTTTCTTGTTCTCTGGTCTATTTGTTTAAGTTTTTCTCTGGTCCACTTCAGGAATGTTCCCGAGTATCTTACGTGGGGGATTATTATCCCATTAGATTTATTCTAAAGTACACCTTTTGGTTTATACATGTAGATCTTGTTAGTATGGTAAAATTTTAGTTTCTTGCATAACTCCCAAAGGATGATATTCTCCTACACTGTGGTGCCTATTCTTCTTTCTTGCTCTTTCCCACCAAATACTAAAAATGAAGAAACTGTGAAAGTTCTCTTTTGATATCGTGTAAAGGAGAAATACTATTTTTCTTTTTATCGTCTTCTGTATTGTGAAATCTCTTAATATGAGGAAGTATTTTTCTACTGTCTATATTATGACAAATATCATGTTTGTTTCTTTGTTTGGTCGGTTTGGTTTTATGGTAAATCAACCATTGTAGGTTATTAATGCCAAATACATTTTAAAACATAAATAGTTCTATTTCAAACAATTCAGTTTAGTATAAAAGCAGTTCCATTTCAAGCAATTCAGTTTAGCATAAGTACACAGTTTAGTTCTATTTGATCCATAGATACGACCTTATCAGGTGCTACCTCTCCGGGTCAGAGTGGACCTAGGAGCGATGGCAGTAAAGGGCCATTTCAAATTCTCCAAACCTCCAGCATTACCGGAGCCTCACCATCATATTGCTTTGTGTTATATCCAGGACACTCGTTGAGGGAGTTTTACCCCGGTTCAGAGATGCAGTCGGTGTATTCTGTACCCAAAAACCAACTGGGCTAAACAATTTATTGATATAACATGATTTGCCTACATAGCTTTATCGATACGAAGAAATTGTTCTAAAAATGAAAATAGAAATTGTTGAAGCAAATTGTTATGGAAATAGAAAGTCACTTAAGAACTTTTAAATCTTAAATATGGAAATTGTTTTAAAAGATTGATAGATATATTATAGTTCAGTTTTATGCTTCTGTTTATTGCAGTCAAAGTCGCTTTTTCGATAACGAGTTACGTCAATATTTTCATTTTTAACACAATTTCGTAGCATCTGATTAAGTGAAACATGTCATAGGAATAAATTGTTTATCTTAACACTCTGCATTTTTCAAAAATGATTCTTGAATACACAGTGGGATGGGAGCGATGGCAATAAAGTACTCCACATTCCCCAAAGCTCCAATATTAATGGAGCCTCGCCATCAGATCTTTTAGTGTCATATCCAGGATACTCGTTGGGGGAATCTTAACCCTCTGCAGAGATGCAGTTAGTATATTTTGCAGCCCCAGATGACTTGGCCACAGAAAACGTGTTGAGGGAGCCTTACCCCTCTGCAGAGATACAGTCGAAGTATTGTACTGCCCCAACCGACAGGGTAATATGATGTTTGTATATATATGTATATATATATTTTACATAATAGCCCTTTCGGTAAAAAAAAAAACAAACTCCGGCAAGTGATTTGAAGATGAAAATATACAACGAATCACTGTCAAGGGGAAAATATGTATATATCATTTCACGCACAATTGAATTCTATGCATCCCTCTTTGAAGTTCACCGTGGAAAGGGAGTCTAATCACCGTCTTCCGTTTCTTTATGTATTTGTGCATAAAACTCCTACAGCTTTTCCCAACTCTGGTCTATATGATAGATGGGATTCATTTTGCCCACAGCAGCGCAAAATTAATTTAATTAAGACTTTTGTCTACCGTGCCCTTATGATTTCATCCAAGTGTTTTCTTGGTCATGAAATAAAGTTCATCAAGTCAACCCTGTCTAAGAATGGGTATCCATTATCCGTTTTGAGTAGCGTTGTCAATGAAGTTACTATTAAGTTTGATAGGGCTTGCAGGTGTACTGTTAATAGGTGGCCTGTTTATTTGCGCTTGCCGTACATAGGCTCCAGAGGTGAGAGATTGGCCACGGCTGTTGGTAGATGTTATTTTTCAGATGTTTTGCCTCCCCACCATATTAATTCAGTAATATATAAATATACATGCAGTTGTGGCAGTGACAACCCAGGCAAGACTTCTAATAGTTTAGATCTCCGTATAAGACAACATCTCTCAGCTCGAATTTTAAATCTTAGGCTTATAAGAGGACAGCTTGAAAATACATCCGGGTCCTCTATTGCGGAGCACATGATAAATAGTAGGGGATGTGTTGCAGATTTCAATGTTGACCGATTCAGTATTCTGAGTCGGTCACATTCGCTTTTTCATCTCAAATTGTTAGAGACTCTTTACGTTCGATCCCTTCTGTAAGCAGAGGGATTGTCTGTCGGGATTGAATGTAATTAGTCTCTAGCCATCTGCTCATTGCGACTACTACCCCCTCTTAGTGCTTTTTTTCCTTCCCCTTTTCTCCATTCCTCTACCTTTTTTTTCGATTTACATTCCCCCCTTTAATTTTTTTCTGGCGTTAAGATCTTGACAAGAGCCAGACGAAACCGGTCGTTCAAAAATGTATAACTTTTTTTTTTAAATTATAAATATGCCCACACCTTCCCTTGGCCTACATGTTTTCCTGGCAATCAATAATTTTTTAACCATTGATAATTTGCTTAAATATATATATATATATATATATATATATATATATATATATCCAAGTGGCATTCAATTAATTTGGGGATATTTTTAAAGATAAATGCGAACCCTATATTGTTTGGAATAGCTCTATAGCAATTATTTTTCTCAGAAATATTTGTTTTGAGACAAATAAGATTTACAACTAATCAAACAGAAATCTCCACATTTGAACAGAGGTTTGTCATCAAATTGTTGGTGGCTGAGAAGTACAAACAATTTAAATTTTATCGGAGAATATGTGATGTGTACCAAGATGCATGTTTTAGTAAAAACAAAATGTTTATAAATCGGCTAAGTTATTTAAAGAAGGTATAAATAGTATTCAAGATGAAAACAGGTCAGGAGAGCCAATACTGGCGAGAAGCTCTGAAATGGTGGAATTAGTCAATATGCAAATTTTCGCTGACAGAAGAGTTACAATACAGACTATTTCTGAACAACAGCGAATTTTGGCGGGTACAACACATAAAATTGCATATTGTGAGAACAGCTGTCAGATCCTCCTTATATTCCAGATCTGCCCACCCACTCTGATTTCCATTTGTTTGGCCAACTCAATGATCTTCTGCAAAGAAGAAAGTTATAAAGCGATAAAGAAGTAAAGAGCCCCATGATAAAATGGCTGAAAACCCAATCCTAAGATTTTTATGCTGAAGGTATACAATTTTTTTCGGTGGAAAAAATGTTTTCAAGAATGGAGATCATATTTCAAAAATACAGTAAAATTTATTTTCCCGGGTGAAATATGAGTCGTTATATATCAAAATTCACCTCATACAGTAGTACCGATTGAATAACCCGTTAAACAATAGCCATCTCCACTTTAAGTGGCAAGCCTCTAAAAGTAGTGGACCAAGTCTCACATATCGGTAGCAATATCTCATCTACTGAAAGCAATGTCATCTTACACATTAGGAAGATGTGGATCGTTGTTGGCAAGTTGTCGATCATATGTAAATCTGATATCTCCGAAAAAATAAAACACGATTTCCTTCATGCTGTTGCCATGTCGGTTCTACTATATGGATGCACCACCAAGAATCTAACGAAATGCATTGAAAAAAGTTAAAGGGGGATTACATAAGAACGCTTCATGATGTTTTGAACTAGTCCTGAAAGCAGCATCACACAAAACTGTCATATCTAATTTCACAAACCATCCAAGTAAAATGAACAAGGCATACTGGACACTGCTAGAGAAGTTCGTGTAAACTCATTAGCAACGTTCTTTTTATGGACTCCTACGGATGGACACACCAGTGCTGGTTGACAAGTAAATAATACATACATCAGCTCTCTGCGAACACTAGATGCAGTCGAGAGGACTTACTGGAAGCGATGGCCGATCGGGAAGAATATATATATATATATATATAGTTTAAAAAGGAAGAAATAGTATTCCATTTCCATTTGCTTTTTAAACAAAAAATATATATTTTGCTCAACAGGTGTATTTTGAATTAAATAGCCGTGCATAGAGCTTTCATTCTTTTGATATTCGCAGTTCTTATTTACTTTATATATATATATATATATATATATATATATATATATATATATATTATCATCCACAGAAAGACTTTTGTATCACAACACATCAATGTGGCCAGACACGCAGGACGCTTCAAGCTCAAATTGAAACCCACCCAACTTTACGTTAGACTTAGTATCATACCACTCAGCCACTAGTTGACATACGTCAGCTTGGGAATTATCAGACATTATTGATTATATTTTTCCTTACCGGATACCAGAGTGCTTAATTCATAGAAAGAGCTTTGCATTACGCAAGTGGTAGACATTAATTCCTTCGCCAGAGTGCTCAACCCCGCGGTGCGAGGCGGGGCGTATATATTGTCATCCACAGACAGACAGTTTTGCAGTATCTCAACTTATCAGTGTGGCTAGACGCGCAGGATGCTTCAAGATGGGTTTGAAACCCGCCCAACTTTCCGTACGAGCTGGATATGACACAAGGTCGATTTTTAGGCGGAGTTTAACAGTTTTGTATTCGGAATTTTTATTCTCTTCAACCGTCTACTATCCTAATGTTATAGATCCCAGTTTTCCCACTTATTTACCCATAGCTGGAGGGAGAATATTTGGATTCATACCTTTCCCAAAGTTATTTGCGCTATGGGAAATGAGTACGGCTTCATTCAAAATTTGAACTTAGAACACCATGTTGATTTCCTACTACGGTAACCATTATATCACACATACCTTATATATATATATATATATATATATATATATATATGAAAGTAAATATGGATTTAAATCCGACAGAATGATGGTAGCAGTAAAAACATAATCCAAATAGGTGAATATATTATGATGTAAAGTCGACGTTCACGTTTCGGTTTCAGTAACCATCATCAGCACTTGGATATTAAAATAGTTCACATAGCGATGGATACTTGCTGAAATGACAGGAGCAAATGAGAAATATACAACGAAAAGATACATTAACGTGCACATAGCGTTCATAATTCAAAAGTCTTAAGAACGTGTCTGGCACGTGGAAAAATATTTGAAAATGTTGGATTTCCCGTGTGTGTGTGCGTGTGTGTGTGTGTTTGAGTAGCAGAAGTAATATCTCTATCATTTCATTTACCATAACAATATGGAATGTTGAACGGTTATGTGTTTGAGTTAGAAGTTTGTTTAAACAACGATGGCTATGTTGTGATATCCCGTGGTCGTTTCACTCACCATATTCATTGCCGAGTTATCATTTATTCTGCGGATGTTTCATTAAACTCACTCACTCAGAAAAAATATTTTCGCGGAGAAAGATGCACTTAACTATCGCTATTTAATTAGAGAACTTGATTTCTGGAATAAGAAATGAACTTTAGGAAGCTGATCGATGAGATTTCATCCCCGGATTGAATATCAATAATTTGTACTCATTTATATGGTTTCAAGTATTCTTTTTTTAATAGTAATAATTTGCGAGCAATTGCGTGTATTGAATACTCATTTGTTAACATACAGAGAACGGCGTCCAACCCTGATAGTTTTGGTTTGGTTTCTTTGTTTAATGGCATATCAACCTTTGTTGGTTATTTGATGCCAAAGCCATTCTCCTAGAAGAATAGTAGTGGCACTATTTAACACATAGCTGGGAGGATAAGAGGGTTCATACCTTTCGCAAGGGTATTTGCTCGAAATTGAACGCAATAGCGCGACTGGAGTATGAACTCGCTAATACGATTCCGCAGTCCATCACTTTAACCATTACACCACGAGGACACCCCCCGTATATAGTTTCAGTATTATTATCTCATCCAAATACTTTTCTAGTGGTTATTTTGTTTCAAGTAAGTACTCGTATTTAATGATAAATTATTTGTTTTTACATTTAGTTTGAAGTATTTTTATCAAAAATAAATAATTTACACACAGTTATATGGTTTCAAGTATTCCTATCAAATACTAATAATTTGCATAAGTTAGGAATCAATGTTTTTTCTTCACATTTTTTGCTGAATTTAAATACTTATATAAGTTTATTCGTTTCATCTTGAATATTAAAATTCAAAATAATAGACGACTTATGTTGTTCAGGCACGAAAGCCTTTATTCCCTGGCAAAATTTTCATAACAATCACTACACAGGGTCGAGAGGAAATATCGTAGATGGTCTTAGAACATATATTGCTACATCACCCCCCCCCCCATAAACATGCTGTATAACGACTGTCGTCCAAATCTCAATTTCTCTCTTTCAATTTCAAACCTCAACTGCCTAAATCTTAATTCTTAACCGACTCTATGCAAATTCCCAATCCCCTCGTCCAAATCTCCGGGATGACGTCACCTTATCATACATTACGTCATATCATTACCTGCCCACACGTCTCCATCTTTCATTATATTTTTATTTCCCCTCAATTAAACTCTACGACACAACGTAAATGTATTTTATTTTACTTTTGATTTCCGGTGCTAGATGATAGTTGTCAGTTTCATGACTTCGCGTACACGCACGCAGCGCCGAGTACAGTTTAACTAAAAGATTCTGAACCCTCACCAAACTTTTGCATTTAAAAAATAATAATTCCTTGAGTGAATACGATATGCTTGCCTATTGCATTCTTGCCTCATACTAAATATCTTCAAATGGCTCTATCTAATCTAGAGATGGGGACCTCGAATAGGTGCTTCCAATCCGGTTTCGAATGGGTCAGACAGATATTACGGCAAGGAATGGGCGCCTCGGGTTGTGTAATGGTTAGCAAGCTAGACTAGCAAATTTTCACGAGTGAGTTCGAGTCTTGTTGGATGCTCCATTTACCACATCTAAGCAAAAGGCTTAGTAAATTACTATTACGGCAAGGAAGAGACAAAGACTCTCTTTAACTCCAGTAGTAGATCCCCAAATGCCATTTAATATCATACCAAGGACATTTTTGTGTTTGGGGTCTTAATATTGAGGTGACTGATAGGCACACAGATATTTTTTCTATCGCTGGAGACAAACTACTTTTTTTCTCTGTTTATGGTATACACGAAAACGTTTTTCTTTTTTTCTTTCTTTTTTTCTTTTTTTTTTTTCTTTTTTTTTTCACTTCACATCTCTTCACACACTGAACGGCGATACTGGTCATTGCATATTCATGAGGTGTGCTCATGCATTATTGATTTTATAACTGAGTCTCAACAATTAAAGCAATTTGCCCGACTCTGAGAAAGAACGAACGCACTTACGGCGTCGGATGCTCAACAAACTCCTATAGCAAAAATGATTAACAACTTGATTATTCCAGTCTGTGGGCAGTGAAGAATAAATAATTATCATTTCAAATCTATTTGTTTTGCCATTTGATGAATTAAAGACAAATTGTACTTGAATTTTAGAATATTTCCCTCTGGAAAGTTAATGATAAAACCTATAATTAAAAGGTAATATCCAAAAAATTTGGAACATTTTTAAAAGGGCACGCAAATAGAACGCATTACATTATTTGCCCCAACCTTTATGTGCAGTAGTATTCTAACAGCCGAACCTCTGATCTGACATTGTTTTTGGTTCAGATAGCTAAACATTAAAGCATGATTTAAGAAGATAATTAACGTTTCATAAAACGTTATATATATATATATATATATATATATATATATATATATATATATATATATATCATCATCATCATGTCGCGCCGCCAGCACGGATATCCCTGACCCTCTCTCACCACTTCTCCCTATCATTCATCGCCTCCGGCAGGTCTTCAGGGTTACATCCTGTGTCCTTACATAGTTGCTGTATGTAAGTTCGTGCTGGTTGTCTTGCTTTTGCACATCCATATGTTGGGGTCCACAGTAGTACATCGCTTATGTTCTGCGTGTCTGGTTCGTCTAACTTGTATAGTTTTCGTGATGGGGGGCAAGTGTCCGTATAGTTGGTGTCTCGTGGGGTGTTGTCGCCAGGACTTGTTCAATACTGCTCTCAACATTTTTGTGTAATTTCCGTCTAGTTTCCTCTCCAGCCGCTTAGTTAGCGTCCATGTGGTGCATCCATATAGCAGTATCGACACAACCGCTGCCTGGAAGAAACTGCGTTTCATTTTATCCGTTAGGTCCGACTTCCATATGATGGAGAGCCTATCGATAGCTGTCCATGCCTTCGTCAGTCGTGTGTGGATGTCTTTTTCGGTTGATGAGACGCTACTTACATATATATATATATATATATAAATGCACACCCAGATATATGAATATATATATACACACTCGTGCATAAATCACTTAAAAACTTTTCTCTTAAAACAAGAAAATGATTAAAACACACACACACACACACACACACACACAAAGTAGCAGCTATAAGGCCACCAACCACCCATCACG
The DNA here is from genome assembly GCA_963585895.1 of Sepioteuthis lessoniana. Lineage (NCBI taxonomy): Eukaryota > Metazoa > Mollusca > Cephalopoda > Myopsida > Loliginidae > Sepioteuthis > Sepioteuthis lessoniana. Next base: position 24,834,714 of record OY757939.1, read on the forward strand.
AAAACTATCAAAATTAGTCGAACCAGATACGCGGGATACTGCTGGACAAGTAGGGACGAGCTCGGGAGTAATGTACTCCCTTCATATGGACGAGCAAAGGCAGGACGTCCAGTTCGAACCTACATACAGCTGGTCTGTGCCGATACGGGATGTAGTCCTGAGGACCTGCCGAAAGCAATGGACGATAGGGATGTGTGGTGTAAGACGGTCAGGAATACCTGTGCTGATAGCGTGATATGATGATGATGATATATATATATATATATATATATATATATATATATATATATATATATATATATAACAAGAAAGTGCTTAAATATTTTCTCTCTTAGCCCCACACAGACATGCATAATCACACACACACACACACACACACACACATATATATATATATGTAATTGTTTTTAATGAATTTTTATAGTAAAATTCTTTATTATGTATTTCTATACTAGAATCATTTACAATGTATTCCTATTGTAAGATAATTTACCATGCATCCCAATAGTGAAATAAATAATAATATCAAACAATATCTGTTTCAACGGTATAATTGTTCTACTAGATATAATAAAATACAGGTATTTTTGGTTGAAAATAAAATGAAGTTTTAAAAGAAAATTGTCATATATATCTTTCTCTTTTAATTCTCTATGCTCTGCTGGAACGGTAAAATCCACTTGATGATATATCCTTTGTTTTTCTTGTAAATCAAAACTAGGTGTGGTTTTCTGGCCGAGATTCGCAAATCCGTTTGTACCTCAAAGTTCCAGTAACTTTAATGCGTCTCATTTTCTTGAATAGATTCTAGTTTGTGTAAATACCATTAGTCAGCACAGTCAAATTTTAATCTCTTGCACAGTTCCCAGTCTATAACCTTTCCCAACCAGTCATGCTTTGTCTTATACTCCTTTTGTGCTAGTTTGTGATTAACCGTTTTATCAGTGTCATCTTCACATGCTATTTTGCATATCAATTTGTACTTTCGTATAATTGGTTTAAATGGCGTTGGTTTGCGTTGCTCTTAAAAGAGATTCACTTTCTCATTTATAGTTTTTGTTTGTTAAATATTTTCGGGTCAGTTTAAGTGAATTTTTCTTAGTTTATCGCTTGAAGTATCTATCCATTTGTTTCTCTTCCTAATATTTCTAGTTGCCCAGTCGACTGGGGCTGTAGAATACACCGACTGCACCTCTACTGAGGGGGCCAGACACCTCCCGAACGAGTATACTGGATATGACACTTTACAATCTGATGGTGAGGTTCCAGTAATATTAGAGCTTTGGGGAATGCGGAGTACTTCTTTATTGCCATTGATCCCTGGTCCACTCTGGCCCGGAGTGGTAACACATGATAGGGCCCTATCTATGGATTAAATATAACTAAACTGCGTGCATATGCTAAACTCAATGGTTCGAATTAGGACTGTTTGACTAAACTGAATAGCTTGAAATAGAAATGTTTTTAACAATTAAACTATGAACTAACATTTAAACTGCGTACTTATGCAAAACTGAATTGTTTGAAATGGAACTGTTTTTGTATGCTAAACTGAATTGTTTGAAATGAAATTGTTTTTGACATTGAAACTGTACTTACGGTAAACTGAATTGTTTGATATAGAACTGTTTTGACATGTAACAGAGTATAAACAAAATCTATACTAAACTGAATTGGTTGAATTAGAACTCTTTGACTAAACTGGTTCGCTAGAAATAGATTGATGACATCAGACACTGCGAGACAAGTTCGAATCGTGGACGAAGTTGATAGCTTTTCACAAAGCACTAATTCTCTTGGGAAAGGTCCAATAATTCACCTTCCAGCTATGGGTAAATAGCTGGGCAGGCTGAGTTCTTTAGCCTTGGTTAGGAAACCAGTCGAGGCAAGGAAAAAATCCTTATTGAAACTTCTTAAACTCTGCTTAATAATTTAATCTCGTGTCACACCTTGCGTGTGCGGAGGGGTTGGTAATACATACTTACATAAATATGTATATATATATATTTATTTATCTATTTTTTTATATATATGCATATATATGTTTGTGTGTGTGTGTGTGTGTGTGTGAGAGAGAGAGAGAGAGAGAGAGAGAAAGAGAGAGAGATTTAAAAGTGTTAATGTTTTTATAAGAATATATTTTTTATGATTTAAGTTAGTCTCTATTTGTTTATTATTTCGTCCAACACATTCTGGCAATATTGCCCGGTGGGCCTTGATAATGTCAGTTCTGCTTTTCCAATAGAGTTAAATAACCACATCTTTTTACTGAAGGAAGTATTTCCTTTTTTTCAATCACATTTAATATTCCAAGAATGTATGTACATGAATAGGGAAGTGGATAAAATAATTTTAAATCATATAATAAAAGTACTCTCATGGAAGTTTTTCTATATATCTATCTATTCAGATAAATCTATATATCCAGTCCGGGAGACCGGGGTTCAATCCCAGTCAAGTCATACGAAAGACTTAAAAAATGGTACTTGATAGCTCCTTGTTTAACACTCAGCATTATAAGGTACGTATCAAGGGTAAAAAGGAGTAATCCAGGGAAAGGAGTGGCGCCGTCTTCTACACCTCGGTGTAGTAGCTATTGAAAAGGGAGCCTTCGGGTCGACCTCGACTACAGTCGCCAACTTATTTATCTATTCAGATAAACCTATATATCCAGTCTTTCTATCTATCTATCTATCTATCTACAATTTGTTTTTATTTGAAAGCAGCCAAAAAGTTTTTAAAAAATATCTCTAATGATAATTGATGGTTGCTTGTCTCTAAACTTTAACAACATTTAAAAAGAAAAGAACATCTATTGTGTAATGAATATTTTTAAACACACGATACTCTTTTAACGTGAAAATATTTTATTTTCTTTGAGAAAAAAGTGTTCGTATGAGGAGGAGTTCAATGATTATGTTTTAAAGAAAAAGATATTAACATAATTTTACGTGATCCTATTTACCCATCCCCTCCGCTCGGGCAGGATATGACACAAGGTCAATTTTTAAAGCGGAGTTTAGCAGGTTTGAATTCAGAGTTTTCCTTCTCCTAGACTAGTTGCCTCACCAAGGCTGAAGAACCTAGTCTGCCCAACTATTTTACGTGATAAACTGAACTGGGATTTAAGTATTGTTTCAACCCTGTAGACATTTTACCGAAAACTGAAAAAAATTCATTAATTTTTGGTAAGTATCCAAGCCGTCTCCGATTAGGAGGATGTGACACAAAGTCAGTTTTTAAGCAGAGTGAATCTGGTTTAAATGAAACCTTTATTTCTTCTCTACTGGCGGGCTTAGAATAACCTTTATCGTCGCAAGAAATAGAATGTGAGATCTAAGCTCTTATCCTGGACGAGATTTCACATCAATATCCTAAAGAATTGCATGTATATATCAGTTTTCACTCTAGGTGTGGGTATATAAAGGAGCAGCCTGGAATCTTAAGCCTGTGTTATGCAACCAATCCAGGAGAAGGAAAACACTTAATGAAACACTTATTGTCGAAGGAAATCGAATCGGTAATAAGAGTTCGAATCCTGGATGAGGCTGTTTGTATTTCACTTCGCTCTGATACCACTGCAAAAGGCATGAATCTATCCGTCCACCTCTGCAGCAATGATAATATCCGCATTTAGTTATGTTCATCCGTCTTGTGATTCTGAATATTAGATTTATGGAAATGTTTTAACAGAATTATCTGGTTTACACTAAAAAGGCTTTTTTTCCTCATCCTAAAATCCTTGTTGGATGGATCAAGAATTTTAAAAATGAAATTTCACATTGCTGTTTGGAAATAGTGCCAAAAACGCCTATGATAAAAATCCTTTTGACAGAGTTTACTGGGACTGTAGAATACACCGACTGCATCTTTGCAGAGGGGTTAGACTCCCCCGACAAGTGTCCTGGTTATGACACTAAACAATCTGATTGTGAGGCTCTAATAATGCTGCAGCTTTGCCATCGCTCCCGGGTTCACTTTGGCCCAGTGTGGTAGCACCTGATAGGTTCATATCTATGGTTCAAATACAATTACAGTTTATTTTGACATTTAAACTGAGTACAAACGAATGACTTATGCTAAACTGAATTGTTTGAAATAAAACTGTTTAATCATTTAACTGTGTATAAACGAATGAATGTTGTTTATTTGGATTGTTAGTTACGCATAGCAATAACTGGAACCATAAAACTTTGTTGACTTATGATAAATTGAATTGCTTAAAATAGAACTGCTTGATCATATAACAGTGTGTAAACGAGTGATTGATGTTTAATTGAATTATTAGTGCTATATAGCAATACTTGTAACGATCTAATTTTGTTGACATGTTAAATTGAATTATTTGAAATTGATCATTTAACTGTGTGTAAAAAAAGGACTGATGTTTAACTGAATTGTGTTGCATGTCAGTACTTGAAAACATTTAACTGTGTGGAAACAAATGATTAATAGTAAATAGAATTATTCGTATCGGATAGAAATAAGAGACACCATTTAACTGTGTGCAAAACAAAACCAAAAAAAGAGCTCAGGCCCGTTTAAAAATGTTATCTACAAAATGTGTTCAGTTAGTTAGTTGTTTGGGTTTTATGGCATATCAATCCTTGTAGGTTATTTAACGCCAAATCCACTTTTATGTATATAATCAGTTCTATTTCAAGGACACAGTTTAAATATAAGTACAGTTTGATCGTGAAAAACATTTTTATTCCAAGCTATTCAGTTTAGTAAAGCAGTTCTAATTCAGCTAATTCAGTTCAGCATAATATGTCTGCATTCCTGGATTTTGTGGGTATGTGGAGTACCACATATTCACCATCACCCTTAGGTCTACACTAACCCCGATTTGTAATACCTGTCAGAGTCCCATCAATGAGTCAAATAGAACTGTTTGAATATTTGATACCTTTGAAACAATTTAACTATGTGCAAACAAATTATTAATTCTAAATTGAATTGTTTGTATTAAATAGAAATACTCGAAACGATTTAAACTGTGTATAAATAAAGCTGATAGTGTTAGATAGACATTCTTGAAACCATTTAACTGTGTGCAAACAATAAATACTAATATTTGAAAATATTTAACTATGTGCAAATAAATGAGCTCTGTTTCGTTTAAAAAATAATGTTACCTACAAACTATTTGCTTAAAAATCATATTTATGTATGAACAGGGTTTGGCATTAAATAAGCATTAAGGGTTGATATGCCACAAAACTAATTGCGTTTCATTTCTTTCTCTACATAACACACTCGCTGTACTGCTGCTGCTGCTACTCTTCTTCTTCTTCCTCTTCTTCTTCTTCGTGTTATTATTTTTTAATCCTTTCAGAGTTTTTCACACAAGCGTTAAGTGATGTTGTCTCACAGAAGTTTGAGTGACAGTAAGTCTTCTCAATTCTCCAGGACTCTTCTCAGTATTCTGGCCGATCTTAATAATGCCGTGGTTGGGATGGTCTCTTCTTGTCCTCTTATTTACAAGTCTTCCAGTCCCTTTATCAATCTTTTGGGTATTGTTCCAAGTGCACCAACCACTATTGGAATCACCACCACCTTTTAGTTCTGTTTTCTTTTTTAATTTTCTAGCAAGGTCTAGATAATCATCCTTCATTTCGCTGTCTTTTATTTTCACTCTCTAGTCGGCCGGAACGGCAAAGTCCACTATTCGGCAGGTTCTCTTTTCTTTTTCTTCTTCTTTTTTTTTTTTTGCTACCACTAGATCTGGTCTTCTAGCTGAAATTAGGTTATTCGTATGTGCCTCAAAGTCCTAGAAAAGTTTGCTCAAAGCATTCTCCGGGACGGATTCTGGGTTGTACATATACCACTTGTTCGTATGGTCAAATTAAAATTTCTTGCACAACTCCCAGTGGATTACTTTTTACACCCAATCATGTCTAGCCTCATACTCTTTTTGTGGTGGTTTTGCTGTATTCGCTAATTATATAATTAATCGTTTCGTCTCTATCACCACATAACCTACATCTGCTACTTTGTTGCGTTGTTTTGTACTGCTATTAGAAGATATGCAGTTTCTCTTTTAATGTTTCATTTTCCTAGCCATGTTCAAGTCTTCTCGTGTGAGATTTGGCTTGTTTGTCGGTTGAAACGTCCATACAGTTGTTTGTCTCCAATTTTTTTTCTAGTTATTGTTATTCAGTTGATTCTTGTATAGTTTGTGTTGTTCCAGTTTGCTATTATCTGTCTTTCTTCGTTTATTTCTGTGTTGTCTTCAATTCTGTTGTATCTTTTTCCTCCTTCTTTTCTTGACGCATATTGTCTGTCTATATCATCTCTGAAATGTAATACTTTATGCCCTATCATGAGTTTCTTTGTTCTCTGGTTCATTTGTTGAAGAATGGTCCCGAGTATCTTACAAGGGTTGTAACATACCCATGATACGGATATGTGAAACGTACATGGAATGTTCATACTCATATATATATATAGAACATAGGAATCCCGAAACACGACATTCACGAAATTGGTTCAGGTACGAAACTTTTGATCACCTTTTTGAGTTTAAAGGTTTTTCGACATGAGGAGAGAGAGAGACACAATCTTTCTATGCTGACTGCTTTTACATCGTCAGCTCTCAACCCAACCAACGCGCGGCGCCCGTAGTGCACAAAGTCGTCTGGCCTCGCCCAGCTCTGAAAGTCAACCTTCTTCTTCCGAGGAGGGAACTCAACTAACCAAATACCCTGGTCCTAATTCCTATCAGGGATTTTTATTTTGACATCTCTGAATGACACATCCTCTCCGCGCGCGCGTGAACACCTGCGTTAATGTTGCACCTAACTAACCCATGCGCTAAGCGTAAGGTTCTCAGCCTAACTAAACCGAAAGGCAAGATATATAAAACGAAATCCCTCGGCAATTATATTACAGTTGCAGCCCAGGCATTTATCCTTTTGATAAGATTTCTGCTATATAGGTTGGTTTCGAGTAGTTTTCTTTTTCTCCTCAGGTATTCTTTTTCTATTTTTTCCCGCTTGTTTGATGGTGTCCAATATTCCCAAGCTGTTACTTTCCTTTTTTCTTGGTGTTCTGATTTTTTGCTGATTCGGTAGATCTATTCCTTCCGTCTTTTGCTGTCTTCCACTTTTCATTATTAGCATGGCACATTTTCATGCCAAATTGGATCCCTCTATAGTCAATGTAAACCTTTACCGCCCGTAGTTTGGTTTCTATTTTTTTCATTATTGGCAAACACTTTGATGTCGTCCATGTACATTCGGTGATTAATTTTTTTCTTGCGATTTATGAAGTTTATATCCGCCAGTTCATTTTCTATGTATGTGACACACTGGAATCATCACTATTACAAAAATAATAATGATTGTGCATCTCCCTGCAAGATTCCTCTCTGATTTTTATCTCACCTTAGCTTTTTCCTCCTGCTGTCACTTCCACTTTCCAGTTTTTCATGGTTTTCTCGATAAATTTCATGACTTCGTCGATATTTTGTTCATTGTGAAACAATCTATTATCAAGGTTTGCGAGATCATATCGAATGCTTTATTATAATCAATCCTAATCAAAGCTAAATTTTTCCTTCTCAATTTGCTGTCCTTGAGGATGAATTGATTAATGTGTTGTAGATCTCCTTTTCCTCTTGTTCCTACCTGATTTGTGCCGCTATAATTTTCCACATCATCGTTAGGTACGTTATGTGTCAGTAATTGTTTTGGGTTGTTTCTTTTTGGGGGTCTTTTTGGATCAGGAGGGTCTTTCTTTGGTCATCCATTCCAGTATGTCTATTTCTTGTAAGAATCTATTCACTTCAATAGCCAGTCTGTGGTGGATGAAAGTAAATTTTTTAAATCAGTATCCATGTATATCATGGCCTGGCATTTTCAAATCCTGTACTTTTTTGTGCATTGCTCTGAGTGAATCGAGGTGTATTTTCGCCTTAAGACCTTCTTTAAGTCCTTGTAACTTTTTTTTCCATGTTGTTTATTCATTCGGCTTTTCTGTTGTGATCTCTTCATTCCCATATTTTGTTTCAAAAAATTTTTTTCCTTGTCATTCGATCGTTGGTATTTCTTGCATTTTCCCCAATTTGCTGGTAGACTTTTTTTCGTTGTTTTGAACTCTTCTGTTTTTGTTTTTTCTCTATTGCTTTACTTTGTCTCGGTATCTTTTTAGTCGTCCTTCTTTCACCAGTAACTTCTGACTTTTCCTCGCGTTGTATTGTTTGTTTTTACTTGCGTCGCTTTTTTTTCTTTTCATCCGAACATATTCCAGCATTTTGCCTCTATCTTATAATCTATGCTTATAGTCGTTGATTTCTGATCTGTATTTCCAGTCTAATTTCCAATCCAAGTTTTGAGTTTCTGTTCGTGTTCTTTAGGGGAACACCGTTTTTTTCAAATACTAATCTTGTTTCAGCATGGATTAGTTGGCTTGATTCCGTGATGTTGTTTTTTTAGATATGCGTTAATAATTTTTTTTCAGTTTTAGCCTTATTATTGTTCTTCCTTGCGAGTTTTTCATACTAGCGTTATTTGATGGTATTTCACTGAAGTCTGACTTACAGGAAGTTTTCTCAGGTCTCCAGGACTCTTCTTAGTATTCTGGTCGATCTCAATCATGCTGTGGTTTAGATACTCTCCACTCGTCCTTTTATTTCCAATTTATCTTGTCCTTGTACCAGTCCTTTAGTGACTGTACCAAGATCATCAATTACAATTGATACAAACGTCACTTTCATTTTCCACAGTTTTTTCAATTCCCAAGGAAGGTTCACTATTATTATTATGATCATTTACTCCTGGAGAGTTTTTTACATCAGTGTTATCTGATGGTTTCTCACTGGAGTTTGTGTGACAGCAAGTCTCCTCAAGTCTCCATGACTCTTCTCAGTATTCTGGCCGTACTCATCAAGTCCTCCAAACCATTTAATAGCCCTTTAGTTACTCTACCAAATGCTCTAATCAGGATTGGTATAATCGTCACCTTCATGTTCCATAGCTTTTTCAATTCCATAGCAAAACCGCGGTACTTATTCTACTTTTCACTTTCTTTCAGTTTATTATTATTATTATTATTTACTCGTTAGAGTTTTTCACACCAGCGTTAGCTGATGGTTTCTCACTGGAGTTTGAGTGAAAGCCAGTCTCCTCAAGTCTCCAGGACTCTTCTCAGTATTCTGGCCGTCCTCAATAATGTGGTTGTTAGGATGGTCTCCACTCGTCCTCCAACTTCTAAGTCCTTCAGTCCCTTTTGTAATCTTTTAGTTACTCTTCCAAACGCACCAATTACAATTGGTAAAATTGTTACCTTCATGTTCCATAGTTTTTTCAATTCCCTAGCAGGGTCGAGGTACTTATCCTTCTTTTCACATTCCTTCAGTTTTATTCTGAGGTTATTATAATTATAATTATTATTATTATTGATAGATTTTCACACCAGCGTTAGGTGAAGGTTTCTCATTGGAGTTTGAGTGACAGCAAGTCTCCTCAAGTCTCCAGGACTCTTCTCAGTATTCTGGCTGATCTAAAAAATGCTGAAATATATTTTGGTTTCTTGGGCATCTCCGATCTTAAATACTTTCTCACATCAACAAAAAAAAAAAAAGATATAAGAAATTTTTGCACGTAAGATATAAACGCTTAATACAATATATACAGATCAGATTCTCTTCAGTAATTCATCCGATATTTCTTCAAAATGTCCTCTCCAAAACGTTTTCGTACTATTTTTTTTTTCTGAAATGGTCAAATTTAATCTTACATTTTTAACACTAATGCTGTTTTTGATCTGATTAGGCTATTTGTTCCAAAAATATATTACTCTATTTGCAAAATAATAATAATAATAATAATAATAATAATAATAATAATAATAATAATAATAATAATGATAACATCCAGTTGGTTTGAAGACTTAGTTTTTGAAATCTGTCTTGACAGTAAATTTCTACCTCGAGGAGAAATACTGAAAAAATGTCAACCATAATTAAAAATTCCATTATTTTAAAAGTTTCAATTAGATTATCTTTCATTTTTCTTTCTAATAAAGTAGTTAATCCTAATTTCTCTAATCCTACCTAATCTACATATCGAATTGTATGCATAAGAAACGACAATAAAATCAATATTTTGAATTTTGTTGAAAATGACTACTACGTATATGAATAGCAATCAGGAAGAGTATTAAAAAGTTTCATATCGGCGAAAACCTACTAATAAGTAATGTATCGCATACTACAAATATCATTCAATAAATAAGGTTAAATATTGCCTACATTTTAGGCAAAAGAAATGGACTATTTAAAGTTGCTCCTGTTTCGAGGAAATTAATAGTGATAGGTCTTTTGATATGCCAGAACACTGACAGCATCACCTTCTTTACTGAACGCTTCGCCCACAGCATTTTCTTTTCCTGGAGAGTCAGTATGTTTCTACTCCATGGACTGTTTTTTCGATTCAGTTTCATAATGGCAAACCCTTGTTTAGCCACTTTGTAAACATTTTTTGGCGAAAAGCTGCTTTTCCGTAATCATCTCTAAATTTCTCATTGTTTGCGCTCTACAGCCACCCAAAATTTGATTCCCGACCTCTGTTCAATTTTTGAGCATTTTGAATTGGTTCAAAAGAAGGATTCTTTAGACCATAAAGTAATTTTTACTATCAACAAATTCCAAATAATACTGATTTTATATTTAGAAAAAAATCTTTCTGTAAAAAGAATTTTAAAAAATCCCTTTATTCATTTAATGAAGTTTGAATATTTTGTAGATATCTCAACAAACTTTGTTGACTTATATTTACAAATCATATATCTAATATATATGCAAAAACAGGATTTGGCATTAAATAACCAACTATGTTTGATATGTCATAAAACCAAACCAAACCAAATCAAATAAAACCATACCAAAACGTTTACTCCTGCCACAATCGGTACTACCAGCGCCGATCGGTGTTGGGTGGTATGAACTCGATGGAAATCGCGTGGTATTTGTGCCAGGTGGTTAAAAGTCGATTAAACTTTTGGCTACAAGGGGCCCTTCCCCCGGGATTTACCTGTTTTGTAGGGTTGAGTTAATTGTTTGGCGTCAGAGACACTCGGATGCCGACGAAGCCAAGAACTTTTGTTCCTACCGTACATGAATCTCGACTTGTGAGCTCTCCTCAATATAAAATAACCTTTTACTGCAGTCTGACTCGGTGGGAAGTCGGATATATACACCATTACATTGCCCAATCGGCTACAGCTGTAGAATACCCCGCCGATGAGTGGATATGACTCTAAAACATCGGATGGTAAGGTTCCAGTAATGCTGGAGCTTTGGGAAATGCAGAGCACCTCATCATTGTCATCGCTCCCAGTTCCACTTTGGCCCGGGGTTGTAACACCTAATAGGGTCCTATCTATGGGTCAAATAGAATTAAACTGCACACTTATGCTAAACTGAATTGTTTGAAATGGAACAGTTTGTGTATGCTAAACAGAATTGATTGAAATAGAACAGTCCTTGTAATTGAAACCGTATTTACACTAAACTGAATTGTTTGAATTAGAACTGTTTGCCTAAACTGAATTGCTTGAAATAGAAATGTTTTTTGACTATTAAACTTTGTACTTAAACTAAACTGAATTATTTGAAATAGAACTGTTTATTTGTAAAAGTATGGATTTGGCATTAAATAGCCTACAAAGGTTGATATACTAACAAGCAAATAAACAACTATAACCATTACAAAACACTCGGCGCTTCAGGGCGATTACATTCTAAGCAGTAATACTCCACCCGAGTCACGTGGAAGTTTATTAAAGGTGCAAGTGTCTTTAAGTAGAAAGAACGGACTGGGTCATCAATGAACTGCTTTTGCAGGTCAGAAAATTGATTTCCTTTTTTTCTTTTTTTATTTCCAGAATATTGGCCTAGGAATCAGGATCAATACGTTTCTGATTTCTTATGTTATTCTTTGTTGAATTTTTTTCTCTTTTTTTTGGGGGGGGGGAGGGGGGTGGATAGTATGAATAAAAAAATCTTTAAAATAGCGTAGCAGCACCAGCAAGTATTTCACCCTCAGAAATAGCTTAAAATTATTCATTTTGCCTTTATACAACCAACAGCAATTTCATCTGCCAGTGAACGTCTGCTCACTTTTTATTACAAGTCACGAAAACGTGACCCACTGCTTGGAAAAGTGAACTATTTTCGTGAAAAGAGTATTGTACTTAGTAAACTGGTTGTTGCATGAATGTGCAAGCGCACGGAGATATCAATTACAAATATAAAGTCGAAGAACCTATAATAATAATAATAATAATAATAATAATAATAATAATAATAATAATAAGAAGAAGAAGAAGAAGAAGAAGAAGAAGAAGAAGAAGAAGAAGAAGAAGAAGAAGGTTAAAAATGGAGACTGCTATACGGTTAGAAATTGTTAACACGCTTGAGGGCGCTAAGAGATTCATACGAACCCTAAGAGTTTGAAAGAAAAAAGGCGAATAATCGCTGGTAGACATTGACAATATACACAAATTCTCTCTTACTTCTAAATGTAACTATTGATAATAGAAAGTTCTTGGTGGGTAAAGGAAGGTAAAGGCTTAGAACGAGAAAAAAATCAGTTGATTTTTTAGAATTCACAAAAATCGGTTAATTATCAGATAAATGGAATTCTTCATAGATGTAGCCGTGTCAATCCTGTATGATAACACCACTTCGACTCTTAACGAAACACTTGGTCGGTTGTTTGGTGTTTGGTAGCATATCAATCTTTGTGGGTTATTTAATGAAAAATCCTTTTTAAATATATAATTTATCTGCGAATAGCTTGTAAGTAAGTTTGTTTTAAATAAATCTTTAAAGCTCATTTGTTTGTACACAGGTAAGAATACTAAAAACTCTTTAACTAAAAAATACAGTTGTAGTACCATTCAATTGTAGCTGGAAGAATAAAGGATTTCATATGTTTCCTAAGAGTATTTGGTTTGGTTTCTTTGTTTAATGGCACATCAGTCTTCATGGGTTACTCAATGTCAAAACCATATTTGCAGAACGACAGTGATACTTTTTATCCCAAAGCTGGAGGGTTGTAAGGGTTTTCATACCTTTCCAGAGGGTAATTGTCCGAAATTGAACGTAATAGAGCGACTTGGGTTCGAACTCGCTTACTTCGAGGCGGCAGTCAAGCACGTTAGACATTACACCACAGTGACTACTCACTTAACATAAACGTAATAGCGTGACTGGCGAAACAATTTTGGGGAAAATAACCCCGGATTTTTTCTCCTTTAATCAAGATGGTAACATCTTATTAAATAGCAAGCCTATTAAATTTGTAAACCAGTTCATATACCTCGCAGGCAACATCCCATCTACTGAAAGCGACGTCGGCGAACACTTCGGTAATGAATGGTGTGATATTGATAAGTTAATTACCATATCGAAATTCGATCTCTGATAAAATAAGACTGGAATTCTTCTAAGCTGTAACAATGTCAATACTAATCTATGGTTGCACCACTTTGAGTCTGAACGAAATATCAAAAAAAAAAAAAATGCTTAGCGGAACCACTCGAAGACGCTGCGTGCCGTTTTAAACAAATCATGGAAGCAGAACTCCATAAAACAGTAGCTGCGTGGCTATTTACCTCTCATCTCATCAAAGTAAGACAAACAAACCTAACAGGGCACCACTAAGCTTACATTAACTCATGTAAGGTTCTCCGATGGACTCCAGTATATGAAATCACCAGAAAAAAAATGATGTTGATTAGCTCTTTGGGACACCGGATACCGTCTAGAGTACTTGCCGTGAGCGATTACCGCTAAGATCGGATGAAGGAATTCCGATCAGTTCGTGAGCCTTTATGACTATTATAATCATTTATCAACTCCTCTCGAGTTTTTCACTGAGGTCTGAGTGACAGCAAGACTCCTCACGTCTCCAGGACTGTTACCGGTATTCTGCTCGATATATTGTAGCGTGGATGATCTTGATCATGTCTATGTTTTTCAATCCTTCCAATCCATTTAAGAAATTGCCTAGTCGACTGGGGCTGTAGAGAGCACCGATTGCATCTCTGCAGAGGGTTAAGACCCTACCCATAACGAGTGTCCTAGATATGACACTAAACAATCTGTTGGTGAGGTTCCAGTGATGCTAGAGTTTTGGGGAATACGGAGTAACACTTCATTGCCATCTCTCCCAGTTTCACTCGGGCTCGGAGTGGCGGCACCAGATAGGGTGTTATCTATGGGTCAAGTAGAACTAAACTGCGCACTTATGCTACACTGAATTGCTTGAAATAGAACTGTTTTGACATTTAACTGTGTGTAAACAAAAACTTATGCTAACCTGATTTGTTTGATTAGAACTGTTTGACTAAAGTGAATAGCTTGAAATAGAAATGTTTTCGACAATTAAACTGTGTACTTATGCAAAACTGAATTGTTTAAAATAGAACTGTTTATTTATATAAAAATGGGTTTGGCATTAAATAACCTCCAAAGGTTGATATGCCATAAAACCTAAAAAAACCCAACCCAGAACCTTTTGAGACCGTTCCATATGCTCCAACTACAAATAGTATCACCGTCACTTTCATATTCCACAGCTTGTTTATAGTTCTCTGGCAAGGTCCAGTTTTTTGTCCATATTGTCAATTTCTTTTTTTTTTCATTTTGTGATCAGTCAGAATGGCAAAATCCTAAAAAAAATCAAATACTTTCTCCCTTTTTTTTTTTTTTTTTTGGTCTTCTGACTGGGATTAGATTATTCGTTTCTCACCAAATACTAAAGCTAGTCTTCTGGCCGAGATTAGGTAATCTTTTTAATTCAAAATCCAAGAGGATGTTATATGTCTTATTTTACGGGACAGATTCTGGTTTAAACATATACTATTTGTTCGTATGGTCAAATTTCATTCTCTTGCACAATTCCCTGTCGATCATCTTCCCTATCCATTCATATCTGATCTTGTACACCTTTGCTCTACTTCACTTCATTCACTTGATATGAGATTAATCATTTTATCTCTGTCTCTACATAACCTACACATACTATTCTTTTCCGCATTATCGATTTTCGTTTATGTATAATTTGACCTTATGGCGTAGGTGTGTGCTATTATAAGAAGTTTCTCTTTTGAGATTCGCTTTCCGTAGCCATGTCCAGTCTTCGATTGTGCAACCTAACCCCTTTGTCTAATGAAATATTCATTCAGTTGTTTTTCTTTTCATTTGTATTTCCTGATTTTTTATGTTTTTCTGTCTGTTCTTCTTTTGTCTATGTTGCTTTAGGCTAAGATAATTAGCCTTTCTTTCCATTTTTTAATGTTGTCGTCGAGTTCGCGTATTGATGCATCTATGCAATCTTCAATGCATGCAAGTCGTCTACCTCCTAATTTTTTTGACACATACAGTCTGTCTATGTAATCTCTTGAAGGTAATACCTTACACATAGTCATCAACTTTATTGACCTTTGGTTTGTTCGTTTGAATTCTTCTCTTCTTCATTTTCTGAATGGTCCAGAGAACTACTCAGGGGTTTATCACTTTGATGAGTTTAGTTTCCAGAAGTTTTCTTGTCCTTGTGAGATATCATTATTATTATTATCTACTCCTTGAGAGTTTTTCATACTAGCATTTGCTGATGGTTTTTCACTGAAGTTGAGTGACAGCAAGTCTCCTCAAGTCTCCAGGACTCTTCTCAGTATTGTGGCCGTTCTCAATAATGCTGTAGTTTGGATGGTCTCTACTCGTCCTCCAACCGCCAAGTCCTCCAGTCCTTTTAATAGTCATTTAGTTACAAATTATTATTATTATTATTACTTTGAGTGTTTTTCGCACCAGCATTAGCTGATGGTTTTCCACAGGAGTGACAGCAAGTCACCTAATGTCTTCATCATTTTTCTCAGTATTCTGGCCGATCTCAACTGGTCTTCTCTTGTCCATTCATTTCTAAGTCCTCCAGTCCCTTTACTAATCATTTGGGGAAGACACCAACTATACGACCACTTGCCTCCCATCACGAAAACTATACAAGTTAGACGAACCAGACACACAGGACACTGCTGGAGAAGCAAGGACGAACTCATCAGTGATGTACTTCTATGGACCCCCACATATGGCCAAACAAAAGCAGGACGACAAGCTCGAACATACATACAGCAGCTATGTGAATATAAAGGATGTAACCCTGAAGATCTGCCAAAAGCGATGAATGATAGGGAGAAGTGGCCAGGGATATCCGTGCTGGCGACATGACATGATGATGATGATGATGACCAAGTGCACTATATACATTTGGTATTACCACCACCTTCATCTTCCATATTTTTTTCTTACATAATTTGATCGAGGTACTTATCCTTCTTTTCATTTTCTTTTATTCAATCATTTAGTCTTTTCGTGAGTTTTTGATACCAGTGTTAGCTTATAGTATTTAACTGGAGTTTAAGTGACAGCAAGCCTCAGTATTCTGGGAATTCTAGCCGATCATAATAATACTGTTGTCTGGATAGTCTCTTGTTGTTTCCAAGTCTTCCAGTCCCTTTACTTTGGTGAGTGTCCTAAGTGCACCAGCAACAGTTGATATCACCATCATATTCATGTTTCATAATTTGTTTTTTCTTTTTAGCTCTCTTCCCAAGTATAAATACTTAACTCTCTTTTTGCTATCTTTATTTTCGCACTGTCGTCAGCCTGAACAGTAAATCCACTATTCGTCAGGTTCTCTTTTTTTGGTTGATTATTACGAAGTCTGCTCGTCTGGCCTAGATTAAGTGATCCAGTCGCACTATTATGTTCACTTTCAGACTAATACCCTTAGCAAAGCTATGAAATCCCTTTAAAACCATCCAGATTTTGGATAAATAGTATCACTTTGGTTTTACAAGGATGGCTTTGACATTAAGTAATCCACGAAGACTGATATGTCATTTAACAAAAAACCCAAACGAATTTACCTTGGGAAACTTATGAATTCCTTTATTCCTCCAGCTATGAGTAAAATATTACTTCAACTGTCCTTCTGTGTGAAAAAATGCAAGTAGGGAACCTAATCCTGGCTAGAAGACCAGACTTAGTGATAGCTAAGAAAGGAATCACCCAATCCCAGTTAGAAGACTAGACATGGTAGTAATTAAAAAATTTAAAAAGGGAGAAATTATTTGGTTTTTGGTAGATTTGTTAAGATTTCGTGCATTTTCCCACACTTGTGTTACCTGATGGTCTTTCACTGGAGACTGTGTGACAGAAAGTTTCCACAAGTTTCCAGGACTCTTCTCAGTATTCTGATTGACCTTAATAATGCTGTTGTTTGGATGGTCTTGGCAGGTCCCCCGATTATTATTATTATCTTACTCTTTAGAGAGTTTTTCCCACCAGCGTTAGCCAAGAGTTTTTCACTGGAGTTTGAGTGACAGTAGTTGCCTCAAGTCTTCAGGGATTATCATTATTAATATTATTATTATTTACTCGTTAGAGTTTTTCACATCAGCGTTAGAGATATTATTATTACTCATTAGAGTTTTTCACATCAACATTAGCTGATAGTCTTTCACTGGAGATTGACTGACAGCAAGTCTCCTTGAGTCTCCAAGACTCTTCTCAGTATTCTGGCCGTTTTCAATAATGCTGTTGTTTGGATGATCTCCACTCGGCCGCCAACTTCCAAATCTTCCAAGTCCTTTAATGATCCTTTAGTTACCGTGCTAAAAGCACCAATCACAATTGTTATCATTGTCACTTTCATGTTCCATAGTTTTTTCAATTCTCTAGCAAGGTCGAGGTACTTATCTCTCTTTTCACATTCCTTCAGTTTTATTCTGTGGTCTGCCGGGACAGCAAAGTCGACAATTTTGCAGATTTTCTTTTTTTTTTTTTTGTTGATTATTATAAGGCCTGGTCTTCTGGCCGAGATTAGGTAATCCGTTTGTATATCAAAGTCCCATAGGAGCTTGTGTGTGTCATTTTCTAGGACAGGTGCTGGGTTGTGCATATACCATTTGTTGGCATGGTCAAATTTAAATTTCTTGTACATTTCCCAGTAGATCACCTTGCCCGCCCAGTCGTGTCTAGTCTTTTACTCCTTCTGTGCCAATTTACTGCATTCGCTTATTATGTGATTGATCGTTTCATCTCTGTCACCGCATAGTCTGCATTTGCTATTTTGTTGCGTCTTATCTATCCCTGCTTCGATATGATTGGTTCATATGGCGCTGTTTTGTGCTGCCATTAGGAGAGATTCTGTTTCTCTCTTAAAGTTTACTTTTCTTAGCCATATCCAGGTTTTGTCGTGTGAGATGTTGTTTATTAGTCGTTTAAAACGGCCATGGAGTTGTTTTCCTACTCATTTTTGTTTCCTTATTATTATTATTTTTTTTTACTCCTTGAGAGTTTTTCATACCAGCATTAGCTGATGGTCTTTCACTAAGGTTTGAGTGACAGCAAGTCTCTTCAAGTCTCCAGGACTCTTCTCAGTATTGTGGCCGTTCTCTGTAATGCTGTAGTTTGGATGGTCTCCACTCGTCCGCCAACTTTCAAGTCCTCCAGTCCTTTTAATAATCAATTAGTTACTGTACCAAAACCGCCTATCAGAATTGGTATGATTGTCACCTTCATGTTCCATATTATCATTATTATTATCATTATTTACTCTTTTAGAGTTTTTCAAATCAGTATTAGCTGATGGTTTTTCAATGGAGTTTGAGCGACAGCAAGTTTCCTCCAGTCTTCAGGACTCGTCTCAGGATTCTGGCCGTTCTTAGCAATGCTGTCGTTTGGATAGTCTCTACCCGTCCGCCAACTTCCTAGTCCTCCAGACCTTTTAATAATTCTTTAGTTATTGTGCCTAACGCACCAATCACAATTGGCACAATCGTTACTTTCATGTTCCACAGCTTTTTCAATTCTCTAGCAAGGTACTTCTTTTCACTTTCCTTCAGATTTATTCTGTGGTCCGCCGGGGCAGCAAAGTCCTCAATTTTGCAAATTCTCTTTTTTTTTGTTGATTATTATAAGGTCTGGTCTTCAGGAGTTTATGCGTGTCATTTTCTAGGACAGGTGCTGGGTTGTGCATATACCATTTGTTTGTATGGTCGAATTGAAATTTCTTGCACATTTCCCAGTTGATCACCCCACCGACCCAGTCGTGTCTCGCCTTATACTTCTTCTGTGCTAATTTGCTGCATTCGCTTTTGTGATTGATCATTTCGTCTCTGTCACCGCATAGCCTACATTTACTGTTTTGTTGCGTCTTATCTATTCTCGCTTTGATATGATTTGTTCTTATGGCGTTGTCCTGTACTGCTATTAGGAGGGATTCCATTTCTCTCTTAAAGTTTCCTTTTCTTAGCCAGGTCAAGGTTTTCTGGTGTGAGATGTTGTTTATTAGACGTTTAAAGCAGCTATAGAGTTGTTTTTTCTCCCATTTTTGTTTCCTAGTTGTTGTCATTCTTTCGTCTATCGTGTTGTCTGTATCGTTTCTGACGGTCGTAATTAGTCCTCGTTCGTATTTTTCCGTAGTCTTCGAGCCGTTGTATCGATGCGTCAACGCTGTCTTCGATGCTGGCAAGTCCTCTTCCTCCCTCTTTTCTAGATGCATATAGTCTGTCAACGTCGTCTCTGGGGTGTAATGCCTTATGCTTGGTCATTAGTTTTCTTGTTCTTTGGTCCATTTGTTAAAGTTCCTCTGTGGTCCACTTGAGAAAGGGTCCCAGATATCTGACTAGGGGCATAGCCCAAGTATTTATTCCTTTGATGAGGTTTCTGCTGGAGAGTTTTGTCTCGAATAGTTTTCGTGTTCTCCTGAGATATTCTTTTCGGATCGTGTCTTTCATTTGCACTTGTTTGATGGTGTCAGCCTCCAAGATACCCAAGTATCTGTAGGTTTCATTTTCTTCGGGCGTTCAAATTTTGTCGTGATTTAGTAGTTCCATTCCGTCAGTCATATTTCGTTTGCCACTTTTCATGAGAAGCTTGGCGCATTTTCCTATACCAAATTCCATTCCTATGTCCTGATTGTATATTCTATCCGCGTATATGAGAGTTTCCAGTTCTTTTACATTTTTTGCAAATAATTTAATATCATCCATGTACATTAGGTGGTTTATCTTCTCTTGCGATCTGCTGAGTTTGTATCCGGCTGTACATTTGCTGAGTATGTGGTTCATTAGCATCATGGCTATTATGAATAGTAAGGATGATTGTGCATCTCTTTGCAAAATCCCTCTTTTGTTTCAGCTATGCTTCTTCCTCCTGCTGTCATCTCCACTTTCCAGGTTTGCATGGTCTGTTCGATGAAGTTTATGACTTCATGTGATATTTTGTACATTTTTAGACAGTGTAGTATCCAGCTTTGTGGGACCATATCATTAGCCTTTTTGTAGTCAATCCAGGCCATAGCTCGATTTTTCCGTCTTGTCTTGCTCTCATTTAGGATGTGTTGATCTATGTCGAGTAATTCTGTTGTGCCTCTGGACCCTTTGCGGCATCCTTTCTGTTCGTCAGGGAACAATCCAAGGCTTGTTAGCGAGTTGTAGATATTTTCCCTTATTTGTGCTGTTAGTATTTTCCACATCATTAGTAGGCAGGTTATAGATCTGTAATTGCTTGGAGTAGTTCCTTTGTTAGGGTCCTTTTGGATTAATGTAGTCTTTCCTTTGGTCATCCATTCAGGTACTTGCGAGCCTTGTAAGCATCTGCTCATTTCTAGTGCTAGTCTGCCGTGAATGGAGGTGAATTTCTTGAACCAGAAGCCATGTATTCCATCATGGCCTGGCGCTTTCCAGTTTGATATTCTTTTTAGTGTTGTTTTGAGTGAGTCGATGTGTATTTCTATTTTGGGGCCTTCTTCAAGTCCCTCTAGTTCTCTTGTGATATTGTTTATCCATTCAGCATTTCCGTTATGTTTCATTGGTTGCCATATTTTTGTCCAAAATCGTTCGGTTTCTTTTATATCCGGTTGTTGGTATGTTTTCGTGTCACTCCCTCCCAATTCTTCATAGAATTTTCTTTAGTTGTTTTAGAAAGTCCTGTTATGTCTGTATTGTTTTACCTTTTGTCGATATCTCTTTAATCTTCCTATTTTGGCCAGTACTTTCTGGTTTATTTCCTCAAGTTTTACTGTTATTCTTCCCCATGTTGCCTGTTCCCTTTCCCCGCTTATTTCAGCGCCTCACTTTCATTCGGGCTTGTTTTCGTATTTTTTTAAAATTTGCGTTTACAGTCGAATTTCCCATCCCGATTTTGACTGTTTCTTCGTGATTTTTGAGGGGGTCCGAATTTTCTCACAAACTAATTTTGCTCCTGCATAGATTAGTTCTTTTAACTCGGTTATATTATTCGTCGGTTTGTAAGGTACTATTTACCAACCCCTCCGCTCGGGCAGGATATGACACAAGGTCAATTTTTAAGCGGAGTTTAACAGGTTTGAATTCAGAGTTTTCCTTCTCCTAGACTAGTTGCCTCAACAAGGCTGAAGAACCTAGTCCGTCCTACTATTTACCCATAGCTGGAGGGAGAATAAGGGGGTTCATACCTTTCCCAAGGGTATTTGCCCGAAAGTGAACATAATAGCGCGACTGGAGTACGAACTCGCGTACTACGATTCCGCAGATCATCGCTTTAACCATTACACCACGTGGACACCCGGTTTGTAAGGTAGTATGTGATTTATGTTATTCGTTTCTATCTTAAGTGCTTTCCATTCTATGTTTCTTAATGAAGGTAGTATAGTCTTTTCATTACTCATGATTCTCTTTACATTTTCTAGATTTACCTTTTGTTCTTGTGATAGTGTTTCTTCCTGGTTGTTTGGTAGTATATCGTTTGGGGCTGTGGTGTTTTCATTTGCCGAGGTTTGCAGTTCTTTTGCGTTGGATTGTTTTTGTTTGACACTACCTGATGTGTCTGGTACTGTATTATAGTTTTGTTTCAGTGTTTTTTGATTGATTTCTAGTAATTCAAGGTCAGAAAACCAACACTTCTTAATTATTGTCCTAACTTGATCGGCTAGCCTTTGGCTAGTTGTCTGAAATGCCGAACGTTCTTGCCAGATCTCTAAAATTCTTTTCCTGTATCGTCTTTGTGAAGGGTTGCTCCTGAAATGGCATTCTCTTCCTTTGTCCATGTTTTATGTTTAGGTCTCTGATCATTGTGGTTTGTTACGTCGTCGTTTAGGTACCTGAAAAAAGAGCAGCTAACATTCGTAGGATGACGATCGGGTCTCCAATGTTGGCTATCAGGAGAGAACCTGCCGATCATGACACCCAGGATTGTTGCTTGAGTCCCACGTGTAATATTGTGATTTGACATTCTTATCATGGGTGGTATAATGTGGCTATACCAGGCCCAGGGGTTGTTTATGATCTGCGCACCTGACACAGATGAGACTAAGAACAGCTATGATGGCTGGTAATGAACAACGGGCCACAAAAAACAAACTTTCCCGTCAAGTTTTTAACTTAGTTAAAGTCCAAGACTATCATATTGTTAAGAGTTTTCCTTTCCCGTTCTATTTTTGTTCCTACTTTACTTGTGTTTATTTTCAAACCAGTATTCTGAAATTTGGTACTATCACGTGTTATGATTCTATATTTTTACTAAAATAGAATTTCGTCGTCCAACAGTGAAGCTTTTCCTGAAATAATTATTCTCAGATTATTAGTAAATTGATTCTTCATTTAAAGCAGATAATATACAGCAGAGATTTTTTACTACAGAACGTTGAATAAAAAAAAATCAAATATGCACTTTTTAAATGAAAAGTTTAGTAGAATAAAATTACTAACATCTTTGAAAGACTTTTGGAAACGGATGACTTCTTACTTTGGTTCCTTTTAACAAATGCTCGCTAGAATTATTTCTAATTTATCATTATTATTATTATATAAACAAAATTCTTATCATAACTATATTATTTACCGTCTAGCACATAAACACCCCTATCAAACTTTTCATATAAAGATAATTTTGATTTCAACAAAAGATGCAAGTGTTTAATTATTTCGAGGGAACTGATGACTGAATAATGATACCATGACCTGACGTGACTGAAATGACTGTGTCGGAAATGAGGCAGGAATGGTTTTATTGACTTATCATATAAGGTTGTTCATCTTGTCTTTCTCTGACAATATTTGAATCTACCATAACACAACACTTGATTAAAAAACCCGGTATTCAACTCGATAGTATTACTGAATGTTTTAGAATCCTTAATTGATGGCGCTATATGATTCGAAACATTTAAGTTACATTCTTCAGTTCTGTTTCTATCCTAGATACCATTTTAAGGACTTACAAAGAACAATCGCGAATAATGACGGAGAGAGCGAGCGAGCAAACAAGCGAGAGTGAGAGAGAGAGAGAGAGAGAGAGAGAGAGAGAGAGAGAATGAGACAGACAGACAGACGAATAGACATAGAGTAAGAGACCTTGTATATACTACGAAAAACTGACTTGGTAGATATCATCATCTTGTCGTGCCACCAGCACGGATATCCCTGACTCTCTGTCGCCATTCCTCCCTA
>OY757939.1:24863221-24865721 GCA_963585895.1 Sepioteuthis lessoniana
TCCCAGTTATCCATCGCCCACGGTAGGTCTTCCAGACTATATCCTGTGTCCGCATAGAAGAATTTTAGATAATTTCTTATTGTTCAGCCTACCCTGGCACGTCCATATAAGGAGTCCACTGGGGAACATCACTTACGAGTCCGTCTCCGTTTCTCCAGCAGTGTCCTGCATGTCTGATTTGGATGGTTTTAGAGATAGGATGTAGGTAGCCGTGCAACTGATATTACATTGGATGTTATTTTCAGGATTTGTTCAATATAACTCGTACCATTCTTATATATATATATATATATATATATATATATATATATATATATATATTAGCAGCATTTCTTCGTTGATACAAATTTTATTAAACATAATAGACATTTTATGTCTACATATTTTCTTCTGGATCCGTTCGAATTCCCGTATTACTTTTATCGTATTCGGGGAGAATTGATTTATGTATTGTCCATAGTTGTATGTATCGCTAGTACTTTCTGCCTGACTTTGGGCCATCATCAGGGGAGGATCTATTACAAAAGTGATGTAACTTTTGTTTTAGCATATTACCAATTTGTAAGAGCGTCTTTACCGTTGAAGATTATGGCGTTTGCTTTTAAATGGGTTTCTATAATTAGTGTCAGTAGCTAAAGATATTTAAGTACATTAGCACTAATTTGAAAATTAATTCTATTAGGTGTCGGTTGCATGATTCTAATATATAGAGCTTCGAGAATCTGTAGTTTTTGTTTATTATTTTGATGTTCTAATATTGTTGTGTTGTCGGTGAGAATTTTCCGTAATTGTGTTGTTGGGCATGAATGTTTTTAATAGCTCAGCATTTAAAAAAAACATTCATATTAGAATTCGAACGGATCCAGAAGAAAATATGTTGACATAAAATTTCTATGTTTAATGATATATATATATATATATATATAATGAAACAGAATACTTTGCAATTTTTAAACTCATTTACGTGGTGCAAGTGAAATGAGGTGATTGTTATTGTTAGTTAATGTCTTAACATTTTATTTTTTTAAGATCTGATCATTCATGATCATTTTGCTTGGATCGATGCACACCGTGCATTTGCGACTGCAACGTTCTTTTTAAGACTGGTAAATCTGTAATTGCTACAAAGACAGCTGTTCGGGATTTTTCATGTTACGTTGGAACGATGCTGTTGGGGATTTAAAAAAATCGATATTGCGATTGCTTGAAAATTCCTACCAGGACTGCATCATGCTGACGAAGCATGATATATATATATATATATATATATATATATATATATATATATATATATATATATATATATATAGTGTATTCAATAGGTTTTCAGATTTTTTGTACAGGCATTTAAAATTGGCATTGAGTCTTGAAAATTTAATGTTATTGCTATACATCTTATGAGATGACTAACCAATTTTTATGATTTCAGGTTCAAATGAACAGCTACAGCAGCAATTGGAACACACCCTACTAAAGCCTGATTGTCACAGCTGGTGAATTTCAAAAATGCAATCTGGACGTGAGGACACTTTAGAAGAACGATATGCAAAAAAATTGTGTTTTAAACTTGGAATAAATGCCACAGAAACGTATGGAATGCTTCAGACTGCTTTTCAACCATCTTGCATGAATCGAGCATCAGTTTTTGAGTGGCATAAGAGATTCAAGGAAGGCAGGGAGTCTTTGAGGGATGGAAGGTAAGGAAGTCAATACAGCAGAGCTGATTGTCCAAAAGGTTAGGGTTAGGGTTACTATATTGAGGGTTTAAGGGAGTTCAGGAAGAGATTCCGTCGGAAGAGGCCAGTACTCTTCAAATTGGGTCAGTGGCATTTCCACCAGGACAATGCACCAGTCCACAACTCCATCCTTGTCACAGACTATTTGACCAAGATAGCATCAAGACAGCTCCTCAGCCTCCCTATAGTCCAGACCTTGCTCCCTGTGACTTTTGCTTATTTCCTAAACTCAGAGGCTGTCGTTATGAGACAAATGAGGAGATAAAAGAGGCTGTGACGAAGGTCATTGACACACCCACACAATAGGACTTCCATGGGGCCTTGCCGAAGTTGTTGGAACGGTACAATAAGTGCATTGCAGCTAGAGGAGATTACTTCGAAAGGGACTAGATTTTCATGTGTGAACTATCAATAAAAGTGGCCATACAGAAAAAAGTCTCGAAAATGATCAAATGATCCTCGTACATATATATATATATATATATATATATATATATATATATATATATATATATATATACCGACCCCCTCCGTACTTTCAACAGCTAACGTACAGTATGTATCAATTTAAGCCATAATCATAAGTGAAAAAAATTAGAGGATAGGTGAATGGAGCTACCATTGCCAATTGCAACTCCCCTAATTTCACTCACACCACACAGGTGACAGTTTAAAACGAAGGAGGTATTTTTGCTACTCCTTCCCTCTCTCTCTGTCTGTCTCTCTCTCTGAATGTGTTTCTCCCTCTCTTTTAAATATATACA
>OY757939.1:24870721-24895721 GCA_963585895.1 Sepioteuthis lessoniana
GTTTCTCCAGCAGTGACAGGCATGTGTTGTATAACATATGACGTGGATTTTCGGTTCGTTCCTAGTGACCCCGCGTGCTTTGACAAGCTGTCATGTTGTGATTAGTAAACAGGGAGATGACAGCGCGTCAGGACAGTCGGGTCTACACATGTGTGTAACCGGAAGGAGACCACGTGATGTGAACCACGCGGTCAGATTTAGAGAGAACTGAGAATCGTTAGTCGAGCGAGGGACACGCAGCTGATCAGAGGGTTAGGTCGTCTCAGCCGAACAGGGGCTTGCAAGGAGGTGTAAGCGTTGGCATCCACTGGCTCCCGGAAGAAGATATGGGACAAGATGAAGTCCCCTCTCTGGTATATGTCTCTCCATCTCAACTAACAACAATAAGAATAAAATGAGAGATATATTTTTATAAAGAAGTGTATTTCGTTCGTTCATTATATTTGATTATGTTCTTGGTTGGGTCTATGAGACTCTTCAACACTTGTTTTGTTCGTCTTACTTGGATGGAATATGAGTTGGTTGATGAGTGGTCGTGTAGTTGTCGTTTTATAGGATGTTGTTTCCAGGATTTCTACAAAACAGCATGCAGCATCCTTGTATTGCTCCCCAGCAGCTTTTTCTGCAGGTTTTTTATTAAAGTACAGGTGGGACACTGGTAGCAGTTTGTAGCCCTTTTCCCTCGCCAGTTGTAACTTGTTGATTTTAGTGAAGTTCGCTGAAAAACAATCAACAAACACGTTTAAAGTGCTATTTCTTTGAAAGAATTACAGACAAGTGACATTTGCAGACATCAATAAAAATTGTTGAAAGCTTTTTTGTTGTTGAAATTATGTGTCACTCTCAAGAGAAGTGATACTTTCCAGCCACGTGCCGGACTGTCAATGCCCAATGGCTGACTGGAGGCCGAAAGACCCCCAGTTTCGACTGGGCCGGGTCACCTTCGGGTGGGCGACTGCATTATTGACACCCTTGACCCCCTGAATATCACAGGACCTCTGTCCAGTTTAAGCTATAATTAGCCATCTGTGCCTGGACCCATGCTTGGGTCCATGTCCAGCTAGGCTCATCAGTCTCACGTTGCACGAAGTGGGACGATGACCAACATAGTCCAGCAGGGCCCGAGTCTAGGCTATTGTCCAACCTTCCACTCCCCTACTCCCCTCTATAATCGACCTTCGGGTCATTGACCTTGTGTCAAGTCCTGTTTATTGAGGGGCGGAGACAAATATACACTCTCAAGAAGAGTGAAAATGCTACTCTTTTGATTCAAACAAGTTGTCAAATCCATCTGTCAAGTCAGATGGTATTGGTTACTTAAAATACGAAAGTAAAAAAGTGAAAGAATGTTACGGGTTTTTTGGGTTTGGTTTCTTTGTTTAATGGCATATTTAATGCCTTAGCCTTCCTTGTAGAAGAACTGTAGTGGTACTATTTAATTCATAGCTGGAGATATGGGCGTTCATACCTTTTCCAAGAGTATTTGTCCAAAAATTAACGTAATTGTACAAATGGGGTTCGAACTTACTTACTTTGAGGCTGTAGTCATGCGTGTTAGCCACGATACCGAGGACTAACCCGCTAAATTACAGTATTTCCTATCAGAAAAGATACGTACGTTGCCTAAGAGAAATCAATAACTACCAACAGGTCATAAAAGATTGGTTCAGGCCGATATTTCACTTGTGTGAAAGCAATTCTTGTAAACTTCGATTTTTGTTATCAAAAAGGTTTTTGTGTTTTCAAAGTGCCGGAGAGTGCATCCGAAAAAAAAAGGTACTTGTTTGGCTTGTGTCAGATCGGAAAGATTATCTATTGAGATAACACTTTCCTTTCATTTAATGCCACCTGCTGTAGAGCCATGGTTTTGCAGCTTGTGCATCGAAAGCCATAGTTAGTAACTTCGATCTTTGCTATTCTATGTTTAGATATGACCACTTGCTGAAGTTATATCTGTATACCTCTCAATTTTTTTGCGTTTCTGAATGGGTAAGATATTGAGAGAAAATAAAACTGCCAGAATCTAAAGGGTGGTGACCATTTTGATCTGGTTTAAATTGGTTTGGTTTTATGGCATAAACAACCGTTGTATGTTTTTCAATGCCAAATATTGTTTATGGGAATATCAGACATGCCGGACATTGCTGGAGAAGCAAAGACGAGATCGTAAGTGATGTGCTCCTGTGGACCCCCGCATATGGCCAATCAAAAGCAGGACGACCAGCTCGAACATTCATACAGCAGCTATGTGATGATACGGGATGTAACCCCGAAGACCTGCCGAAGGCGATGAATGATAGGGAGACGTGGAGAGAGAGGGTCAGGGATATCCGTGCTAGCCGCACGTCATGATGATGATGATGATGATGATTAGTAAACACATATAATTGCTAACACTTTTAAACGAGCCTAAGCACAATTTTTTGCTCCAAGTTAACTAGTTTCAATTCTTTCTATCTTAACACTTAAAATTCTATTCAACATTACTCATTCATTTGAATGATTCCAATTATTATGCATCTCTAATAAGCCAATTAAACACCTGTCATTTGTTTATACAGTTAAATGAACAAATAGTTCTATTTCTAACAATTCAGTTTAGAATAAGTTATCAAAGTTAAATGGTTCCAAATATTGCTATGCATCACTAACAATTCAATAAAACATCAGTAATTTATTTACAAGCATTTTAATTATCAAACAGCCCGATTTCTAGCCATTCATTTTTGTATAAGTCCTTTGTTTGCCCACAGTTTGGATGTTAAACAGTTATATTTGACTCATAGATACGACCGTATTAGGTGCTACTACTCGAGGTCGAAGTGGAGCTGAGAGTAAAAACAATGAAGGCGCACTCTTCATTTCTCAAAGCTCTTCAGCTAGAGCCTCGCTATTGAATAGTTTAGAGACATATCAAGGACAGTTGTAGGGGGAGTCTTTCATCTTTGCAGCAATACAGCCGGTGTATTCTACAGCCTCAGCCGACAAGGCAATTTTAATATCGGTTCAAGGTATGTTTGTAATCTGGATATTCTTGATACACCTCTTATTTTGGACCTGTTGACTTTTAGATGTTTATTAAGCATATAATAGTTTTAGTTCCAAGTCAGCATTAAAGATATTTGGCGAAAATCTAACTTACTCACAATGGTCTGCCAGCTTAGTTTACAGTCCATTATAATAACTCGAGAT
Organism: Sepioteuthis lessoniana; assembly: GCA_963585895.1. Lineage (NCBI taxonomy): Eukaryota > Metazoa > Mollusca > Cephalopoda > Myopsida > Loliginidae > Sepioteuthis > Sepioteuthis lessoniana. The sequence goes on from OY757939.1 coordinate 24,873,914, forward strand.
GAATTTACTTATGTTGACTGTTAGTGGATAATTTGGATAAATAATAAAAAAAAAATTATTCAAGTTGACGCAATTTTGTTTTGTGTCGGTGTACCTTTGTGTGAATCAAATTAACAACAGTAAATATGAATACGTAAGTTGGATTGGTAGATTGATTATAAATATATATATATACATACTTACAAATACATCTATATATATATGTATATATATATATATATTTGTAAGTATATATATATATATATATATATATAGAGAGAGAGAGAGAGAGAGATCAGGAATACACTGGAAAATCTAGTTAACGAGCAAGATAAATTAGCACATGAGTAAGAAACTGTTATAGATTGATAGATAGATAAATAGATAGATTAGAAATATATATATATATATATATATATATATATATATATATATATATGTGTGTGTGTGTGTGTGTGTGTGTGCATTTCTGATTTATCTCTATATATATATCTCTCAATCTATATATATATATATATATATATATATATAGAGAGAGAGAGAGAGAGAGAGAGAATGAATACACTGGTATGAATAGATCATGAATATACTGTCAGATAGATGTATGGATAGGAGGGTAGATCAATCATGAAAACACGGGCCTATCTAGCTAGCAAGAAAAATAGATAGATAGAGAGATAGATAGATAGATAGATCAGGAATGCACTCGTAAGTCAAGTAGAAAAAAAAACACGGTTTCTAGCCAAAATCACCGAAGAAGAATTATTTTGCCAACTGGTATCTTGTATTTTTAGAAAACAAGTAATCTACTCTGCATACCAAAACGAATAGCATCAATAAAAATTTGGATATCGAATGAAATATTTTGGAAAACTTCTTTAATTTCATAGTAAAAAAAGCCTCTAAAAATGTATTTTAGAGTAAAAATCAAATTTCATCAAAATGCTCTGTTTATTTTTATACATTTGGCTGACATTCTACCTGGTTCTAATTACAGCAAAATTTTTATGCATTTTTTCTTGTATTTATTTCTACTTGATTTTATTGTAATGAAAAAAAAGATGAGTGAAAATATTATGAATTTATCAATTATTTAGTCATCCTGTCATTTATGTCATATTCACTGATAAATTAACACTGACGACACCATGGCACTCTTGACTCAGTCGGCTGGGTCTGTAGAATACACCGACTGCCACTTTGCGGTGGATTATGATTCACCCAACGAGTGTCGTGATATGACAGAAAACAATCCGATGGTGAAGCTCCAATAATGCTGAGAGCATTGGGGAATGCGGAGCACCCCTTTATTACCATCACTCCCAAGTCCACTCTGGCCTGGAGTGGTAGCACCTGATATGATCCAATCAATAGGCCAAATAGAACTAAACTATGTACTTATGCGTAACAGAATTGTTTGAAATAGAACCGTTTTTGAATGCTAAACTGAATTGTTTGAAACAACTGTTTTGACATTTAACTGTGTGTATTATACTTATTCTAAACTGAACTTTTTTTTATCTTTAAGGGTTTTTTGGACTATTTTCTTCATCTTTATCGTCATTTCCACAACGTTTCGGTCGATATATCCTCCAGCCTTCTTCAGAAGTTCGTCGAACTCGAGAACCTTCACGGAACTTCGAACTACGTCCTTTATTGAATCCACAGGGGTCACCTGTTACTGGTACAAGTGTTAAGTATTCCTGTATTGTTACTCGCCTGCAGTCAGGATTGAACCAGCAACCTGAAGATAATTATCTCCTTAGAAGCTTAGGAAACCAATGCCTATAACAGTTACGCTATGAGTCCTGCTGGACAGTTCAGAGAGAATTTTTTGTGTCTTATGAACTTAATGTTCATACTTGACTAGGATTACAACTATTATGTATGATTTTTAATAGTGTATTCAGATTTTTTCTCATCCAGCCTTTTTAATTATCGGTTGCACTTGTAGTGGATTAAGTTGAAAAAGCTTTCTGGTGTTAATAGCATGTTAGTCATTAGTTGTATTGTAATATAATGGCTGTGGGATTTCGTTTTATATATCCTGCCTTTGGGTTTAGTTAGGCTGAGAACCTTTCGCTTAGCGCATGGTTTAGTTAGGTGCAAACTTGAGCGCAGGTGTTGACGCGCGAGCAGGGAGGATGTGTCGTTCACATATGTCAAAACAAAAATCCCAGGTAGAAGTATGGCCAGGGGATATGAATGACGTCATGCACCGGAAGCGTGCGCGGAGGATTTTGGGGGATTTGAGAAAAGTCAGTTAGTTGAGTTTGCCGGCCGAATGAAGAAATTGAGATTGAGACCTGGGCGAGGCCAGACGAATGTGTGCGCTACGGGCGCCGCACGTAATGGGGGTGGGGGTCAGATGGAAAAGTCAGCATAGAAAGATTGTGCCTCTCTCCTTATGTCGAAAAACCTTTTAACTCAAAGGTTATAAAAAAGTTTCGTACCTGAACTAAGAAATCGTAAGTGTTTTTTGTGTTTCGGGATTCCTATGTTATCTATGTGCGTTATGGACATTATGAACGTTTTGCGTATCGGTATGGATATGTCTATTTCACTTAACCGTATCATGCTATGTTACAGTATCATGAAGCCATCAATCCACCCGCCATCCCGTTTAGCTACCCATTCTTTTACTTGTTAGAATATACGCATTTTTCACCAAACGCTGTTGGAGGCAGGACATTCAAGTCCATTTTAATGGTGTTTTTTGAGAATCTTTTCAGAAAAACTAAAATAGCGCAATTTGTTAAAAGTTTCTTCTTGTGATGCTCCATAACAAGAACGTCTTCACTAAATGCATTAATTCTTTCTTTTAATACATCAGTCTCACAGAGGATCTCTGAACAAAGCTATAAGTAACTGTATTTTTAATTAAAGTTGCTTTATCTACATTGAATAAACTTGATGTAATATCACATTTAAGTAGGGCATACAGAAATGGTAAGTGTAAACATGTGCTTGGGCTCAAGAGTAGACTTCAAACAGAGTATATTTCTGATTCTTTTTGAAGTTCTTTTCTTCGGCTCTTGCAAAAATTAAAAGAGCTTTGTTATTTAGATCATCATATTAGCAAAGGAGAACAAGTATATCAGTATCATCAGTAACAATAATTATTTCTCTTTGAACGACATTATTGACAGCAGTTTTGACAATAAGACACTCGTCACTACTGGCATGAACCCTCTGACACCCTGATTGCTCCAAAAAAGTTGTTGATTTTTCTTATTTGTAAAAAGAACTCTTTTTCATTGTTGGAATCATTTGTACTAGCATCGGGTTGATTTCTCTTCTCAGATGAGTCATGTCTTTTGCTGAAGTTTTCTTACCGTAACTGTCAAACACAATGACAGTTTGGTCTAGTCTGGTTTTATGGCATATCAACCAATGCTGGTTATTCAATGCCAAATCTTGTTTTTAAATATATATAAAATATATTATTTGTTAACATATTTTGAAGATACACACAGTTAAGGGATCAAACAGTTCTATTTCTAACAATTCAACTTAGCATAAGTCATTTGGTTGGATTTGATTTTATAGCATATCAACCATTGTTGGTTATTTGATGCCAAATCCTGTTTTGACACACACATTAAATATATGATTCGTTAACATATTTTGTAGATACAAACAGTTAAGTGCTTAAACAGTTCTATTTCTAACAATTCAATTTAGTATAAGTCATTTGGTTAGGTTAGCATATCAACAATTGTTGGTCATTTAATGCCAAATCCTGTTTTTACACATATATTGAATATATTATTCGTTAACACATTTCGTAGATACACAATTAATAGATCAAACAGTTCTGTTTCTATCAGTTCAGTTTAGCACAAGTAAAAGTTAAACAATTAAAGTTTAGTCATTTGTTTACATAGAGGTAAATGTTCGAACAGTTCTATTTCAAACAGTTCAATTTATCATAAGCCATTCGTTTTCACAGTTTAAATATCAAACAGTTATTTTTGACCAATAGATAAGACACCATCAACTGTTACTGCTCCAGTTCAGAATAGACCTGGGAGCGTTGGCATTGAAGTGTTACTCCTCATTTCCCAAAGCTCCAGCATTACTGTTTAATATCACATCCAGGACACTCGTTGGTTGTGTTTTATGCCTCTGCAGAGATGCTGTTGGTGTATTCTCCTGACACAGCTGACTGTGCTAACACAATGATACATTTGCTATTAATTTCATCGCCAGAGGCGCCCTGCCTATCATTTGAAATACTTGCGTAATCCATATTGAATATGTATATATTTATATATATATATATATATGATAGATATCTTTGAATGTAAAACCAGGATGCTAAATGATCCAATGTATGAAGGCTCTTCCATCTAAAACGTAGAATTTATTAGTTAGTAGTGTGTATTTTTGGCATAGGGACTGGTTCCAAAGTGCAGTTCTAAGAGTTGCTCGTTTGCAGGTTTGGGAAAATCACTAGAGACAAAAAATGATGCAACTAAACAGTTCCTACTTGACCAGTACAATCAAATTTTCCTCTGTAACTCGCAATGTTAGGCAGGACGTCTCTAGTGGTGTACTTGTTAGCAAGCATGACTTCATGAGTGAGTTCGATTCCCACTGGGTGCCCTATTCATATGCTTTTGCACCACATCTAAGCAAAAACCTTAGTAAATTACATCCAATTATGCTAGGCGTTTGTTGTATCGTAGTAAGGAAGAGATACACAGTGAAATAGAGTTAACTGTTTATTAACTGAAGTGGTACAGTCCAACAAATATTTTAAGTCTCGAACTATTGGTTTTACGTCTGAAGTTGGTCTTACTACTGACAGAGATCTTTCTGTACTTTGTATCTGTCTCTGCCTCCCAGGTCGATTATAGTGGAGATTTAGGGGAAGGTTGGGCACGAGTCGAGGCTCGATCCCTGCTGGACTATGCTGTTCATCGGCCTACTTTGTGCAATGTGGGCCTGATGAGCCGAGCTGGATTTGGACCTAAATCTGAGTCAAGGCATGTATGCCTGATTATAGCTTAAACAGGACATCAAGGTCCAATGCTATAAAAGGGTGATAACGGTCTCAGTGATGCAGCTCGCCCACCTGAAGGTGGCCAGCTGAAGCCGAGGGCCTTTCAGCCTCAAGTCTTCCATGGAGCATTGACTGTCCGGCACGGATGCCAGACAGTCCACTGACAAACCTTTGCACAAAACAGCGATCTTTCAGTTCTGACCGTGCTTTAGAAATACGACGTCTTTTATTCCTCCGAGATACCGGAAGACACGTGGCATATACAACAGCGTTGAAACATTTTTTGTTGGGGAATATGCTTTGCTTCTTTGATAATATTCACATTTGTTTTCGATAAAAGTATTGCTATTAGCTTTTTTTCGCTTGAATTAGTAGCTGAAAACCTCTTGGCTCTCCATAGTCTGGAGAGTCTCAGAGCCAACCTCTTCTGCTTGTTCAACATTTATTGATTCCTGTGCCATATTACTAGAGAAAATACTCCACTGTTACCCGACAGATTTATTGAAGGAGTTTCTTATAAAAAGATAATCAGTATTTTTGTACCACCACAATTCCTCTTCTGTCTTGTTTCAGAAAATCTTTGTTTTGTTTACTAATGTTATAACTGACACAACGGTGCCCGTGGTGTAATTGTTATTGTCGTAGGAAATGGACACGGCGATACGAGTTCAAACCTGGACGAGACTGATTGCATTTCACATAGCACTAATACCCTTGGGATATGTATGAATCTAATTATTCTCCCTCCAGCTATGGGTAAATAGTAGGGCAGACTAGGTTCTTCAGCCTTGGTAAGGCAACTAGTCTAGGAGAAGGAAAACTCTGAATTCAAACCTGTAAAACTCCGCTTAAAAATTGACCTTCTGTCATATCCTGTCCGAGCGGAGGGATTGGTAAATATGTATAACTGACACAAATAAACTGCTGGACAAAGATGATAAAAAGAATTGTATGGGTATGCTTGTTTTGGTTTGGTTTGATTTGTTTTGGTTTCATGGCATATCAACTGTGGTAGGTTATTTAATGCCAAATTTTATTTATTTATAAATATTAAACATATATGACTTATAAACACATTTTGTTAATAACATTATAAACGAGCCTGAAATCATTTTTCTTTGCACACTGTTAAATGGTTTCAAGTATTTCTATCTTATACGAATAATTCTATTTACTATTAATCGTTTGTTTGCACAGTTAAACTAAAAATCCAATTAAACACCAGGCATTTCTTTACACAGTTAAATGATCAAACAGTTCTATTTCTAACAATCCAAAATAGCTTAAGACATTTGTTTGCACTCAATTTAAATGTTGAACAGTTTTATTTGATCCATTGATAGAACCCTATTAGATGCTACCACTCCGAGACAGAGTGGATCTATGAGTAAGGGCAATGAAAGGGTACTCCACATTCCCCAAATCTCCGTGGGTGATTTCCTTTATGTATTATTTGTAAGCAAACTGTAAAGGAGGTATCACTATAGAATATCCCGGGGAAACCTGCTTATTTTCTGTATTTTTGCCTTTCACTATAATCCACATGGAATGAATAACGCTTTCATAGCGAAATTCCAAATCTCTTAGCATTTTTATGAGACTTATTCAGTATAACTATTCTGTTTTAAAATTATGCGTTTTCTGAAAAGTTTTATTGACTCAAGATGTTCGTTGGCGGGTGGGGTTACTTATTATATTTTTCTCCTCAGATATTATTGAGTTCGTGGAACTTTAGTTGATAGGCTACTCTTGTCAACTAAATGTAATGAAATGTTCGTATTAGGCCGGAAATGTTTAGTCACATGTTTGTTAATCAAATGTATATGTGAAAGGAGGCACCAATTGCATGGGTCATTAAAAATAAAACCTAGCGTGGTGTAATGATTAGCGACCTACGTATTATTAGTGAGTTCGATTCTCACTGGGAGTCCTATTCATCTGGCTTTATCTTATCTAAGCTAAGTAAATTACCAAATACAAACGAAGATCAATCTATCAAAGGATTTTTAAAAAGTTAATGGCATATCAATCTTTGTGGGTTATTTAATGACAAAGCCATTCTTGTAGAAGAATGTAAGTCATACAATTTAACCGATGGAGTTTTTTTTTAAGAAAATAAACTTTTCGTTCATTATTTTTAATTCGCCTTGGTAAATAATACTTTTTCAATGCAGATCGTTTGTGATTACTTCCAAAACAGAAATTGCTGGAATATTTGAAATATCTGAAATTGGCAATTCTTTTTTTATCCTTAAAAACAGCAGCAGCAGCAGCAGCAGCTGTTTTTCATTAAGGAATTAGGAATTAGGAATTTCTCGTTTGACATTTCAAAACAGAATTTAAAGAAAAAAGGGAAAGCAGAAAAAATATACTTGCACGTCATATTTGTGACATTGAAGGACATTCAAACGAATTTTTCAAGACAACGGTATCGTGAGTTGTTATCGGGTAAGCTGCGCCTGGTTCTGACACAAGGCCAGGAATATGCAGTATCCAGTAAGATTCCATCTCAGTTAAAGCTATTCACTAAGTTTGGTTTGGCATAAGGCCTGAAGTATGGCGTACACGGCAAGAGTGGAACACACTCATTTTTATTTATCTAATAAACTTTACTAAGTATAAGAGAATACTTAAAGTATGGAGCATTCACAGGAATCAAACCAATGACTAGGTTTAGTTTTTTTCATTTAATGGCATGTAAACCTTCGCGGATTACTTCATGCCAAAGCCATCCTTTATTAGGACAGTAGGGAACTTATGAATAGTTATTTACTAAGCTTAGTAAGCTCAGTTAGGCCTGAAACTCAATGAGAGAAAGGAACAATAAATAAAGTGTTTTTTTTTCTTTATAATAGAGCTATTCATATTCCAGATTTACATTTATGAAAATGAAAAATCTATTCTAATCAGGCAAGCAACCGTATCTTCGTATTTCCTTTACAACTTCAAATCTTACATAATCCAGTCGGATGGGGCTGTAGAATACACTGACTGCATTTCCATTGAGGGGAAAGCCCCACACATCAACGAGTGTCCTAGATATGACATTAAACCATTTGATGGCGAGGAGATATGGGGAATGCGGTTTACCTCTTCATTGCCATTGCTCCCAGGTCCACTCTGACCCGAAGTGGTAACACCTGATAGGGTCCTATCAATGGGTCAAGTAGAACAAACTGTGTTCAAACAAATGACTGATGTTAGATTGTGAATGTTATAAGGCAATACATGAAAACATTTAACTGTGTGCAAAAAAGAGTTCAGGTTCTTTTAAGAATGTTATCTACAAAATGGGTTTACAAATCATATATATATTTGATATATATATATATATATATATATATATATATATATAGGATTTGGCATAAAATGACCTACAATAGTTGATATGCCTTAAAACTTACCCCAACCAAATCAAACAATCAAATTTTACTCTTGAATGGAATTTGTAGTTTTAGAAAAAAATTAGAATTAAAATAATCACACTAGGCTAAGTCTGGTTTACTTAAATGCATTTTTTTTGTTTAACAGTGTATTAGCGTTCGTGATTTTTTAATGTCATTCTACAAGAATGACAGTATTTAATCGATAGCGTTGGGGATAAGTGTTATATACTCATCTACAGCATCATAACGACACAATAATAAAACAAACGCAAGGACAAAGACGCAAGCAGGATAAAAACGCAGGAAGACTTCTTTAACAAAATATATACCTCCCACTTTATTGCCAGGGTTCGAAAGGGTTGCATGTGAGAGGGAGCTGGAGACCGAACATAAACTGTAATATCTGGACCCCACTGTTATGACCGTCACGTTGTGTCTTTCTTGTTCTCCTGATGCTGGGGTTCACTCCATCGGGGTTTCCTAGGGCCCCCTTGGTCGGGTGTGGCCTTCCTTACCACAACTCGTCTCCAACAGTCTGGAATTCTACTGGCAACTGCTTCTTGGACTAAAACTCAACTGAGTTAAAAAAATAATTCAACGCCCACACAATCGCCCACTGGATCTTTGAAATCGAATGTTTAATCGTCATCAAGCGGAAATTACTGTCATGCAGTTCAGAGGTCACTCTCTTCCGGTGCATCAGTCTGTATTGGCACAGTGGGACTTTCACCTTGTCCCATATTATAAGCCTTAATCCGCCCACGCGATCACTTTCGATTACCGGCCATTGGAATGTGTCACTTCCTTCCGGTGCATCACCTTGGAATAGCATTTTTTGGGGCCGGGTCGAAGGTCAAAACATAACATAAGCAGGTTCATGTATTTCTAAGGGTATTTGTCCGAAAGTGAACGTAATAGCGTGACTGAAGTCGAACACACTACAATTTCGAAGTCCAGCACATCAGCCACTAAGCCAAGGAGATTCTTTCTAAGTGTAGAGAGTATAGGGACGCTATGCTCACACACTCCTATTCTTCACTAAAAAATACTGATAAGAAATGTCGATCAAAAAGTTACAAGAATTAGAACAGTTTATATATATTTACATCAGTCTATATATATTTTCCAACTCCTTATCAGTTTATATATATTTACCAACTCAGAGTCTCTGCTCAAGTGATATGGCCTGGTCGTGGAATTGTTCCAACTCGATTAAATTCAGAGTTTTCCTTCTCCAAGCTCATTCTGACCAACTATCTATTTACAGCTGCATTCTTACCTTTTTCAAGGTGGCCCCGTCGGCTGGGGCTGTAGAATACACTGACTGCACTTCTGTAGAGGGGTAATAATCCCCCAACGAGCGTCCCAGATATGACACTAAAGAATTTAATGGTGAGGTTCCAGTAATGCAGGAGCTTTGAGGAATGCGGAGTACTCCTTCATTTCCATTGGTCCCAGGTCCACTCTGGTCCGGAATGGTAGCATCTGATAGGGTCCAAGCTATGGGTCAAATAGAACTAAACTGTACTCCTGCTAAACTGAATTGTTTGAAAAAGAACTAATTTTACCTTTAACTGTGTGTAAATAAATATCTGATGTTTAATTGAATTCTTAGTGATGCATAGCAATATTTGGAACCAATTAACTTTGTTGAATACACTGAATTGCTGGAAATAGAAATGTTTTTAATATTTAAACTGTGTACTTATTCTAAACTGACTTGTTTGAAATAGAACTATTTATGTGTATAAAAATGTATTTGGCTTTAAATAACCTACAAAAGTTGATATTCCATAAGACCAAACCCAACAAAACCAGCGTTTCGCAAGAGTTTTAGCGCTACATTAAATGCAAACAGCCCTGCTCTGGTTTTGAACCTGGATAACCGAGTTTACTACCTAAGGGAATAACCGCTGCACAACGAGTGCTCAATCTCAGAAATTATTTATTAAACAAAGTTAAATCTAGCACAATAGTTCGTTAACCATGAAATCACAAAAAGTGCCCTGTTAATTTTAGATTAATTTCAGTAGAAGTATAGGTCATCCGGTAAGAAGAAGAATTGAGTAGGCGAAGGAAGATGGCAGAAGCCAAACTAGTCTTTTGAGAGAGCGAAATTCGTCGTACGGCTGTCAAGCTGAGAAAAAAATTATCGAAGAATCAAGTCAAGTCAAAATTCGAAAATAGAAAGAACCAGTAATGCATGGTATTCCTGGAAATGCGTCCTGAGTGGATTTCTGTCCTCTGAGCTTTGCTGAATGGCAATGGAAAAGCAAACGCGCTCTTTGATGTCTCTTGAAAGCAAATCAAATTCTTACTCAACGCATTCTAGAATTTTTTTTACGTTTGTTCATTGCATTCTCCTAGCGTTTATAAATACACTCTATTATATTTTTGCATAAGGTCAATGAGATTAAAAAAAAAATCTAATGCGAAATTATAAATTAGAATTCTAAGACTTCTTGTTTCTTAAACAAGATAGTCATGAAACTTCCGACGGTGAATAAAACGACAATATACAAAAAAAAAAAAAAAATTGCAATTCAACAAATATCCATTTGTCCGTCTCTATCACTAAAGCTCTGCCATTTTTGTTTAGATTTCAACCAAACTTTCTGATGATGCCAGATAGGATTTTAAACCATATTCAGTAAAGAATGTTTGATTAGTTTCGTTTTTTTTTCAAAATGGATGGATTACGTACGCCAATAATTCGTTAAGCAATCGAAAAATTTAACACCATCATTTGTGATTTGGTGTTGGGGGGGGGGTCATCGTGATGTCATTGGCTAAAGTACTTGCCTGTGGCCTCAAAGTAAGTAAATTATGGAATTACGTTCTCTTTCGGACTCGTACTTTTGGGAAATTTTTTTAACGCCTTTATCCTCCTGCAATGGGTTAAATAGTGCCACAAATGTTTATCAAGGATTGGTTTAGCATAAAAAAAAAACACGAAGAAAAACAAGAAAAACCAAACCAATTATATGCAGTTAAATACCCGATATTCAATGAGAACTAATGACATTTAAGCTTTAAACAATGATTCCCTCATTAATAAAGATCGACATGAAAAATCCGTTCAATTATATTCTAAGTTAGGTCAATAAGGAAAAAAAAAATAAACGAATTCAAAATTATAAAATAGAATTCTGAAGCAACTAATTTCTTAAAAAAAAACAGAAAAGCCACTGAGTAAAATTACAATATATATATATATATATATATATATATATATATATATATATATATATATATATATATATAAAATTCACCAAATGGCCATTCTTATCACTACGAAACCACCGTTTTAACTCAGATTTCAACCGAACTTTAAGGAATTGTTAGGCTTGTCTGAAAAAAATATTAAACCATATCCTGTTAAGATTTTTTTTCTCTTTCTTGAATAAAAAGATTTTTTTCTCTCTCTGGAATAAAAGGAAAAACTTATGCTAGTAAGATGTTAAGTAATCTCTAAAAGTTACCGCCATGATTTGTGATTAGACATCTCACATTCAAATAGAACTGACATAATATTTTTAATCGTAAAATTAATGGTTAATACAAATACAAATTCACGGACCAGATTAGCATTCTATATCCTCTATGATTGGATTACCATTTTGCTTGCTTTAATTTTTGTGATAATAATGTTTGAAATTTTATAAGTTGAATTAATGAATATAAAACACATTTATTAAAAATTTTCTAATTGACTAAATCTCTGTCCTTTAAAGACAGAGAAAGGTGTACAAAGTGGTATCACACTTTACAATATGTATATAATTCTAAACTATACCCGGACGTTTTGTTCCTACCTTTGATTGCGTGTTTTCTCTTTAAAATGTAAAAAAATATTGAACCCTTTATTTGTTTCCTTTTGTGTTTAAGCGCATGTACTGAGCACATTTTTTAATCAAACAAAGATCAAAGGTTAAATTTGCTATCACTTGCAAAGCACTGTGTTAAATAACTACTTATGTTTTTATAGATTGGATAAATAATTTTATTTTTGTTAGTAAAATTATCAAATAATCTTGCCTGAATACAGATAAAAAACTTTAAAGGTATGAACCTAACAATTCCTGACAGTTTGGGTGTAATCTGAGAAAATTAAACTGTACTTACATTTAAACTGCGTGCTTATGCTAAACGGAACTGTTTGAAATAGAAATGTTTTTGACAATTAAACTGTGTACTCATGCTAAACTGAATACTTTTAAATAGAACTGATAATTTATCTTAAAATGGATTTGGCGTTAAATAACCGACAAAGGTTGATATGCCATAAAACCCAAACAACCAACAATAACAACAACCAAAAGTAATAATGCAATATGAAACGTAGTCTCGTCCAGTATTTGAACCCAAGTCCCCGTCTCCATTTCTTACTATGATAACCGTTACACCATAAGCTCCTCCAGATATTCAGATATTCTTAATAACTAATTACTTGAATCAGAAACTGCAACTAAAATGTGAAGTGAATACTTTATTCTTGATCACTATTCATCTCTTCCGGTTATTCCTTTGAGAAGAACGATTCCCGCGCGAATTAAAATGGTTAACGGGCCAAATTAAAGTTCTTTTCTACGATCACTTTGTTCTTCTCTTTGTTGTCTCCTGTCGCCGGCGATATCTGTCGTGGCGCCATCTTGTTCTCCCGTTCATCAACTCATCTCTCGAGACCCAATACTTTTTTAAAAAAGTTATCACTTGGGTGAATGACAAGACTCCATTTTCATGTGCTCAGAACTTTATTATTACTTCACGACATACATTTTACCGAAGTCGTGGGTATCGGGTGCTAGAGATGGAAATTTTGATAACCTTTCGCTTCGCAAGTCTGTCTGCTGACTTAAGAAACGTTAGAATCGACTTCTAAACTACGATACGTTTAATCACCTGACTTAAGCTACGTCCAATGAAAGCCAACCGTTTGACTTACTCTGAACTGTGAATTACACTAAGTTGACACCTTAACGATTCGAATCATTCAAAACTAATGTACACTACATGACAAATACTCATTTTTTATTCAACATCAGTTAACAATTGTTCGTGAGTTTGATTCTCACTGGGCACCTCTTATTTCTAGGCTTCCATTAAACTAAGATAAGTTGTAATTAGAATTTCTTTTAAAAAATAACATTTTTTTGGTTGGGTTTGGTTTGGTTCCATTGTTAAATGCCATAAAAGAAAGAAAGAAAGAAAGAAAGAAAGAAAGAAAGAAATGCGTGGAAAGGACAAGGCAGAACAAAAGAAAAAATAAAGAAAGAACACGGCAGAAAGAAAGAAAGAAAGAAGTTCGAGTCTCACTGGGTGCCCCATTCATACGGCCTTGTGCCACATCTAAGCAAAAAGCTAAGTAAATTCCAAGCAAGAAGGAGCGAATGGGTATTAGGCAGAAAGAAAGAACTACGAAAAAAGGACTGGGTTAGATGGAACAAGAGAAAGAAAGAATGATGTTCGAGTCCCATTGGGTGCTCAATTCATACTGCCTTGTACCACATCTAAGCAAAAGCTTAGTAAATTCCAAGAAAGAAGACGCGAACGAGGGTTAGGCAGTAAAAAAGGACTACTAAAAAGGACTGGACGAGAAAGAAAGAAAGAAAGAAAGAAAGAAAGAAAGAAAGGAATTGACTGAAAGAACTAGAAAACCAGGCGAAAAGAAACAAAAATAGTACAGGACGGAAAGTGAGACATATTAGTAGAGAGGGAGATTGATTGATTTGTTTCAAAACATATCAACCCTCATGAGCTATTTAAAGCCAAAGCCTTCTTTATAGAACTATAGTGGTACTATTTAACCCAACTAATAGCAAAGGGGGTTCATGCCTTTCCAAATTGTATCAGTTCGAAAGTGAATCAAATAACGCGTCTGGAGTCTGAATTTGCTTGCTACGTAGTTGCTGTCCAGCACTTTAACCACTAAGCTACAGGGACACACCGCCCACTTTTTGTTAGGTTTGGTTTTAGTTGTTTTAATGGCATAATGACCTTCTTGGGTAATTTAATGCCATATGTATCCTTCTAAAAGGACAGTAGTTGTACTATTTAACCCATAGCTGAGAGGATAAGGGGATTCATACCTTTCCCATGGGTGTTTGTCCGAAAGTGAACGTAATTGCGAGACTGGAGTTTGATCTCGCTATCTACGTTTCCGCAGTCCAGTTCTTTAACCACTTTCACCACAAGAACGCCCCCCACTTTTTGTTAGGATCCCACCTCTCTGTTTATTGACTTCTGAGTGAAGCCTCCAAACAATGTTTCCTACAGCCTCGTGCTTTACCGCTGAGTGAACAGTCAACGATTTCATAGACAGCTGATAAACTATAAAATGATTATTCAGTTTATAAAGATCCAATTATTTTATCAAAACAGTGATTATAAATATTGATTTTTTGAAAGCATTGAAATATTGATTATACGCTGCCCATGTGTATAAACGTGTTTTCCGTCTGCATATTTTGCCCACGGTCAATATTATGCCTATGAACTTAGCACTCGACTTATCTCAACTTGAATTACAGATAATAACTGCGTCAGGCTACGGACTTATTGATCTCTTTAAGTGGTGTAATAGTTATCGTCGTAGGAAATGGACACGGCGACATGAGTTCAAATCCTGGACGAGACAGACTGCATTTCACATAGTACTGATACCGTTGGGAAAGATAGGAATCTAATTATTCTCCCTCCAGCTATGGGTAAATAGTAGGGCGGACTGAGTTCTTCAGTCTTGGTGAGGCAACTAGTCTAGGAGAAGGAAAACTCTGAATTCAAACCTGTTAAACTCCGCTTAAAAATTTACCTTGTGTCATATCCTCTCCGAGCGGAGGGGTTGGGTAAATAGATATTGATCTCTTTAACAATTGCATGCTCTCAAATAAAATTCACTCGAAAACACACACACACACACACACATATATATATATATATATATATATATGGGGGGCGGGGCTTATATCCTTATTCGACATGTTTCTGACATTTTCCACATGGCTCCCTATAATGCACTTCCATTTTTTATGGCTCTTACTCTTCTACTCCTTGTTGGCCCGAATCACTTGATAAATTCATCTTCCAATCGGCGTGGAGGTCTTCGGAGTGGTCATTTACTGTCTTTTAGATCATACTCAACAACTACATGGGTCAACCTGCAATCTGTAAACCTTACGATGCGTCTGACACAGCGGAAGATCTACTTTTGATACTTCGAGAATACGTCCTTCTCGCTTCTCCGCTCCCAAATTACCTCGATTGGGAAATGGTCACGCAACGATATTTCCTAACGGACCTGTCCACTGCTCATTGTGCCATAACCACTCTCTTCCCTTCCTTATTTGTGCTTTGCATATAATATCATTATCATTCGTAGAGAGGAATGATCAAAACAACGACTTCACTTTTCTTCTACCCCGTCTCATCTCTGGATCCAACGTGAACCAACCGACCAAGTCCGACTTTCTGACTGACTCGACTGACCGCTAAATCACCCCGCTTAGGTATTATATTTATTATCTCATCAACTAATGTGATCAGAACACGTGTTATTAACTTTCAGTGTTACATCATCTTATTTTCACCTCAGCCGCTGAAATGTTTATCTTGTTAATAACCGGCTCACGAGTCCAATTTCAAAACAGAAACCTCTCATGACGTGACTGACGCACGCACGTATGACATGTGCACGTACGCAAGTCTTGACATTTTAAAAATCGAAGCCCGCAACCAAGCACTCAATGCTTTCAGTTTGTACACAACTTACCTTCGAATGCGAGTTACGCTTCAACTCAAAGCTTTTTTAATTAACTCATAATTTATTGCTACGAATAAAATAATTAACTAATGTAATTAATTACCATCCCTAATTATATCATAATATCTGATATAATCTAATAAGTATATCGTCTTACTTTCAAGAAAAAAAAAACACTCATACGTATGAAAAAAAAAAAAATCCTACATTCAAGAGGGCGCCACTAGTGGTGTAATGATTAGCAAAGTAGTTTAGCAAACCTACACAAGTGAGTTCTAGTCTCATTGGGTTCCCCTTTCATATAGACTTGAGCCACATCTAATAAAAATGCTTAGTAAATTACTACATTAAATTTAAGAGGGCACCTCTGGTAGTGTAATGGTTAGAAGGCTAGAGTAGCAAACAAACATGGGGGAGTTCGTCTCATTGGGTGCCCTATTTCTTAGTAAATCACTACATTAAATTAAATATTTCTTTTTCTCATTATTTTTTTGATATGACAACTGTCGGGTCCTTTTTCATTCATTGTTTTTCAAGTGGCAATTTTGCCTTCACTTCAAAAACTATTTTCTTTTGTAATATTTATTTTTTCTTACCTTTGAGATTTTCCATAAGGTATTTGAATCTTACTTTGTTTCTGAATCAGTGCAAACATAAAAACATCAAATCAAATCATTAATAAACATAAGGTGCATTGTATATTATATACATTAACAAATGGCGTTTAACATAGTCATAGGTTACCCAATCGGCTGAGACTGTAGAAGACACCAACTACACCTCTGCAAAGACCCGCCAACGAGTGTCCTGTTATGACACTAAACAATCTGACGGCGAGGTTCCAGTGATTCTTGAGCTATGGGAAATGCGGAGTGCCCCTTCATTATCATCACTCCCAGGTCCACTCTAGCCCGGTGTGGTAGCACCTGATAAGGCCTTATCTATGGGTCAAATAGAACTAAATAGCGTACTTATTCTAAACTGAATTGTTAGGAATGGAACTGTATTGACATTTAACTGTGAGTAAACAAAAAGTATACTTATACTATATTAAAATGTTTGAATTAGAACTGTTTGGCTAAACTGAATATCTAGAAATAGAAATATTTTTTGACAATTAAACTGTGAACTTATGCTAAACTGAATTGTTTGAAATAGAACTGCTTGTTTGTATAAAAGTGAATTTGGCATTAAATAACCTGCAAAGGTTGATATGTCATAAAACCCAACAAACAAACAGACATAGTCATAGGATATCTTATTTTCGTAATAATTTTTAAAAGTAGACTGTAATGAGTAACTGCTCTTTGCCTTTCATTTGTAATTAATTAGCGATGTTCAGCATTCCAGATATCATGGCACCGTAAATGGCATGTCTTTTCTAGTTACAAAGGGTATTAGCAATATATGAAATGTAGATAGCCTCGTCCAAGATTGAACTCGAGTCGCAGTATCCATTTCCTACGGCGATATCCATTACACCACGAGCCCCTTGTGCGTATGTTTGGGTATGCGTGTGCCCGAGTGTGTGTATGTTATACAAAGAGAGAGAGAGAGAGAGAGAGAGAGAGAGAGAGAGAGAGTGTGTGTGTGAAGAAATGTCGTCGATAGAACCAGACTTGGGTCATCGCCTCCATTTCTTACTATGATGACCGTTACACCATGAGCTCCTCCAGATATTCAAATATTCTTTATAGCTAATTACTTAAATCTGAAACTGCAACTAATCAATACAAAAATGTGCCGTAAAATCCTTTATTCAACATCTCCATTAATCTCTTTTAATTCCTTTAAGAAGAATAAGCCCCGCTGCGAAGTGTACTGGTTAACGAACCAGATTAACAGTCTCTTGTTAGTGCGTTCAATTAAAATTTACCTTTCTTCTAGACTAGTTGACCTGTCAATTCTGGACACCTCAAGCTTACCTTTATGATCTTACAATCCGCTGGGGAGGTAAGAGATAGATTTAAGCCCTTAGCAATGGTGGTGATTGGAAGAGAACATAAACAGTCACTGCAGGGATTCCAATTCGACACACACACACACACACACACACACACACAATACTCTTTCAATCGTATGAAAAATGATGAATCTATCTTTTCTTGTTTCCGAGAGTAGTTCACATGGTCTAATAGCTGACTAAAGTACTTGACTGCGGCGTCGAAGTCGGCAAGTTCAAAATCCAATCATGCAGACACGTTAACTTTCGGATTAATACCCTTTGGAAAAGTATATACCCCCTTATCCACTAGTAATGGTTTAAATTGTATCACTGTTGTTCTATAAGAAGGGCTTAGGTGTTAAATAACCCACGAAGATTGGTGTATCATTAAACAACCCCGCCACCAAACCTTCTTCCTTTCAGCTATTAGTAAATAATAGGACCGACTGAGTTCTTCAGCCTTGGTTGAGTAAATAGTCAAGGTATGATATCTTTATTTATATAATATCAACCGTCTTGGGGAATTTAATGCCAAAGCCATCCTTTTAGAAGAACAGCAGTGATACTATTTAACCCTTAGCTGGAAGTATAAGGGGATTCATTACGTTATCAAGGGTATTAGTCAGAAAGTGAATGCAATAACGTAACTGTAGTTCAAACTTACTAACTTCGAAGTCGCAGTCCAGCAATTTAGCCATTACTCCACAGTGAATACTCCTGTAAGTAATCGAAAAGGAAAACTGTACCCTGCTTAAAAATTGTCCTTGTATCGTCTTCATTCCGGATGTGTTGAGGATCCAACATAAACGGCATCCATATCGACTGTTGCGTAACCCGATCAAGTTTTGAAGACATAATGAAAGACATGAGCAGATTTTTTTAAAAATACCGTTAGAGTTGCAGTTGATTATTTTTTTTATGGAAATTGGTCTAGTAATGTTATATATCAATTCACGAGATTAAAAAAAAACGTTCATGTTTATCAGATTTATGAGCCAGAGGAAATGGGGGTGGTCATGAAAAGCGAGAGGAGCGGGATGTTCGTATTCGGCAAAGATCAAAGTGCATTTGAAAACTAATAGATTTTGTTTGAAGAAATATCTATGTTTAAAATCAACTGACATCGAGTTTGGGTCAACAAAAGACCCAGTGAAGAAGACCGGTACTTAAACGGAAACGATACTGATTTAAAATGAAATCGATATTGCTATCAAAGGACTAGATCTGAATCTGAAAAATGTATCTCGCTTGAATTTACGCTTATTTACGATTGAATGAAATGTATGTGTGTGTGTGTGTGTGTGTGTATGTTAAGCAAAATGGATATAACGGCATGGAATATAAGAAAAACAAACATCTTGCTCAATCTGAATTTCTGCCGTGATTATTTACGTTCTCTATCCATTGCTGCCGTGGGGAAAGTCATAAAATTATCTTTTTCCACCCTCAGTTATGGGGCGGCAAAACACACCGATTTCATCTTTACACAAGAGTAGGACACACCCAACGAGTGTCCTATTTATGACACTAAACAACCTGCTTGTTTAAAAATGTTATCTTTAAAATGTTTAGAAATCATATATTTAATATATGTATTAAATATTTGGCATTGTTAATACAACCAAACCAAACCAAAGCATTCCCCAGCTATGGGTAAAGCAGTAAGACTGATTGGTATGATAATATCGTTTTGGAAAGGTACTAAATGTGGTAATATCGCTTGGCACAGCCGGTTGCCAAAAATACTGCGAGGCATTAAATGTGATACTATCCTACGTCTGGTTACCGAATGAAGTACTATTGGTTTTGTACGGTACTAAATGCAATATCATGTTCTGTGGTCGGTACTAAATGTAACAATATTATTCTCGGTACCACTGTAACAATATCACAGTCACGACTACCAACACCGATACCAGCGCCAAATGTAATACCGTTGTGCACGATAACACTCGTACCATATGTAATAATAATGATTGGTCTTATCCTGGTAACGGCGTCAAATGGGATTCCAGGTTGTCCGTTTATCAGTCATCTCAGTGCCCACGCTGTGTTTGAAAGAGTCACAGATAAAGAATGACACAATTAATCTGGAACTTCTTCCAGTGGTCGGACTGATTAGTTGGAACCAAGTTGCCAGGGTGTTGGCAACTCAAAGACAAGTAGAACTCTCCGTCAACAATTAACACTCATTTATTGGAATGTATTGGAAGTATCAATGAGTAGAGTGTTCGCCAATGGTCCGGGAGACTAGGGTTCAAAACCAAAGACTCAAAAATGGCACTTGATACCGCCTTGCTTAGCACTCAGCGCTATAAGGTGAGGATCAAGGGTAAAGTAGAGTAATCCAAGGAGTAGAGTAGCGCCTTTCCCTACACCTCAGTGTAGTAGCTATTGAAAAGGGAGCTTTCGGGTCACCCTCTACAAAAGACAACTACTATTGGTGTATCAGTAATAAGTTCAACATATTTATAGAAATTGTCACTTCATTATCCATATCTACTGTTCAATGTTCAGACTGCATACAGATGTACGAGTGTGAGAAAATCTGTGAGGGTTTATGAATAGAGACACAAAGACACACTCCCCACCCCGACTGAAGTCCAACCTTAACTTCTAACTGCTTCCGACTGACAACTGACCGATGGACAACTTTTTCAAAATTTGCTAATTTTTATAAATCTAAATTCAGGATATCGTTAGTGTGATGTCGTCTCGCTAAATTATTGCATCAACACACACGTGTCCCCAAATTCACTGTTTTCATTTACTCAATCAAATTTGTGACAAGACATAGATCCATTTTGTTTACATTTGGTCTTTATGCGTTGGTCACTGGTGCACTCCCTTGAACTTTCCAATTGGACATACATTTCCGCTCAATCATTTTATTTAACTTAGCAAACCGAAGAAATCGCGGCTAGACCAAACCAGAAAACAAAATAATATAATCAACCATCACGGCAACTGGCTCATACTTGAACGTCTTGATTTGGTTGCTCAACCTGTGTTAAGGGACAATCTCTGAAATGAGAACCAGGAGATACTTCGACGAAAGCAGTCTAATGTTATCATCAAACACATTCTAGGATGTCCTGTAATGACACTGGTGACATTCTTAATTCGTTGTTGTCCCTCTCTCATCAGTAGAATCGAAAATGAAACCTGTTGCGTATTTTTATCTTTATCCATTAATTTTTGCTTAATTTCCATTTTATCCCAAACATTTTATCCAGAAACTGACTTTCGAAATATGACTTATGCTTAAGTTTGGTTTATTTATATAATGGTACATCAACTCAGTACGGGTTATTTAATGCTGAAATTTGTTATAGAGTTTCAAGAATGTGTTAACACAACTCTTCTGTTTCAGGTAATTTTAAGTAGAGTAAAACTGGTTTCAATTCACAGTGTTCTTCTCCTAGACTGGTTGCCAATCATAATTTGTAGATAGAATGAGTCATATTAGATAAAATACTTGAAACTACTTAACTGTGTGCCCCCACGACCAAAAGTTTCGGCTCGTTAAAAAATGTTATCAATAAAACGATGTTACAAATTATATATTTAATCTTTCTGTATGAAGAGGATTTGGCATTAAATAACCTATAAAGGTTGATATACCATAAAACCCAACCAAACAAAATCAGTTATATGATATAGATTGATTGATTGAGTGTAACGGCATGTTGACTAATCTAGGGGTTTTTTATGCTTCGGGATTATGAAAT
>OY757939.1:24898221-24938221 GCA_963585895.1 Sepioteuthis lessoniana
TAGTCTGCCGATAAGACTTCACATTGTATGTTGTAATGGTCACCCATCTAAGTACTAAGCAGACTTATCGATACTTAACTTCAATAAAAATTTCTAATATATATATATTTATATATATATATATATATATATATATATGTGTGTGTGTGTGTGTATGTGTGTGTATCTACACTAGAACTTTTTATGTATATCTGAAAGATACAATCCTCAGATGGGATTAGTACTTTTATAAATGTAAAAACAGACATTAATTAAACTGCCACTGAGGTGTAAGTAAACTTCCATTCATTTCGAGTTTTTTTGTGCTTTCATAGTAATCTTTGAGAGTATGAGAAAACGATAAAACACAAAATAAATGGATGTTTTCTCACACCTCAGTGGCAGACGAGCAAGACATGTGGGACACTGCTGGAGAAGCAAGGACTGATTCATAAGTAACGTTCTCTCATAGACCACTTCACATGGCCGAGCCAATGTTGGTCGACCAGCTTTGGCAAGAGACTTCAGTTATTCTATTCGGTTAGAGAAACTTACTATATGTAAATACTGAATTTTTTTTTCAAGCATTTGTTTGTTCATTGACTAATTCGGCTTTTTAAAAAATTAGTCACTTAATTTTCCCAATATATATATATATATATATATATATATATATATATATATATATATATATTAGTAATATCCAGTCAGTGTCCGAACATATATGCGGAATATCATATAAATCTATGGTCTGCAACCTCAAGTCTAACATGTGAAAAGTCCTCTGATGAGACGGAGATTATAATAATATTCTCCATCGAAATAAATCTATAATGACAACTTAACCAGGTTTGAGTTTCCTTCTAATTGCACAATATATATATATATATATATATATATATATATATATATATAATAAAATTGTAACACTTCTACCAAAAAAAAAAAAAGAATTAAATTACACAAAAATATATAAGGAGTATACTGGTATTTAGATTTCAACAGCCTGCGAGGAATGTTCATCCATAAGTTATGCTGGTGTAAGCAAAATAATCTTTTGATTCGAGAATGTAAAGAGAATGACTGAATGACGAATCCAGATTACATTCACACTATTCAGGGTTCTATTACAGATCATAAGCGCCCGGTTGAAATTCTGAGCAGACCAAGAAATCTGAGGTGTGAAGGTAAGCAGAGAGGTAATCGGTCATATGCTGATCAAGAAATTTCTTTAATACATGCCAGGTCCCATTAGAGGGACTGATTGAAAATGTGACGATCTCAAGGGAAGATAACAGTGAACTTCAACAGAAATAAAACGCTATATCATTGACAGAAATAAGAGACAAGGAGTTGTACGTTACTATAAATAAGACAAAATAATAACCTTGTCTGGTGGCCAAAACTGCCTGGGCGCCAAAGTTAGCAGTACCGAAACTGTGATATTACCCCAGATTGGCAGCCGAAGAGGACTGGGTATCACTCGTGCATTCGCACATTGTATCTAAAAAAAAATGTGTACTACTGTTTAGATCGATATATATAGTCATTTGTTGTTTTTTTGTTGCTTTTTTTTTTGCAATTTTTTTAGGTTTATCAGGTTTGCAATAAACATCTAATAATAATTGTTTTGATTTTCGACAGATTTTAAGAGGATCAGTCGTCTAGAACTAGGTTCTTTGGTACTCCGCATTCTCTAAAGCTTCAGATTGTTTCGTGTCATATCCAGGACATTCGTTGGTGGGGGTCTTACTTCTCTGCAGAGAAGCTGTCGCTGTCTTCTGCAGCCCCAGTTAACTGGGCAAGTTAACTGAATGAGAATTCCGAGAAACAAATATGAATTGAATGTTTTATATTTATTGAAAGTTAACATCACTTATTATTACTTAGAATATTTGTACTATTGATCTCATATTTATTGTTATACTCACGACATTTCGGCCGATATCACCTTCCGCCTTCTTCAGTTGTGTCATATCGAACTCGGGAGTCCACACAGAAGTTTGAAGTGAACCCTTTACTATAACTTAACACTTGTACCCGGTCATGGTTAACAGAATTGTCGTTCAAATAAAGGGTTCAGTTCGAGATTATGTGTGACTTCCTAGTTCGATATAAAACACCAGAAGAAAGCCGAAGGACATGTCGGTCAAAACATTGTGATTATAACAATAAAGATGAGGTCATGGTTAACTGAATTGGAACAGTCTACCCTGTCGCTCAAATAAAGCGTTTAGTTTGAGATTCTGTGTGGGCGTCTGAGTTTAACATCAAACATCTGAAGAATGCCAAAGGACATATCGGCCGAAACATTATGAATATAACAGTAAAGATATAAGTCAATAGTCCGATTATTCTAAGTAGTAACAATTGTCAAGCTTCATTTCTGAAATTTAGACAAATAAGTTAGCATCAATTACGATTGAATGATGTTTAAAGCATGTTGGTTTCTTTATTTTCAATGGAATATCAACGTTCATGGATTTTTTCATGCCAAAGCCAACTTTGTAGAACAGCAGTGGTACTATTTAACCCATAGCCGGGGAGGATATTGGGGTTCATACCTTTTCATTGGGAATTTGCTCAAAAGTGATCGTAATACTGTAACTGGAGTTCGAGTTGTCCAGCGTGTTAACCACTGCACCAAGGGGACTACCTCAGCTTCTTGTTTGATTACTGAAGTTAAACAATAATGAGGCAGATCTGAATATAGATGGGTGACTAATTAGGAATATCGGAGTCCGTACAGTCTGCTAGAGTAAGCAAAGCTTTGCGAATTCTATTTTCAATCAGGGTTGAAAACCTTAAAATTAGAAATAAGAAATCAGTCTATTTAATTTCCAGACTGAACTCCTGTCTGATTCTTCGATAGTCAAATAAAAAAAATGTTGTGTCCAACAGAATTAAAAAGCCTACTAGCTAAAAATATTTTTGTTATGTTTTTTTTTCTTTTTACATTGATATGAAGATACTTCTTGTTAGTGTCTTCTTGGAGAGAAAGTCGGTCTTTCCACCCCTCACCCAATTCTTCTGGGCTGTCGAAAAGTAAAACGAGACAATACCATATTTTTCTTCACTGCAATTTCTTTTCTTTTTTTTACTTCCAAATTACTTTTTGTAATTTAAGAAACATACAATTCAAGCTCATCCTAATTGGTAAATCCATCTTAGAACTGATCATGCTCCTGGCTGCTTTACTTCGTGAATCTAAAAAGCAGCTCCATTTTTTAAGCACACGGACTACAAGAGTTCCTTTCATTACTAAGTCACCCATCTAAGTACTGATCAGCTCTTTATTGCTTAACTTTAGAGATCAGTAAATTCTTATTCCTATTTTCCAAGGATTGCATAGGTTACTTACAAGTTGTTGTATTTTACGGCATATCAACCATTGTAGATTATTTAATACCAAATATTATTCATAGATATGATTTTTCAGGGAATAGTTTGTAGGTAACCTTTATAGAACGAGCCTGAGCTCATTTGGTTGCACAGTAAATGACTTCATGTATTTTTATCTTTGCACACAGTTAAATACTTTCAAGTATTGTTATTTATTATTTGCACACAGTTAAATGGCTTCAAGTTTTGCTATCTAACACTAATGATTATATTTGTCACAGCACTGCAATCTGATACTTATGATTCAATTTAGAATTAATAATTTCTTTGCGCTCAGTTAAGTAGTTTCAAGTAGAGTAAATAACAGATACTTCCACTTCGGTTCAGAGTCGACCTGGAAGTAATGGCCATGAAGGGGTATTCCACATTCCCCGAATCTCTAAGGCTTGAGCCTTATCATCAGATATAGTTTAGTGTCATACACTGGGAACTGTTTGAGGGGTCTTACTTTTCTGCAAAGATGCAGTTGGAGTATTCTATAGCCTCTGCTAGCTGAGAAAGCGTTGCTTATAGTACTTGCTATTACTAAGTGGTCGACGATCTAAGTACTGAACGGGCTTATCATTGCTTAACATCGGTGATCTGTTCATTCTTATGGTTAATTATTAAGCTTTTATTAGTTTGCTTACAGTACTTGCTACCATTAAGTGGTCACTCATCTAAATATTTAATGACTTCCATATTCTCAACTTCAGTCATTAGTACATTTTTATTATTTACAAAGGGTTACTTAGGGTACTTGCTGTTCATAAGGGGTCACTTTTAACGTAACGTAGTCAAAATCGACCCTAAGGCTCCCTTTGCAATAGCTACAACACCACGATGTAGGAGAGGGTGTACTCCTTTTCCTGGATTAGTCCACTTTACCCTTGATACCCCTTACAATATTAGTTAGGCAAGGATGTATCAAGTATCATTTGTTAGTCTTTGTAGTGACTGGACATGGGATTGAACCCCGACCTACCGGGTCATTGGCGAATACTCTTTCCACTAGGCAAATCGGCCATTCGGAGTCGTTTGATAGGATGGGAGAATTAGCCAGCAAAACTAGTGTACCTAGAATTAATACTCTTTTGTTCGCCAATGGTCTGGGAGACCGGAGTTTAATCCTATGTCGAGTAATACCAAAGATTCAAAAAATGGTACTGGATGCCTACTTGATGCTTAACACTCAGTATTATAAGATACAGACCAAGGGTAAGTGGAGCAATCCAGGGAAAGGAGTAGTGCCCTAGCAAACACCTCAGTGTAGTACATATTGAAAAAGGAGCCTTCAGGCCACCCTTGACAACGATTGGCCAACATAACTTACTATCTTTTTATCTTGAATCATTGGGCAAAAAATATTACACCTCTAAATGTGAGGAGATATTTTGGCGTTTCGTATTTTTCATTTTCTATAATCAACCTTTTATTTTCTATAAATCTTGGTCTACTCAAATTATTGACTTAAAATTCGTACACCATAACCATAGTACTCTCCTTCATGACGCATAAAAACATCCGGTTTGATGACCGCGTTTTTAATAAAAACGTAACGACGTCATTGATAACAATATAGAGCACACCTTTTCTAAAACTCAGTATCATTAACATGAAAACGAGTAAACCTGGTTGCATTTGATACCGTTGTAAAAGTAATTATCTATGAAT
The DNA here is from genome assembly GCA_963585895.1 of Sepioteuthis lessoniana. NCBI lineage: Eukaryota > Metazoa > Mollusca > Cephalopoda > Myopsida > Loliginidae > Sepioteuthis > Sepioteuthis lessoniana. Next base: position 24,903,256 of record OY757939.1, read on the forward strand.
TACAGTGATAGTAATCTTCTATCGAGAAACTCAGTGAAAAAAAAGGTTACTGCCACAAATTTATGGGTAGGCATTTTTAAAAATTTCAACACAAACTTTCTCCAGTTTATTCTGTGATGCTGCATAGATAATTATCCCAGGAGGAGAGTTCATTTTTATGTGCATGTAACGTCGAGGGCAGTCTGGCACTTGACCCTCCGCAAAAATAAGTCCTAGTCAAGACTCCTTTTTCGGGCATATGGTAAACTGGCAAATAATGTGGGGGTTAATTTGGGGCTTGACTGATCTCCGACGATGGCAAAGGGTTTCACTTTCACATACCCCACCCAGTCCCTCGATTTTCTACCCCCTCGGATAACGGAAAACATGGACTTCAAGGTTAGAAAATATTAACTGTAGTCAAATTTCCAAAATTCCCTTGTAATGTTTTAAGATGAATAAGACATTTAGAGAGAATTAATGAAAGCGATACGAAGCTGAAACAGATTTGTGCAAAAGAAGACGACTCGATAGATAAATAACACAACCAAAATATTTCAACATAAGGGTGCATTTAAAATATAACAAAGTTTTAATAGGGGACGACCAAACAAATAATGATAAGATTTAAGAAACAGTTCCTTTTACCTTTCTCTTTACTTTTTTAAAATGCCGGCTATATTAAGTCCTTTTCTTCTTTCTCCCTTTTTCTTTCTTTCTTTTTTCTTTTACTTGAGAAAATGCTTCAGTCAACAGTAAATTAGTGAATTAGTGAATTAGTGAATGCTTCAGTCAACAGTAAATTAGTGAATTTGTTCATTCACTAATTTACTGTTGATGAAACAGAATCCTTTCAGTTTCTCTCTTTCTTTTTTGAATATATGTAATTCCAATATTTTGGAAGGGCAGAAGGAAACACAGTTTAAGTTGTACTTATCTTTGACAAGGCTTAATTTTCAGGTTCCTTTCTTTTACGGGCGAGTGGCATCCCCAGAATCTGGCTGAATGTTAGCACGTCTTTCTAACGCTGACTTCTTTCCAGAGATTCTGTTCTACTCTTTTTATGGGAGATTCCCCGGAGTTGACTAAATTAGAGTCTATCTTTCGCCAATGTCTATCCAGAACTAAACTTTCTTTTCCAAATTTCCGCTAACGAAAAAGGTGGCGTTTGGTCTATGGCCCAATCATTTGACTTTTTCCTTCTTCCATCCGGTTATGATACTAAAGTGACCTGGATTTCTTTCTTTGTCCAAACAGATTACAGGTCATGGAGTGCGGGTAGCTTTGACCTTCATTTTCCGACCGTTTTAGCGGTCAGTCTGGGTGACTGTTGATTCAAACACATAAGTGTAGTGGAATCGACCTCCCTTTCCCTCTCTCGGTAGCATACCATGTCACAATTGAAAATGATCAACTTTATTTTTTCCTCAAATCTGGATCTAGACAAGCTGCTGATCTCAGAATTTTTATACAAAACCCATAATATGTCAGAATAACATAGAAAAAATACCGCTGGTGTTTGATTTAAGTTTGGTTGGGTTTTATGGCTTATCAACCATTGTAGGTTATTTAATACAAAATCCTCTTTATACATATATATTAAATATATATGATTTAGTTCGATTCGTTTTTATGGGATATAACCCATTGTAGGTTATTTAATGCCAAATCTATTCTTACACATATATATTATAAACTGTGTACTTATGCTAAACTGAATTGTTTGAAATTGAACCGTTTTTGACATTGAAACTGTCTTAAACTAAACTGAATTGTTATATATAACTGGTTGAATAGTTTGAAATAGAAACGTTTTTGACAATGAAACTGTGTATACATGCTAAACTAAATTGTTTTAAATAGAAATGATTATTTACATAAAATGGATTTGGCGTTAAATAACCTACAAAGGTTGATATGCTATAAAACCCAACCCAGCAACCAACCAACCAACCAATATATTAAACATATGATTTCTAAACACACTTTGTAGATAACATTTTCAAACGAGCTTGAGCATATTTTTCACACAGGTAATGGTTTCACTTATTTCAATGTAATACGAATAGATCTATTTACAAGGTGTAACGATAAAATTGTCGTCCTAAAGAAAACAACACTACAGCTTTATTTTAAAACTTTTATTGAAAAAGTCAATTCAGGTAACTTGATTATGTAGTAGAACTGACATCTACAGGGTGTAACGATAAAATTGTCGTCCTAAAGAAAACAACACTACAGCTTTATTTTGAAACTTTTATTGAAAAAGTCAATTCAGGTAACTTGATTATGTAGTAGAGCTGACATCTACAGGGTGAAAAGATAAAATTGTCGTCCTAAAGAAAACAACACTACAGCTTTATTTTAAAACTTTTATTGAAAAAATCATTTCAGGTAACTTGATTATGTAGTAGAGCTGACATCTACAGGGTGAAACGATAAAATTGTCGTCCTAAAGAAAACAACACTACAGCTTTATTTTCAAACTTTTATTGAAAAAATCAATTCAGGTAACTTGATTATGTAGTAGAACTGACATCTACAGGGTGAAACGATAAAATTGTCGTCCTAAAGAAAACAACGCCACAGCTTTATTTTACAACTTTTATTGAAAAAGTCAATTCAGGTAACTTGATTATGTAGTAGAGCTGACATCTACAGGGTGAAACGATAAAATTGTCGTCCTAAAGAAAACAACACTACAGTTTTTTTTAAAAACTTTTATTGAAAAAATCAATTCAGGTAACTTGATTATGTAGTAGAGCTGACATCAATTCAATGTAGCTGCCTTCAGCCTCAATCACCGCCTCGATACGGATCCGGAACTAGGAGCATGCCCTTTCCACAAGCACCGGCTGGAGCTCAGCGAATACTCGGCGGATGGCACTGATCAGGCTGGCTTTTGTGTTGTGGGAGGTCATGTCGGTGATGTTCTCGACGTATGACCAAATGAAATAGTCCAGCGGGTTCAGGTTGTTGGAGGAGGGGGTCAGTGTTCGATGGGTACAAAGTCGTAGCACTCCTGAAGCCAAGCCTGGGTCTCTTTGGACTTGTGGGCCGGCACCGAGTCCTACTGCCACACCTAGGGTCTGCCACCGGCCACCTGATTGCATCAGGGGATCACCACACTCTTCAGCACATCCAGGTACACTTTTGTGTTGACTTTCAAGCCGACTTCGAAGGTGTGAGGTGGCATGACGTTGCCCTCACTTGAAACCACACCAAGACCGTAACCGTAGCCGGAAACTTTGATCACCCTGGGCACGTCCCTGGTATTAGTGGCAATCCAGATTTACATTTTGATGGTGCTAGCAATGGTCCTGTTGTCATAACTTGGATCGGTAGAGAGCATGAGTTATACAGCGGCGCATCTCCGATCTCGCTCGTTGAACATTGTGTCACTTTCAGACATCATAGAAGGCTCCCATCGCTCTTGGGATTTGTTCACAACTGGCCAAATAGTAGATGGTCTGCAACAAAAAAAGAAAACCGGTTTTCATTAAACGGAAATGGAATCATGTTTTCTTTTCTAGGGCGACAATTTTATCGTTCTACCCAGTACAATTAATCATTGGTTTACACACAGTTTAATTTTTCAAATGTTCCTATGTATTACTAACAATTCAATTAAGCATAAGTCATTATTTTACACAAAGTTAAATGATCAAACTGTTGTATTTCAAACAATTCAGTTTAGCATAAGTTATTTGTTTGCAAACTGTTAAAATGTCAAACAGTTCTATTTGACCCATAGATAGGACCCTATCAATTGCTACCACTCCGGGCCAGAGTGTACTAGGGAGCGAGGGCAATGAGGGGGTGCTTCGCATTTTCCCAAACTCCAGCATTACTGGAGCCTCACAGTCAAATTCTTTAGTATCATATCTAGGACATTCGTTAGGGGAGTCTTACTCTTCTGCAGAGGTGCAGTCATATTTCACAGCCCCAGCCGATTGACCCAATACCTGGTGTGATATTATCCGAAATGGTTTAATGGCGTCATTGATGATTTAATGGCGTCATTAGTGATATAATGCATTATTAACCATAATATTCATTTGTCGCGCTAAATTTAGTGTCTACGGAAAGTTAGTTATGAATTAAGATGATACTGATTATTTATTATGAATTCGTATGGATTAAAATATTACCGAGCAAAATGTGAGGGTTGGTGTTTTGTGAATAAATTTCTTTTTCAGCGGTTTGTTTCAATTAATCAATTTGATATTTTCCATAAAACAAGACATTCTCAAGGTATTTTTAACTTGAATTTGAGTACAATACAGGGTGTGGAAGCAAAATATGGAATAGGGAGGATTGGATTCATGCCTTTACTACAGGGCGTGGAAGCAAAATATGGAATAATTTTTTGAAGTCTTTTTTTTTTGTCAGATGAACTCAATTTTTGAACAATAAACAAACAAAAAAAAACCCACTATAAATGTAAATTTTCATGATCAGCTCTATTATTGAAGCACTTCAAAAAATAATAAAATTCATCCCAATAGGAGAAAGAGAGAGAGAGAGAGAGAGAGAGCAAAAAAGGCACGATAAATAATCTATGATTTGCTTAACATCGAAATAAAGCCAAAGTTTCTTCGTCTACCGCACACAAAGCAAAAAAAAAAAAGAAGATTCTTTTACAGAAATAGAGATTTTTAAGGAAAAGGGATTTAAAAAAGGAACGAAAAAAGGCTTTTTAACTGGTCTCACTTCGGGCTTTTGACCTTGTGTCAAGTCGTGTCTGGTGGGAGGCAGCGACAAATACATGGTCTCACTGTGGTTATTAAGAAGGACCCCACAACATCAATGAAAAAATCCATAAGAAAACTGTGAGGACAGCAATTAAGCAAGATTTAAACCTAGAACTTAAACCCCTTGATTACGCTATATAGGGTAATTTTGAAAGCAATCACCCATCCAAATATTGATTTGATAAAGACTGCTATTGAGGAGTGGTGGAATAAAATGTCTAAAGAATTCATTTTGGAGGTATGCAAATCGTTTCGAAAGAATGTTAATACAATAATAGAAAAAGATGGCGGCCGTTTTAAGTAAATTTACTGTATTATGTCTATCTTCATATTTTTATTTATTTATTTATTTTTCTTTTTTTAATTAGAATTAATCTTGTTTTATAATAGAGTCATTTATTATTATAAAGTAGAATATTCCTCATTTTGCTTCCGCACCCTCTAACCATGTAAAAAATACTCAGTATTTGATGATATCCTTGATAAATTAAGTATCCTTTTGATGACCTAATATCGACAAAATAATATTTTTCAGCTTCATTCAGAAGAATTCATCCCCATATAAATAATCCAAGAAAAATTTTATGTACATTATGATGGTATTAATCCTCCATTAAGAATGTTTGGGGAAAAGCAGTCACCGATCGAAATGTGTGATAAATTCAAATTTATGAACAGTAAGCAATTGAGATTATACAAAGTATTTCCCCTTTGATGAGCTCTCCACAAAGAAAAACACAAGAGTACTTTTCTTTCGGCTTTTTTGTTTGTTTTCAGTTTAATGAAAAATATTATGCGTGTATTCCGTGAATTTTTGTTCTAGTTCGTATATTTCGAAAAAAAAAACGTTTTGAAAGTGCTGCTATTGAAGAAGACGAGGAAAAAGCTTCTGGAAGTGACCAAACAACTGTAGAATTCTTGTAAATATTCTTTACAAATATTCTTTAAAAAGAACTTGGGTGGGTGTCCTGGTGGTGTAATGGTTAAAGTGCTGAACTACGGAATCATACTGATTTAGTTCGACTACAGTCGCGCTATTACGTTCACTTTCAGACAAATACACATGGGAAAGGTATGGACCCACTTATCATTCCAGCTATGGGTTAAATAGTACCCCTACTGTCCCAAAAGGGTGGATTTGGCATTAAAAAACCCAAGAAGGTTGATGTGCCAACAAACACAAAAACTATAAAAGTGTAATTGATTTTTTGATATCTTTAGCTTGTATAATCTTTTTTTTTTTGGATGTCTTATTTGGAGTGGTTTGTTTTCATTGTTTAATGACATATCAATCTTCGTGGATTATTTAATGCGAAAGCCATTCTTGCAAAAGGATATTTAACCCATATCTGGAGGGATGATGGATTTCATATTTTTCCCTTGGGTATTAGTTCAAAATTGAACGTAACAGTGCGGCTAGGAGTTCAAATTCGCTTACTACGAATTAGCAGTCCAGCGTTTTAGCCATTACGCTATGTATGGTATTAGCCAGTTCTGTTTTGACAGAAAAATTTTATATACATACCTGTATCATTTGCCATAACACAAAAGGAAACACGGTGAAACCCTTTGATAAATTTTGATAATAAATTCAAGATTATTGGTTTACAACACCATCTCAGGAAACGAGAAGGATACTCAGAGGAAGATCGTGAAATAAGATTTCACCGGAATTGCCAACATTATATGCACCATCAAAATAAGAAACACGCAGTTACAATTGAAAATCTATCTGGAGACTAGGCAAAGCGTAAAATGTTACACTCATCCACAGATACATTTGACAGGAAAAGTAATAGTATCTTTTATGGCGAATGATTTAAAAAGAAACACAATACATTCTAACCCAAACGACTGTCAATAACACTGAACTTTCAGTATTAGGTTTTATTGGTAAGTTATTTGGTTTAATATCATATCAACACATGCGTTATTTAACGCCAAATCCTGTTCCCCCCACCATATATATATATATATATATATATATATATATATACCGGAGAACCTGCCAGAAGCGATGAACGATAGGTAGGAGTGGCAAGAGAGGGTCAAGGATATCCGGGCTGACGGCACGACATAATGATGATGATGATGATGATGATGATGATGATGATGATATACACCTGTGATTTGTGAGCGAATTATTTGTGAGTAACTTTATATTCAACCGAGTTAGAGTTCATTTGCTTGCTTATAGTTAAATGGTTTCAAGTATGGCTATCAAACACTAATAATTCTATCCAACATTAAATATATGTTTACATACAGATAAATGTTTTCAAGTATTCCTAGCTCACTCTAATAATTCTAATACTAATCATATGTTTGCACACAGTAAAGTGATTTGAAGTATTCCTATCTAACACAAATAACTTTACTACTAATCAATTGTTTGAGATCACATACACAATCGGTAAGATAATTATCAGATGTCTATTCGTGTTCGGATTTGACACAAAGTCATTTTATTGTGGGCGGCCACGCTGGAAACCAGACTCAATGGTGGCCGTCCCCAAAAATCTTGATTTCATCACCATTCACAATTTCAGGGAGCCTCGGACGCCAAGCGATAAATTAATCCCTGCCAAGCAGGTATTAACCAAAGGAAAAGCCTCTTGGATCAGGTGATTCAGCTTGATAATACCCATCCGATGCGAACGCCAAGTAGGCCATGAAAAACAAGGGTAGGGCAATCTCGTGGTAATCATACAAACGCACCGTTAGTAAAGAGAGTAAAAAAAACAACAACAACCCCGATATCAATAAAGACGATCAGGTTTTGATATAGGGAGAAATATGACATGTGACCTCGCAATTAGCATTTGACCATTATATGTAAATAATAAGCATATAAATAATCATAAACAAAGTAGGTGTGTTGGATATTGACTTGAAGACTACTTTAACATCTGTCGATGCTGCGGTGGAAGTCGGTTCGTGGTTGAACAAAAATAACCGGAAATGCACCTGGTAACTAAAATAAAGAAAACGCAGGTGTTCTCGACGAAAACACCGCGTAAATTGAGTGGGCAGCATGCTAGAAGGAGGCGTGTCCATGTTCAAGTGTGTCGGCGGCTGGCTTGGGGGGGGGTGCGACCAGGATGTGGGTGTTCGGTTTTTTACGTAACCAGAAAGATTTTGATCCGAAGGAAAAGGGCTCTAACGATGAACACTACCTGTCTGCCCCTGTACTTGCAGTGACTTAGTAGCTGTAGTGACACTTAATCCTTTCAGAATTACTGCCATGAAACCGGTGAAAGGATTAAAGATAAAGAAATTTCAGAACAGCCAGTTGAAAATAAATCATTTTGATCTGTTATATAAGTGAATTAAGCTGAAGAGCGTTACCCAACCCCTCTACACGAGCATGATATGACACAATTTTGAGTTTTCCTTCTCCAAGACTAGTTGTTTATCAAGGCTAAAGAACACAATACGTATTACACTGCTGGTATATGTGTATGTATATGTGTGTGTGTGTGTGTGTGTGTGTGTGTGTGTGTGTATGTGTTCACCAAACCTTCTGCACTGGCAGGATGTGACAAAAAGTAAATCTTTAAGCGGAGATTAAGTGATTTGAATTCAGAGTTTTCCTTTGCATCGATTGGTTGCCTATCAAGGCCAAAAAACCCAGTCTTCCCTACTATTTACCCGTTGCTGGAAAGAGAATAATCAGATTCAGGCCTTTCCCAATGATATTAGTTCCATGTGGAATCCTATCAACCACCTCTAGAATCTGAACTCGTGTCGCTGTGTCCATTTTGAACGATGGCAGGCATTAAACAAAGGGGCCTCTTAGCAGAGTGTTATATAGTAAAAGTTTTACAGTTACGCTGTGTCTTGCTTGACACATCGTATAAAGGTTTTAGGCGTTGGTTCAATAAGCTTCTAAGCGACAACCATCTGGTGGTTGTAGGTTCAATCCTGTCAGCAGGCGAGGAATACTATATGAATATTTAATACTTGTACCCGGTTATGGTTTATGGAATCAGGTAAAGTGACCCTCGTGGATTAAATAAAGGACGTGGTTCGAAGTTCCGTGTAAGCTCCCGAGTTCGACAAGATACACCTGAAGAAGGCCCGAGGACATATGGGTCGAAACGTTTTGAATGTAACAATAAAGATGAGGACATTAGTCCGAAAACCCTTAATGATAAAAAACAAAGAACTTCACGAGAAAATGATGGAAACAAGCATTGATACGTTCTCCTTAATCACATCCACGGCCAGAAATATATGTTTCGATGGGGATTTTAAATTTGTGGTCAGGGGTGGGTGAAACAAGTTATAGAGAGAAAAACCACGATTACCTGGCAAAGACAGATACACTGTCCAATCAGGGGCGATGTGAGGGCGCGTAGAATATGCTGACATTATCCTCTGTAGAAGGACATTACTTTGACGAAAGTTAGTGACCTGCAATCCTGTTGCATTAGATGTTTACATTGTCCAGGCAAAATAGACATTGCATATTCTGGTTTTGTCTTGTTTAGGGCGTATCAACCTTTGTAGGTTATTTAATGCCAAATCCATTTTTGTATATATAAACAGATCTATTTCAAAGCAGTTTAAAATTTCAAAACAGTTCAATTTCAAACAATTCAGTTTAACACAAGCACACAGTTTAGTTCTATTTAACTCATACATCGGACCCTATTAGATGCTACCACTCCGAGCCAGAGTGAACCTGGGAGCAATGGCAATGAAGATGTACACTGCATTCCCTAAATCTACAGCATTACTGTAGCCTCACCATCAGATTGTTTTTTTGTCATATCCCGAACACTCGTTGGGGAGGGGGTCTTACCCCTCTGCAGAGGTGCAATTGGTGTATTCTAAAACCCCAGCCGAATAGGCTACTCGTTAGTTTGGTATTTTGATAGCAGAAAACTGGAAATCAGGTAAATTTTTATGAATTTAATTTTTCTCTTTTTTTAAAAACTTGTATTTGGATTTCTCAAGTGTAAAATGCACATCTTAGAATCATTATGAAAGAAAGAACAAGTACTGCACTCTGAGCTCGGTATGTTCTGTTAGTGAGGCTATGAATATATTGACTGTATCCCCTGCAGAATAGAATATCCTCTCCCACATGGATGTCCTGGGTATGACACTAAACTGTATCTGATCGTACCCGGGAAGGTTCAATTATTCATATTCGAGTGAAACGTACCCAAAGCCTTCAAAATACGAATATCTAGAAGTTAAGGAATTGCATTTATTGTAGTTTTATTTTTACATATTTTATGATGTTTCTTAAGATTGATTGAAGTTAACAACGTGTCAACCTGTCTGGGGTTATTTTATGCTCAGAGGTTAGGGAATCACGTACACTGAAAGTTTATATTTATATTTTTTTATGTTGTTGTTTCTTAAAATTGCTTGACATTAACAGCATGTAAACCCATCTGGGGTTATTTCATGCCTGGAGGTTAGGTAATCACATACAGATTAAAGATAGATTGAAGAGATTGGAGAAAACACTGTGTAAAGTAAAGATCTGTTCTTCACATTTGGGAGTGAAATGCATAAGATGCTTGAATTATGCTGGCTGGTTGATGAAATAAGAAAACTCGGCATCTCTATTACATTCGATAATGTTAAACGCAACAAACAATCAGTTGTATCAAACGATTCTCTAAGCTAAAATAAACCCCATGCAATTGCCCATGTTATTGCAATAATCGTTATGCCACGGCCTGTGATCCTGTAATACACCTCATCCCATGGCTAATGATTCTGTAATAAACCAGATGCCATGTCAGATGAGGGTTCAATGAAACCCACACCGTGGCCCATGATACTGCAATAAATTCCATGTCATGGCCCATGGTGTTGCAATAAACCCCATACTATGGCCCGTGATACTGCAATAAACCCCAGCATCATAGTCCATGATGTTCCAATACATACCGTTCCATGATTCATGATATTGCAATAAACCATCTAACATTGAATATGGCTTATTACAAATAAAATTTGACTCAATAGGTTGACCATAATATGAAAAAAAAATTATGGTATGAGGTTTATTGCAGCATCAGAAAAAAAATCATGCTATGATCCTCTTAATATTCCCATTGAAAAGCTTAAAAATGTTTGTGAGATAAAAAAAAGTGTGATGGTTTCCCCATTCAGAAATACATCCACGAAGGGTGTGAAGTTTTGTCTTCGATCAAATTCACGAGAATCAAAGATCTACATTTTTCTGGTAATACAAACAAGTTAGAAAAATTGATCTAATTTGGTAAATGGAAAACTTCTTCAAGAAACAGCAGCCTCATTGATGTAGTTTTATACAAAACTGCATTACGAGTAAATGCATTTTTAACTTCCTCTCAAGCACCAAAAAATATTTGGTGGTGTAATTATTAGAAAGCTAGACTTGCAAACCTTCATGAGTGAGTTCGAATCTCATTGCGTGCCCCATTCATTGAGCCTTGTGTTACATCTGAGCAAAAAGCTTTGTAAATTATTCTTATTTAGCCAGGCCACTCGAGAGATGTAATGGTCAGCAAGCTGGACTCGTAAATCTCATTGAGTGCCCCATTCATAGAGCCTTGTGCTACATCCTAGCAACAAACTTATTAAATTACTACTTATTTAGCCTGGCTACTCGTGTGTAATTGTTAGCAATCTAGATAAGCAAACCTTCACGCATGAGTTCGAGTCTCAATGGTTGCTTTATTCATATAAGCTTGTGCCACACCTGAGCAAAAAACATAGGAAATTACTACGTTGTGTAAATTTTTATTTTTTCCGACACTCTTTTCTTATTCTTATTTTTGTTGGAATTTTTTAAAAAATGGGTCAGTTATGAATAGCGTTTTGTTCTATATTTGGAAATATTTTTCTGCAGCAAATGAATGGTGAGGAAAAAGACTTCTTTGCTGTCAGGTTGACCTAATGTTGAGATTATTGCTAAAATTTCAAAAAGAGAAATATCTCTTGAAGAGTGATTATATATGCGGGGATTTGTGCCTTTAGCCCTCAACGTGATTTGGCTATCGATTGCACTCACACATATTTGACCTCTGTTTGCGAAAATCATTTTTCTATTTTTAGAGAAAATTTTGGACCGAATGAAATAATGATGAAGTTGCAATACTGATATTGTTATCGACAAAAGTTTTGATTCAGAATCTGTTAATTCTGAATTTTTGTTTCGAAGTAATGCTGCTTCTTTTAATGAAAAGTTTCTTTCAGATACGTATTCTGAATGTAATTTCAATATTGTTTATTGAAAAGTTGGTTTTAATTCAGAACCTGTTGATTCTGAAGTTGTAATATCGATATTTTTATGGACAAAGAATGTTAAGAATAAATAAAATTCTAAAATATTCAAATGATTTTCTTGCGATATATTTTATCGAAAGAAAAAATATTCTTTTTTTTTTGCTTTTTTTAAAAATTGCTTTTCGGTGAATTACAGGTACGCATTTTGTGACAATCAGTCAGTGAATGAAAAAGTGCCGGTGCTGAAAAGCGAAAAGAAAGAAGAAAGAATTTATTCAAGAAATTTCGCATGTATTTTCCTCTTCTTAAGAAAGTTTGTTTTATTTATATTTATGTGAGTAATTCTTTTGCATTTTGTAAACAGGTTACTGAGGGTATACATCTTTACATGTCGTTTTTTATTTTCCCAGCACAAAAAATAATCATGCAATTCTTTTCAGACATCGTAAATGAAGTATTATTTTAATTTAACCCTTTTATCTTTTCCTTCTTGCATTTGTTTCAAAATAGATTTCTAAAGAATTTTTGAGTAATAATTCGTTCCTTAACGTTGATTTTTAACGGAACATAGGTAAAAATGTTAATAATTCTTTCGGCGGTATATTATAGCTGTTGTGTAGAAAATTGAGGTCAGTAATTTGAGTATGTCAAAATTCATTTAAATAATAATGTTGATCCTCGGAACAGAAAACACAAAATCTCTAAAATCTTCCCGTACTTTTTTATAAGGTATTTTAACAATATTAATTCAATATCTATATACAGATAAAATTCTGTGAGTAATTTATCCAATAGTTCTCAAAATTGCCCCTTTAATTTCTTTTTCTGATCTAATTTTTTCTGATTTAATTTCTTTCTCTGATCTAATTTTTTTTCCGACGATTGCACTTTCTTATCTGATTGGGCAGTTTTTACAAAATTATGTTACTCTGAAACTTAAAAAAAAAAAAGGCCAGAATTATTGAGCAAAGAGAGAGAATCAGCATGGAAACGGAATTATTTGGTTTCGAAATTTGTGACTTTTATTCTTATAAAAAGATTTTGAGGTACCCGTGGTGTAATGGTTATCGTCGTAAGAAATGGACACAGCGACACGATTTCCAATCCCAGACGAGACTGACTGCATTTCACATAGCACTAATACCCTTGCGAAGTAGGGCAGACTGGGTACTTCAGCCTTGGTGAGGCAACTAGTCTAGGAGAAGGAAAACTCTGAATTCAAACCTGTTAAACTCCGCTTAAAAATTTACCTTGTGTCATATCCTGCCCGAGCGGAGGGGTTGGTAAATATGTATAAAAAGATTTTGATACTTCCTGGACATTTTCAACATCAAAAGACTTTAATTTAACGGTCTTCTTATCTGACTGGCTGATTGTGTTTTACGGTATATCAAACCTTGTAGTATAAAAATCAAACTGACCACGTGCGGCACTTGATTTGGCCAGAGTGGTAAAGGGACAAGTAATCCCAGACAATACAGCACCAAAAAGCTACCTTCCACTGTTTGGGTGTCCTCGTGGTGTAATGGTTAAAGCGATGCACTGCGGAATCGTAGTACGCGAGTTCGTACTCCAGTCGCGCTATTACGTTCACTTTCGGGCAAATACCCTTGGGAAAGGTATGAACCCCCTTATTCTCCCTCCAGCTATGGGTAAATAGTAGGACGGACTAGGTTCTTCAGCCTTGGTGAGGCAACTAGTCTAGGAGAAGGAAAACTCTGAATTCAAACCTGTTAAACTCCGCTTAAAAATTGACCTTGTGTCATATCCTGCCCGAGCGGAGGGGTTGGGTAAATAGTACCTTCCACTGTTTGTCGAGAACTACTATTGAGACCCTCCATACGAATTCGGGGACCAAACTGTAAAGGCACAAAAAACAAAGCCAGCTGAGGGTTTCATCACTCGCTTCTTGAACAGCTGATTAGCTCAAGCAGGCAAGAAGCTTCCCAAGAAATAAAAGTACAATTAAACGAAAGTCGACTACAGAAATTCTACCAAGTTAAACAAGTGAAAGAAAATTCAACCAAGAATTCTGCCGAAAAGATAACATTACAGAAGACTGGAAATTAAATGAAAACTGAAACATTTCGACAAAACTAAAAAGAAAAGAAAAATATTTAAATTCAAAGAACTTTGTTTCCCGTGCTCTCTCTCACATAAGTTCCAGCAAATTGCACTGAAATTTGCAACACTTTATCTTTTCTATCTCTTTCTTTCTTCTTTCTTTGTATAAAAATTTCTTTTTAAAAACCTTATGGTCTGTGTTATCTTTTCGAATCAGTTCGCAAACTAGAAAGCTGCAGAACTAACTGTTTGAACTGACCGTTTGAACTTACCGTTTGAAATTACACACTAAAGCTCCCTAAAAACATTACCCAGTTAAATACTAAAATTGGCTTTAGTCTCATTCGTACAAATTAAATTTTACTCTAAATATTTTACATTGCGTATTTTATTCTCCCAAAATTCCTTTATATTACAAATTTTACTTTTTTTAAAATTCTTTACGTAGATTTTTTAATGCCAAATCCTCTTTATATATACATATTAAATCTATAAATACATATATTAAATCTATACAAATATATATTAAATCTATCATCTTCTCATCTTGTCGTGCTACCAGTATGGATATCTCTGACCCTCTCTTGCCACCCCTCCCTATCGTTCATCGCTTCCGGTTGGTCCTCAGGGCTACACCCCGTATCCTCACATATCTGTTGTATGTGGGTTCGAACTGGTCTCCCTGCTTTTTCTCGACCATGAAGGGGTCCATTGGAGTACCTCACTTATGAGCTCGTGCCTGGTTCGTCTAACTTTGATAGTTTTCGTGATAGGTGGTCGGTAGCCGTACAGCTGCTGCTTTGTGGGGTGTTGCTTCAAGGACTTGTTCAATATTGCTCGCAGCATTCTTGTGTAGTTGCCGTCAAGCTTTTTCTCCATCCGTTTAATTAGCGTCCATGTAGCGCATCCATATAGCAGTATAAACACGACCGCTGCTTGGAAGAAACTGCGTTTCATTTTATCGGTCAGGTCTTACTTCCATTTGACCGATAGACTATTGTTAGCTGTCCATGCCTTTACTAGTCGCGTGTCGATGTCTGTCTTGATTGATGAGACACTGCTTCCAAGGTAGGTGAACTTGTCAACTAGTTTCAGCGAGCTAGCTTTTAGTATGGAAAAAAAATTAAATCTATACATACATACATACATATATATTAATTCTATACGTACATACATATATTAAATCTATACATACATACATACATATAACTATACATGCATATATCAAATCTATACATACTTACATACAAACATACATACATATATTAAATCTAAATATAAACACATACATATATTATATCTATACATACATATATTACATACATACATACATATATTATATTTATACATACATTCATATATTAAATCCATACATACATACATACATATGTTAAATCTATACATACATATTAAATCTATATTACTTGTAAACGAATAGTTTTTTGGTAACAGTTATCGCACGAGCCAGAGCTGAATTGTTTGCACACAAGTAAATGGTTAAAAAGTTAAATGGGCTTAAGTATTGATATAAAAAATTTATAGCTTTATTTTCACACAGTTAAATGGTTTCAAACATTGCTGTTTAACATTATATGTTCTATTCAACATTATTTACTCGTTTGCACAAAGTCAGACATTTTTACTTAGATGTAGCCGAGGGCCGTATAAATTGAAGCACCGAATGAGACTCAAACTCACTCGTGAAGGTTTCTAGTTTAGCTTGCTAACCATTACATCACCCGGGGCATCAAAAAGCATCCAAGCATTGCTATTTTAAACAAATGATTCAATTTAACAGATATTTGTTTACACACAGTTAAATGGTTTCAAGCATTGAAAATGATTAAATATTTCTATTTGATCTAAAGATATTGTAAAGAAGAGATGAAATCCTTCTGGGTTAGAATTGACAACTCTTGCTGAATATGAATATTGATGGCGTTTGACCGAGGGGCCTCATTCCAAACGACTTGACATTTCCGTCGAGGTCGCCTGACATGCGTGGTTGGTAGTTGACAGGGCTGCCTGACATTCGTATCGGATGGAAAAGAGTGACACACCCTTAGCCTCAGTGGGTCATCTTTCCAGGATTTACCAGCTTTATGGAGGTGCCCGTGGTGTAGTCGTTATCGCCGTAGGAAAGGAACACGGCGATACGAGTTCAAATCCTGGACGAGACTGATTGCATTTCACATAGCACTAATACCCTTGGGAAAGGTATGAATCCAATTATTCTCCCTCCAGCTATGGGTAAATAGTAGGACAGACTAGGTTCTTCAGCCATGGTTAGGCAACTAGTCTAGGAGAAGGAAAACTCTGAATTCAAACCTGTTTAACTCCGCTTAAAAATTGACCTTGTGTCATATCCTGCCCGAGCGGAGGGGTTGGTAAATAGTACCAGCTTTGCAGGATCAAGTTTATTGCTTGGTGCCTGAGTCACCCCATTAGAGGAATGCCGACGGGGCCAAAAATTTTTTGCCTTTGCATCGCATGGGGTTTGACCTGTGCAAATCCCCCACTTTAAAACAGCCTTTTGCCATATACCAGCATATTAGGGTGTAGATTAAATACACTGTCATTTTTAACTTGACTAGTTAGCGATATACATCCTCTGACGTCTTGTAAAATACGATATGCGTGATTATTTCAAAACCCACCCCAGTACCATTAAAATTCATGGGATATATATTGAAGACTCAAAGAATCAGAGCCATCAGTTTACTGAATGGTTTATTCATTCTCCCTTTGTTGGAATCGACTCATTCAGAAAACGTGTGTGTAGGCAAGTGAGTAGTGTAGCTGTGGCAATGATATGGCATGTGTTACATTTTGGGGATTTCGAAGGTCCCCACTTGACCCCAATGAAACGAAACACGTTATTCTGTCGAAACCCACCGCATGTTTATTTTACTGTTACTGATCTATGAACCGATTTCACCAAAAGGAATACGCGTTTTTTCTCTTTTTTTTTTTCTTGTCAGGGAAAAAAAGAGTCTTTTTTTTTTAAATTTAAGGCTTTTTTAAATTTGTTTTTTCTTGTCAGTAAAGAAGAGAAATTCGTTTTTTTTATAGGTCATCGCTCTCTCCCATACAGTGGTTTCTTTTTGTCTCTCTTTTGAACTGAAAGTAAACTTCTATCGATTGATGTCCCCGTAGCGTAGTGGTTAACGTGTTGTACTGCAACATTGTATTAAGCGAGTTCGAACTCGTTTCGCTTTATTACGCTAACTTTCGGACTAATACTTTTGGGAAAGGCATGAACCAGTTCATCTCCCAGCATTAGGTTATATAATATCACTACTGGTTTTCTACAAGGATGATTGGATAACACGTGAGTGTCATTGGATAACGCGTTTGGGTGGATATGCTATAAAACATAGAAATCAGAACTGAATTCGAATCGATCAATAACCTACCAAATGTACTCACGTAGTATGGGAATTTTAGCCTATTAATTAGGTGGCTAAGTCGACTGGGGCTGTAGAATACATCGATTGCATCTCTGCAGTAGGGTAAGACCCCCTAACGATTGTCCTGAATATGACGCTAAACAATCTGATTGAGATGCTCCAGTAATGCTTGAACTTTGAAGAGTACTCCTTCATTACCATCGCTCCCAGATAAACTCTGACCCGGAATGGTAGCACCTTAGAGGGTCCAATCTCTGGGCCAAATAGAACTGTTTGAAATTTAAACTGAGTGCAAACAAATGATTAATACTAAATTGAATAGTTTGAAATAGAACTGTCTGATCATTTAAATGTGTGCAAACAAAGGACTGATGTTTAATTTAATAGTTAATGATACATAGCAGTATTTGGAACCATTTAATTTTCTTGACATGCTAAACTGAATTGTTTGAAATAGAACTGTTTGATCATTTAACTGTATAGAATGATTTTTAGTTAAATTGTTAGTGTTAAATGGCTTTTGTTGAAAACATTTAACTGTGAATAGAATTATTCGTAAAAGATAGGAATAAGGGATACGATTTAAAATGAGATCAGGCTCGTTTAAAAATGTTATCTGCAAAATGTGTTTACAAATCATATATATTCAATATATACGTATAAAAGGATTTGGCATCAAATAACTTACAATGTTCTATATGCCATAAAACCCAAACCAGATAAACCTAATAAATTTGGGTCGAACAAATCGCGAGATAAAAATTTAAAAATGTTGTGTGTGTAGATTGTTGGTCAAAGGTGAGCCAGCTACGTTTACAATTTCCAGCTTGTGGTTGTTCCCCCACCCCCACCGGCTATGGGTAAATAATTGGGCAGACTAGGTTCTTTCACCTTGGTTAGGTTACCAGTCTAGGAGAAGGAAAACTCTGTTAAACTCCGCTCAAGAATTGAACTTATGTTACATCCTGCCCGTACGGAGGGGTTAGTATATATATATATATATATATATATATATATATATATATATATATATATATATATATATATATATAAGTAGACCACGGATTTATTATTATGTAATCGTGTTGTTCAAGAAAGAATAAAGGAAGTCATATTTATAATAATGTGTCAATTATTTTTATCGAATATAAATAATTCAAATATAGATCTATTTGACCCATAGGTATCATCTAACTGGTATTACCGCCAATGGTGAGAGTAAACCTGGGAGTAATTGCTACAAAGGGGTGCTCTAAAAACTTCAAAATTACAGTAAATAGAGACTCGCCGAAGGATACAGTTTTGTTTCATATCCAAGCCATTCTCTTTTTTAATTGAATGTAGGGGGCCTTACCACTCTGCATGGGGTATCGTCCAAGTCCTAACCGATAGGATGAAAGGGTAGATGAAACGAATTGTCATATAAAACAGCTGGAAAATGATTTGTTGAAGAAATGGAAATAGATGAGACAGCACGTGAACTGGCGTTTGATTGACTTGAATCCCACAGAATTTTGATCTTTTTCTTTAAAAGACTTCCATAGGAACGGTAACATCCATTAGACTTAATGTGTTCTTCTATTTGTTCCTTTTAGCATTTTCCTTCATTTCGTAAAGATTACGTTTCGATGTGAATAATACACAAAAGGATCATTAGTGACTTGTGTAAAAGCACAGTCATTTAACACCAGATAAGACAACCAGAGACACGAGCGTACAATATATATATATATATATATATATATATATATATATATATATATATTCAGGGTGTTTAAAAATATTTGATATTGAGATGTACAGGGTGTTTCAGAAAACCTGATATAATTTCGTAATCTAATAACTTGACTAATTCTCGGTCAAATAATCTCAAATTTCGACAGTATGAATTGACACAAAACAAGATTTCTTTGTTTAAAGTTTAGACGCTTTTTCTTCCCAATTCAATGGCATTTTTATACCTGAAAAAAAAAACAAAACATAAAAACAAAACCGTGAATTTTAGTTGTTTCAACATATGCAGCTAAAGTTCAAGAATTGGTCAAGTTATTAGATTACGATATGCTTTTGATTTTTCGGAAACAGCAAGTATATATATATATATATATATATATATATATATATATATATATATAATACTAGTGTGATTGTCAGTGTGTGTGTGTGTGTGTGTGTGTGTGCACATTTAAGATTATAGTGCTTCAACGATTCATGAATCTTGATACAGGCTATTAGATACATGTATCTAACTATCTGAAAAGTCATAAAACGAACCAATTACAAATTTCTATTTAGTTTTTTTCTTATATCCTCCTAAATATGACAAAAAATTATCTACTGTATAATATATTAAACATAAAATTACAAGGTGACCATACTAATATGTGTGTGTGTGTGTGTGTGCGCGCGCACACACACACACACACACACACACACATTCACGCACACACGCAAACTTACAATCACACTTACAATTACACGTGAAGTTTCCTACAAAATCCCAACGGTTTTTGACTGTATTTTTCGATTTTCGAATCCTTTTATTGATTGTTGTTTTGTAAAAACCTCATAAGACCCAAGGGTCGTAGACTAAATTCCATGGCACTAAATATATAAATCTAATATATATTTATTCATAATTATTATATAATAGCTCTATCCTTGATATTGAGTACTCTCGATATTATATTGCACTTGGTTCGACACAAACCCAAAAAGTGATTTAGTGACAACAAACACTGGTATAATATATATATATATATATATATATATATATATATATATATTATTATTATTATTATTATTATTATTATTATTTCATCATATAATAGTTCTACCGTAGATATTGAGCACTCGCCATATTATATTGCACTTGGTTCGACACAAACCCACAAAGTGATTTAGTGACAACCAACACTGTTACAATATATATTAGGATACATCAAATGCCCAACTTTTCCCAAAATTTGAAAGGACTAATTTCTCCCCAATTTAATTTTATTTCATTTGTATTAATAGGTTTTTATGCAAACAACTGTAGAATTTGGCTTACTTTTAGTATGGCCACCTTGTCATTTTATGTTTAATATATTTTACAGTAGATAATTTTTGTCGTATTTAGGAGGATATAAAAACAACTAAATAGAAATTTGTAATTGGTCCGTTTTATGACTTTTTACATTGATAACTGCATGTATTTATAAGCCTGCATCAAGAATCATAAATAGTTGAAGCACTATAATTTTAAGTGCTATGAAAAACATGGATCTGAACTAAAATTATTTATTATTTACGTACACTATTATAAGTATTTTTTTTTTAGAAGAACGCGTGTGAAGAGTTGGAATTACTTATATTAATATATCAATAAAATATCAATATGTAGCTAAACAATAAAACATGATATTATATCTATTTTGCCAAAAATCAAATCCTGAAAAAATTCACCAGCTGTGACAATCAGGCTTTAGTAGGGTGTATTTCAATTCCTGCTGTAGCAGTTTATTTGAACCTGAAATCATAAAAATCGGCCAGTCATCTTATAGGATGTATAGCAATAACATATTGAATTTTCAAGAGTCTACGACAATTTGAAATGCCTGTACAAAAAAAGGCTGGAAACTTATTGAAGGCACCACGTATATCTAACACACACACACACACACACACACACACACACACACACACACACACACATATATATATATATATATAATATCAACGCTAGAAATGAGTAAACGTCTTTTCAGTTTTGAAATAAAACCACTTTTTTAAAAAGAATTTCTCGTAAACTAATGTACAATCAAAATGTTTTATATTTTATCGACATAATGATGAAAATGTAATGAAAGAATGAACATAACACTTCTTTATAAAAATATATATTTTTTATTTCTCTCGAAAGGGGATCGAAGCAGCCGTAATGATAGAGGGCGAAGGGGTGGTAAGAGGACTTGAAGGACTTGGACACCTCTATATTGACCCATACCTTCTTCCCAATCGCGTTGTGCCATACTCATAGTTTTACTTAACACTTCTTAAACCCGCTGATTCAGGCCGTAAGTCTTTTCTTCGTGAAAAGAAGAAAAAACTTAAGTGAATAGTTGACCAATGCTATGCTAGCTACGACTATAATTTCCAATCAGTGGTTGTAGCTGAGGAAGTCGTGAGACAAGAGCTACATGATAGGGGTCTCGACGGTTATCAATTGACCACAACGACAAGAAAAAAAACGTCAAACACGTTATTCTCTGGGTATGTAACGGTTATTTTCGGAGGAACTGGGCACGACGACACGAGTTCAAATCCTGGACGAGGCTGATTGTACTTCACATAGCACAAATAGCTTTGATTCACATAGCACTAATACTATTTGATTCTTCTTTTTTTGAGTCTCGATTCGTGTACGGCCCCTATCATAAAACGGCCTTGTGCTGCACTATTTCTTCTTGAAGGAGACGTTATCAATTTGCGGCCACTCTGAGACTACAAGACTGTAGAATGAAGACTGACGACTGTTACTGCCGTGGGCTCCTACCACACCCTTGGGCGGAGCCCGTCGGCCGTTCTCCTTGACTGATCAAATCTCTTCAGCTGTAACACTGAGATTGACTGTTATTCTGTGTGTACCTGTGTATATATCATTTCATAACGCCTACGCAGTGTTCTTCCTGCTCTGTTACGTGAGCTACTTCTACTTGTTTACACAGGTGTGTCCAGCAATCAATTTTTTTACACAGATGGAATATCTGGCTCGGTCTAGGGTCAATATGCTAAAAATAGTAATAGTTAGGTTTTAATAATTATCGAATTCTAAGTCATTCAAACATTGAGCTAAATTAAAATTGCCTGAATTTCTTCAAATGCTATATATCCAGAATATTGGCACGGAGTTTAAATTGGCTTGGTTTGTTGGGTTTTATGGCATATCAACCTTTGTAGGTTATTTAACACCAAATCCATTTTTATATAAATAATCTGTTCTATTGAAAACAAGTCAGTTTAGCATGAGGACACAGTTTATTTCGAATTCTATTTCAAACTATTCAAGCAATTATATGTAACAATTCAGTTATGTGTAAATACAGTTTTAGTGACGAAAAACAGTTCTATTTCAAATAATTCAGTTGAGCATAAACACGCAGTTTAAATGTAAGTACGGTTTAATTCTCAAAAACACTTCTATTTCAAGCTATTCAGTTTACTCAAACAATTCATTTTAGTATAAGTATGCTGTTAGTTCTATTTAACCCATAGATAGGGCCCTATCAGGTGCTACCACTCCGGGCCAGAGTGGACCTGGGAGCGATGGCAATGAAGGGGTACTCCGCATTCCCCAAAGCTCCCGCATTGCTGGAACCTCACCATCAGATTGTTTAGTGTCATATCAGGACGCTCGTTAAGGGGGGTCTTACCCCTCTGCAGAGGTGCGGTCAGTGTATTCTACAGCCACAGCTGACTGGGCAAGGAGTTTAAATCGAAATAGAGTTTGATAATAAATATTATCAAATAACATATATCTGTTATAAATGGATAGAGTGTGACAGAAATATCTCACACATTTTAAACTGTCACCAATGAGATACAAGTGAATTTAGGCTTGTGGCAATGGTAATTCCATCTAAATAATGTTTAATTAGTGAAACGGCGTTTTAAACGGCCAACTTTTTCTTGTTATACAAATTTTCCATAAGCTTTTGTATTTTGCATTTTTAAACATCCATCGTTGATTTAAAATCACTAATATCATCCCTCATATTCCTGATGATGGTTCATTAGAACCGAAACGCTAAAGTGTCAACTTCGCTTCTCAAGAAATCTCTCCTTCTACTTGGATTACCTTGTTATCAATTTTTCTTTATATATTGTCGGATTACATGCTATTATTTACTTCCATATATCATAATATATTAGTTTTAGGTATACTTATTTATTGGCAATACACTGTCTCTCTGTCTCTATCTCCAAATTTATATATCTATATGACTGACCATTCATGCCTTTCTTAAATTTGGACTATAAATCGTCGCTACATTAAAGCCTTGGAAAGGTTCCATTAAGCTTGTCTTAGAAGGATCCTTAACATCAAATGGCAGCTTTTAACACCAGACGCTGTTGTTCTTAACTGAGCCAATACATCCAGTATTGACATGCTTCTCAGATGCAATCCGATGTGTTAGGCTGGGCATTTTACTCGGGTGGAGAATGTTAGGTTATGTGGGCAGTTGTTTCACGAAGAGTTACAATGTGGTAAACATTCAAGACATAAGCCCAACGAACATTTTAAGAACGTCGACGAAAACAACCCAGGGGCACTTTGTGTAGATCTTGGAGACTGGGAGCATATGACAAGGTATCGATAAATTTGTAAAAAATAAAGTCATATGTGATGAAGTACGGAGAATCGAACACACTATTGTGAAACGAACACTTCGGAAACAGGACTTTGACCTCAGCCCTGAAGACTTTTCAACCAGAACATATTTCAAGGGTTCAAATTTGTTTGTCCAATTCCGAACTTGCAAATCAAGTGATATCACAACGACAAATATATTTATACACACACACACACACACACACACACACACACACACACACACACACATATATATATATATATATATATAAATCGCTATAAGAATCGTATGCTGATTTTAAACAGGTCAGTTCTCTGTAACCTTCAGGTAATTCGTGTCAATTCAGTATTGTCTGAGAAGTCATATGTCAATTCAGCAGGTCTGAGAAGTCATATGTCAATTCAGCAGGTCTGAGAAGTCATATGAAGTCATGAGAAGTCATATGTCAATTCAGCAGGTCTGAGAAGTCATATGTCAATTCAGCAGGTCTGAGAAGTCATATGAAGTCATGAGAAGTCATATGTCAATTCAGCAGGTCTGAGAAGTCATATGAAAGTGCATTGGGCGAATGACATCCCCAAAGACAGGTATTTTGTTTGCCATATATACGGAAGGACTGAAGAGCCACATGCGTACTCACGGGCGCGTTTTGTAGGTTTGAGGAGATGACCTTCTGCAAAGCCATGGCAATTACCATATATATATATATATATATATATATATATATATATATATATATAATATATATATATATATATATATATACTGCGTTTTGCATCATTTTGTAAGCGTCATGTTTGCCTTTACGCTACATTTAAGTTCAGTGAACGTCGTTACATTTGACATTACGGCACTCAGCAATGTTATCTATGTCATAAAGAAGGTTAGCAAATAAAGAGATGTCAAATTAAAGATGTCTTTAAAATAAATAACAAGTAACAATAAAAGATTTAAGAAGCCAAAGAGAATTTGAAATGCAATAAAGACGAATGAAATCTGCATATTCAGGCAATAAAATACTTACATCAAGAATTTTTAAACAAAATGTGTGCCATTTGCAAATAAGGGAAATAAGATAATTTTATCAAACATTTGGAAAATTCTTTAATGTTTAAACGAGATTTATATCCTTTCGCGTGATATGCTAATTAGAATGAGTTTGTCGTCATACTTAGGGCATTGTTGTATCGCGGTAAGGGAACGACACACAATGAAACAGAGTTAATTATTAACTCAAGTAGTACAGCCCGACTAGTATTATAAGTCTCTCGTTGTTGGTGTTACGTCCGAAGTGGGTCTTACTACTGACCGAGGTCTTTCAGAGCTCCCCTGTCTCTGCTCCTGCTTCTGTCTCTGTCTCAAGAGACATGGTATCTTTTGTACTTCCGCGATACCGGAAGTAACGTGGCACGAGCCACTATACAACAGGCATTTTAAGGGAAACGCACAAATTAAATAACATCACTTTTATAATTATGCTTATTATTATTTTTTTCAAATATAACGCTAAAATATGTTATCAGTGTGCCGTAAGGTTAAAGGATTGTGATATGTTTCGGGCGTTGTTTATTCTAGTTTCACGGTGTTTATTCTCATTTTGGGATTTCATTATATTACACTTTTTATTAAGCTTTTTTAGATTCCAAATTAAACGTCTCATTGTGAACGAACTGTTCATGTTTGTGTCTTAATAACTTCCTAATATTTTCGAAAGACATTAACATTTGACTGGAAAACAAATGTGAATAATTAAGGCACCAACTGTACTGTCACCTGCTTCCCATCACGAAACATATCCAAGTTAGACGAACCAGACATGCAGGACACTGCTGGAGAAGCAGGGACAAGCTCATAAGTTATGTACTCCTATGGACCCCCACATATGGCCGGGCAAAAGCAGGACGACCAGCTCGAACATACATTCAGCAGCTATGTGAGTATACGGGATGTAGCCCAGAAAACCTGCCAGAGGCGATGAACGATTGGGAGAAGTGGCGAGAGAAGGTCAGGGATATCCGTACTGGCGGCACGACATGATGATGATTAATTGGTCTTGTGGGTAGAGTGTTCACCAATGGCGCCGGACACCGGGGTTGAAGACCAGTTCGAGTCATATCAAAGACTTAAAATTGGTACTTGATACCTCCTTATTAGTCGTCTAAATTTCTAAGACGAAGCTTGTTGATTTTGTGAAACATTGTGGAAATAACAATAAGGATGAAGTCTATAGTCCGAAAACCCTTAATGATAAAAAAAATTGATACCTCCTTGCTTAACACTCTGCATAATAAGGTACGTATCAAGGATAAAGTGGAGCAATCCCGGGAAAGGAGTATCACCCTCCCCTACACATTGGTGTAGTTGCTATTGAAAATGGAGCCTTCGGGTCGCCCTCGACTAAAGGGAGACAACTTTACTTTTTACTTATTTTAAAAATGTTGATGATAGCGTTTATAGAAATCTAAAACTTTTAGCCATATATAATAATATGTTGGTGACGTCAATTTTATTCTTAGAGTCATTTTAAAATACCAGCTGATGTTGATTTTTAACTATCGTTTTCTTTCGCTTAGAATTATAGGTATCATAATCTTTTTTTCTTAGTTTAAGCTAACAAATTCAACAACTTGAGAAGCCTATGAAATTGTATAATAGATATAAGCAGTCTTTTACATATCAACAGAAATATACAGGATCTTCTAAAAAGAAACAGACATCGAAAGAAATATCTTTAAAATCGCTTAAGATATTGACATTCAAGATACACACTTTTACAGAAAGACAGTTGAAGTTTATTATTGTTACTTTCAGGTTTTATTAGTTTTTGAGTTTTATAGCAAGGTCATGGTATTTATCCAGCTTTTCACCATCCTTCATTTCCCTCTGTTGATTGCTGGAACAGCAAACTCCACTTGATATGCAGTTATTCCCTTCTTGTTATTTAAGACTAAATCTGGTTTTCTGACCGGGATTTTGTGATCCATTTATATCCGAAAGTTCCATATAAACTTTTGTGCTTGATTTTCAAAGGCAGGTTCTCGTTTGTGTTTATATTATTTTCCAATACAGCCAAACTATAATTTCTTGCCTAATTCCTAGTTGATCATCTTCCCTACCTAATAGCACCTGTCCTAGTATTCCTTTTGTGGCAGTTTGCTTAATTCACTTATATTAAAAACTGTTTCATCTTACTCACCACATAGCCTACACTTCTTCTTGGTCTCATCCTCCCATAGTCCAGGAAACAACAGTCACCAAGGGACGTTAAATCAGTGTTTCTGCTATTTAAGATTAGATCTACATATTCTTTATCCACGATATTGAGCACCCAATTTATAAATATAGCAAACGATACAACACACAAACACACACACACTCTCTTTATATATATATATATATATATATATATATATATATATATTATGATTAATAGTTTTACCATTTCCGACAAAGTTATATTTTGCATTGGGATTTGTTTGTTTTTTTCCTTTTCCTTTTTCTGATGGGTAATTTTTTCACTTTATATATATATATATATATATATATATATATATATATATATATATATTTCAATATATAACAATATAGATATGTTTTGTATACATATTTTTAAATATGTTCTTTCAAGTTGCCGAATTGATTTTACGGTACTCGGCGGGAATTGTTATTCTAGTACTTTTCACCCGATCTTGGGCCATCATCTGGGGTTCGTATATTGCAAAAGTTATATGACCTTTACATAAACATTACTACTTTGTAAGTGTTTATCATTTGTACTGGTGTGTTGTTGTAGCGTTTTATTCATTTCTATAAGTAGCTAAAAACATTTAAGTACATTAGTATTGGATTCGAAATCGATTCTATTGAGTTTGGGTTGTTTCATTCAGATATGGAGCGCTTCAAGAATTTGTAATTTTTGTTTGTTATTTTCCTGTTCTAATATTGTAGTGTTTTCGATAAGAATTTTCCGAAACTCAGTTTTTGAGCAGGAATGTTTTATTAGATGTGGTGCTATTTAACTGGATACCGTAAAATCAATTCGGCATCTGGAAAGGATAAAACTTTGCTATATTGTTCAATGAAATATGCATTAATGAAAAAATGCTGCACAAATACACATATTATATATATATTTATATATATATATTTATATATATATATATATATATGTATATTAGTACCTTGATTGACGTCAGTAATTGAATTCTGAGAGGAGTGCTAGTAGACAAAATTGACACAAATCAAGGTATTCTTTCCTCTTTAAAATAATGTAATTAATTCTTACTCGATCCGTACATTAACGCGAAAACTAAAACAATTCCTAATTTAAAACTTGCTTCAAATCGGTAACTTAACTCAAAAATGTCAAGTTAGGTGTGGCAAATGTCAAAGTACTAATGTATATATATATATATATATATATATATATAGAGAGAGAGAGAGAGTGTGTGTGTGTGTGTGTGTGTGTGTGACAATTTAACAATCAAAGCACTTCTAAATCGTAAAATATTGACAGTGCCCAGTACATATTAATATCAAGCAATATCACAATATATCAATAACATGAAGAGAAGTAACTCAGGACTTAGAATTTCACATCTTCAATCGTCAGGTGATCTATCCGTACGTCTGATACATATATGTATATATGTATGTATTGTCATCCACAGAAAGACTGTTTCCTTGTGTCATAACATTTCAATGTAGCTAGAAAAACACGATGCTTCAAGCTAGGACGGAAACCCGACTGACTTTATGTCAGTCGGATATCATTTCCCCACAATATTATCCCTCTAGCGTACGCGAAGGAATTTTTTACGTACGAGGATCATTAAATAAGTTTCAAGACTTTTTTCGTATGGGCACTTTTATTGATAGTATACACATAAAAATCTAGTCCCCTTTGAAGTGATCTCCTCCGGCTGCAATGCACTTGTTGTACCGTTCCAACAACTTCTGGAAGGCCCCATGGAATTCCTCTTGTGTGGGCGTGTCAATGACCTTCGTTATAGCCTCTTTCATCTCCTCAATTGTCTCTTGACAATAGCCTCTGAGCTTAGGGAATAACCAAAAGTCACAGGGAGCAAGGTCTGGACTATAAGGAGGCTGAGGAACTGTCTTGATGCCCATCTTGGTCAAATAGACAGTGACAAGGATGGAGTTGTGGACTGGTGTATTGTACTGGTAGAAATGCCACTAGCCCAATTTGAAGAGTGCTGGCCTCTTCCTTAGGAAGCTCTTCCTGAACTGCCTTAAAACCTCAATATAGTAACCCTAACCCTAACCCTTTGGCTAATCAACTCTGGTGTGTTGACTTCCTTATTACTTCCATCCTTATTCCTTCCATCCTTATTCCTTCCATCATCCCTCACAGACTCCCTGCCTTCCTTGAATCTCTTATGCCGCTCAAAAACTGAAGCTCGATTCATGAAAGATGGTAGAAAAGCAGTCTGAAGCGTTCCATACGTTTCTATGGCATTTATTCCAAGTTTAAAACGGAATTTTATTGATTATCGTTCTTCTAAAGTCCAGATTGTATTTTTGAAATTCACCAGCTGTTACAATCAACTCTGATCTATTGACTTCCTTACTCCTTCCATACCTCTCATCATCCCTCACAGACTCCCTGCCTTCCTTGAATCTCTTATGCCACTCAAAAACTGATGCTCGATTCATGCAAGATAGTAGAAAAGCAGCCTGAAGCATTCCATACGTTTCTGTGGCATTTATTCCAAGTTTAAAACAGAATTTTATTGCATATCGTTCTTCTAAAGTGTCCTCACGTCCAGATTGCATTTTTGAAATCCACCAGCTGTGACAATCGGACTTTAGTAGGGTGTATTCCAATTGCTGCTGTAGCTGTTCATTTGAACCTGAAATCATAAGAATTGGTCAGTCATACCATAAGATGTATAGCAATAACATACTGAATTTTCAAGAGTCTTCGACAATTTTAAATGCCTTTACAAAAAAGTCTGGAAACTTACTGTAGGCACCACATATATATTTATTTACATATACGCATATCGCCTACCGGCGTGCTCAATTCACTAGAAGAGTCTTACATTTATGCGAACATGGTAGCCGGCAATTCCCGACTCGAATTCTTATTAAAATGTTTTTGCAAATTGAATGTTTTAAATGTACCAGGATATTTTTACTGTGCGATGCTTTTATTAAGCAAAGCCTATCTGAAATATTAAAATGGCCAAAATGTCAAATAAAACCATAACTTGGAGTTTCACGTACGATTCTTGAGTAGACAGTGTTGTGTGGGGTTATTTGCTTTTATACAATTTTTTAACACATCATTGATATATTAAATGGGGAGTAGAGAAAATATCTCTATCTCTTTTTCTGTTTACTTTCTTTTCACTTCTTTTTTTTTACTCCATTATTATTTATTTTATTTATCTTTGTTCAAAATTATGCAGATATATATGGGGGGGGGGCTAAGTGGTACAACACAAATTTATTCTGGTGTTCACACTTTGATACGAACTCTGTCTTTCAATTTAACGATTTCTTGGTGTTCGCGTACTCAAAAATGCATAATTTTCACTTCAAGGTACAACCTGCAAACCTTCTCGTCACCTTTAAATGCTTGTGCTTTCTTTTCTTTATGATCTGCCATTTTACTGTATCGTCTCTGCCGCATTTAGCTCGCCAGTGTTACATTATTATTTTGCCTGCCATTTGCGAAGATCTTTTGAGGATAAAAAAAAAAATTCCTGCCAGGTATGGTGAATTAAAAGAACAGAACCCCCCCAAAAAAACAGAATAAAATAAAAGCCAACTTTTTTTCACTCCACTTTCGCGGTCCCTATCTATTTCTCTCTCTCATTCTCTCCCTCTCCTTCACCTCTCTCTCTGTGTCTATATATATATATATATATATGATCTTTACCGATAATACAACAATAGTAGAGCAATAAGATAACAACCAAAAATTACTGATTTAAATCGTAAAATTGATAAACAGAGTTCGTATCAAAGTGTGAACACCAGAATAAATTCATGTTGTACTACTTACCCCTCAGACATATTTGCATAATTAAGAAAAACATAAATAAAATATATAATAATGAAGTCAAAAATAAAAAAGAACTGAAGTGTGAGTATACAGAGAAGGAGATAAAGATATATTCTCTACTCCCCATTTAATATATCCATGCTATGTTTAAAAAGTTGTATAAAAGCAAATAACCCCACATAATACAAAAATCCGAATCTCAATAAAATTAATTTCCAATCCAGTACTAATGTACTCAAATACCTTTAGCTACTGCTGCAATTTATAGGACTAAAATCTTTAAAATCAAACGCTATAACGTGACACTAGTATAAAGGATAAACACTTCATTCTTACAAAGTTATAACGTGTTGGCAATATAACCTCCGTGAAAAACTATTGAATACTTAAGAACGGTCCAAAGTACTAAAGAACCAATTAAATACAGAAAGTACTAAAGAACCAATTAAATACAGAAGGTTTTTTTGAAAAAGTACTAAAGAACCAATTAAATACAGAAGGTTTTTTGAAAAAATTCTGGGTGGAAATTCATACGGCAACTTAAAAAGATTAATACAAAAATATGTAGACAAAAATGTCTATAGTGTTCAATCAAATATGTCTTAACAAAAAAACGCTGCCCCAATATATACACACACACATACCCACACACACACATACATGTACATATTGTGACAATATAACGCAGGCCGAACCCCACGATCTCAACCTCCAAAACCAGATCATGGACATCCGATCGTCTAGTGGATTCTCTCATCTCCGGCCCGGGGTATTTTACATTTCTTAACATACACACAAAACAAAGCATACACAACCGAGAAGGTGAAAGAAAAGAGATTAAACAAACACGGACTTGGCTTAGCTCCAAGCGCAAGAAGGGAGATATTTGTAACTCTTTTGTGTAGCTTTCTGTACATCTGTTGGCTATTCGCGAGCATGTATTCAAGCAAAATTCCCACATAGCCACCAGGAACGCTGACTCGCCCTCTCACGTTAGCCAACCCGGCCCCTGGGTCCACAGATCCTAGCGGTGGCTTTTTTCTGTCCTTTGGCTTCCTCCGACTTCTGTTGATTGCCCTCTACTGTTCTGCTTTATTCTGTTCGTCGCATTCCTCGTCTTCTTCCGGCCTCGTGGGAAATCTCGCGCGCAAGCCTTTGTGTGGGCATCTCGCCAAAACAGACGATGGGAGCCTCTGACTGGCACTCACCCACACCCATAGAAACGAATGTCACCTATCTTGCTACGATATATACATATCAATATATATTTACAAAAGACATTTCATCTATCTATCTATCTATCTATCATTAGACAAGATTGAAATCGGTCCCCAAAATTTGCAAAATTATTACAGTGTTCTATAGATAAAAGTATGATCTGGTGTCTCTCTTTCTCTCTCCCCCTTCCCTTTTTTTCTTTCTCACATTTTTATATATAAATATATACATATATATAGTTACCCAAAAGACAGGACACAGGTATATATATATATATATATGTATATATATATATAAAATTAACCTAAATCGCCAGTCGAAAATCTTCTACTAAAGTTTAACCTTATCGGATCATCAGGAAGCCTAACTTCGAAGTCGAAGTTAGGCTTCCTGATGATCCGATAAGGTGAAAGTTTAGTAGAAGATTTTCGACTCACGATTTACGTTAATTTTATAATTGGCTCCAATTGTGTTGAGCAGTTTAGTAATTGTAGCATTGCAGCATTCGCGGAGGGTTTCTGGTTTTCTTTTGACCACTGACTGCGTATCTATTGATTTTTTTCAAGGGGTCTGACGAGGTTGGCCTTTTCTTTCTTTTTGACCCATAATTTATATCCCATAATATCTCTATTTTTAACATTCTCCTGAAGCTTTTTCACGGAATCAACGTTTCTAAGACGTTCTATAGAAAAACAAAACAAAACAGATAATTAATAATTCGTCAGTGTACAGAGTTTTCGGACCCTTTTTATATATATAAAAAGGGGAAAATAAAGAAGGGAGATTTTAAGTAGTTGGATATATTTTGTAAAAAAAATCTAATCTCAATTGTCATGAAGAAAATGATTTATTTTAAATAATAAAAGAGTTTTTTAATATCAGATTACCAAATAGGAATTGGCATTTTGTTTATCTTTATTAATCATAAGTAACGTTGCTGAGTGTTAAGCAAGGAGGTATCAAGTACAATTTTTAAAGTGTTTGGTATGACGCGACAAGGGATTGAACCTAGGTGTCCCGGAGCATTGGCGAACACTCTACCTGCTAAGCCAAAGTGACTCGAAATGCAGCTAAGAATTGGCCCCACTATCAGCATTACGGAACTTATTATCTAACGTCAGTTACGCTACGTCAGCTGTGTCATTAGGATGCATGAATATCACCTACCTACGTCAGATCCTATACGATAAGCTGTCTATTGATCGACGGTCATTGGCTGGATTGAAAAAAAAAACTCGAAGATAAATTCCATGGACGGTTTCTATATTGTTCTCGAAAAATGTGACATTACCTCCGCTAAACTCGAGATACATTCAGTGGAGCAAAGTAAAGAAAATTGGAATGTCGTTAGGCCGTGAAGGTTTTCGAGATCGACCGTGCATATACCTACAAGAGAACTCACCAGTTGAGGTTCGAGTAACAAGGACCTACCCAGCCAAAGGTGGAGGTGCCCGTGATGTAGTCGTTATCGCCGTAGGAAATGAACACGGCGATACGAGTTTAAATCCTGGACGAGACTGATTGCATTTCACATAGCACTAATACCCTTGGGAAAGGTATGAATCCAATAATTCTCCCTCCAGCTATGGGTAAATAGTAGGGCAGACTCGGTTCTTCAGCCTTGGTGAGGCAACTAGTCTAGGAGATGGAAAACTCTGAATTCAAACCTGTTAAACTTCGCTTAAAAATTGACCTTGTGTCATATCCTGCCCGAGCGGAGGGGTTGGTAAATAGTCCCCAGCCAAAGGTGGTTGGTTGGTTGGTTGGTTTTTATGGCATATCAACCTTTGTAGGTTATTTAACGCCAAATCCATTTTTATACGAATAGTTCAATTTCAAACAATTTAGTTTAGCATAAGTATGCAGTTTAAGTGTAACTATAGTTTAATTGTGAAAAATATTTCTATTTCAAGCTATTCAGTTTAGTCAAGCAGTTCTAATTCAGCTAATTCAGTTTAGTATAAGGACGGATTTTATTTACACACAGTTAAATGTCAAAACAGTTCTATATTAAATAAATCAGTTTAGTGATAATACAGCTTCATTATCAAAAAACAGTTCAATTTCAAATAATTCAGTTTAGCATAAGCACGCAGTTTAAATGTAAGTACAGTTTAATTGTCAAAAACATTTATTTTTAACAATTCAGTTTGGCATAAGTATGTCGTTAGTTCTATTTAACCCATAGATAGGGTCCTATCAGGTGCTACCACGCCGAGCCAGAGTGGGCTTGGGAGCAATGGCAATGAAGGGGTACTCCGCATTCCCCGAAGCCCCAGTATCACAGGAACATCACCATCAGATTGTTTAGTGTCATATACAGGACACTCATTGGCGGGGTCTTACCCCTCTGCAGAGGGTGCAGTCAGTGTATTCTACAGCTAAAGGAAGATAACGATGTTCTTTGCTCAACGTGTAGGTGACGCATCTGGTTTCGATACCACCGGTGGCGCACTTAAGCTCAACTTCATTAATTTACGGAAGATGTCGTCTTCATTTTGAAGACGTCATATAATTTAGTACAGTTAGAATTTCACGCATAGAGTTCATGTTAATTTTACTAAAGTAGGAAAGGTACGCAACTCTCCTTTCGATCTCAAACTATAAGGGCCCAAATATTAAGTTGAACACGTGAACCGTTGTCCTAATAAAACAGGTGATATGCTTGTAGTGGTGAAGGGCAGTGTAAAACCGGCCACATCATTTAGATGAGCTGATAACTGAAAAATAATACTTTCCCGATCAACACTACTCAGATTTTTAGTCAAATATTGCATACGAAGTTCGTTCGAAAAATTCTTAGCTTCACCAATAGTAAAGAGACGTAAGTGAACATTTTTGTTATGGCAGCACGTTACCACATCTTATCAAGGTATAAAAATCAATTTAGATTTCCGTTATTGGCGAACCATTGGC
>OY757939.1:24943221-24953221 GCA_963585895.1 Sepioteuthis lessoniana
ATATATATACATATATATATATATATAAGATTTGCCGTTAAATAACCTAAAAGACTTGATATGCCATAAGATAAAAATATAAGACTACCGTAAAAAATGAAGAAAAATTTCAGATATATGAAAGATAAATTATAAAGACAATTAAATTTAAAATATGAAGAGATTTCAATTCATTTTTATATGTATATTAGCATTTATCTTGAATTTTAAAATTCAGTTTTGAAATAAATATAAGACCACCTATATAAGCTAAAGAAAAATGGACATAATTTGATTGAAAAATTTACTATATATAGTCTATGTTATATAAAAAAGTATTAAAACTGTTTTACTTAAAATAGTAAAAACTTAAATGTCAAAAGGAACTAAATCATCTGAATTTGAGATTACAGCTCTGAAAAGAGTCGGAAAACCACAGAGAGAAATTTCGAAAGCCTTAGGACGTAGTAAAACCGTTATCTGTAATTGCTTGAAAAGCCCAAAAAAGTATGGAACAAGAAAACCAACTGACAGGTTAGAAAAATTATCACCACAATTCAAGAAAGGAATTGTTTGCGAAGTAAAAAAAAATTCGTCAACATCAAAAATGTTAAAATCTCTTGTGGATGCACTTTGCAGTACTACAACAATTAGAAGGCATTTAAACAACAAAAAAATCAAGCAAAAGAAAAGAATTCATCATCAAAGGTTAACTATAAGGCACAAAAAGAAACGACTGAAATATCCTCATCCATATCAACCGTGAGTGCTAAAGAACGGCGAAAAGTTGTTTTCCTGGACGAAAAGATATTCAATTTAGACGGACCAGGTGGTTTTCAGAAGTACTGGAACGCAAAAAATTTCCAGAAGAAGGATCTCTTCTGATCGGGGGGGGGGCTTCTCATCTTCAGGAAAACTTAAACTACACTTTGCTAGTGGTCGACAAACAGCAGCAGATTATCTGAAGATGCTAAATGATTTATCTCTTGCACAAGAATGGTGTCGTCTATGTGGAGAAGAATGGATTTTTCAGCAAGATAATGCTGCTATCCACAATGCATCAATAACAAAGAAATTCTTGCTTGAACAGAAAATAAGACCTCTTGACCACCCAGCGTGCTCTGTAGACCTCAATCCTCTTGAACATTTGAAGAGATTGGTTGTTGCAAAAGTTTATGAAGAAGGTTGACAGTACTCAACAACTTCTGAACTCAAAAACGCAATCTTAGAGGAATGGGAAAAATAACTTTTGGTTCAAGTTTAGAAAGTTGTTGGTAGTATGCCTAGTCGAATTTTTGAGGTTATCAAAGCTAACGGCGGATCTACAAAATATTAAATAACAAATTTGCCTTTATATTCTATAGTTCTGCTCATTGGTCTTATATTTATGTCCAAACAAAATTTTGAAATTAAGCATAAATGTTAATAAGTAAAGTAAAGTTGGCGACCATAGTCGGGTGACCCGAAGGCTCCCTTTTCGATAGCTACTAC
This sequence comes from Sepioteuthis lessoniana, assembly GCA_963585895.1. Taxonomy (NCBI): domain Eukaryota; kingdom Metazoa; phylum Mollusca; class Cephalopoda; order Myopsida; family Loliginidae; genus Sepioteuthis; species Sepioteuthis lessoniana. The sequence goes on from OY757939.1 coordinate 24,944,692, forward strand.
ACCAAGATGTAGGGGAGGGCGCTACTTCTTTCGCTGGATTTCTCCACTTTACCCTTGATTCGTACCTTATAATGCTGAGTTTTAAGTAAGGAGGTATCAAGTGCCATTTTTTAAAAAGTTTTTGGTATGACTCGACCTGGGATTGAACCTAGGTCTCCCGGGTGAAATTTCTTCATATTTTAAATTCAATCGTTTTTATGCCTTATCTTTCATATGTCTGATTTTCCTAACTAAAAATTGTAAACAATATCTTTTTCTTCCTTTTTGAGGTTCGTCTTATATTTTTATCCAGGGATATATATATGTGTATTTATATATACATACAGCGCTGGCCCAGTTGGTTGGGGCTTCAGAATACACCGACTACATCTCTGCAGAGGGGTAACTGTGTGTAAACAAAAACTGTACTTGAGTGTTTGCCAATGGCCCGGGAGACCAGGGTTCAATCCCAGGTCGAGTCATACCAAAGACTCACAAATGATACTTGATGCCTCCTTGCTTAACACTCAATATTATAAGGTACGGAAGAAAGGGTAAAGTGGATAAATACTTGGAAAGGAGTAGAATCCTCCCCTACACTTTGATGTAGTAGCTATCGAAAAGGGAACCTTCGGGTCACCCTTGACTGCTGTCGCCAACTATACTCTAATGTGTATAAAATAGATTTAGCATTAAATAACCTACAATCGTTGATGTGCTATAAAACCAAACCAAACCAAACCAAAATAACCAAAACAAATCTTACAGCGCGAGTATCAAACGTATACCTGTACACGTTCTTTTGCATAAATGCGTACAAACAGAATTTAAAAAGATGCTCACAGAAAATAGAGAAACATTATATATATATATATATATATATATATGTGTGTGTGTGTGTGTGTGTTTGTGTGTATGTGTGTGTGTGAGGAAGGATAGGTCTCATATAATTTGTTCATTTCGTATTTTTATGCGTCAATACTTGCGTCATTAAGCTGCGCTTAGGAAAAGATAAAAATCTACTTGGATGTGTACGCATGCGTTTAAGTTTGTGCAGTCACGCATTCGCATTTGCAGGTGGAGAAATGAGAAAAACGCATTTTTTATGAATAAGAGAAAAGAAGCGTTCCTGCCACCACCCCCTTTTTTACCTCAGAGCGAATATTCTGCACCCCACTTTTTTCTCATCATGCATATTCCCGATGGATCTTCGAGAAACTGAATACTGACGCTATTTTAAGCGTCTAAGATAATTCAATTAGAATTTAAGTATTTTCACTTATTCGAGCCTTCTGAATGTTTCGAAAATATTTCGGTCGTCTCTGCAGTCAGGCAAGCACCGTGAAGCAATATCGCAATTAACCCTTTTCAGATAGTATCTAGTTCTAAATGGCAACACGTTTAATAAAACTTTTTTTAAAACCTTCCGTTCGCTTGAAAAGCACAACGGTAAAATAACCTTCAACCAAGAGAGGAGAGTTATCGGACTTGTTACCGTAGAACAGCATACCCTGTCTCTGCTATATATCATCACCATCATTATCATCATCAACTCGCGCTGATTTCTCTGACTTCCTCTTGCTATCCATCCCTATCATCCGTCGTTCTTGGTAGGTCCTCTAGGCTACTTCTAATCTCTGTCTATAAATCTTTGCCTGGTCTACGTACTTGGATCGGCAATAGATCTAATAAAAGAAAATGGTTTTTGATTAAAAGAAAAAGTAAGAAGCAGATGATATCATGCAGACTACGCAGATCATCTTGCGCTTCTCGCAAATATACTAGCTCAAGCAGAATCCGTATTGCTTAGACTGGAGCAAGTGGCAGTAAGCATTTGCCACTACATGAACGTAAATCAACAAGAAGGAGCCATCTCCACTCTGACCGTTAGTGTTAGTACATCGTACCGTCCTATCTATGGGTCAAATAAAACTGTTTGATCCCCTAACTGTGTGTAAACAAATGGCTGATGTTAAATTGACTTGTTAGTGTTTCATAACAGTACTTGAATCCATTAAACTATGTATTGAATATCAATACTTGAAGCCATTTAATTGGCTACAAAGAAGGAATAATGGTGAACATAATTATTTGGGTTGAATAGCAATACTTGAAAACGTTTAAATATTACATAGCAATACTTTGTAACATTTAACTGTGTGCAAATGAATGAGTGATGTTGATATGAATTTTTTGAATTACATAGGAACAGTTAAGACCATTTTAGGGGTCACCTAAAGATTCTTCCATCAATATCTATCCAAATCCTCAATTCAAAATAAAATAAAAATTAGTACAACCCTACATCACATGGTAATATGGACGAAGCTGATTGCATTTCACATAGCTCTATTATCTTTGGAAAGGTGTGAATCAAATTATTCTCTCTCCAGCTGTGGGTAAATTAGGTTCCTTAGCCTTGGTTTGACAACCAGCCTAGGAGAAGGAAAACTTTGAATTCAAACATGGTAAACTCTGCTTAAAAATTGACGTTGAGTCAAATCCTACCGATGTGGAAGGGTCGCTTTGGTTTGTTTTGATTTTATGGCATTGTAGGTTATTTAATGCCAAATACTCTTTATACATATATATTAAATATATAGGATTTGCTTTGGTTGGGTTTTATGGCATATCAACCATTATAGGTTATGTCATGCAAATCCTATTTATAGAGATTTAAAAGATATATATGTGTAAATGCATTTTATTGATAATACTTTTTGAACGAGCATGTGCTCATTTTTTTGTACACAGTTAAATGGTTTCAAGTATTTCTCTTTAACACCAATTATTCTAATCAATCTTGATCATTTGTTTGCACACAGTGAAGTGGTTACAAGTATTGCTGTTTAACACTAATTATTCTGTTTAACATAACCCATTTGTTTGCACACAGTTAAGTAGTTGAAAGAAAACGAAAAATATTTGATGTTTAAAAAATTAAATGAGAAAATCAGCCGACATATTCGAGCTAAATTAAATCAATTTTTCAAAGAAAAAAGTATAATTCCGTCATCAGATGATTTAATGTCATATCCAGGAGAGTTCCATCCGGCTGGCCTGGCTATCACGTGGTGTGTACATACGAGCTAGAAATCGGAATCATAACGTGTGCCGTTGTTTTCACATTTGGTGTATCTGGGCGTCCTTCCTTAAGGGCAAAGGTAGAAGATTTCGCAACGCACCAAGAGAAACTGTTTGTTCTAAAAATACAGGAACAAAAATCTTCAAGATTGACTAGAACGGTGATCGGGAGGGGAAGCATTTACAGTCGGTAAAGAACAAAAAGGTAGATGTGTGAGCTACACACCTGGCTCTGCCCTTAATCGTCATCAACAGTCGACGGTAGCCGTAACCTTTTCCAGTACCCATGACCAGTTTTATTTCCAGCAGGAGATCGAGACCGAATCAGACGCTGAGTATCTTGCACGGGCCATCCGTCAAAGTGAAAGGTTAATCGCAAACCCACGGTTGATTTTGGGCTCTGACACGAACTTATACCATACGATTTCTTGGCTGGTCTCTTCCACTTCAGTAAAGCTCATTACAAGCGTACTGACATTGTCAGTATGAGCGGAATAACTGGCCATGCTGGAAGTACCAGTTAGTTTAAGAGTGCGTCGAATAGGATTTACCCTTACAGTATAGGCGAGATCGAATAACCTGGACAAATAGACGGAGTAAAAAGTGAAGGGTTTCAATCTTACCCTGTTCACCCACACTCCAGAGGAAGCGTACAAAAGGTGAATATAGCAATAAAAATTCACTCCGAATCCTGCCATAGACAAAACAGTCTCCAGGAAAATATGTTGGTTTATTTAGATTTTAAGGCATAGGAGCTATTGTAGGTTATTTAATGACAAATCATGTATATATATATATATATATATATATATATATATATATATATATATATATATATATATATATACATTAAATATGGATGATTTGTAAACACATTTTGTATATAACATTATTAAACGAGCATGAGGTCATAATTTTTCTCACAGTTAAATGATTTCAACAATTTTTATCAGATACGAATAATTCTCTTTCCTGTTAATCATTTGTTTACATAAATTTTAATGGTTTCAAGTATTTCTAATAAGCAATGACAATTTAGCATCAGTCATTTCTGAGCACACATTTAAATATATATATATATGTGTGTGTGTGTGTGTGTGTGTGTGTATGTGTATAGGTTGTTGATAATTTGATTTTTAAATGTGTAAGAACTCATTTGTTTGCACATTAGTTGTGATATTGTTTCTACACAGTTAAATGTTTTCAAATATTGCTGTCTAATACCAGTAATTCGATCCAGTTTTAGTCAATTATTTGCAGACAGTGAAGTGGTTATGAAAAAAGTTAATTTGGCCAACTTAGTGGAGGGTGAACCGAAGGCTCCCTTTTCAATAGCTTCTTCACCGAGATGTAGGGGAGGGCGCTAGTCCATTCCTTGAATTGCTTCACTTTACCCTTACCTTATGATGCTGAGTGTTAAGCAAGGTGGCATCAACTACCATTGTTGAGTCTTTCATATGACTCGACCTGGGATTGAACCCCGGTCTCCCAGATCATTAGCGGACACTCTACTCATTAGGCCAATGTCATTCATTTGCTCTCAGTTATTCAGATCATTACTATGTACCACTAACAATTCAATTACTCTAGCAGTTCTATTTCTAACAATTTTATTTACCATAGGTCATTTGTTAGCACACAGTTTAACTGTCAAATAGTTCTATTTGACACTTGGCCAGTCGTCTGAGGCTGTAGCATACACCGACTGCATCTCTGCAGAAGAGTAAGACCTTCCCCGCCACCAAGTGTTCTGGATATGACATTAAACAATCTGATGGTGAGGTTCCAGTATTGCTTGAGTTTTGGGGGAATGCGATGTATCCCTTCATTGCCATCGCTCTCTGGTCCACTCTGGCCCGGAGTGGAAGCAACTGATGGGGTCCTATCTATGGGTCAAATAGAACTGAAGTGTTTGAAATAGAACTGTTTTTGATAAACTGTGTACTCATGCTAAACTGAATTGTTTGAAATAGAAGTGAATATTTGTATAAAAATTGATTTGGTATTGACAAACCTATAAAGTTTGATATGCCATGAACCCAAACAACCAACCAACAACTATTTGACTTATAGATCGAACCTTATCAAGTGCTACCGTGGACCTGGGAATAATGGCAATGAATGGGTACTCAACATTCTTCAAAGATTTTGGACTGGAGCCTCATCCTCGGCTGATTTAGTGTAATATCCGGAACACCCTAGGTCTGGGGCGGGAACTTACCTCTCTGCAGAGAGGCGAGCGGTGTATTCTACAATCCCAGCTGACTGAGCTACGAGGAAACTATGATCAACCCAGGCTTTCGAATGATCTAAATTGGTATTTTATACTCACCAGACCTCCAGAACTTGAACCTCTAAGTGGATGCAATTCAGTCCCATATATATTTCAGAGGCGACTTCGTCATCAGTGTTTTGGGGCTGAGCCCGAGGAACTAATCTCTAGAGTCTATCGTTTTTAAAGGAATGAATATTAACTGGGATTAAGTCATTTGTTCTTGACTTCGGTTAGACATCCCGACTTGGACCATCATGAGGCCCAGTCGAGTAGAGCCCTAGAAAACATCGACTGCATCTCGGCATATGACACTAAACAATCTGATGGTGAGGCTCCAGTAATGCTGGAGCTTTGGGGAATGCCGAGTTCACCTTTATTTTCATCACTCCCAGGTCCACTCTGGCCTGAAATGGTAGTACCTGATAGGGTCTTATCAATGGGTAAAATAGAACTAAACTGTGTACTTACGCTAGACTAAATTGTTTGAAATAGAACTTTTTACATTCATCTGTGTGTAAACCAAAATTGTACCTACGCTAAACGGAACTGTTTGAAATAGAACTGTTTATATGTATAAATATTATTGGAAGCAACATCTCAGAAAATAGCAGCTGTATTGCCACCCACTGCACATCTTAAAAACAATCCAAATTAGACGAACAAGACGACCGGGACCTGCTGGAGAAGTAAGGACAAACTTATAAATGACATTCTCTTATGGACCTCTTACCAGCTAGAATTTATCTAGAACAGCTTTATACGGACACAGGATGTAGTCTAGAAGACTTGCCAGAAGCAAGATGATAGATGGGAATGGTGAAGGAGAGAGAGAGAGAGAGAGAGAGAGAGAGTTTGGAAAATCTATGCGAGCGGCACCACATGGTGATGATAATATGTATATATAAGGATTTGACATTGAATAACGTAGAATAGTTGATATGCCATAAAATCCAAACAAAACAAATCATATATATTTGATATATATCAATAAAGAGGATTTACCATTAAATAACCAACAATGATTGATATGGCATTAAACCAACTAAACGTCCAGCCTTGAACCATCATGAATAATTATTTTAACTTACAAACTTTTCTTAACTTTATTTTTATTTCATGCCTTAAAATATCAGTTAAGATAAATTTTACTGATGGTGTTCATCAAAATGTTACATAAAAAAAAAAAATCTGGTTAGTTATTTTCAACACTTGAAAATCAGTCCTGAAAACAAACAAAATCCTCGTGGTCCTTGTGTCTTATGGCTAAAGCGACGGACTGCGAAATCGTAGTAAGCGAGTTCGTACTCTAATCGCGCTATTACGTTCCCTTTCGGACAAATACCCTTGGGAAAGGTATAAACCCCCTTATTCTCCCAGTTATGGGTTGAATAGTACCACTACTGTTCTTCTAGGAGAATAGCTTTGGCATTAAATAACCCACAAAGGTTGATATGCTATTAAACAAAGAAACCAAGCCAAACCAACCTTCTAATACAATGACTTAAGTGAATAGATATTTGACTGAAATGATAAAAAAATCTTTTAAATCTCAATCGTTTTTTACTTCCTGTTTTTAATCAATATAGAAATGACTTTTTTTTAATGAATATAAAAAAGGAAGTATTGTCTGGTCAGGAATTAAGACAAACGTCGCCGACACTATAGAGCTATATATATATATATATATACTTCTTTTGTGTTTTTTTAGAGATTAGTGTTCCTCGTGACTCGGAGATTTCTATTCTTTATTAAAAGTTTCTAGTTCCTCTCTTAATGAGGCCGTCCCCATGGCATAGTGGCTAACGTGCTTGACTTTGACATCGTAGTACGCGAGTTCGAACTTTATTCCCATTAGTCCATTCACTTACAGATTAATGCACTTCGGAAAGGCATGAACCCTCTCGTACCTCCAACTATGGGTTAAATAGTAACATTAGAATTCTTCTACAAGAAAAAGCTTTGGCATTACTGAACCCGCGAAGGTTGATATATCATTAAACAAAGAAACCAAACACAGCCAATAATTTTTACTATTGTTCGTATTTAATCAACTCCACAACAGTCAGGATGTGACACAAGGTCAATTTTGAAAAGGAGTAAAGCTGGTTTGAATTGTGAATGTTTCTTCTCAGAGAGTAGTTGCCAAACCAAAAGGCTAAAGAATTCTATCTCTATGGCTTTTTTTTTTCTAATGTTCAATAAATTCACTTATCTCTAAAGCAGAGGTGAAGATAATCATTTTCATCTCTCTCAATTGTTTCTCGGCGTCTCCACTTGATCCTTACAACAATATATCACACATTATCGCATAACAGATATCTGAGATCTGTTTTTGACTGGTAGAGTAATATTTAAATTAAAGGACGGAAGAGAGCGGACTATGTAATAAAAAAAAAACAAACCCGCATCAAATCTCCGTTATTCTCTCCAGTGGTAATTTTACGTGATTTTGTTCAAATCGCTGTGGTTGGTGGAACCTAGAAGTTATTGCAACAGAAATTGATGGTTATCTCCCTTGGTACTCTGTTAAAGTTTAGATGGCACATTACACTACAGAACTAAATATCGTGGTAAGGAAACGATACACAGAACTAAATATCGTGGTAAGGAAACGATACACAGTGAAACAGCGTTAATTATTCATTAACTTAAGAGGCACAGTCCGACTAGTATTATAGGTCTCTCGCTGTAGGTGTTACGTCCGAAGTTAGTCTTCACTGACCGAGGTCTTTCAGAGCTCTTCTGTCTCGGCTTCTGCTTCTGTCTCTGTCTCAAAAGACACGGCGTCTTTTATACTTCTGCCATACCAGAAGTAACATAGTACGAGCCACAATACAACCATTAGATGTGGAAAAATAGAAGAGTCGACTAGTTTGATTGACAGTCGTTCAACTCTAAGTCAATAGAAGACAATGACGCTCGCTGTATGGTTTTAGTCTGGTGACCAAAACGGTCCTAGAGTTCGAATAAATTTGTTAGTGAGAAACACCGGATCTGAGGGTTCGAACGCCCCATTTTGCTTGATAGTTTTCTATTTAGGACGGGCGGGTAATGAAGGGAAAAACGGTGAAAAAATAAAAGTAGAATGTGCACACGAAATGATGGTTTCATTGTCATTTCTTAGCAACGAAAAAGAACAAACATGGCAACACGAAAGAGATAGCAGAAAAATCTAGGCGTCAAGTCAACGGG
>OY757939.1:24958221-24960721 GCA_963585895.1 Sepioteuthis lessoniana
CGGTATCTTATATAAGGTATTTGATGTGATCCGATTTACTGCTTTTTTTACACACACACACACAGAGAGAGAGAGAGAGAGAGAGAGAGAGAGAGAGAGAGAGAGAGAGAGATGTTCTCTCGACAATTTTATTAAGCTGAGCCACCATTCGAAGACAGCGAAAGAAATATACTGATCAATATGCTTATATATTCTCTGCTTATGTGCTTCGATATTGAAGCACGGATATTTTCCATTGAAATGACAAAAGGGAAATCAATTCCTAACTGAAAATACGTTTTATATTTGAAAAATTGATCGCTCAAAACAAATACAATTTAGTTTTCCTGCCAGATCTTTTATAGCCACAATCATAAAAAAGCCCCCCCCCAATAAAGCAACAAAAAATTACAAAACAACACCGTCACGTACACGCACCAGAATACAGTTTACAATTTTATACCTGAAAAAGTGAGTACGGCTACAAACTGATCATCTATCTATCTATCTATCTATCTATCTATCTATCTTAGTCTCTTTTTCTATCTATCTATCTAGCTATCTATCTATCAACAAGAAACTGCTTAAAGACAATGAAAAAAAAGTCTGAGCAACGATATGATAAATGTGTTGAACTGAATGTTTCTTAACTCCTTATCAATGCCCTAGTGGTACCGCCGAAAACTTTTCACCATCTATTTTTCGATCTATCTATCAAACTATTTTATTTTCTTCGTGATCTGTTCATATCAAGCCTATTATGTATCGACGGGCTTACCTAGTTCGTTGCTGTTCATGATCTCCTTGTTATATAAATGGCCAAGACAGTAAAAAGATAAGTTTCGCCTCTTCTGTAATCCACATCTCGTCTCTTGTTATCGTTGTACATTTGTGTGTCAAAGTTCAATCGGTTCCTCTTGAAAAAAAAAAAAAAAAAGATAAACGATCTCACTCCTTTCCGCTTTCTTTTTTCTTACTACCAGAATCTTTAAAACGAACGGGGCTGAATCTAATATCGTTTGATATTTTACTTGTCCTGGTGACCGAATTGTTTTTGAACCAGTCTTTGAAGCATCGTGTTACACCGCGGATTTTAGTACGATTTCCGCTAAATCGTTTTCCAGATTGTCAAGGACAGACGCTCAGCACCCTATCCGATATCCCCCTCGTAATACTTTGGTATCATTTGAGAAACGAAATGAATGAGGATACGTGGTGCCTTCAATAAGTTTCCAGATTTTCTTTGGACAAGCATTTAAAATTGTCGTAGACTCTCGAAAGTTCAGTATGTTATTACTGTACATCTTATGAGATGACTGACCAATTTTTATGATTTCAGATTTAAATGAACAGTTCCAGCAGCAATGGGAATACACCCTACTAAAGCCTGATTGTCACAGATGGTGAATTTCAAAAATGCAATCTGGACATGAGGACACTTTAGAAGAACGATATGCAATAAAATTCTGTTTTAAACTTGGAAAAAATGCCACAGAAACGCATGGAATGCTTCATACTGCTTTTCGACCATCTTGCATGAATCAAGCATCAGTTTTTGAGTGACATAAGAGATTCAAGGAAGGCATGGGTCTGTGAAAGATGATGAGAGCTGTGGGAGGAGTAAGGAAGTCAATAGACCAGAGTTGATTGACCAAAGGTTTAGGGTTAGGGTTATTATGTTGAGGTTTTAAGGGAGTTCAGGAAAAGTTCCTATGGAAGAGGCCAGCACACTTGAAATCAGGTCAGTGGCATTTCCATCAGGACAATGCACCAGTCCACAACTCCATCCTTGTCTCAAACTATTTGACCAAGATGGGTATCAACACAGTTCCTCAGCCTCCCTATAGTCCAGACCTTGTTCCCTGTGACTTTTGGTTATTCCCTAAGCTCACTGGCTATCGTTATGAGACAATTGAGGAGATGAAAGAGGCTGTGACGAAGGTTATTGACACGCTCACACAAGAGGAGTTCCATGGGGCCTTGCTGAAGTTGTTGGAACAGTACAACAACAGCATTGCAGCCGGAGGAGATTACTTCGAAGGGGACTAGAGTTTCATGTGTGTACTATCCATAAAAATGCCCATACGAAAAAATTCTAAAAAATTATTTAATGATCCTCGTATAAGGAAATTTAGAATTATCTTGAATAGTGAATCATTATTATCATCATCATCGATAAATTTTTCCTCACCCCTCACGAAGACTACATATTGTTTTATTTCTATTTTCTTAAAGTTGCATGACAATCTTCGTGGGTTATTTGACACCAAATCTACCAAATTGTAGAAGAAAATAGGCGCTACTATTTAACCTATATCCTTTTATAACTTTTCCAAGGGTATTAGTCCGAAACTGATCGTAATAGCGCGACTAGAGTTCGAACTCGTTACGACAATTTCACAGTCCAGCACTTTAATCTTTAATTCATGGGGACATCACAAGAAAAGGTACGTACTCACTGTGCTTCAACGGTACTTAGGCTAAACTGAATTGTTTGAAATCGACCTGATAATTTGAATGA
>OY757939.1:24963221-25008221 GCA_963585895.1 Sepioteuthis lessoniana
AGACCATACGCCGCAATCTACATCAAATTGGTGTGCATGGCTGTCACCCCAGGATGAAGCCTCTTCTGAAGACGATACACAAGAAAGCCTCTAAATAGTTTGCTGAAGACATGTCAACAAAGCACATGGATTACTGGAACAATGTCCTACAGTCTGATGAGATGAAGTGTAATTTGTTTGGTTCTGATGGCTTCAAACATGTGTGGCGGCGACCAGTTGAGGAGTACAAAGATAAGTGTGCCATGCCTACAGTCAAGCATGGTGGTGGGAATGTCATGGTCTGGGGCTGCATGAGTGCTGCAGGTGTTGGAGAGTTACATTTCCTTGAGGGAAACATGAAGTCCAACATGTACTGTGAAATACTGCAGCAGAGCATGATCCCCTCCCTCCAGGAATTGGGTAGCAGGGCAGTGTTCCAGCATGACAATGACCCCAAACACACCTTCAAGACGACCAGTGCTTTACTGAAGAGGCTGAGAGTAAAGGTGATGGACTGGCCAAGCATGTCTCCAGACTTGAACTCAATAGAACATCTTTGGGGGGTCATCAAGCGGAAGGTGGAGTGTGCAAAGTCTCAAATATCCATCAGCTCCGTGACATCGTCGTGGAAGAGCATTCCAGTGGCTACCTGTGAAGCTCTGGTAAACTCCATGCCCAGGAGAGTAAAGGCAATTCTTGATAATGATAGTGGACACACAAAACATTGATAGTTGACATGGTGTATGTTAATACTGACAACTTTCCCTATGGGGTATACTCACTTTTGTTGGCATGGGTTTAGTTGTAAATGGCTATATTTTGAGTTATTTTGAGAGGAAAATAAATTATATAAGCTGCTGACAGACTACTTTTCATTGAGTCAAAGTGTAATTTTGTCAGCGTTGTCCCATGAAGAGATATACTTAAATATCTGCAGAAATATGAGGGGTGTACTCACTTTTGTGATACACTATATATTATATATATATATATATATATATATATATATATATATATATATATATATATATATATATATCATGATTATTGTTGTAGGTCCAAAGAAAGATTGAGGATATATTTAAAATAAGATGGTCCACGGAGAGATTTGTATTTCTTAAATTTATTTATTTTGTCCTTTTATTTATTTTGTTCTAATAGGAACTGTTTTTATTTACCCAACCCAATAAATAAAAGAACAAAATAAATAAATTCAAAAAATATTTATCTCTCCGTGAACCATCTTATTTTAAATATATATGTATATATATATATATATATATATATATATATATATATATATTAAATTAGGAAGATCCATGAAGTGATTTGTATTTTTTGAGTCTATTTATTTTGTTCTTGCAAACGTATTATATATATGTATGTCTCCAGCTTGTTGCTTTCATCAGAGAACATTTGTGACACAAGGCCTTTTTAATGGGTTACTTAATGAGACTTGAACTCACTTTTGTTTCCAGTATAAATGATCCTTGCTTGGTCAGACTGGTTTATATAGGGGCCGATGTCATATCCTCCCCGAGCCGAGGGGTTGGTAAATATGATATATATATATATATATATATATAGTGCTTGCTTGTATATATATATATATACATATATATATGCGTGTGGTGGTGTGTGTGTGTGTGTTTACATATACACTGGCACATATACACTCAAACACACACATATACACCTATATATACGTTTGAGTGCGCGCTTGTGTGTGTGTGTGTGCATATGTGAGCAAATTAATCTTTCAGGTAACTCACTACTTTCTAAATAGAAGCATCTATATTATTGTGGACAACAGTTAATCATCAAAGGCAAGTAAGAATTTTTTAACCGTTCCTCAATAAAAGCCCCAATATCATCATGGATAGCTGATACCACGGTGACTCAACAACGTTACAAGTTGTCTAAAAATATGAAAGAACTAAATAAGTGTACTTGTTTGATGGCTGAGGTGACCTTTATTTCTTTCTTTCTTTTTTACCACTAATGACAATAGAACGTGAAATCCTCAGTTGTGACCGCTTTTCTTTTACTGTATCTAGGCATGTAAAGTGAAAAAGCCATCTCGCTTTACACACACACACACACACACACACACACACACACACACACACACACACACACACACACACACACAAACAAAACAAAAAAAAACAAGAAAATACTTTCTTTCTTCTCATTATTCTTCGTGTGCATATCCGTGATGTTTAGATATCTACCTTTGTACTGCCAGTGTCAGCGAATGAACCTAAGTGCCAAAAGAAACAGTGAAATTTTTGAAGATCGCCTATTACAACTCAGTTCGTTTTACAGCGTCGATGTCACGGTCTGTTTGTTGTCTGAAGAAATGACTTGACAGATTAGGAGGACAATCCTCAATAACCTATATTGATCGACTTCGTCTTTTATAAAGAAGAAAGTGACACTTAGACTCACGTAGATATTTAATAAGCCTAGGTAAGGTTTAACACTACCTCATTGTTTTAAAAGCGGATCCAATTTACTACCATCATATTGGTTGTCATTTACAAAACTTATTTTAGCACAAGGACAGAAGTTACGAGCACTCTGTGAAAAACGAACTCACAAGCAATAGTCCGTGAGCCCAACTTACTTGCCCATACACTACGCCAGCTGGCTATTATAGTGAATAATATTATGTATCTTAAACTATACCTCATGATAAGGTCAATTTTTTTAATGTTGAGAACATTGTCTACGCCACTTTTTATCCATAGCAGAAGGAAAATAGTTGGACGCATATCTTTACAGAGTGTATTAGCACTATGTAAGATCCTCGTCGATAATTTGAACTCGGATCGCCGTGTCCATTTCCAATGACAATAACCACTGTAACACGAGCTTCGCTTACTATTAATAGTAAGCTTGCTTGTTATTTATTAGTTTTAGAGAATTACCCTTTACAGGTTCCGGTAGAATGATCTCTTGAGTTTGGGAAATAAATAATTTTTTTTAAAAGTTAACATAGGTCCTATTATACGCTTAGCGTAACGGTTATCATCGTAGGAAACGGAATCGGTGAACCGGCTTGTAATCTTGACGGAAACTTATTGCGTTTCACTTCGTACTAAACTCCTGGAGAAAGGCATGAATCCTTTTAGCTTGATAAAGTAGACTAGGGTTTTGTTTTGGCAACCCATATAAGAGAAGAAAAATTATGAATTCTAACCGGCTTAAACCTGCTTAAAACTTGATCTCGTATCACATTCTGCCTGTGGGGAAGGGGTTAAGTAAATAACAAGAATACTTCCTATTCAGAATTAGATTTTTCTCTAAGAAAAGCACAATATTAATAATGTTGTTTTGTTTTCCATATTATTTTGCTTTTAAGATGATATCTTAAAAATATTTGCATTTGACAGCAAGACACATCTGAAGCCCAACGTTTGTTACATAGGTAGATACGCGAATATGGCCATGTGCGAAATAGATATATAATGTTCATAACCACATATAGAAAACTTAGAACATAGGAATCTCGAAATTCGAAAACACGTAACGACTTCTTGTTCAGGTACGAAACCTTTTTATTAAATTTGAGTTAAAGGTTTCGACATCTCGCTATGCCGTCTTATTCATTTGGCCCCTATCTCGTGCGGCACCCACGGTGCGCAAATTCGTCTCGCCTCAGCGAGCCCCAAAAGTCGACCGTCTTCGTCCAGTGTCTAGTCTCAACTCTCTTAACTTTCTTCAAATCTCCCACAAACCTCCGCGCGCTTCCGGTGCGTGATGTCACCCGCACCCTGTCACCCCGTTCCGTCATCTCGGGCTATTGTGACATCTCTGAGTGGCACGTCCGCACCGCGTGTGCACGCGTTACCACCTACATCAAGGTTTGCACCTAACTAACCAATGTGCTGAGCCGAAAGGTTCTCAGCCTAACTAAACTCAAAGGCATGAACCGAAATCCCTTGGCCATTACGTTACACCTTAAGGTAAGACAGTGTTTAGTTTTTTGTGGGGTTTTTTTTGTTATTGTCGGAAATGTTTCTCTTTTATAAATAGCAAATCAGTTTGAGCTAACACAATAGGTTTCCTTATTTGTTAAAAAAAGGGAAATATTGTTCTTCATAAAAAAGGTGGAAGCACCCTCAACTGTGAAATTCCCGTGGCGTAGTTGCCAACGTGCTGGACTGTGAAATTGTCGTAGGACGGTTCAAACTCCAGTCACGCTCAGCCAAGACGACTGGGGCTGAGTTATACACAGACTATATCCCTGCAGAGGAGTAAGATCCTCCGCAAGGTGTATCCTAGATAAGACACAATACATTCTGTGCTAAACTAAATTCTTTGAAATATTCCTGTTTTTGACATTTAACCATGCGTAAACAAAAAGTTGTAAGTTGTAAAGTTGGCGACTGTAGTCGAGGGCGACCAGAAGGCTCCCTTTTCCATAGCTACTACACCGAGGTGTAAGGGAGGGCACTACTCCTGTCCCTGAATTGCTCCACTTTCCCCTTTATACGTACCTTATATTGCTGAGTGTTAAGCAAGGAGGCATCAAGTACCAGTTTTAAAGTCTTTGGTATGACGTGACCTGGGATTGAACCCAGGTCTCTCGGACCATTGGCGAACACTCTACCCATTAGACCAATGAGCCGAGGCGTAAATAAAAAGCTGTACCTGTACTTGAATGAACTGTTACTAACTTTTGTCAAAATGATTTAATTCGGCATTAGATGACCCGAAAAGGGTTGATACCCCGTAAAACAACCCACCAAATCACAACTATTATATCTCATTAAGTTTTCATTACTTCTGTAATGTATATGGATCAGTCGGCTGGGGCTGTGCAATACTTCGACTGCATCTCTGCAGAGAGGTAAGAATCTCCTCAACAAGTGTCTTGGATGTGACACTAAACAATCTGATGTGTAAGAATGTAGAACTGGAACCCTTAGCCCAGTCGGCTGGGGCTGTAGAACACACCGACAACATCTCTGCAGAGGGGTAAGAATCGCCCAACGAGTGTCTGGAATATAACACTAAATTTGATGATGAGGCTCCAGCAATGCAGGAGCTTTAGACAATGTGAAGTACCCCTTCATTAGCATTGATCCCAGGCCAACTCTGTCCCTGAATGGTGGCACCTGATAGGTCAAATAGAACTGTTTGACATTAAAATTAAGAGCAAACAAAGGACTTATTCTGAACGGAATTTTTAGAAATAAAACTGTGTAATCATTTAACTGCATGAATGATGTTCAACTAAACTCTTAGTGATACATAGCAATACTTGGAACCATTTAACTTTGTTGACTTAAGTTTACAAATCTTTTATATCTAATATATATTAATAAACCAGAGTTGGAATTAAATAACATAAAATGGTTAATATACCATAAAAACAAACCAATCCTATGCAACAGTTATTGTCTTTCCCTGAATTTGAGCTATAAATCTTGAGGTCGACTTATATACTATAATTTGCGGTATATTGGATTATCTTGGTGTTGTAAGCCATTTAAAACTTTCTTTCTAAAGTAAATTGGAGTCTGAGGTTCCATTCTAGGAAAAATAGAACTTCCCAATATTCTAAACCGCCAAACCAGTGGCAGCCATTTTTGATTAGAACTTTTGCTGACAGAAATCATCCATTTCGGGACTCTCAGTAAATCCTGAAAATTGGATATTCGTTTGGCTTGATTTATTTGTTTAATGGGGTATCAACCTTCGTGGGTTATTTAATGCAGAAGCTATCCTTGTAGAAGAACATTAGTTTTGCTATGTAACCCATGCTGGGAATAAGGAGGTTCATGCCTTTCCCGAAGTTATCACTAGACTATTTGAACTACTGTCTTCATTGTTATACTCTCAACGTTTCAACTAATACGCCCATCGGCTTTCTTCAGGTTGATTATGTCGAATTTGGGAGCCTTCACAGAACTTCGAACTGAACCGTTTATTTAATCCCCGGGAGTAGATTGTTCAAATACCATTAACCATGACTGGGTACGAACGTTAAGCTATTCGTAAGTATTCCTTTTAATCTTACCTGTTGGTGGGGTCGAACCTGCAACTTCGTGATGATTTTACTCGGAACCACTTTCACACAAACTCTTTATCAAATGACAATGAAGACAATAGTGAGAATATTCTAAGTGATAAAACTTATCTGCCATCATCTCAGAAATTTAGGCAAATTTCCCAAAATTATTAGTCCAAAAGTGAATATTATAAGGCAACTGGAATTCCGACTTGCTAAACTGGATATTGACTTGGGACATTGACAAACTCTCTGTATTGCTGTTATAAGAGATACGTGGTGCCTTCAATAAATTTCCAGACTTTTTTGTATAGGCATTTAAAATTGTCGGAGACTCTTGAAAGTTCAGTATGTTATTGCTATACATCTTGTGAGATAACTGACCAATTTTTATGATTTCAGGTTCAAATGAACAGCTACAGCAGCAATTGGAATACTAAAGCCAGATTATCACAGCTGGTGAATTTCAGAAATGCATCCTGACACATTAGAAGAACGATATGCAATATAATTCTATTTTAAACTTGGAAAAAATACCACAGAAACGTATGGAATACTTCAGACTGCTTTTCGACAATCTTGCATGAATCGAGCATCAGTTTTTGAGTGACATAAGAGATTCAAGGAAGGCAGGGAGTCTGTGAGGGATGATGAGAGGTGTGGGACTAGTAAGGAAGTCAATACACCAGAGTTGATTGGCCAAAGGGTTAGGGTTAGGTTTATTATGTTGAGGTTTTATGGAAGTTCCGTAAGAAATTCCTAAGGAAGAGGCCAACACTCTTCAAATCAGGTAAGTGGCATTTCCATCAGGACAATGCACCATTTCACCACTCCATCCTTGTTACAGACTATTTGACCAAGATGGGCATCATCACAGTTCCTCAGCCTCCCTATAGTCCAGACCTTGTTCCCTGTGACTTTTGGTTATTCTCTAAGCTCAGAGGCAGTCGTTAAGAGACAATTGAGGAGATGAAAGAGGCTGTGACGAAGGTCATTGACACGCTCACACAAGATGACTTCCTTGGGGCCTTTCAGAAGTTGTTGGAATGATACAACAAGTGCATCACAGCCAGAGGAGATTACTTCGAAGGGGACTGGAGTTTCATGTGTATATTATCAATAAAAGTGGCAATACGAAAAAAAGTCTGGAAACTTATTTAATGATCATCGTATCTTAATATTAAAAGATTATAGAGGTTATATCAAAAGTCTATATCATTTGAGATGTACGGAGTATTTAAGAAAAATTGGTATCGTTTCGTAATCTAAAAAATTGCCCGATTCTCGTTGAAATGATTTCAGATTTTAACTGCTTGTGTAGAAACAACTAAAATTATATGTTTAAAAGCCTTTACCTTTCTAGAGAAGGAGATCTCTATATCAATATATAAGATAAAAAAAGGTGACAGAAAGGATAGTTCTATATCCATATATTAGATAAACAAAAGTCATAGAAAAATTGGAATATTTATTTTGTGTTGATAATTTTTAATTGTTCTCAACTTTATTTCATTGTTAGAAGAAAAGTTCTTGTAAAAACAGTGTAGGAAAAATTTTTAAATAGTTTTTCAAAGACTTTATACGCTAAGAAAATAAGCTTATAAAATGAACCAGTGACGCAGCATACCCATTTATTAAATGAAAATTCTTTTCAGGAATCCAAGTGTCTTCAATTGACCTTTATAAGATCTCTGCATTCGTGGACACCTTGCAATGAGCTTTCCATTTGGAAGATTTATGATAAGTATGGGCGGAGTTTCGAATTTGCCGTGACTATCTTGGTCCGACATTTGTTTGTTTAGGCGTTTATTTAAAAACAAACAAACAAACAAATTTATTTTATTTCAAAGGAGTGTCATGAAAATAGTTTAGCTTGGTGATGAAGTTATTTGGTATAAGTGTTTGGTAAGGTTTTAAGTGTTTCTATTATCATTGTAAAATTGTCCAAGGCGTTTCTCTTGGTATATATATATATATATATATATATATATATATATATATATATGTGTGTGTATTGAAGAGTATATTTTGGCAGCAAGATGTTATTAAGGCAACTTTTAGTAAAGACAATGGAACACTCTTTGTTTATTATTTTTAATTGTAATTTTTCGAGTCTTCTTTTCTTGTAATTGGAACCAAGGTGTTAAAGAAATTAACTCTTATCTTCTGCCCAAGCGCCTTCAGTTTTTATTTTTTTATGCATATTGCTTCTAGGATTTGTAATCGTTTATTATTATTATTATTATTATTATTATTATTATTATTATTATTATTATATACTCTTTTAGAGTTTTCCACATCAGCGTCAGTTGATGAGTTTTTCACTGGAGTTTGAGTAACAGCAAGTCTCCTCAAATCTCCAGGACTCTTCTCAGTATTCTGGCCGTCTTCAATAATGCTGCCGTTTGGATGATCTCCACTCGTCCGCCAACTTCCAAATTCTTCAGGCCCTTCAATAATCCTTTAGTTACTGTACCAAAAGCACAAATCACTATTGATACAATCGTCACTTTCCACAGCTTTTTCAATTCCCTATCAAGGTCGAGGTACTTATCCTTCTTTTCACATTCTTTCAGTTTTATTCTGTGGTCAGCCGAGACAGCAAAGTCGATAATTTGTTGATTATTATAAGGTCTGGTCTTCTGGTCGAGATTAGGTGATCCATGTGTATGTCAAAGTCCTATAGGAGTTTATGCGTGTCAATTATTGTATTATCAGTGAAAATCTTCCTTACATCGGAAGATGTAAATTGGTTTGTGCTATTGTTGTGTTTTATAATTAAATGTTGTTTTATGGCACTATTTTCAGAAAGGTAAGTGAGGTGACGAGATAGTGCAGTGGTTGTGTAAAAACCAAGCATAAATAAAATAGTATTAAACACAGGCACCAGCATATCAAACATTTTAATAGCTAAAATCACTAACTCTATCAGTAAACCTTACCAACTGAAAGTTTGAAAACAAAACGCTGAAAACATTCCAACCGAAAACTTCAAAACAAAACACTACAATAATTAAAACTTAAATTGTCAACTCAAAACTACACTATCCATGATGACGACCAAAAGGATATTCAAAAGCGCTTGGCCAGAAAATGTGGGACAATTCCTTTACCACCTGGATCCTGATACCAGAAAAATAACATGAAGACTTAAAAAAATTCGATTAAAAATAATAAACAGTGTTCCATCGTCTTCAATAAAACTTGAGTATATATATATATATATATATATATATATATATATATATATATATATTCTTTCTGGTGGCCACTTTTATAATAAAATGTCATTTGGGCCAATCCAATTTAGTCAGAATTATCCCGAAAAGGCATTAGATGAAACTAGGGTTGGTAGTTTCGGACTTATTTAGGTATTTTAGTTGAGCTCTACTTACTATATTGAGCACTTTTAAGAATTAGCTTAAGTATCTCTGTCAGTGGTTTTTCTTTTTGCTTGAAATTGCGGTACGAGTTGATTATTTTCAAACAGTACGGATGTTTTTAGTCTTTTCTGTTTTATTAATTTTTGTTTCGGATATTGCTTTGTAGGATTTTTTTTTTTTTAAATTGCATCATCTGCTTTTTTTCACACTACTAGAGTTATGGAAATAGATATGAAAATGAAAATAATATATATATATATATATATATATACAAATTTCGTTGAACATAATAGATATTTTCTTTCTACATATTTTCTTGTTGATCCTTCCATATTAGCGTATTGATTTTATAGAAATCGGTGGGAATTGCTTGATATATTTACCATAGTTGTTTCTTTCCCAAGTCCTTTCTGGCCGACTTTGGCCATCATCAGTCGAGGATGTAATACAAATGTGGTGTAACTTTTGTATGTAGATTACTACTTTCCGCAGTGGAAAATTACATTTGGCCAAGGACTGTCCCCATCGTATAAAAAAATGTCAAAACTGCGATAAATTCGGACATAAGGGCTCACAAATTACCCATGTTACTATAATGGACTCTTCTCACCGTTATTAGTACATAGATTTTGAGGCAGATCAATATCGGGGTTATCCGTTCAGTACGAGACTTCTTACCTTTTCTATGTAACTCTATCTTTCTTGTATAATATAATCTGTTATCTAATCTCCGTGTTTGTGTGTTTCATAAGTAACCCTTTCTGGGGCCACAACTATAATGCTGATATCCCCAATACAACAATAACAAAAAAGTAATTGGTTGAAAAAAAGAAGACTTCTTGACCTCCCTGCCGGTTCACTAGACCTCAATCCTAACGAAAGTTTGAAGAGATTGGTTGTTGCAAAAGTTTATGAAGAAGATCGACAATATGCAGCAATTTGCGAATTCAAAAACGCAATCTTAGACGCATGGGAAAAATATCTTTCGGTTCAACTTCAGAAGGTAGTTGGTAGTATGCCTAGCCGAATTTTTGAGGTTATCAAAGCTAACGGCGGATCTACAAAATATTAAATAACAAATTTGCCTTTATATTCTATAGTTCTGCTCATTGGTCTTATTTTTATGTCAAAACAAAATTTTAAGATTAAGCATAAATGCTAATATACATTTAAAAATGAATTGAAATTTCTTCATATTTTAAATTCAATCGTTTTTATGCCTTATCTTTCATATATCTAATTTTCCTAATTAAAAATTGTAAACAATATATTTTTCTTCATTTTTGTGGGTAGTCTTATCTTATATTTTTGTCCGGTGGTATATATATAAATATATATAATGGGCTGTGATAAGTTTTTGGCCTACCTTGATTATATTAATTTTGGCTTGTGTAATAACGTCTCTTCTTTTTTCAGACAATACTGTTTTAGTATCAAGCCACTCCCGTCTATGAACGACTGTTGACTAATATTTTGTTGTGAAAATTTGCGGACGTAAGGGAATCGGTGAATTTCCACGAGGGCAAATAATGGGATGGCAGCAGTGTGGCAAGTAAAATAGAGAAATTGCTCGGGTTTTCCAGGTTAATCATCAAACAGTTAATAATATTGTGTAGAAATTTAATTTAGAAGGTTATTGTTGTTTGGAACAATTATCTGGAAAACCAAGCATCGTGTCTTATCAAATGAAAATAGCACTGAAGAGGGAAATCATCAGAAACCGTCGTCAGTGCGTCAAAGTTGTCGCTTATAACATGGATATATCGCCATATGCGGTGAGAAAGACTCCGTATAATAGAAAATGATAATAATAATAAATTACCTATTTGATAGAAATCCAAGGAATTTCTGTTTGCAGGACTGATGGAAAGTTTATTTTTCAAAAATGTAGCAACTGCACGTATATATATATATATATATATATATATATATATATATATAGTTATCAGGTAAAACTTAATAGATAAAATCCATTATAAATATATTTCAACAATCTTTTTATAAAAAAAGACTGTTTCATCAGATGGAATATATTTTTATATATATTCATATATTATTATATAATAAAAGCTGTGCATTGAGCACTCAATTTGAATATATTAATACAATATATTCTCTATGGACTGTTCCTTCTAAGTCTATTCATACACTCAATATATATATATATATATATATATATATATATATATATATATATTGTATATCATATATATATAAAAATTTCTGTTTGAATTTTTTTTTCCATATTGACATAAAACTAAAAGCTTTGAATTTTCAAAATGCTATTTCTGCAATCACAAAATGTAGATGTCATGAGGTTTTAAGAATGATTATTTGTGAGTTGAAATAATCATTAAAGCACTCAACAAAGATTTGATTCAGCATCAATTTTCTATAAAAGAAGAGTTGCAAGAAAGAAGCTCTTTATTTCAGTGTTTAACAGGAAGGGGCGTATAGACTGGGCAAGAGAATTCAAGGGCAGAGAGATTATAAATTTTGGCAGTCAGTAACTTAGTCTTATGAAAGAAAATTCTGCCAGCTATTTGAATTCGAGACATGTTTATGTTTGAGGAAATCAGAATGAGATAAAGAAAGCTGGCGACCATGATACATGGGAAGATTGAAGTAACGGTTTGGGCCTTGTGTGGTTCGGGCTGAAATCAGAGTTGATTCTTATTGACGAGCGGTTGAATGGTCCAAAACCCTGTCAAATATTAGAGAAAGGACTGTTACAACTATTTGAAACTAATGAGACTGACAAGAATTTATACCTTTTTTCAAGAAGATGGAGCGCCATATCATGCAAATAAAGAAACTAATACCTGGAAGGAATAGCAAGGAATCAAGTCTCATCCATGGGTAGCCCAAAGTCATGATTTGAATCCATTAGATTATGTTTGGGGGCACTTTGGCCGAAAACTTCGAGAGAGTGAGACCAAAATCATGTCAGTGTCAACCCTTAAAGAAACATTGCTAAAGGGGTGGGAAAATATCGATCAGAAGGGTGTTTCTAACTTGATTAAATTCTTGAAAAATCGAATACAAGCACTGAAACTAGCAAAGTCTGTGTATGTGGGGGGTCTGCTCCATACTAGTTCCAAATATTGTTTATCGAGTTGTAATTACGTAATTAAACTTTGAAATTCTAAGGCTAAAAACTTTTCGTAGGCCAACGTAGACACACACACACACACATATATATATATATATATTCTGAAATAGGAGACCATATAGGAACAGGAGGTAATGGTCTACGCGGCCCTTATTAGTTTAGTCTTTTGAACTATTTTTGGTGGGGCGTTAGAGATAACTGAAGTAACAAAGAAAAGTGCGCTTTCCATAAGATTGATTGATTTTAATGGTATTTTAACACGTCTTGGGTTATTTTATCGTTTGAGAGCGGGATATCGCGTTCATTGCACTTTGCTGTTTTCATTTTTTTGTGCAGTGGTCACTAAAGATTTTTTTGCACACGGTCCTTTTGAATACGAAAAATTTTTGCGCACGGTCCAATGGAATACGAATAATGTTCCCATACGCTCTTATTGAATACGAATAATTTTTAAACAGATCTATTTGATCAATTCATAGGACACCATCATGTCTGGGTTGGACTGGAAGTAATGGCTGTACTGCTGATCCTTCCTGGATCCTTACTATCAGATTAACTTCAGTGTTATAACCAGGACACTCCTTTTTTTGTGCGGGGTCTTAACCCTCCTCAATGTATTCCAAGCCTTGAAGACAGAGCGATTTCTTTACAGTAGGTGTGAGCTTCTGTCATCAAGTGTATGGCTTTCTATTTGGTATGAAAACAGTAGGTGAGACATGACGATTGATTACTATTTTTACAGATCTTATTTATTTATTTTGTGAAAATCTAGACATCACCTCGGGTGAATGGCTGACTCTTTTAATCCGAACCTATCATGTTTACTTAAAGTAGCTTGAATATAATAGTAATAAGCTTAAAACCTCTTGAATCATGACTGCTAACAGTTTTTTTTATCATATTTCAACGGATTTACAGGGAAAAGAAAGTAAAGATATGGATTATCATGGGATAATGGTAAATAAATTGGTCTCGTAATAATGACATCCTAATGAGTTCGATCCTCACACATTACAATTAACTGTACTTTAGTCAATAGAGTACTGATCATAAATACGCTCCTAAAAATTTTAAAAATTCTTTTAAACTAAGTATTTTGCTATTTTTTGTAGAATTATACAAACAATTCATATGATTAGGTATTATTTACAGCACAACACTGCAGCCAAAAATAAAATCGCAAATGTCCATGAGAGGAACACATTTTTGGATTGTTACACACACACATTTTTGTTTGTATTTTCAGTGCTGTAGAGTTTGGTAGTGAATATTACCAAACATTATCCGTTTTGATTATGTTATGTTCCATTAGGAGGAATAAAATTCTGATATCTCTGGTTAAAATCATTTATAATGCCTCTCTACATTAAAATCATATATGATGAATTTCTATTCTAAAATTATTTATAATGAATTTCTATACAAAAACCATTTACAATATATTTCTCTTCTAAAATCATTTACAATGTATTTCTATACTAAAATCATTTCTCATGCATTTCTATACTAAAACCATTTACAATTTATTTCTATAAAAAAATCATGTACTAAGCTTTTTATACCCATCTTCTCTCTAAGCAGCAAGCCTCAAAAATTAGTTGTCCAGTTCACATACATCGGCATCAACATCTCATCTACTGGAATTGATGTCAATAAGTGATCTAGTGGAGGTGATGTTAACATGTGATCTAGTGGAGGTGATGTTAACATGTGATCTAGTGGAGGTGATGTTAACATGTGATCTAGTGGAGGTAATGTTAACATGTGATCTAGTGGAGGTAATGTTACCATGTGATCTCGTGTAGGTGATGTCAACGTAAGCCTAAGCAATGATAGAGAAATCTGATCTGTCCGATAAAATAAAACGGGATTTCTTCCAAGGTTTTGCTGTTTCCATACTACTATATAGATGCACCACATGGATGTAATCGAAATATATGCAGGAAGAGCTAGATGGGAGTTACATAAGAATGCCAAGGTTTGGTTTGGTTTTATGACATATCAACCTATATAGGTTATTTAACGTCAAATCCATTTTTATGTAAATAATCTGTTCTATTGAAAGCAGTTCAGTTTAGCATAAGTACACAGTTTAATTTTAAAAAACATTTCCATTTAAAACTATTCAAGCAGTTAAATGTAATAATTCGGTTAAGTGTAAATACAGTTTTAATGTCGAAAAACAGTTCTATTTGAAATAATTCATTTAAGCATAAGGACGCAGTTTAAGTGTAAGTACGGTTTAATTGTCAAAAACGTTTCTATTTCAAGCTATTCAGTTTACTCAATTCATTTTAACATAAGTATGCTGTTAGTTCTTTTCAACCCATAGATAGGGTCCTATCAGGTGCTACTACTCCGGGCCAGAGTGGACCTGGGAGCAATGGCAATGAAGGGGTACTCCGCATTCCCCAAAGTTCCAGCACTGCTGGAACCTCACCATCAGATTGTTTAGTGTCATATCCAGGACACTCGTTAGGGGGGGGGTCTTATCCCTCTGCAGAGGTACAGTCAGTGTATTCTACAGCCCCAGCTGACTGGGCAAATAAGAATGCTAAGTGCTTTCTTGAAAAAAATCCTTAGAGCAACGTCCCACAATACAACAGCTGTACGGTCACCTTCTTTCTATCTCACAAACCCCCCAAGTAAGATGAACAAGACGCAGGGTTGACTGCTGAAGGAACGAAGACGATCTTATCAGTGACATTCTTTTCTGGACTTCAACACACGGAATAAAAAAATAATAACTAATAATGTTTACTATAGGAGGCGTTCGTTGTGTAATGCTGACCAAAGTTCAAAACCTGATTGAGGCTTTTTTTTTTCACATACTGCTAATACCTTTGTGAAAGGTATGCATTTAACTATTATCCCTTCAGTTATCGGTAAATAGTAAGGCTGACAGGGGTCTTTGGCCTTGATAGGGTAACCATACTAGGAGAAGGAAAAATCAGAATTCAAACCAGATAAACTCCGCTTAAAAGTTAACCTTGTGTCACATCCTACTCGTTAGGAGTGGTTGGTAAGAAATCTGTTATGTTTGTATGATATTCTTCGAGAAATAAATTCTTGGTATCTTTGGTTGAGAAGAAAATTGGCTTTTTAAATGTTAGAGATATACTTATGTATGGTGTTACTGTTAACATTTATATGCAAAATCAGTTGCAATAAATTTTTATACTAAAATCATATCCAATGCATTCCTATACTGAAGTCATCTCCAATGCATTCCGATACTAAAATCATCTCCAATGCATTCCTATACAAAAATCATCCCCAATGCATTCCTCTACTAAAATCATCTCCAATGCATTCCTCTACTAAAATCAACCCCAATGCATTCCTATACTAAAATCATCTCCAATGCATTCCTATACTAAAATCATCTCCAATGCATTCCTATACTAAAATCAACCCCAATGCATTCCTATACTAAAATCATCTCCAATGCATTCCTATACTAAAATCATCTCCAATGCATTCCTATACTAAAATCATCCCCAATGCATTCCTCTACTAAAATCATCCCTAATGCATTCCTCTACTAAAATCATCTCCAATGAATTCCTCTACTAAAATCATCTCCAATGCATTCATATACTGAAGTCATCTCCAATGCATTCCTCTACTAAAATCATCTCCAATGCATTCCTATACTGAAGTCATCTCCAATGCATTCCTATACTGAAGTCATCTCCAATGCATTTCTCTACTAAAATCATCTCCAATGCATTCCTATACTGAAGTCATCTCCAATGCATTCCCCTACTAAAATCATCTCCAATGCATTCCTATACTGAAGTCATCTCCAATGCATTTCTCTACTAAAATCATCTCCAATGCATTTCTCTACTAAAATCATCCCCAATGCATTCCTCTACTAAAATCCTCTCCAGTGCATTTCTATACTAAAATCATTTGCAATGCATTTCTACACTAAAATCATCTCCAATGCATTCTTATACAACAATCCTCTACAATGCATTCCTCTACTAAAATCATCTCCAATGCATCTCCTCTACTAAAACCATCTCCAATGCATTCCTCTACTAAAATCATCTCCAATGCATTTTTATACTAAAACCATCTCCAATGCATTCCTCTACTAAAATCATCCCCAATGCATTCCTCTACTAAAATCATCTTCAATGCATTCCTCTACTAAAACCATCTCCAATGCATTCCTCTTGTAAAATCATCTCCAATGCATTCCTCTACTAAAACCATCTCCAATGCATTCCTCTTGTAAAATCATCTCCAATGCATTCCTATTCTAAAATCATCTCCAATACATTCCTATCGTAAAATCATCTTCAACGCATTTCTGTAGTAAAATAATAAATAATACCAAATAAAATGTTTTAATTGTATAATGTTCAATTAGAAATCATAATATTCTGAAATTTTTTTATGTAAAAGCTTTTGAAATGTTTGGAAAATTACCTTAAGCAGTTTAATAACGGCTCCATTTTTTTTTTTTTCAAAATCTTTTAAGCATTTTTCTAAATTAAATAAGGAAGTGATAGAATTTAAAGAAAAACTGCCATACACGTTTCGGTACTAATTTTTGCAAATGTCTGGTATTGGATAGGGAAGCACCCACAGTACTGTATAGAACTAGCTCTGTGAAATTTTTTTTTCTTTTTTAGACAAGATTTTAGGACCCAGATACATTAAAAATAATTCCAGCTTTGCACGGATCCCAAAAAAGATTCTCCGAGGAACTTTGGCCAATAGAAAACTTGCTGAAATAAATATGTTAAAAGACAAAAAAAAAAAAGTTTCTTTCATAGTTTATTTCAGTCTTAGTAAATACAGCTTCACACACGATACTTTTTGAACACACCTCGTATTTTGAAGAAAAGAAACGTTTCGTTCATTGTTCATATCAGACTTTGTAAATACACGTTAAGTCTCGATACTTTTTCAACACATCTCGTATTTTGTAGAGAAGTAACTTTTCATTGATTGTTTATGTCTGACTTGCTTCACTATCAATACATTTTTGAACATACCTCGTATTTCGAAGAAAATTATCATTTCATTCATTGTTCTTTCAGTCTAAGTAAATACAGATTCAGTCTCGATGCTTTTTAAATTCGTTTCTTAAGATTCATATAAAACTTAAACGTGCATTCGAATTTAGACGCAACGTTTATCTATTCACGGTCAGGTACCGGTCGTATCTTGTTTGAGAAGAAGCGTTTTAAGAAATATATATTTTTATATAATTTCTATGCTTGATAGTAAAGACAAATTAAGAACGATACATACAGGTTTATTTTTATCAACCAGGTGCAACACATTAAGCAATGTAATACAAATGTGGAGGACACTAAAAAAGAATTATCTAGAAGCTTTTCATAGAGGAAGCCTACACCCCGATCAGCAAGCATTATCACCTGGAATCGTTTTCTTAATTAAATTTAACTGCAGGAATCTCTTACGAGTGTTTTTGGACAATTTAGCCTAAATCATAAGCCGAGTAAATGTAACATTATCTTACCTTTAGGCAGGTATTCAAGTAAAGCTCGTGTTCAACGAAACATTGCGTGATCTTAAGTATATACCATATATACAGTTACCAGAGAATATTGTAGGAATGTAAGTTTGTGTAATGGAATCCAATGAGTGCTGTCCCTTTTCAGGATACTCTCCTATCATCTCACGAGACGTTAAGCGGATTTATATCACGGGGATATGGATTGCTTGCTGACGTTGGTCGAAAGAATCCTTCATCCTAGTTTTAGGGAAGGGCTTGATGTGTGAAATTTGAAACCGAAAGCATCTTTTTCATGATTAACCGTCTATACGGGATATATTTTATTTGTGTATACACGTTGAAATGTTTGAGAGCAAATTTTTAGGCCTAAAGATGCAAGTCAACCAATGCGTAAGTAGATTTCTTTCGAGTGACTGAAGATTAGTTTGTTTTGGTTGGGTTGTGTTTTATGGCATATCAACCCTTGTAGGTTATTTAATGCAAAATCCTCTTTATACTTATATATTTGATTAATAGGATTTGGTGTGGTTGTGTTTTATGGCATATCAACCATTGTAGGTTATTTTATGCCAAATCCTCTTCAAACTTATCATCATCATCATCATGTCGCGCCGCCTGCGCGGATATCCCTGACCGTCTCTCGCCATTTCTCCCTATCATTCATCGCCTCCGGCAGGTCTTCAGGGTTACATCCCGTGTCCTCATACAGCTGCTGTATGTAGGTTCGTGCTGGTCGTCCCACTCTTGCACATCCATGTGTGGGGGTCCACAGGAGTACATCGCTTATGAGCTCGTCCTTGCTTCTCCAGCAGTGTCCTGCGTGTCTGGTTCGTCGAACTTGTATAGTTTTTGTGATGGGGGGCAAGTGTCCGTATAGTTGGAGTCTCGTGGGGTGTTGTCGCCAGGACTTGCTTAATATTGCTCTCAACATTCTTGTATAATTTCTGTCCAGCCTCCTTTCCAGCCGCTTCGTAAGCGTCCATGTGGTGCATCCATATAGCAGTATCGACACAACCGCTGCCTGGAAGAAACTGCGTTTCATTTTATCAGTTAGGTCCGACTTCCATATGATCGAGAGCCTATCGATAGCTGTCCATATTTGGTTGGGTTGGGTTTTATGGTACATCAACCCTCGTAGGTTATTTAATGCAAAATCCTCTTTATATTTATATATTTGATTAATAGGATTTGGTTTGGTTGTGTTTTATGGCATATCAACCATTGTAGGTTATTTTATGCCAAATCCTCTTTATACTTATATATTGAAAATGAAGGGTTTTGGTTGGGTTGGGTTTTATGGTATTTAGGTTATTTCATCCCAAATCTTTTTTATGCATATATATTAGATATATATGATTTTGTTGGGCTGGGTTTTATGGCATATTAACCTTTGTAGGCTATTTAATGCCTAATACTCTTTATACATATATATATTAAATATATATGATTTGTTAACACATTTTGAAAATAACATTTTTAAGCGAACCTGAGATCATTTTCGGAGGCATTTAAATGGTTTTAAGTATTGCTATGTCACAGTAACACTTTAACATCAGTCATTTGTTTTCACACATCCAAGTGGATATACATATATGATTGGTTAGCGAATAGTTTGCAGGCAATTTTAGAATGAGTTAGAAATAATTTGTTTTGACACTAGTATTATTACTTTTTCTACACAGTTAAAATGGTTTCAGTTATTGCTATCTAAGAATAATTATATGCAATATTAATCATTTGTATTCACACAGTAATGTGGTTATTGGTATTAGTATTTAACACAGCTTATTCTATTCAACATTATTCATTCGTTTGCACACAGTTAAATTCCAAGTATTGCTGTGTATCACTAATAAATCAGTTAAACGGTCATTTGTTCACACACAGTTAAATTATCAAGCAGTTCTATTTCTAACTATTCAACGTAAGTCATTTGTTTGCTTACAATTTTAAATATAAAACAGTTCTATTTGACCCATAGAAAGAACCCTATGATATGCTACCACTCCTGGTCAGAGTGGACATAGAAGCAATGACTAAGACGTGGTATTCAATATTCCTTTGAACCTCAGGCCTAGAGCCTCGCTATTCGATGGTTTAATCACATATACAGGACATTCCTTGGGGGAAGGGTCCCACTCCTCTGCAGATATTCAGCTCTAGATGGCCGGGCTATGACTCCCGATTAAAAGCTATAAAAGCCAAAAGAGTTTATTCGAGGTGTGCTGACATTGATTTATTTGTTAGTTGGTCTAGCAGCATGTCAACCCTTTTGGATATTTAATGTCAAGTCAGTGTTTTTTTTCAAACAATTTTATAGTTTCCGCCATTCCTATTTTAGAACAATTATATGTTTCCACACGGTTGTGTGGTTTCAAGAATTCCTATAAATACAAATAATTATCCCACATTTATAAAGTTTTAAGTATTCTTATCTACTACTATCAATTTGGTCACAGTGATATGGATTCAAGTATTCTAACTGAATACTTATAATTTGCTCATAATTATATTGTTTCCAGTTAGAATTCTTTGTAAATAATCTATTGGTTTCTTTGTTTAATGTCATATCAACCTGCATGGGTTACTTCATACTACAGTCGTTCTTGTCGAAGAAGAGTACTGATACTATTTAACCCCGGAGATAGGGTGGTTCAAAGCTTCCTCTAGTCCGAAACTGAACGTAATATTGTGATTGGAGTTTTAAATCGCTTACTTTGTGGCCGCTGTATAAAACTTCTAGCCTTACACTACGGGGCTATTAAATGCCAAAACTATCTTTGTACAAGATCTGTGTTTAACCCATAGCTTAGGAAATAAGTTCATGCCTTTCCCAAAGGTAGAAGTCCGAAAGTGAACCTAATAGCTCAAGTGAAGTTCGAACTCACTTCAAACCTGCAGTCGAGCATTTTTGCCATTTCGCCACTTGAAGTAACTATTCTTAATACTAATAATTATCACACCGTTACTTTATAGGGTTTCAAATATTAAAATATTTAGATATCGTTTTTAAGTATTTCGGAAATAACAATGTGGTTTCAAGTATTCTCTTAAACTAATAATATGCATATAATTATATAGTTTTGATTTTGAAATAATATTAATTTCTAAACAAATAATTTTTCCGCGATTATATGGCTTTCTTTATGATAAGTTTCAATAATAATGATAATAATAATAATGACAATAATACTAATAATAAAAGATGAGTACTTAAAACTTACCAGAGAACTAAAACAAATATGGAACATGAAAGTGACGGTGATACTATTTGTAATTAGCACACTTGGAACTATCTCCAAAGGATATTTAAAAAGAGTAGAAAACGTAGAAATCAGGTGAGAGGAAATCATCCAAACAACAGCATTATTAAAAATCGGCCAGAATACTGAGAGGAGTCCAGGAGAATCAAGGAGATTTGTAGTCGCTCAAACTCTAATAAAAAACCATTAACCCAAGCTAATATGAAAATCTCTCAATGGAGTGATAATAATAATGATAATAACTAACTCTATAGATGTTATAAGTGGCTAATAAGCAACATTTCTCGCGATAAAACGAGGACGTAGCTAAGAAAGGGAAGCCTAAAGAGAGAAACTGAATCTTTTCTAAAAGCAGCACAAAACAAAACCATAAGAACCTATCAAAGTAAAAATAGATAAGATGCAACAAAACAGCTGATGTAGGTTATGTGGTGATAGAGACAAAACAATCAATCACATAAGTGAATGCAGCAAATTAGCACAGAAAGAGTATAAGATGAGACACGACTGGATGGGGAAGGTGGTCCATTGAGAATTGTGTAAGAAATTTAAATTTGACCATGCGAACAAATGGTATATGGTGGTGTATGCACAACCCAGACCCTTTCCTACAAAATGAAACACAAACTCCTCTGGGATTTTGACATACAAACGAATCACCTAAACTTGGCCAGACGACCGGACCTGACTATAATCGAGAAAAAAAAGAACATGGAGAATAGTGCACTTTACTGTCCCGGCTAACCACAAAGTAAAATCGAAAGAAAGTGAAAAAAAAAAGGATGTACTTGGACCAACTAGGGTACTGGAAAAAACTGTGGAACATGAAAGTGACGGTTATACCAATTGTAATTGGTGCCCTTGGTACAGTCACCGAAGGATTGATAAAGGGAATGTAGGACTTGGAAGTAAGAGGACAAGTGGAGACCATCCAAACTACTGTATTATTGAGATCGAACAGAATTCTGAGAAGTGTCCTGGAGACTTGAGGAGACTTGCTGACACTCAAACTCCAGTGAAAAACCATCAGCTAACGCTGATGTGAAAAACTCTCAAGGAGTAAATAATAATGATAACACTGTCAGGACATAGGGATGGAATTTGGCATAGAAAAATGTGCTATACTAGTAATGAAAAGCGGCAAACGACACCTTACGAACGGAATGCAACTATCAAATCAAGATAAAATTAGAACGCTCGGAGAAAAGTAAACCCTACCAATATTTGGGGATACAGAAAGTTGACACCATAAAATAAGAGGATATGAAAGAAAAAAAAATTAGAAAGAATATTTCAGCTGAACCACAAAGTTACTCAAGACAAAACAATATAGCAGAAACCTTATCGAAGGAATAAAGACCTGGGCTTAGAAAACTAATTATCTTGCATAAGGCATTAAATCCCACAAATAATGTTGACATTTATATGTGTCAAGAAAAGAAGGAGGCAGAAGACTTACCAGTATTGAATCCTGAGACGAGTCCTGGAGACTTGAAGAGACTTGCTGTCACTCAGACTCCAGTGAAAAACCATCAGCTAATGCTGATGTGAAAAACTCTAATGAGTAAAATAATGAAATGACTAATACACAACATCTCACACGACAAAACCTGGACATGGCTAAGAAAAGGAAATTTTAAGAGAGAAACAGAATCTCTCCTTATAGCAGCACAAAACAACGCTGTAAGAACCAATCATATCAAAGCGAGAATAGATAAGACCCAACAAAATAGCAAATGTAGACTATGCGGTGACAGAGATGAAACCACCAATCACATAATAAGCGAATGCAGCAAATTAGCACAGGAGTATAAGACTAGACACGACTGGGTCGGCAAGGTGATCCCCTGGGAGATGAGCAAGAAATTTAAATTTGACCATACCAACAAATGGTATATGCACTAGCCAGCACCTGTCCTAGAAAGTAACATGCATAAACTCCTATGGGACTTTGACATACACACAGATCACCTAATCTCGGCCAGAAGACCAGACCTAACAATAATCAACAAAAAAAGAAAGAGAACTTTTGTCGACTTTGCTGCCCCGGCTGACCACAGAAAAAGCTGAAAGAATTTGAAAAGAAGGATAAGTACCTCGACCTTGCTAGAGAATAGAAAAAAAAACTATGGAACATGCGGGTGATAATTATACCAATTGTAATTGGTGTGTTTGGAACAGTAATTAAAGGATTACTAAAGGGACTGGAGGACTTGGAAGTTGGTGGACGAGTGGAGACAATCCAAACTACTGCACTATTGAGAACAGCCAGAATACTGCGGAGAATCCTGGAGACTTGTGAAAGACCATCAGCTAACGCTGATGTGAAAAACTTTAATGAGTAAATAATGATAATAATAGCAGCAATAATAACCTTTTGAAAGAAATAAGAAAATACCTTGCCAGAGAACTAAGAATGCTAGAAAATGAAAGTGACGATGATAACATTTGTAATTGGCACGTCCGAAACAGTACCCAAAGTTTTGTTCCGGAGACTGGAAGAATTCGAAATCAGAAAAGGAATCGAGACCATCCAGATCACCGCACAACTAAAATCAGCTAGGATTCTTCGAATAGTCTCAGAGACCTGAGGAGACTTGTTATCACTCAGATCCAGGTGAAAAACCATCAACTCACGCTGGTAGGAAAAACTCAATTCTGCTGGAGTGGTAGCACCTGATAGGGTCCTATGGGTCAAATAGAACTAAACTGTGTACTTATGCTAAACTGAATTGCTTAAAATAAGATTGTCTTTACATTTAAAGTGCGTGCTTATATTAAAACGAATTGCTTGAAATTCGAGTGTCTTGACATTTAAACTGCACACTTATGCTAAACTGAATTGTTTGAAATGGAACTGTTTTTGTATGCTAAACTGAATTGTTTGAAACAGAACTTTCCTGACATTGAAACTGGACTTCTGCTCAACTGAATTGCTTGAAATAGAACTGTTTTGACATTTAACTGCGAGTAAACAAAAACTATACTTATACTAAACTGAGTTATTTGAAATAGAACTGTTCTATAAAAATGGGTTTGGTATTGATAATCTACGATGGTCGATGTGCCATGAAACTAAACCAAAATAAATAGAAATAAACTGTGAACTTTTGTTAAACTGAATTGCCTAAAAAGACTGTTTTGTCATTTAAACTGTATACTTATGCTAAATTGAAATGTTTGAAATAGTGCAGTTTAATATTTAACTGAACTGTTTTGTCATTTAACTGTTTGTAAACAAAAACTCTACTAATACTAAACTGAATTGTTTAAAATAAAATCGGCGATAAAAGACCTGAAAAGGGTTGATTCACCGTAAAACAAAACTACCAAACCAAACCTTAATCTTTTGTAAACAATATAGCTTCAAGTAATTATTCTTTTTACAAATAGTTAACACACTTTTATATAGTTTCAAATATTATTCATCTTAATATATCTCGGAAAAATATAGCTTCATGTTTTCTTAACTTAAAGTAATCATCATCATCATCATCAAGTCGTGCTGACAGCACGGAGTTTCCAGATTCTCCGGGGGGTGGGGAGTCTTCGTGGCGTAATTGCTCAAGTTGCAGACTGCGTTTTACAAGTAAGCGAGTTCAAACTTCAGTCGATATTTTACGTTCAATTTCTGATTAATACCCTTGGGAAAGGTACTGCACTCACTTATCCTTCCAAGCTGTGGCTTGAATAATAATAATCATCATCATGTCGCCCATCAGCATTGATCTCCCTGACCCTCTCCCACCACCCCTCTCTATCGTCTATCGCTTCTGGTAGGTCTTCAAGACTACATCCTGAATCGGCACACAGCGGTTGTATGTAGGTTCTAGCTGGTCTTCCTGCCTTTGCTCCTCCATGTGAGGAGGTCCACAGGAGTACGTCACTTATGAGTTCATCCTTACTTCTCCAGCAGTGTTCTGCATGTCTGGTTCGTCTAATTTTGATAGTTTTCGTGATGGGTGGAAAGAGGCCGTATAGCTGCTGCTTAGCCGGGAGCTGCCTCCATGACTTGTTCAATATTACTCGCAAGCATTCTTGTGTAGTTGTCGCCAAGCGTTTTCTCCATACGTTAGCATCCATATAGTGCATCCATACAGCAGTATCAACACGACCGCTGCTTGAAAAAAAAAACAAACTGCATTTCATTTTATCGGTAAGGTCTGACTTACATACGACCGATAACCTAACGAGGCTGTCCATGTCTTTGCTAGTCGCGAGTTGATGTCCGTCTCGGTTGATGAACTTGTCAACTAGTTTCAGAGAACTACCGTTTTGTGTGGAGATGTCGCCTCTTCTACAAATGCGGTTTTAGCACTAGATAACCCATGAATGTTGATATGCCATTAAACGAAGAAACCTTAAATAGTACTACTAATGTTCTTCGACAATGACGATTTTGGCATCACAAAGGTTCATTTTCAATCAAATAAAGAAACCGATCAAAACCAAGTTTGACTGTCTAACGACATCCACTCCAATCATCCATTAGTTCAGGTCGGTCTTCTAGACGGCATCATCTGTTCATACAGAATTTAATTTGCACCTAATTATATGGTTTAATGTAACTAGTTGCAAACTTTTGTTAATCTTATAATTATAATTTCAATTAACTATTCTTAATTTACACACAGTTATATAGTATCAAGAAATCCTCATTGATACCAATACTTTGCACATGATTATATTGTTTAAAGTATTCTTATTTAATTAAATAACATGTACAGAGTTATATTGTTTAAAATATTCCAACCTAATACTAATAATTTGCATACAATTAAACAGTTTGAACTATTATGATTTTTAAGCTAGTTTATGTCAAAAAGAAAAATATATGGCATTGTCACAGGCAACTGCTTTCGTGTTATATTTTGACCTTCGACCCGGCCCAAAAATACTATTCCAAGGTAATACACTGGAAGGAAGTGACACATTCCAACGGCCAGTAATCGAAAGAGATCGCGTGGGCGGATTAAGGCTTATGATATGGGACGAGGTGAAGGTCCCATTGTGCCATTACAGTCATGCTCCGGAAGAGAGTAACCTCTGAACTGCATGACAGTTATTTCCGCTTGATGACGATTAAACATTCGATTTCAAAGATCCAGTAGGCGATCGTGTGGGCGTTGAGTTATTATTTAACTCAGTTGAGTTTGGGTCCCAAAGCAGTTGCCAGCAGACTCCCAGAGGGTTAGAGACTAGATGTGGTAGGGAAGGCCACACCCGACCGAGGGGGCCCTTGGAAAGCCCCGATGGAGTTGACCCCAACATCAGGAGAACAAGAAAGACACAACGTGACGGTCATAACAGTGGGGTCAAAATATGAAGTTTTTGTTCGGTCTCCAGCACCCTCTCACATGCATCCCTTCAACAACCCTTTCGAACCCTTGCAATAAAGTGAGAGGTAAAATATTTTTCTAAAGAAGTCCTGCGTCGTTTCTTCCTGTGTCTTCCTTCAGGCGTTTTCCTTCATGCGTCTGTCTTTGACGTTGTGTCGTTGTGAGTTATTTTACATATATATGTGCACGTATGTAGATGTGAATCTACATGTGTGACTATATAACATTTGTCCGATTTGGTGCTTGTGCCAGCAGAGTTCTTCAAGGATTCAAAACGAACCTGGTTACCGTAAACGACAGTTTTAAGCATCACAACACGACATCAACGAGAAGGACAAGGAAAAATGCTGGAATTGAAAGAAGGAAAAAAAACAAAAAAAAAACAAAAACAAGAACAAACGAGCAACAAACAGATGAACAGACTGACGCGAAAAGAAAGAAAGAAAAGAAAGAAAGAAAGAAAAGAGGAAGGCAACGTGCTGGAAGAAAAGAAGAAGAAGAAAAAAAACAAGAAACAAGAACAAACCAGCAACAGAAAAGAGAAAAGAAAGAAAAAAAACAGGAAATGTAAGTGGATTGCTCATTCATGTAACTTCTATCTCTGTTATTTAAATTGGGTATAATAGTGAAAGATTTGTTTTAATGACAAGGGCCTTTCTAGAAGCATAAAATTGGTAATAAGAGTTATTCTACATATATATGTGCACGTATGTAGATGTGAATCTACATGTGTGACTATATAACATTTGAACCTTGTATAAAATAAATAAATTCTTAATCTTCTTTACGTAGATTTATTTGTTATTATAAAAATTTGTATGTAGATTTTTCCTTTCATAACTATTGCTTGTAGCAATGAATTCGTTGAAAGGTTTTTACTGACGAAAGACAAGGTACAAAATTTCATCCGAGGGTCATTCCACAAATAAGGGGAATTATTAAATTTTGATGCGTCGACAAATTGATTGGTAGATAAACTGGATAGACAGACTGATATACAGATAAACTGATTCGTAGATAACTTGAAACGTAGACACATACATAAACAGGTACATAGATTAACTGATACCTAGATAAATTGATAATTAGACAATCTGATACCAAGACATGCCGATGTATAGATCAGGCAGATAAGATATAAGTAGATATGCTGATATAGAGATAAGCTGATATGAAGAAATATTGATATGTAAATGAACAGATCAATAAACAAACTGATTGATAGATAATCTGTTCGAAAGACAAACTGTTGGTTGGGTTGGGTATTATGGCATACCAACTATTGTAGGTTTGTTATGTTTTGACTTTCGTCCCGGCCCCCAAAAAATGCTATTCCAAGGTGATGCACCGGAAGGAAGTGACACATTCCAATGGCAGTTTGGAGAGGAAATCGCGTGGGCGGAAATTGGCAGATGAAATGGGACAAGGTAATTCCCATGGTACACTACAGAGTGATGCACCGGAAGAGAGTGACCTCTGAACTGCATGACAGTTATTTCCGCTTGATGACGATTAAACATTCGATTCCAAAGATCGAGTGGGCGTCGAACGATTATATAATTGAATTGAGTTCTGGTTCCAGTTGAGTTCGACGCCCAGAAGGCCAGTTGAGTTGAAAATCTGACGGAGTTATAGACGAAATGTGATAGGTAAAACCACATCAGGACGGAGGGGCCTTTGGGCCCTGATGAGTGGGCCCTAGGCCTCCGGTTGAGCAGCACTAAAGAACGAGAAAGACACAACGTGACGGTCATAACAGTGGTGCAAGATATTACAGTTTATATTCGATCTCCAGCTCCCTCTCACATGCAACCCTTGAACAAGCCTTTCGAACCCTTGCAATAAAGTGAGAGGTAAAATGTTGTTTACGAAGTCTTCCTGCGTCGTTTATTACTGCGTCTTTGTCATTATCATTCTTGCGTCTGATTAATTTATTGCGTCAGTATGTATCCTGCATGAGCATATATATGTATATATGTGCATGAATCAGCAGATGACAATACAACAGGTTATTTAATGCCAATTCCTTTTTATAGATATATTTTAAGTATAAATATGATTTTTAAACAAGTTTTGTGAATTAGATTCTCAAAGGAGCATTAGCTCTTTTTTTTTTGCATACGGTTAAATGGTTTCAAATATTGTTATTTAACAGTTACAATTAAACATCATTTATTTGTTTGCACACATACTTTATTGTATTTGACCCATAGATCGGATCATGTCTCATGCTACCACTCCGTGTCTGAGTTGACCTGGGAGCAATGGCAATGAAGGGGTACACCATATTCCTCAAATCTCCAAGGATGGAGCCTCACCATCAAAATCAGAACACTTGTTGGGGTGGGTCTTACCCCTCAGCAAATATGTAGTCAGTGTATTCTACAGCCCGAGCTGACTCGGCTGGCAAACAATGAGGAAGGTAAATATTTCAAAATACGTGGTCAGTCGGCATGGGCTGCATCTCTGGAAAGGGGCAGGATCCCCAAAAGACTGTCCTGGGTATGACACTAAAAGATCTAATGCTGAGGGTCCAGACCAGAATCTTTTGGGAATGTGGAGCACCCCTTTCATTGCCATTACTCCTAGTTCCACTCTGAGCCGGAGTGGTTGCACCTAATAAGTTCTCATCTATGGGTCAGAAAATGACTAAAGTCGAATGAATTAGTCAATGTTACATAGTAATACATAGAATCATTTAACTGTGTGCAAATAAATTAGTATGTTGGATTGAATTATTACTGTTAAGAGCGATATTTGCAAACAAATTATTAATTCTAAATAGAATTATTATTGTTTGATAGCATTACGTGAAGCCATTTAAATTTGCAAACGAATGAATAATATTGAATAAAATTATTAGTGTTAGATAAAAGTGTTTGAAATTATTTAACTGTGCGCAAACAAATGAACTCTGGTACATATAAAAATGTTATCTACAAACTATGCGTTTACAAACATTGTATGAACAGATTTTAGCATTCAGTATCCTACAAGGGTTGCTAAGCCCTAAAACCCATCCCACAAATCATATATATTAAAGTTATTTGTAAAAAACGATTTGGCATTCAATAACCTACAAGGGTTGCTAAGCCATAAGCCCATCACAGAAATCATATATATTTAAGATATATTTAAAAAAGGGTTTCGCATTAAATAATCTACAATATGCCATAAAACCAAACCAAACTAAACTTTTTATAATTAATATAG
The DNA here is from genome assembly GCA_963585895.1 of Sepioteuthis lessoniana. NCBI lineage: Eukaryota > Metazoa > Mollusca > Cephalopoda > Myopsida > Loliginidae > Sepioteuthis > Sepioteuthis lessoniana. Next base: position 24,993,036 of record OY757939.1, read on the forward strand.
AGGTATAAACAGGATTTGGGATTAAATTACCAACGAGTTTGATATACCATAAAACTAAACAAATCATATATATATATATATATATAAACGGAATTTGGGATTAAATGAACTATAATGGTTGATATGCCATAAAACCCAACTAATAAATCATATATATATATATACCTACAAGGTTTGATATGCCATAAAACCAAACTAACAAATCATATATATTTAATATATATGCATAAACAGGATTATACATTAAATAATCCACAATGGTTGATGTGCCTTAAAACCCAACCTAACTAAATAACAACTTTTAAGAGACAGAAAGTTTAATAGAATGATAAAAGAAAATATGAAGTTTGAAAAGTTCAGAGTTGAATAAAGTAGAAATGAAGAATGCTGAAATTCATAAGTAAATCAAAAGAGGAAATTGAATCTCAAGATTTTTGCCTGTACCTCATCTAATTTTCATGTGTTGAAGCCTTTTTTCAAGTGTTGGAAACACAAAAGCCCAAACCCGATTCAAGACTGGACTTCGCCCAACAACAGTGACAACAAACTCACTCAAACAAATAAAATTTTCTTTAGTCAGACTATACTTTGGTCGGGTTTTGTGCAAATGAGAAACTGCGAGAATGAAGATTCAACTGACGTGTGTACTCTTGTATACGTCGACGGTATTTTTTTGAGAATTAAAGAAAAAAGAACAAAAAGATCCCAAAAAACCCTGAGAAATATTGTACGAGGTAAAAATATTGCATAGCATATAGATTATATGGCTCTTTGTAGTTATTATTTTGGTTAGACCAATAACTTCACAGCATTTCTTTTTAAAGATTAACCATTTGTTTGCGCATAGTTATATTCTTTCAAGAATTCCTATCTAACACCAATAATTTACATTCTGATTTTAAGTAACTAATAATAATTCTTGGTAATTAATTATGGCTTCAAATGACTATTCTAAGTCCAAATAATTTGCTAATCCATCAATTTGCAATGCATGTCAGACAACTACACCGTAAAGCACATTCTCATCGAATGTACCGATCTAACCCATATAAAACAAACCTTCTATAGTGCAAACAATATGAAGGAACTGTTCCAAGACACTGAAATAAATAATGTGATATCATTTCTTAAAACAGTGAAGTTATACAGGAAAATCTAAAAAAATTTACAATAAGACCAAATTACTTCTATAAACCCTATCTTTACCAGATATATTTTAACAAACTGATCCCTTCCCCAACCTGTTTCACAGGGTTTTTTTATGATCATGATTCCCTAAAAATAAACTCCTAATAAAAAACAAAACAAAAAATCAACTAATTATCTAAAGTTTATCATTAATTCCTAAGACCTCTCCTTTGAATTTCTTTTCAGACTTATTTTCTTTAACTTGATTCGGCATTAAATGACCGATGAGGTTGATATGCCGTAAAACAATTTGATTCGTAGATGTGAGCCTTTCAAGTTTAGAGTGGACTTGAGAGTAAGGGCAACGAATGTCTACTCTACTGCTACCGAACAAGAATCTCACATCAAGTTGTAGTTTACGGTCCTACCTAGGATACTCTCGAGGGAAATATCGTTGTGCAGTAGCTAACACACTTGACTTTGGACAAATACCTTTGGAAAAGGTATGAAACTCCTTATCCTCTCCAGTTATGGGTTAAATAGTACGACTTCTGTTGTTACACAAGGATAGCTTTGGTATGAAATAACCCATGAAGGTTGATATGCCATTGAACAAAGAAAACAAAGATATACTTATAAGTCTTAAAAAACAAACTGTGAACGGTTTGTTTTTTATTTATCGGAATATCATCCCTTGTGGGTTATTGTTATGGTCAAGGCGAGGTTGAAATGATAACACGACTCGGAAATGAGTGATAAGAAATATATTGAAGGAAAATAGTACATACATAAACGATAGGTGGGAGAAACCTCTCCTCTGCTTAACACAATCATGAACATTACATCCGTTCTTGGTGACGGCTCGCCCGAGACTGCGCAGAAGAGAGCTAAGCTGGTATGTGTCACATGAGGGCGAGTCCATATGTAGGGGTGACACCCCAACAGTTATTTAAAACTAAATCCATCCTAGTAGAAGAACAGCTGTGTTACCGTTAAACCCTTCGCTGCGAATATAAAAAGATTCATACCTTTAATAAGTGCATTAGTTTGAAAGTGAAAGTAATAACGTCAACTCGCTTACTTCGAGGTCACAATCTTGTACTTTTGCACAACTGGAACTTTCTCAAAGAACTTTGATCGTAAATTTGGCTGAGGCTGTAAAATACACCGACAGCTTCTCTGCAGAGGGGTAATACCACCACCCCACCAATGAGTATCCTAGATATGACACTAAACAATCTGATGGTGAGGTTCGAGTAATCTTGGAGCTTTGGGGAATCCAGAACCCCCTTCATTGCCATTGCTCCCAGGTCCACTCTGGCCCGGAATGGTAGCACCTGATAGGGCCCTACCTGTGGGTTGAATAGAACTATCTGCACACTTATGCTAAACTGAAATGTTTGAATTAGAACTGTTTGACTAAACTGAATAGCTCAAATAGAAATGTTTCTGAAAATTAAACTGTACTTACATTTAAACAGCGTACTTATGCAAAACTGAATTGTTAGAAATGGGGCTGTTTTTGACATTGAAAGTGTTCTTACATTAAATTGAATTGTTTAATATAGAACTGTTTTGACATCTAACTGTGGGTAAATAAAATCTGTACTTATACTAAACTGAATTAGAACTGTTTTGACAATTAAACTGTGTACTTATGCTAAATTGAATTGCTTGAAATAGAGCTGACTATTTGCATAAAAATGAATTTGGCGTTAATTAACCTACAAAGATTGATATGCCATAAAACCTAACTCAACAACCAGCCAACCTTTGATCGTAAATGGTTGGGAATGGCGGGTATTACGATTACTTATACTCTTCCAAAAAGAACAACAGTTAAACGGCAAATTTTTGCATTGGTGATGTTCCAAAGATAAAGATATATTAAAGATATACCTCTACTGGTTTAAATACCCATTACTAGATATGTTATACATTAATTTATGATTTTTCATCTTCTATCTTGGATTGTCCAGTCAGTGTTTCAGCGCCCAGCTTCTCACTTGTTCGTTTGTTCTCTTTCTCTCTTATTCTGTTGGCCACCCACTTTGTTCTTGTCATCATCGCCAAGTCTCACACTATGCTTTTCTTTCTGTTCTTGTTCGTCGCTGTAACCCTTACTGCTTTAGTTCTTCGTTGCTGGGATAACAAACAATGCAGACTCAATTTTCTTAAATGCACGTCCTATTTGATTTTTTTTACGATAACCGTTTTCTTATTCGTTGAACCCTTATTAGAAATTGGTGGGAGTAGCTGGAACGGTCAATAGCTCCATTCTGTAATATAATTGCCGAGGGATTTCTTTTTATATATCTTGCCTTTTGGTTTAGTTAGGCTGAGAACCTTTCGCTTAGCGCATGAGTTAGTTAGGTGCAAGCGCGGAGAGGATGTGTCATTCAGAGATGTCAAAATAAAAATCCCAGATAGGAATTGAGACTAGGGGATGTGGTGATGTCAGGCTCCGGAAGCGTGGGCTGAGATTTGAGAAAAAGCAGAGTTGGGTTCCTGCCTCCGAACGAGAGAGTCGACATTCAGAGCTGGGCGAGGCCAGATGAATTTGTGCGCTACGGGCGCTGCACGTTGGTTGGGTTGAGAGCTGACGATGTAAAAGCAGTCAGCATAGGAAGATTGTGTCTCTCTCTCCTCATGTCGAATAACCTTTAACTCAAAGGTAATAAAGTTTCGTACTTGAACTAATTTCGTGAATGTCGTGTTTTCGGATTCCCTATGTCTATTTCACGTGTTCGTATCTTGGTCGTATATTTTTGGACCCGGCTATGTTACACAATCGAGAGGTACGCGCCAACTGACTTTAGCATAATTCCGAGCTTTTGAACTTTTCAATATCGCGTGATCAGGCAACCAATGAGAGAGATACCTTCATTTGATTTCGAGGTCTATGTCAATAACTTAAAACCAACAGAGTTTTCCAAACTGTTTAACTGTTATAATAAATTCAGATTCAACACTACCCGTCAATCATAGATTTCACCAATCTATTATGACTTAGGGAGCCATTTTCCCCACATGTCTAAGTGCTTTAGTGCTTGGTTTATCGCCAGGACCAGAGACACGAGAAAGTGACAGAGATATTTATTCCATCTTGCAGGATGTCCACTCTAAAACAATTATTTGCCACATCCTGACATAGTGTGCATTTGTTTGATAATATTCGGTGAGCCAATGTTTATTCCTGAACGATGTTGTTCACGTTTTATTTCGTACTAATGCCCTATGGTGGTCATGGATACATATTTCTACCACCGGCTAGGGGTTAAATGTAGGGTAGAATGAGCTCTTTATTCTGGATCTTGCAACCGTTCTAGGAGAATGGAAAACTCTCTACCCTAACCAAAGTGCATTCTGCCTAATCACTGACTTTGTGTAGCGTCTTACATCTTAAAAAAACAATGCAAACTCACAAAACTTACAATAAATTTCATTCATCCATTGTATTAGCTTAGAAAATCCCATTTGAAAACAAGAATTGTTCGAGAACAAGAACATCGCACGTAAAGGGAAGAAAGATAGTCAGTCTCTTCGTATGTGCGAATGTATACAGGTCATATAGTATATTGCGTGAATTTAAGTCCATTCCCAATCGTACAGTCAACTGCGGCTGTAGAATAAACCGATATGACACGAAACATTCTGATGATGAGGTTTCAGTAATGCAGGAGCTTTGGGGAATGCGGAGTACCCATCATTGCCCTTGCATCCAGGTGCATTCTTTTCCTGAGTGGTAGTTTTCCCAGTCGGCTTAGGCAGTAGAATACACTTACGGCTTCTCTGCTGAGGGGTAAGACTCCACAAACGAGTGTCTTGATATGATACTAAACAATCTGATGGTGAGGCTCCTGGAGCTTTGGGTAATGTGGAGTACCCCTTTATTGCCATCGGTCCATAATTCACTCATGCCCGGAGTCGTAGCACTTGAGAGTGTCCTATCTATGGGTCAAATAGGACTGTTTGACATTTAAACTGAATTGTTTGAGATAGAACTGGTTATTATTTAACTGAATGAATAATATTTAATTGAATTGTTAGGGATACATAAAAATACTTAAAACCATTTTTCTGAGAGCAAACACATGGGTAATAGTAAATAGAATTATACGTATTTGATAGAAATATGAGGAAATATTTTACTGTGCGAAAAAAAACAGCCCAGGCTCGTTTAAAAAAGTTATCTACAAAAGGTGTTTAGAAATAAATATTAAATATAAATGTATAAAAAGCATTTGGCATTAAATGACCAAAAATTGTTAATTTGCCATAAAAACAAACCAAACCAAAATAAACCAAACCATTCATGGGTATGTGTATTTTTGATCTTGACTATAGAATACCCTTTTCGTCTCTGTCTCTGTCTTTCTCTCTGTCTCTCTCTGTCCCTCTGCCTCTCTCTGTCTCTCTCACACTTTTTCTCAAAGTTGGTCAGCTCTTCAAAAGATATAGATTCATCTATCTTTCTTCTCCTCGCTATTGTTAATTATCCCAATACTAATCAGATATCGCGACGGAAAGACTGTCTATCCTAATATCGAATCATTCATGCCGAATGCAAAATCTCGCAATCTACATCCAAGGATTTCATCTTCTACTGGGATTGATAGGTCTCTGTCTAGCTATTTTTGGAAACACCATCTCCGTTTGTCTCTGTCAGTCACCATCTCACTCTTTCTCCATCACTTACTCTCTTCCAACTTTCTCTTTCACCTCATCGCTCCCTTTTTCACCCTTTCGTCCCCCAAATTCCTCTCTCTTACCTTCTCTTCCACCCTCTCTCCTAATCCCTCTATTTCCACACCCTTTCTTCCCACATTCTCTCTTCTACCCTTTTCCTTCTACCCGTTTCTCTCATCACCCCTCCTTTCAATTCTCCTTACCCCTACCCCTTATTTTTCTCTTTGGGGTGGTTTGCTCACAAATAATGTCCAAGTTCTTTTATCCGCCCTTCAGTCATTGTTAATTAGGCTCAGACTGGTCAGATTCTGCGACACCAAGACACTTGCTATTTTCTTTTTAAGACATAATCTTGGTAAAAAAAAAAAAAGAAGAAGAAAGAATGGGCGTTGACTTTAACACATGTAATAGTTTCATTATGTTGACATCTTTTCAAGATTTGAAAGTCTAGAAATTCTTCTCAGATTCAAACAAAAATATTTTTAGTCACCCGTTTACGGGAGCTAAGCGAGGGTGGCATAACGGTTAGCGCCAAAAAATGGGTGCAACGATCCGAGTTCAAATTAAAGAGAAAGCTGTTTGATAATTCCTTAGTGAAACGCACGGATCCACATTATGTTCCCACGGCCGCTAAGAAGGCAATAACAGGGTAGACAAACTTTGGTAGAGAAACCTGTGTAAGAGAAAGAAAATTATAAATGGATTTATCCTTAGCTCGGGATAGAACACTATGACAGACTGGGCTCTCTAGCCTTGGTTGGGCAACCGGTGGAAAAGAAGGAAAACTATATTTGGATTTATCCTTAGCTCTAGGACAGTCTGGGCTCTCTAGTGTTGGTAGGCTATCCAGTTTAGGAGGTAAAAAAAAAAACAAAAAAACAACAACTCTGAATTAAAAAACTAGGAAGTGTTGTTCAGTGAATCATTGATACAGATCAAAATGGAGACCAATAAATAAATAAACAAATACTATCTTGACATACGAAAAGACCTGCATAGTGACGCGATTATTGTTACAAGAAATGGATACGATGATCCGAGTTTGAATTCAGGGCGAAGCCGTTTGTATTTCACCTTGCGCTAATGACCTTTAGAAAAGCATTGAATCCATCTTTTTATCACGATATATGGGTAACTAGTAAGGCAGACTGTTCTATTTATCCTTGGTACGGCAACCAATCAAGGAGAAAAAAAACTCTGAATACAAATCAGTTATAATTCCGCTTTGAAAGTGAACTTGTTTAACGCACCCCCGGGGCTGAGATGTTTAGTAAAAATACGCTTTGAGAAATGCATGTGCTCCACTTTATTGTCTACCATGCATCTCCATCCCTCCCACATATATATATATATATATATATATATATATATACGTCGAGCCTTCAATAAGTTTCCAGACTTTTTTGTACAGGCATTTAAAATTGTCGCAGACTCTTAAAAATTCAGTATGTTATTGCTATACATCTTACGAGATGACTGACTAATTTTTAGGATTTCAGCTTCAAAGGAACAGCTATAGCAGCAATTGGAATACACCCTACTAAAGCCTGATTGTCACAGCTGGTGAATTTCAAAAATGCAATCTGGACGTCATGACACTTTCGAAGAACGATATGCAATAAAATTCTGTTTTAAACTTGGAAAAATGCCACAGAAACGTATGGAATATTTCGGACTGCCTTTGTACCATCTCGCATGAATCGAGCAGCAGTTTTCTGAGTGACATAAGAGATTAAAAAAAGGCAGGGAGTCTATGAGGGATGATGAGAGGTATGGGAGGAGTAAGGAAGTAAGAACCCCAGAGTTGATTGGCCAGAGGGTTAGGTTTAGGGTTCGGGTTACTATCTTGAGGTTTTAAGGGAGTTCAGGAAAAGATTCCGTCGGAAGAGGCTAGCACTTTTCAAATCGGGTCTGTGACATTTCCACCAAGACAATGCACCAGTCCACAATTCCATCCTTGTCACAAACTATTTGACCAAGCTGGGCATCAAGACAGTTCTTCATTCTCCCAAATGTCCAGACCTTGCTCCCTGTGACTTTTGGTTATATCCTAAGCTCAGAGGCTGTCGTTATGAGACAATTGAGGAGATGAAAGAGGCTGTGACGAAAATTATTGACACGCTAACAGAGGACTTCCATGGAGCCTTCCAGAAGTTGTTGGAACGGTTCTACTAGTGCATTTCAGTCGGAGGAGATTACCTCGAAGTGGACTAGAATTTCATGTGTGTACTATCAATAATATCGCCCATACGAAAAAAGTCTGGAAACATATTTAATGATCCTTGTATATATATATATATATATAACTCCTCTATACGAGACGGATATGAGACAAGGTCAATTTATACTAAGTTTAAGAGGTATGAAATCAAAGTTTACTTGAATACTTTACTTTCCTGGAAACGCAAACGGTATCATTCAGGACTGGAACGCAGTTTGCCTTGCTAATCGCTTCTCGGTCTTTTGGCTAAGAGTCGGTCAAATAGATCGGGTGCCCCCCACCTAAAAATAATACGCATAGTTCACATTACACCTGGCCTTCGGACCTACTGAATTTATGACCAGCATTGATCAGTATTTCACGAGTCTCGGCAGGCGCGCGAACTCACTCTCCCTTGAAGTACACTTTAAAAAGGACTTGTCAAATCCTCCCAGGTGAAAGGTATGAAAAAAATGTCTCGGTTTTCTTTATCCATTTCCAACGTCGATAATCATTACACCATGCAAATCTCCTATATATATACATATATATATACTCTTCCCGGCAGCGGTCGTATCGATACAGCTATATGGATGCACTACATGGACTCTAACAAAACGGCTGGAGAAGACGCTAGACGGCAATTACACAAGAATGCTGCGAGCGATCTTGAACAAGTCCTGGCGGCAACACCCCACAAGACACCAACTGTACGGCCACCTGCCTCCTATCACGAAAACTATTCAAGTTAGACGAACCAGACATGCAGGACACTGCTTGAGAAGCAGGGACGAACTCATAAGTGATGTACTCTTATGGACCCCCACACATGGCCGTGCAAAAGCAGGACAACCAGCACGAATATACATTCAGCATCTATGTGAGAATACGGGATGTTATCCAGATAACCTGCCTGAGGCGATGAACGATAGGAAAAAGTGGCGAGAGAGTGTCAGGGATATCCGTGCTACCAGCATGACATGATGATGATGATGAGGATAATAGATTTAAGACCTCTAACTTAGTTATTAATAATAATTCCTCCTCTTCGATCGGTGTTTTGCAAAAAAACAAGCGTTATATATGTACTTTAGAAGATTGTATCTCTGAAAATAACAATATATACGTTAGTTTAACCTCAACTACTCTATCGAGAGGACTCACTAATCATGTCTCTGATACCATTTCAATAGCATACCATCTGAAAAAACATTCTTGCCTAAAAATTGAGTTTCGAAGAATTCTTACCGAAAACACAATAATAATAGGAAAACAAAATAACAAAAATTACCGATTCTCGATACTCTCCATATCAGAAAGATACTACCTAAACTCAATAGAATCAATTTCGAATCCAGTAATGTTCTTAAATGTCTTTAGCAACGGTTCCTACTTAGAGAACCACATCTAAAAATAAACGCTACAACACATCAGTATAAATAATAGATGCTCAATAGTTACTAAGTTGTAATGTACATGCGAAGGCCACATCAATTTTGCGCTATACACACCACTGATGATTGCCCAAGATTAGGCAGAAAATACAAGGGAAAATATTAATTAGGATACCATGGAATTGATGAGGTGACTAGAAAGGATAAATACAAAATAGGTAGACAAAGAATGTCTACATTGTTTAATGATATATATATATATATATATATATATATATATATATATATAAAACAAACCTCAGCACAGTTTACATTTTTAATTTGAGGAACTATATTGTGGATTGAATTACCACGACCAGAAAATCCAGCGAACACTTGTGCGTGACATACAGAAAACACTGGGCAGTGGTTTCGACCTTATTAAGTCTCATCAGCAGTGTAGACAGTGATCTCTCCCTCTGGAGATCGAACCAAAGACCACAGAATGCAGAGCCGAAACTGTATCATTCAGCCCTCAATCCACATAGCACACAAGTGACGCTAGATCAACTAGTCATGGTAATTGGGCGGCCGATTAACCTGAATGTGTCTTGCAAGTTACATCGTACTTTTTATAGAGGACACGGTCACCTTCAGGGCCAGGTCTTCCCTGGAAGGTTGCAAATACGCATCCACGTAATAATTATAACGCCAAAGGCATGGATATAGTGTATATTTTTCTTTTTTAATAAAGGAATTATATTGTGAATTGAATTCCAAATAAGATCGAAACAGCTGTCCAGTGTTTCTGTATGTCGCATGCAAGTGTTCGTGTCGTGGTAACTCAGCACAGTTATCTAAGATGGATCCGTCGGGCATACTAGTGCACCATACTGGTTCTAACAAGGAATAAACAAATTATTTTCGTCGTTCACTTCGATTTATTTGATAATCTACATTTATATTGCTATAACGACCTATTTTTAAAAAAGTAAACAAAAATATTATTTTTCCACTCATGAGAAATATATATTTTTCCGAAAAGATTATACTGTCCCTCTCATTTCAAATGATACGCCATTACGCACGCGCGTGCGCGCTCGCACACACACACACACACACACACACACACACACACACACACACTCACTTACACAGCTCTAAACATATATTGTGCTTCTCAATAGTATTTCAACAAACAGAAAAAATTTCTTCTAATCACTTAATTTTGGAAGTTCAAACTAGAAAATTACATATTTTCTAGTACCGAATTCAAAATATATAGAAAGTGTATGTCGTTGAAATTCCCCCCTCTAAAATAAAAGATTCTTTTCTATCTTTCACAAACATTGTTCAAAATCGTTCAATAGTTTGGTTTGGTTTGGTTTTATGGCATATCAACCACTGTTGGTTATTTAATGCTAAATCCGGTTTACACACACACACACACACACACACATATATATATATATGGTTTAGTGTGGTTTAGTTTTACGGCATATCAACCATTCTTGGTTATTTAATGCCAAATCCTCTTTATATATATTTATTAAATATATATGATTTGGTTTTGTTTTGTTTTATGGCAATTCAACCATTGTTGGTTATTTAATGTCAAATCCGGGTTTTACATATATTTAGTACATATATATGATTTGGTTTGGTTTGGTTTGGTTTGACGGTATATCAACCATTGCCAAATCCTCTGTATACATATATATTAGAAATATATGATTTGGTTTGGTTTGGTTTGGTTTTATGTCATATCAGTCATTGTAAGTTATTTAATGTCAAATCCGGTTTAAACATATATATTAAATATTCATGATTTGTAAAGAAAACTTGACAAAGATAAACGGTTCCAAGTATTGCTATGTATGATAAACAATCAAATCAAACATCAGTCATTTGTTTACACACAGTTAAACGATAAAACACTTCTATTTCAAACAATTCAATTTAGCAAAAATCAATTAAGTTAAATGGTTCCAAGTATTGTTATATATCTCTAACAACTTAAAAACAAACAAACAAAAATAAAACACCAGTCATTTGTTAATACACAGTTAAATAATAAAAACAATTCTATTTTTAACAATTTCCATTTAGCATAAGTTGAATGGTTGCAAGCATTGTTATATATCACTAACAATTTAATAAATATCAGTGATTTGTTTACTCAAAGTTAAATTGTCAAACAGTTCTATTTCTAACAATTAAATTAAGTTCAAGTCATTTATTTGCGCAGAGTTTAAATGTCAAAAAGTTCTATTTGACCCAGAGATAGGATCCTATCTGGTGCAATAACTCAGGATCAAGTTATGTTGAATTAAATTGTTTAAAATAAAACTGTTTGATCTTTTAACTGTGTGTAAACTAATGACTGAGGTTTGAATGAATTATTTGTGCTACATAGCAATACTTGGATTTATTTAAATTGAATCGTTTGAAATAACACTGTTCCTTTAACTGTATGAATCTACATAATGTCTTTACAAATCATATATTTAATATATATGTGAAAACATGATTTGGCATTTAATAACCAAGAATGGTTGATATGCCATTAAACCAAACCAAAATAAAACAAACTTATAACCTTTTCGAGCATTAACCTATCGTAAAATAAGTTGTAATGCAAGTGATACACTCAAAGTTGTGAAAGGCAATAGATTTTTATTTTCTTCAATTACTTATGATCGCCACTTATATTAGCTTTTATGAGGATTACTCAATAGTTGTTTTTTTATGTTATTTGTTTTAATGGCATATCAAACTTTGATGGTTATCTAATGCCAAATCCTGTTTATATAATATTTATATAAACAGGATTTGGCATTAGATAACCATCAAAGTTTGATATGCCATTAAAACAAATAACATAAAAAAAACAACTATTGAGTAATCCTCATAAAATAACTGATAGGTAAGATCTTCAAACGAGTCAAAGCTTTTTTTTTTTTGTATACATTCAAAGGATTTCAAGTATTGCTGTTAGTTTACAGAGAGTTAAATACTTTCAAGTATTGTAAGCTATCAAAAATAGTTCTTTATTTACTTTTTTTGAACTATTGTCCTCATCTTTGTCGCCATGTTTATCACAATGTTTTGGCTGTTGTACGCTCCGGCCTTCTTCAGGTGGTTGGAATGTCAAACTGAACTCTTTATTTCGCTTACCGAGGTAGACTGTTCTAGTTCCACCAGCCATGTTTAATGGATGTTAGTTATCAGGAAGTGGAGAACTTTTAGCGGGGAAATTAACAGGTGATAACTGATAGCTGACATCCATTAAACACGAGGAACTAGAACAGTCTACACCAGTAAGCGAAATAAAGGGCTAAGTTCGACATTCCGACCACCTGAAGAAGGCCGGAGCAAACAACGGCCGAAACGTGGTGATAAATATGGCGACAAAGATGACGACAATAGTCCGAAAAATGTAAATAATGTACACAATACCTCATCTCTGAAATATAGACAGACAAGTAATTCTCTTTTTCAAGTATTCCAATTGTTGTATTGTCTTTGGCATAAGATTTACGCAAAATCGTCATTTCTATTTATGAACTTTCCCGCCAACAGCAGCCAATCAGAGATGAGGACTGAAAGCATTTAAAATCGTTTGCAACTGTCCTCAAATGAAATTGCTTATTGAACTTTCTGCCTGGAAGACGAATCGCTTGGATTCTGTGAACAAAAGATCAAAAGGGTGATAAGGATTCTAACACCAATGTAATATGAATAATTTGCACATGGCAAATTAGTTTCAAATAATAAATAATAATCCTTAGTAAATGATTAAATAGCTTATTTGATCCATAGGTAATATGATAACAGATACAACCACTCAAGATCAGAGTGGACATCTGAGTACTGGTAATAAAAAGGTGCTCTACATTCCCCAGGGATACAGAACTGGAGCCTCATTATTTGATTCAGTTTAGTGTCAAACAGGACATTCGCTGGAAGGGGTTGCACCTTTAACCGACTTGGGCTCACCCAATAGTAAAATAAGTTGCAATGAATAACTGGTGTAACTAATGTTTAGAAAAGCAACTGATCCTTTCTCTGTTCAAATACTTATGATCAGTACATTCTATAATGAAAATCTCAGAAAGCAATACAAATTGTTAATATTTGAACAAGCACAAAATATGTGCATGTGTTTGTGCTTATGCGTCCGACAGAGGAAATGTGGGAGTACATATTCACATGTGTGTATATTGCTGTTTGTGCATCTGTTGCATATAAATGTGTACTCAATTTGCACAGATGACCTTGAAAAAGGCATGAATCCACATCGTTTTGCTTGAGCCAGTGTGTTTCTGTGTAAATTCCTAAATCTATGTTTATGAATATATTTGTTCATGTTAGAGAGCATTTACCCATCCCTCCTGCAGGAGGAATCCTCGTGGCGTAGTGGTTAACATACTAAACAGTTACATCGCAGTAAGCGAGTTCGAACTCCAGTATCGCTATTACGTTCATTTGTGAATAAATACTCTTGGAAATTGTATGAATTCCCTGATCTCATTAATTATGAGTTTTATAGTATCGTTGCTCTTCTTCTGTCCGGATGGTTTTGGTATGAAATAGCCCAAGAAGGTTGATATGCCATTAAACAAAGAAACCAAATTAAACCATTCCTTCCGTAACGAGAAAGTGGTGTGGACTGGTTAATTTTAAAAAATGTAAGTACAAATGGTTTGAACGCAAAGTCTTCGAGACCAGTTGCCACAACAAGTCTTCTCCTAGACCGGCTGACACAAAAAATCTTCTCCTAAACCGGCTGCAACAACAAGGCTTCTTCATAACTGTCTGTTACAACAAGTCCTCTCCAAGACCGGCTGCCACAAGCTTTCTCCTTGACTGGTTGCCACAACAAGCTTTTTCCTGACTGGTTGCCATAACCAGCTGTCTCCAAGAGAAGCTGCCACAACAAGCCTTCTAGACCGGCTGCCACAACAAGCCTTTTCTTAGACTGGCTTCCAACATGTCTTCTCCTAGGCCAGCTGATACAACAAGCCTTCTCCAAGACAGGGTGCAACAATATGCTTTCTTCTAGAACTGCATGCGCAACAAGCCTTCTACTAGACTGGCATCAACAACAAACCTTCTCTTAGACTGACTGCCACAACAATCCCTCTCGTAGCCTGGCATCCACAACAAGCTTTTTCCTAGAATGGTTGCCACTACCGACCTTCTCCTAGACCAGTTGCCAAAAAAAGTCTATAGAGATCAGTCTGCCCTATTATTTACCCATAGCTGGTGTAAGAATAATGGGATTTACACTTTTCCCAATAGCATTAACATTATATGAAATGGAAAGAGCAACATCCTGTATTTGAACTCGCGTCGCCTTGTCTATTTCTTACGATGATAACCGTTACACATTTTGCTTCTTCGTTTTTATGTGTTCACATTTGGGAATATGTTTTGCATGCTAATCCTTCCAACACAAGTAGGGTATGAAACAAGGTCAATTTTAAAGAGGGATATTTCTGGCTCTATTTCAGAGTTTACTTTTTGTTAGACCAGTTGCCTTAGCAAGGTTAAAGAACCCAGTTTCACCTTACGCCTATTGCTTTACCAAGATTAAAAAACCCAGTTGCCTTAGCAAGGTCAAAGAGTCTAGTTGGTTTTAGACCTGTTGCCTTAGCAAGGTTAAAGAGCCTAGTCGGCCTTAGATCTATAGCCTTACCAAGGTTAAAGAACCCATTGGGCTTTATATCTGTTGAAAAAACAATGTCAAAGAACCTAGTTGACCTTAGACCTGTTGCATTGTCAAGATTAAAG
>OY757939.1:25013221-25035721 GCA_963585895.1 Sepioteuthis lessoniana
GGAGTAAACAGAAAAATATATGAAGGTAATAAATTCATTTACAAGCTTACATTATTCAAAAAGTTCCACCTGCTACGAAAAAGCGAGCATATGTTCAATTTACCTGGTTTCTTAATTTTTCTAATACTTGATTGTTTTAACCCACTTTAATTTCGCCTGAGAATCTAAATTTATATTTTTTTCATGCATATATGTATAGAGAGAAACTTTAATCCACATTTGCTGTTTTCAACCTCAAATTAAACGCATGAAGTCATCTGATGAGACGAAGAGTATAATGATATTTTTCGCCGAAATAAATTTATAATGAAAATTCAACCCGGTTTGAGTTTTCTTCTAATTGCATTGTATACAGTCTGTATAGGGTTTCCTTATATAAAGCTGGATAGGGAATATATAACAATAGCCATACATCGAGCACTCCAATAGATTTATATGAAATTCCTCATATGGTCTATACGCAAACAAATAATCCACACCCATTGTCTTCGGACGCTGACTGGATATTACTAATATATATATATATATATATATATATATATATAAGTAAAGTTGACGATCGTAGTCGAGGGCGACCAGTAGGCTCCCTTTTCAATAGCTACTACACCGAGGTGTAGGGGAGGGCGCTACTCCTTTCCCTGGATTGCTCCACTTTACTCTCGATACGTACCGTATATTGCTGAGTGTTCAGCAATCAGGTATCAAGTACCATTTTTAAAGTCTTTGGTATGATGCGACCAGAGATTGAACCCGGGTCTACCGGACCATTGGTGAACGCTATAACCAATGGCTAATTAGAGAAAAAAAGGAAGAATAAAGAAAACACAAAAAAATGTAACAAAATGGCAGGAAATTAGATTTCTCTTTGTGCTCACTTAATAAATTAATGTGATGATGGTTTGGATTAAAAAATGAAGAACATTTCTAAAAATCCTCAAGTATGTGTCTTTTAACTTAACTTCAACAAATCAATTGTTCATAAATTGATTTATACTGAGCTGTATCAAGCTCATTGAAGATCGAATTTTCTTTGTTCTAAGAAATGAAGATCTTGTTTTTGTTATTCTATACTCTTTTATGTTCAAAGCAAAAGGTTAATACATCAATTATTTGTATTATTATTATCCTCATATCCCAAAATTATTTTCAGAAATATCGACAAAGTGCCACGCCGAGTAATTCTTCTCTCAGGCACATCCTAAGGCACATCTTTCCTTCAAGTAAACAGTGACAATTCGAACTGTTGCTCTACTAATTACTGGCTCTAACTGGTGTCATTTTATTGTAATCTTAGGGACAAAAAGCCACTTCAGATCTCAATGACCATTCTAAGTAGGCGATTTGGTTATAGTATTCTTGTAGTCTGGTTGGTCTCGATTCTTCCACCGGTCTGTAGTTCACCCTACGAATTTTCCAGATTCTTGGGGACTGTTTCTAAATGGCTCCCACAACGTCTTACATCTCTGTCACATTCATATTCCACAGCTTGTTCAAATCTCTGGTAATATCTGGATATTTACGAGTTTTTCGTTTTCTTTTATCATCACTTAAAAGTCTACTGGAACGGCAACATTGATTCAGTGACAAGGTTCTTTCTTCTTATCAATTAAAACTAGATCTATATATATATATATATATATATATATATATATAGAGAGAGAGAGAGAGAGAGAAATCCTAAAAAAAGCCCGAAACTACCTTCCTCGGTTTCACCTAACAGATCATCAGCCTAATTCGGACTAAAGAGGGTTCGTCCAAACAACATTTCATAATTAATGCAACCATTAGAAAGAATGAAAGGTTGGCATAAAAAAACAACAACAACAAAAAATAAACCCAAGTTATATTTGTCAAGTAGCCAGGCTTTTTTTTCTGTCTGCATGCATTCAGTATTCAGATCTTTGGTTGTGTAATTCATTGGGGTTGTTGTAAGAAGCTATAGCTAACTTTTCCATTATACATACGAGGCTATATTTATCACCAGCCTTATATTTACGGCATTTTCTCAAACTGCCAGAGTAGTATAAATAGGTATAGGAATATAAAATTATACATACCTATATATATATATATATATATATATATATATATATATATATATATATATATACCAACCGCTCCGCACGAGCAGGATGAGACTAAAGTTTAATTTTCTTAGCGGAGTTTAACAGGTTTGAATTCAGAGGTTTCATTTTCGTAGACCGGTTGTCATACAAAGTTGTGTATGCGTGTGTGTTTGAGTATGTGTGTGTGTGTGAGAGAGAGAGAGAGAGCGAGAGAGAGACAGTGAGTGAGTGAGAGAGGTTTTATGCACGTGCGTGCGTGCGTGCGTGCGTGCGTGTGTGTGTGTGTGAGTTAATCTTGACTGATATCGGCCTTCGGTCACGATCAAAAATATTACACACTGCTTACATTTCAAGACTAAAGGACGATGAATGCCAAAGGATAGGCTTTGTACGTGAATGAAACTAGAACTTTAAAGTGTAACCGTTTAGACATCAACTTTGTATATGTTTCCGTTTCTCTCACTCCTTCTCTCTCCCTATCTTTCTCTCTCTCTCTCTCACTCTCTTACTCTCTCTCTCATGTTAAACATGAAAAACCGTATAAAAAGTAAGGAAATGAAAACGAATTTTAAAGATGTTAATAAGTATTTTAGGATTACAATCGTTATTGCTTTCATGATTTATCAATCTTCATGGGTTATTTAATGCCAAAGCTATCTTTGAAGAAGGACAGAATGTTGTATTCTTACATAGACATATACATGTTCATGCAGAAATATACATATATATGCTGGATACATACTGACGCAATAAATAAGGACGCAGTGACAAAAACGCAGGAAGGAAGACACAGGAAGACTTCTTTAACAAAATATTTACCTCTCACTTTATTTGTAAGGTTTCGTGTGAGAGGGAGCTAGAGACCGAACATAAACTGTAATACTTTGACCCCACTGTTATGACCGTTACGTTGTGTCTTTCTCGTTCTTTAGTGCTGCTCAACCGGTGACCTAGGTGCTCACTCTGCTCTATGCTGGCTTTCTTTATGGCATCTTATCAGCATCTTCTCTGGACCCCAAACTCCATCGGGGTTTCCGAGGCCCCCCTTGGTCGGGTGTGGCTTTCCCTACCACACCTCTGTCCAACTGTCTGGAACTCTACTGCTAACTGCCCTGGCTCGTTGAACTCGGCTGAATTATATAATCGTTCGACGCCCACTCGATCTTTGAAATCGAATGTTTAATCGTCATCAAGCGGAAATAACTGTCATGCAGTTCTTCCGGTGCATCACTCTGTAGTGTACAATGGGAATTTTTTTTGCTCGTCCCATTTCAGCCAATTTCCGCCCACGCGATTTCCTCTCATAACTGCCATTAGAATGTGTCACTTTCTTCCGGTGCATCACCTTGAATGGCATTTTTGGCCGGGTCAAAAGGTCAAAACATAACAAAATGTGGTGTCATTTAAGCCACTATTTGGAGGATTAGAAGATTCTTTATTTCAAACACAACTATGAATACCAAAGGTTACGTTGTGATTTTGAAGCACACGGCCAAGTGAATGGAAGATAAGGAGGGTCACATCTTTCTAAAATGTATTAGTCCGAAAGTAAACGTAGTAAGGCGACTGGAGTTCGAACTTGCTTACTATGATGACGCAGTCAAGGACGTAAACAATAACATGACGAGACTATTTTCTTGAATGAGAATGATTGTAATGATTTTGAGTGGTTTAAATTTTTGTTGAGTCCATTTAGGGTAAGGTTTTCAAAACGAATATCTATTGATTTACGTGCGTTTCTAAAAATGTTGTTTTTCTGAATTATTTTCTGTATTATTGTCCTAATATATATATATATATATATATATATGTACATATAAGTTGTAAGTTATCTAAACCAAGTTGAGTATCACCAGAAACTCCCTTTTCAATAGCTATTACACCGAGGATTAGCAGAGGGTGCTACACTTTTACCTACACTGTTCCACGTATCCTTGATCCGTATCTTATAATATTGTATTAAGCAAGGAGACATCAAGTACCATTTTTGGGTCTCTGTTATGATTCGACCTAGGATTAAACCCTGGTTTTTCGGACCATTGGCAAACACTTTACCAACCATACTAAATGCCCAGTTAACATGTGTGTGTGTCTGCATGCGATAATGATGTATATATATATATATATATATATATATATATATATATATGGGGGTGATAATGATATTCTTATATATATATACATATATATATATATAAGAACATCATTATCACACCAACAAATATATATATGCATACACGCATACACACACATATATATATATGTGTGTGTGTGTGTGTGTGCATGTCCATATATATATTTGTGGCTGTGATAATGATGTTATTATATATATATATGTATATTTGTGGGAAAGATAATGATTGCTTATATATATATATATATATATATATATATATGTATGTATGTATGTATCTGTGTGTATGTATATATAAGAACATCATTATCACGCTTACAAATATATATAGTTGGCGACCATAGTCGAGGGTAACCCGAAGGCTCCCTTTTCGATAGCTACTACACCAAGGTGTAAGGGAGGGCGCTACTCCTTCCCTATATATTGTTATATATTGTTATTGTTATATATTGTTATTTGTGTGAAAGATACTGATTTTTTATATATATATATATATATATATATATGTATGTATGTGTGTGTGTGTATGTATATATAAGAATATCATTATCACACTTACAAATATATATATATATATATATATATATATATAAGAATATCATTATCACATCCACAAATATATATGTATATATATATTTGTGGGTGTGATAATGATGTTCTTAATTACTCGGCCTTAATCAAGAAAAAAAAGTGATGGATTTTAAAGTGCCATTTGACACGTCACATTGAAGATAAAGACGAGAACATTTAACGAAAGTCCTCATTGTTTACGCAGGAAAAAAAAAAAAGAATTCCCCTGATCGTTCGATACGATAGCAAGCGTGTTATCGGCTCCTTGTTCACAAATAAAATATCATCAATGCCTTCAATTAATATATTTCATGCACACGTGTTTTTGTGTCTGTTTGTGTATGTATGTAGGTAGGTGTGTGTGTGTGTGTGTGTGTGTGTGTGTGTGTGTGTGAGTGTAAGGGCAGAAAAGGAAAGCAGAATTCTTGTCTGTCAGGTGAGGGCTATAAACAGTAGACCGTGTTCTTTTTTACAGCCAGACAACTCACGCTCATGGCAGGAGTCTAGAAAATTTATTAGCCAATTAACTTGCTGCTCACTACCTGAGAACGCATGGAAGTTGGGAAATGATATAGAGAGTTTCAGATTTCGGCTGTGTTTGGTTTGGTTGTGTTTTATGACAGCGCAAATCTTGAGCCTTATCTAATGCCAAATCTTGTTCGCACACACACACATATACACACGTACACATACACACGATTTGTAAGAGAATAGTTTCTGTTATATAGCGGCATAATAAAGATGCAACGACGTATAACTATATAAAAATATATAACGCACATTTTTTATTTCTTGTCAGGGTCGAAAATTCTGTAGACGTTTCTAAGAGACAGGGACCGGGAGAAGAAGACACACGAAGGGCTTGAAGGACTTGGACACGGTTCTAGATTCAAGAATCTAGATTGGAGACAGTATCATGCAAGACTCCCCTTATTTGTTGTTTGACGTGTATATATAATTTCACAACGCCCACGTATTCCGGTTGTCATCCAATTGACGCGCTTCCACTTATTTACACAGGTACATCTTGCAATCCCATTGTTTACATAGTTGGAACATCCGGCTCTATCAAAGGTCAATATGCAACAATTCTTGGAAACATTTTTTTCGACAAGCCAGACCTCATTTGTTAGCACACATTTATATGATTTTAAGTATCCAACACAAAAAAAATGTTTAAGATCAATGAAGTGTGTTCCTGTGGTGTAATGGCTAACGTGCTGGACTGTAGCTTCAAAGTAAGCGAGTTCGAACTCCAGTCGTACTATCATGTTCACTTTCCAACTAATACTCTTGGGAAAGGCATGAAACATTTTATGCCTGCAGCTATGAGTTAAATAGTGTCACTGCTATTCTTTTGCAAGGATGGCTTTGGCATTATATAACCCTCGAAGGTTGATATGCCATTGAACAAAGAAACCAATATCTAATATTAATCATCTTTTTAACACAGCGAATGATTATAATTTATTTGCACACAGTTAAATGGTTTTTTAGTAAACGGCATCACAGAATAGTTCTATTTTACCCATAGACAGGATGGCCCAGTTAGTTGGGGCGGTAGAATACACTGAATGAAACTCTGGAGGGGGTTAATGAGTGTCCACTATATGATATTAAAGACTCTGCTGGTGTGGCTACATTAAAGCTTGAGCTTTGGGGAATGCAGAGTGCTCCTTCATTGCCATCGCTCCTACGTCCACTATGGAGGGGTACCACCTGAAAGAGTCCTATCTCTGGGTCAAATTGATCTGTTTGACATTTAAACTGTGTACTTACGCTAAACTGAATTGCCTGAAATAAAACAGTTTTACATTTAACTGTTTGTAAACAAAATCTGAACTTTTGCTAAACTGAATTATTTACGATAGAAGTGTTTGGTAATATAAATGTGTGTAAACAAATGACTCTTTAATCAAATTGTTTGTGATACATAGCAATATTTGGAAACATTTAACTTCGCTGTCATGCTAAACTGAATTGGTAGAAATAGAATCGTTTGTTCATTTAACTGTTAGTAAACAAATGACTGATGTTTAACTGAATTGTTATTGATAAATAGCACATTTAAAAATAAAAAAAATTAACTGTGTGCAAACAAATGATTGATAGTAAATAGAATTAAACATATTAGATAGAAATAAGTGAAAAGATTTAACTATGTGAAAAAAAAAATGAGCTCACACTATTTAATCTATATGTAAAAGGATTTGGCTTTAAATAACCTACAATAGTTGATATGCCATCAAACCAAACCAAACGGGAGGTGCCCGTGGTGTAATGTTTATCGTCGTAGGAAATGAACACGGCGACACGAGTTCAAATTCTGGACGAGTCTGATTGCATTTCACATAGCACTAATACTCTTGGGAAAGGTATGAATCCAATTATTCTCCCTCCAGCTATGGGTAAATAGTAGGGCAGACTAGGTTCTTCAGCCCTGGTGAGGCAACTAGTCTAGGAGAAGGAAAACTCTGAATTCGAACCTGTTAAACTCCGCTTAAAAATTGACCTTGTGTCATATCCTGCCCGAGTGGAGGGGTTGGTAAATATGATAAAACCAAACCAAACCAAACCAAACCATGCTAGTTCCATACAAAAGACCACAGCAATCACTGCATCCATTCTGGAACGTCCCATTGAAGTCAACACACCTGGCTTTGTTCTTAGTATTTTAAAGGTCAAAATCGTGGCTGGGGTCATATTTTTTATTTAGTACCACTGTCCCGGGCCCTTGCCAAACCTTCCTGGTATGATAAAGTTGGCCGGGATACCACTGGTATAACACTTTGGGATATCTGGAACAAAGCAAGCCATCTAACCATCAAAAAGGTGGATACCACGAGATTGGCTATATCATTAAACATCCTATTTACCAACCCCTCCGCTCGAGCAGGATATGACACAAGGTCAATTTTTAAGCGGAGTTTAACAGGTTTTAATTCAGAGTTTTCGTTCTCCTAGACTAGTTGCCTAACCAAGGCTGAAGAACCTAGTCTGTCCTACTATTTACCCATAGCTGGAGGGAGAATAATTGGATTCATACCTTTCCCAAGTGTATTAGTGCTATGTGAAATGCAATGAGTTTCGTCCAGGATTTGAACTCGGGTCGCCGTGTTCATTTCCTACGACGATAACAATTACACCACGGGCATCTCCAATCATTAAACATAAGCGATAAACCCCCCCCGCAAAAAAAAACAGAGGGGAGCGGTAGGGAGTGATTATAATAACAAAAGCAAAATATGTTGGTTTATCTTTGTTTGATGACATCAACTTTCCTGGGATATCTATTGCCGAAATATCATTATAGAAGAACTATAGGAAACACAAGAAAAAATCACTGGGCTCGATGTCGTATTATTAAATTTCCCTCATATAAGAGCAATTCACCGTTGCGTAGTGACTGACAGGCTGGATTACGATATCGTAATAAGCGAGTTTTAATTCCAGGAAAAGGAATGAATCAAGAAAAGATTCTTTTTATATTAAGTCGTGTCATTTATCATGATAATATTATTCTTCATTTTTCTTATTCCAACTGCTTTTTATCTCACCTCAAAAAAGACAAATAACAGTCCAAAGCATTAATTTTTGTTGATTTTTTCACAACTCAAAAAATAAACTCTTAATATTTTATGTAAAACTATAACAAGTATAACTTCGTTCTATTAAGGAGGTGCCCGTGGTCTAATGGTTATCGTCGTAGGAAATAGACACGGCGACACAAGTTCAATTACATAGCACTAATAACCTTGGGAAAGGTATGAATCCAATTATTCTCCCTCCAGCTATGGGTAAATAGTAGGACAGACTAGGTTCTTCAGCCTTGGTGAGGCAAGTTGTCTAGGAGAAGGAAAACTCTGAATTCAAACCTGCTAAACTCCGCTTAAAAATTGACCTTGTGTCATATTCTGCCCGAGCGGAGGGGTTGGTAAATATAACTTCGTCCTATCAAAGTAGAGATACTGACTGACTTTTAGTCGTTTTTTTAAATTCTAATATCATAATATATAAGTAAAAAGTAAAGTTAGAGACCAAAGTCGATGGTGACCAGAAGGCTTCCTTTGCAATCCCGAGGTCTAGGTGGAGAGCGCTACTCCTTTCCCTAGATTGCTCTGCTTTACCCTTGATACCTACCTTATATTACTGAATGTTAAGCAAGGAGCTATCAAGTACCATTTTAAAGTCTTTGGTATGACGCGACCTGGGATTGAAACCAGGTCTCCCGGACTATTAGTGAACACTCTACCCACTAGGCCAATGAGCCGAAAATTCATTCACTTAAGAGGAATAAACTTTAAATTAGAATAAAAGGAAAATATATTAATTGTTCTTTAAAAATATATATATATTTAGAATTTATAACATATATAAAAAGATAAAAAATAATCTAAAAGAATTTAAAATACAATAAAACACAAATTAAGTATATTGTTATTCACATAGTTAAATAATATAAGTTTATTGTGTTCGTTATTCATAAAAACTTGAATATATTTCTAGTGTTCCTTAATGTTTAGCGATATTCTTTCGTGGGTTATTTATGCAAGTTTTACGGTGTTTTTTCACATTGTTGGGCATTTTGAAGGCATTAGGTTAAGTTTACGTCAAAAACGGGGCTATGTTACGTTTTGTGAACCAATTAATGACGCAAGCAGAGTATGACTATTATTTTTCAGCTTTCTAATTCTAGTTGCTTTTTATTATACCAAACATTAATAAATAAATAAACAACAGAAACATTGATGCTTGTTCCTTTTCATTGTTGCTCATAAAAATAAAACAACAAAAAGAACAAAAAACAAAACTAAATAAACAAACCAAAAAGAAAACAAAACAACGAAAAGAGCAAAAAACTTTCATACCAGTTGCTTTTTATTACACTTAAGAAATGAACAAAGGAAAAAAAAAAAAGAAAAAAGAGAAAGAACGTTGTAACTCGTTACTTTTTATCGCAACTCTAAGTTATACTTTCAGAATCATCAAGAAATATGACGTCATCATATCAAAGACATCTGTGTTGGTTTCTTCGGCTTCTTTGTTTAATGGCATATCAACCTTCGTGAGTTATTTAATGCTAATGCTAAAACCATCCTTGTAGAAGATTGCCCAGTAGACTGGAGCTGTAGAATACACCGACTGCTTCTCTGCAGAGGAATAAGACTCTCCCAACGAATGTCTTAGATATGACACTAAACAATCTGATGATGAGTTTCCATTAATGCTGGAGCATTTGTGAATGCAGAGTACCCCTCATTGCCGTCGCTCTCAGGTCCACTCTGATACGGAGTGGTGGCACCTGAAAGGATCCTATCTATCAAGAACTAAACTGAGAACTTATAGCTAAACTGAATAGTTTGAAATAGAACTATGTTGACGTTTAACAGAACTATTTCCTCATTTAACTGTTTGTAAACAAAAACTATACTTATGCTAAACTAAATTGTTTGAAATTTAATTCAGAGTTAAATGACCCGAAAAGGGTCAATACGCTGTGAAACAAAACAACCAACCAACCTTATAGAAGAACAGTAGTGAACTTATTTAACTCAAAGCTGGGGGAGTAAAAAAAGAGTTCATGCCTTTCCCAAAGGTATTAATCTAAAAGTGAATGTAATAGAAGGATTGGAGTTCGAACTCACTTACTACATTGTCGCAGTTTAACACTTTAACCACTACGCTATGGAGATTAACCTGCAAGAATATTGAGTAGCTTATTTATTTATCAATTTATTCATTTTTTATTCATTTTTTTTTTTTTACTGCTGTGACACGATACATACTCTCATCGCTAAGTTCGCTTCCCTTAGGGAGAAGAATAAATGGATTTAAGTTTCACCGTGTGCTTTTCTTGATCGGCGCTGTTTATCTTAGTTGTATTTAGGAGGAATCACACTTTCATTACCATTACTTCCACGTTCACTCTCACATGGAGTGGTTGCGCTTGTTACAATCTTGAGATAATATTTAAAATGATTTTGAACCACATTAATTCAATGGCTCTTTGGAGGCGTGCGTAACGTAACGGTTATCGCAAGAAAAGAAGAAATCAGCGACCCACGCTCAAATTCTGGACGAGGCTGTTTCCGTTACCGCGTATATATGAGTTTAAGAAAGGCAAAAATCAATTTTCTCCTTCCAATTATAGAGAGATTAAGTCATTTTGCTGTGGAATGGCAAGTAGTCTTGGAGATGGAAAACACTGAATTCAAATAAGCAGAACTCAGCTTAGAAATTCATCTTGTGCCGCATCCTACACGCGGCGGAGATGTCTGTTTGTTTGTTATTTAATAGCATATCAACCTTCTCGGGTTACTTAAGGCCAAATTCACCCTGTTTTTTGAGAAGAACAATAGTGGTACTATTTAACCCATATCTGGGAGGATAAAGGGGTTCATACCTTTCCTAAGGGTATTTGTCCTAAAGTGAACGTTATAGCGCGACTGGAGTACGAACACGCTTACTACGATTCCGCAGTCAAGCACTTTAACCATTAAACTGCGGAGATGTCGGTTAAATACATATATTAGCTTTTAATACATTGATATTACAACTACGCATACCGGACATTGGCCTAGCGGTTAGAGTGTTCGCCAATAGCCCGGGAGACCTGGGTTCGATACCAGATCGAGTCATACCAAAGACTCAAAAAATGGTACTTGATACCTCCTTGCTTAACACTCAGCATTATAAGGTACGGATCAAGGGTAAAGTGGAGCAATCCAGGGAAAGGAGTAGCGACCTCCCCTACACCTTGGTGTAGTAAGCTATCGAAAAGGGAGCCTTCGGGTCACCCTCGACTATGGTCACCTACTTTACTTACAACTACACATGAAAAGTTTACTTGTTTTAAAAAGTCTGTAGACAATATTTTCTACCGTATATAATTAAAGAGCAAAGTAGTTCGACTATCGGATAATGTTTAGTTTGGTTGGGTTTTATGGCATATCAACTATCGTAGATTATTTAATGCCAAATCTTATTTATACATATATATTAGATATATACATGATTTGTAAAACATTTGGTAGAACCTGAGCTCTTTTTTACGCACAGTTAAATGGTTTCAGGTATTGCTATAAAACAGTCAAAATTTAACATCTCTCATTTATTTGCACACATACTTTGTTCTATTTGACCCATAGATAGGTTCTACTACTCCGTGTCATAGTGGACCTGGGAGCAATGGCAATGAAAGGTTACTCAACATTCCCCAAGTCTCCAGGCTGGAGCCTCTTGATCTGATTTTTTAATGTGATATCCAGGACACCCGTTGTAAGAGTCGTACCCTTCTACGGAGATTCAGTCGATGTCTTCCACATCCCCAGCCAATTGGGCTTGACTTTCGCATAAAATAGCAAAACGTGAGTTAACGTGGTGCAAAACCAACCAACCAAACAACCAAGCAGTATTTTAGAAATATGGGGGTCCTTATGACGTTATGACTAACGTGCTGCAGTGTGATATCATTGTAAGTGTTTTCATATGAGTTTAAATTTTTACTGTGAACTTATTCAGACTTGTCACTTTTGGCTGTGGAATACTCCGACTGCATCTCTACGGAGAGGTAAGACTCCACCCCCAATGAATGTTCTAAATATGACACAAAATCATCTGATTATGAAGCTCCAGTCTTTGACCTTTGGGGTATGTGGAGCACGGCTTCATTGCCATTATTTCTGGTTCCACTCTGGAGTGGTAGTTCCTGGTAGGGTCTTATCTATGGATAAAGTAGAACTGTTTAATCTTTTACTATACTCGGAATAATTTAACTGAATACGAACTAATGTGTAAAATCTAATTGAATTATTAGTGTTTGATTGCAATACTTGAAACCATTTAACTGTGGGCAAACAAATAAGTTATGGCTTGTCAAAAATATCATTACCTACAAACTATTCGTTTCCAAATCATGTATATTTGATATATTTATATAAACAGGATTTAGTATAAATAACCAAGAAGGGTTGATATGCCATACAACAAAACTAACCAAACATCCACATACTTTCCTACGCCTTTTTTTACCTTCCATAGCATGAATGGAACAACTATTATTTGCTCTGTCAAGATGATCATATAATAATTACCTATGGAAAGACCTCTTGTGGCTCTCAAGAGATACGGACAGATGTCAACCTGTCAGATATGAATTATTAATTGATTGGTTTTTAGGTTAATAACAAAGAAACGGCTTCAAATTATCTTTTAATTTATCTGCTTTATTTTCTATTACTTAAATTTATTCATTTCATTTTGTTTGCATTTAATTAAGATACAGTTTGACAGTTACGTATTCATATTTAAAATAAGCGTGAAGGTAAATCATTGTGTCGAATGGAATTGAAGACCATAATTGATTTTGGCATCAAATAACCCGGTAAGGATTGATATGTCAGAAAACAAACCAACAAACTAATCTATCTATCTATCTATCTATCTATCTATCTATCTATTTATCTATCCATCTATCTATGTGGCCCATTAGCCTAGTGGGTAGAGTTCCCGCTAGTGGTCAGGGAGACCGGGGTTCAATCCCAGGTCGAGTCATATCAAAGGCTCAAAAAATGATACTTGATCCTTCCTTGCTTTACACTCAGAATTATAAGGTATGGAACAAGGGTAAAGTGGAGTAATCCAGGGAAAAGAGTAGCGCCCTCCCCTACACCTCAGTGTAGTAGCCCTCGACAACTGTCGCCAATTTTGCTTATCTATGTGAGCCATTCAAAAAGTTTCAAAATATAAAAGCTTATTCCTTTAATCTAAGACCGGAGAGACGTTTTAGAACCTATTTGAAAGGCCCTCGTAAGGAATTAACGGCTGTCATCCGAGTAATGCAAAGCTCTTCTAACGAATTGAGCCGACCGCTATCCGATAGCGCAAAACGTAAAGAAACAAAAGCTACAATAAAATGCGTTATAATTCCCGAGCTGATGTCATCGCTTAAATAACTGAGCGGCAAGTTACTTAGTCAAGCGTAAAGTTAGGCGGGTTTCGATCCCTGTTTAAAGCGTTCTTTGTGACTAGCAACACTGATGAGTTGTGCTACAACGAAACAGTCTGTCTATGAATGATTTATATATATATATATATATATATATATATATGGGGGGGTAGGCAGCAGTCGTTCATTTAAGCATGTTTCTTTAAATAATAAAGAGAATTTTTTTCTGAATGATTTATTTAAGATCCTTTCAAGTTTTCTGATAAGTGTCTTAGTTTCAGGTTGGAATTGGTAGATGAATTCGCCAA
Source organism: Sepioteuthis lessoniana (assembly GCA_963585895.1). NCBI lineage: Eukaryota > Metazoa > Mollusca > Cephalopoda > Myopsida > Loliginidae > Sepioteuthis > Sepioteuthis lessoniana. The sequence goes on from OY757939.1 coordinate 25,027,247, forward strand.
AATTGTCCCGATCACTTTTTTTAAGAATACAAACACACCTTACATAAGCAAGCAACATCTGATGATAACCTATGAAGGGTTCGAAAGCGCCCGGGAAATTCATCTACTAATTCCAACCTGAAACTAAAACACTTATCGGAAAACATGAAAGGATCCTAAGTAAATTATACAGACAAAATTTGTCTTTATTATTTAATGAAACATGCATATATATTCATATATATATATATATATATATATATATATATATGTGTGTGTGTGTGTGTGCGTATGTGTGTTAATAGACTTATATATATATATATATATGTGTGTGTGTGTGTGTGTGTGTTTGTGTGTGTGTGTGTGAGTCTATTGATATCTATTAATAGATAGATATTAATATACTGATATATATATATATATATATATATATATATATATATATATATATAAGAAATAACAGACAGGAAGGAGCCGACAAATTGCGAATGGGGTTGAGCTCTCTGGCGAAGGAATTGCCGGCCGCCGCTGCGTAATGCAAAGCTCTTCGAAAGAATTGAGCACTCTGGTAGCCGATAGGGTATACAAAAAATGTAAACAAAAGCTGCTGCTGCTGTTTCTAAAAATAACAATACCTTAAAATTCCCTTAGCCAACGTGGTCCGCTTGGTGGACGAGTGGGCTGAAACACAGTCTAACGTAAAGTTGGACGGGCTTCGATCCCGGCTTCGAGCGTCCTGAAGAGTTCTGATAGAACGAACCAGTCTGTCTGTGGATGAATATATATATATATATAATAGGACGTATCAATTCATTACCTTGAGCAGACATTTTACAATTAAAATTCCGTTCAAAATTCCATTCGTAACTTATTGTAAACATATTTCAAAATTTGATATAAACTCATTTATAAAATTTGATATAAACTCATTTATAAATAAGACTGTCAAATAAATAAATAAAATTTGATATAAACTCATTTATAAATAAGACTGTCAAATGTCCACGAAATATAGATGAAGAGATATTTTCCAAGCTTTTTTTTTTGTCACTCGTTTTTATTTACTCGTCAAGAGGAACGTAATGCAAACTATATGTTTCGAAAATGACTGGCAATAGGACAGAGGACAAGAATGCAGATCCAAAGACATGAATTACTTTATGAATATAATCAGCCTGAGACAAATTTTGATGGGACAATGTGCATATATGTTAATTCAGGTGTTTTTCAAGAACATTATTTAAATAGGAGGCACTGACAGTGACCGGCAATTTTTCAAAGGCGGGGGTCGTAATTGTGAGAAGTCAAAAAATCATTTTAGCGATAATCTGGTGGTCCAAATGAAACAAATCTATGACGAATTCTTACCTTTAATTTCTTAGATGAAGCTCTGCTAGTTGTCATCAATAATGTTTTAGACAAGTAAGATCCTTCTTTTTTCTGATTATTGTTGCTTTTTATCGAAAACTCAAAAAAAAAAAAAAAAAAAATTCTTTACACTAACCTTCACCGTAAGCCTAACTCAAAACCCAACCCTATTCGAGAAAATGGTTTAGTTTGGTTTGAAGGCATCTCAATCATTGTTGGTTATTCAATACCAAATCCTGTTTTCACATATATATTAAATATGTGATTTGTAAACACATTTTGTTGATACACACAGTTAAATGATAAAACAGTTTTATTTCGAACAATCCAATTTAGCATAAGTCATTTGTTTGCATTCAGTTTAAATGTCAAACATTTCTATTTGACCCATGGATAAGACCCAATCAGATGCTACGACTCCGGGCCAGAATGGGCCGAGGAGCGATGGCAATGAAGGGGTACTTCACATTCTCCAAAGCTCCAGCATTGCTGGAGCCTCACTATCAGAGTGTTTAATGTCAAATCCAGGACATTCGTTTGTGGGGTTCTTACCCCTTTGCATAGATGCAGCTGGTATATTCTACAGACCCACTCGACAGGGCTGAGAGAAAATGATTTGAATGACTTTAAACCACATTAATATTTTGGTTCTAAACATATTGATATTTGGTTGTAAGTGTAAAGTAATCGCTTGATTGATTGATTTTAACGGCATGCAAGCCCTTCTAGTTGTAGTTATCAGTCCGATTTAATTGGAATAAGTTTCAAGCAGATCTATTTGACCCATAGAGGAATTCCCCGTGGCTAAAGTGCCAGACTGCAATCTCGAAATAGACGAGTTCAAACTCTAGTTGTTGTATAGCAGATGAAGGTAACAACACTGAAAAATAGAAATATAATCAGCTTCATTTCTTCTCCTTTCATTACTCAAAATGTACGAACGGGTGAGAGAGAGAGAGAGAGAGAGAGAGAGAGAGAGAGAGAGAGAGAGTTGAAGACGGCTAAGATGCACACACAGAGGCAGATGGTGCGGATCTTCAGTGAAATATCTTCGTCTTTTCTGCTTTTCGGGTCGAAATCTCTCTGAATGCCCACACAAATTCTTGTGGTCACATCTCCTCCAATCTGCTGCTTACATGCTGCGCGTGGACTCAGCTCCTTCCATCGATATACGCGGCATTTCCACCGGAGGCACCTGGCTCCCATTTACTTAGGAACCAGATGTTTTTTCAGTTATTTTCATTCCCAGTTTCCGACTTCCTTCAAGCATTCCATCCTTGCAATTGTCGTGGCATTTTTACCAGGGGGCACTGGGTCCTGTTTACTTAGGAACCATGTGCATTTCCTGTTATCTTCGTTCCCAGTCTCCGACTTTCTTCAAGCATGCCATCCATGAAATTTACGCAGCATTTCCACTTGGAGGCACTGGGTTCTGTTTACTTTTGCCGAAATTTGCATTCCCAGTGTACGACTTCTTTCTAACATGCCACCCAATCAATTTACACGGCATTTCCGCCGGGGAACACCTAGATCCTGTTTATTTTAGGAATTGGGTGCATTTCCTGTTATTTTTGTTTTCAATGTCTGACTTCTGCTGCTGCATTAGCATGTCAAAGGAGTATTCAAGTCAATATCCAACACAGTTTTACTATAATGTTCACTTTCGGACAATGGACCTTCAGAAAATTGTTTCAAGTTACATCAGAAGCTGTTCTGGATATAATTTTAATTTCGTAGCAGCATTGATTTTCTATCTGGAACTGTATAATTCTGCCGTAATATGTTAGCATGGAAAGCTCTAAGTAGCAATTACATGAAAATCTCACTAAGTAGCAAGTATAGATTCACAAATCTTAAAATGTTTTCAGCTACATACACACGGTGTGCACAAGTTCAAACCATGATAATATCTGATCCTATCTGAACAAAAAAGTGTAAGACCTTAGCTAGGTGACACTAGCAGTATTATGTGTCTACTTTTATTTGTACCAAGTAGGTCACAGTATAAAATGTAGAAGGTATTTCTGTCCCACCCACTACTTGCTTTTTATCGCAACTCAGAAAATATTTTTTTATACTAACCTTAACCTTAATCCTCATCTTGAAATTTACCCTTACCCCAACTCGAACTTGAGATAAAACGATTTTGGGCGAAATTAGAAGTGATGCAACAGATATCATCTTTGAAAATGAACACGGCGACTCAAGTTCAAATCATGGGCGAGTCTGTTTGCATTTCACATAGCCCTTACACACTTTTGAAAGGTAAGAATTCTGTCATTCTCCTTCCAACTTTGGGTAAATTGGGCTGATGGATCTCTTTGGCAGAGAGTCTTTAAATTTAAACCTGTTAGAGACCGCTTTAAAAAAAAACTGATGTTGTGTTGCATCCAACTCACGGGGAAGGGGTTAAGCATATACATACATTAATACACTTGCAAAATGAGCCTTTCTAAAAATCGAGGAAATATAGATAAACAGATATTCTTAAAGAACATTTTTGTCACTCATTTTTTCACTGACCAGGAAGAACGTTGCTCAAATTGATTATTTCGGAAACGATTTTCAGAAATCAGTTTGAATTGTAACGTCGGGTTTTTCCCCAACAATTCAGTTTGCTGAACATTGTGGCACCTGAATGTGACGGTAGGCACACGCACAACTTTTCTTATTACATATCAGGTGACAGCAGTTGTTATTTGATGAAAATAACTGTTTATTCAATCGTTCTTGCCCATTTGAAAAGAGGCCATTCTTGTGCTGCCCGGTAGCAGTGTGTCTTGGAGTAGTTTCTACCTTTTCACAAAAAGGCACGCGTCATTTCTGCCTGTGGGGCTTTGGCGGACTTTTGAAGCCTTACAAGGGACTACGAATAGTCGCTCTCCTATCAGCTGAATGCACCTTTTGCGAGATTGCATGATTACTGCAGCTGAGACGGGAAATGAAAAATCCGTGGAGGGTTCTTCAGCGCAAAAAGCGCATTGTGGCCGAAAGAAGCCGCAGAAAAAGAGGAAGGAGAAACAGTGCATTAGCTGTTCGCTGTCCTCTTTCTTTAGTCACTTGAACTGAACTTTAATAAGCAATTGCTAACCTCCGAAAGGAAGCCGGAAGAGGTGCAGATTTAAATGATATTGTAGATTTCTCTTTGAATATTATTCTTTCTTTCTTTCTTTCTTTCTTTCTTTCTACTGAACTCGAACTGTTCATTATATGGTTATCTTCCCACGTATCTCAATAAATTCAGTATTTTCATCAGTTCCCTCTCTCTAGCTCTCTGTCTGTCTGTCTGTCTGTCTGTCTCTCTCTCATTCTGTCACTTTCTGTTTGTCTGTATGTATCTGTATCTACCTGTTTGTCAGTTTGCCTTAGTTTGTGTCACGTGTTTCCGGTAGATTCTATATTCATCTCTATCGCTTGCTTGCACTCCTTATATCATAACTATTTCTTTGTTTATCAATCTATGTCTGTCCAGATCTCTCTCTCTTTCTCTCTCTCTCTCTCTCTCTCTCTCTCTCTCTCTCTCTCTCTCTCTCTCTCTCTCAGGATAACTGGATATCTGAATTTATATGTTTATATATACATATGTGTATGAGTTTGTATGCGAAGGGATGTTACATAACGATTTTCCTGTTAACATATTAATTAAAATTTGCATATTTTACACTAAACATCGTTTTTTTGTCTCGATATAATGATATTTTTACAAACAAAAATTTCGTTTACACTTGGATTCGGGTTGATGTATGACTATTTCTTGAATTTCCCGAATCTTGTCCCTTTAAATTCGTAAGAGTCTACCTATTTACATTACAATAGATATCATATCGAAGGGGTCCATGGGAGTACATCACTTATGAGCTCGTTCCTACGTTGGACAAAATAAACTATCAAAATTAGACGAACTAGACACGATATATTAACTTAACAAAAATTATGGATAAGCAGAAAAAAAGAACCTACCAAAGACTTTACTTAGGAATTAGAAACTAAAAATACCTTAGCTATTTTTTTTCGCTATATTACTAACAATAAAATTTACAGTTCATCATAGATTCAATTACAAAAATAGCCAGATATGAGAAACGGCCCCATCGGCTGGGGCTGTAGAATATACCGACTGCCTCTCTGCAGAGGGGTAAGACCCCCCCCCCACGAGTGTCCTATATATGACACTAAACTAACTGACAGGTTCCAGTAATGATAGAGCTTTGAGAAATGTGGAGTACTCCTTCTTTGCTATCGCTCCTAGGTCCACTTTGGCGCAGAGTGATAGCACCTAGAAGGGTCATATCTATGGGTTAAATAGGACCAAACAAAGGTTGATATGCCATAAAAACAAACTAAACCAAACTATAACAAAATAAGATAGAGTAGAATAAACTATAATAATTTTCACCTTTCAGCTTTTAAAATTTCACCCCCATATATATATATATATATATATATATATATATATATATATATATATTCTTATTTATAATAATAAAGAAGGATAAGTACCTTGACCTTGCTAGGGAACTGAAAAAACTATGGAACATGAAGGTGATAATTATGCCAAACGCAATTGATGCATTTGGAACAGTAAGTAAAGGGACTGGAGGATTTGGAGGTGGCGGACGATTGGAGACCATCCAAACTACTACATTATTAAGAACGACCAGAATACTGAGAAGGGTCCTGGAGATTTGAAGAGACTTGCTATCACTCAAACTCCAGTGAAAGACAATAGGCTTACGCTGATATGAAAAACTCTAATGAGGAATAAAAATATAAACGTTTAAACAAGTGATTGCCCAAAATGGCAAATCAATCTTCGTTGGTTATTTAATGCCAAAACAATCCTTGTAGAAGAACAGCAACACAATATAACTCATACCAAGGAGAATAAAGGGGATTTATCATTATGTTTAAGATTCGAGTCACTATTAGAGAAGTAAGGGCGAGCTTATAAGCGATGTATTCTTGTGGACACCTTCACACAGACCAGCAAAGGTATGGCAACCAGCTAGAGCCTATCTAAAACTGCTCTGTACAGATACAGGATATAGCGTGGAAGACCTGCCGAGAGCGATGGACGATTGGGACGAGTGGCAGAAGAGGGTCAGGGAAATCTGTGCTAGCAGTACACCATGATGATATATATATATATATATATATATATATATATATATATATATATATATATCGGTTTATTCTCTCTCTCCCTCTCTCTCTCTTTCTCTCTCTCACTCACAATATATATCTATATATCTATATACATATATACGTGGTTCCTTCAATAAGTTTCTATACTTTTTTGTACGGGCGTTTAAAATTGTCGTTGAATCTTGAAAATTCAGTATGTTATTGATATACATCTCATGAGATGACGGACCAATTTTAATGATTTCAGGTTGAAATGAACAGCTACAGCTGGAATTGGAATGCACCCTACTAGAGCCTGATTGTCACAGCTGGTGAATTTCAAAAATGCAATCTGGACGTGAGGACACTTTAGAAGAACGATATATAAAAAAAAATCTGTTTTAAACTTAGAAAAAATGCCACAGAAACGTATGGAATTCTTCAGACTGCTTTTCGACCATCTTGCATGAATCGAGCATCAGTTTTTGAGTGACATAAGAGATTCAAGGAAAACAGGGAGTCTGTGAGGGATGATGAGAGGTGTGGGAGGAGTAAGGAAGTCAATACACCAGAGTTGATTAGTCAAAGGGTTAGGATTAGGGTTACTATGCTGAGGTTTTAAGGGAGTTTAGGAAGAGATTCCGTCGGAAGAGGCTAGCACTCTTGAAATCGGCTCAGTGGCATTTCTAGCAGGAGACTGCACCAGTCCTCAACTTCATCCTTGTCACAGACTATTTGACCAAGATGGGCATGAAGACAGTTCCTCAGCCTCCCAATAGTCCAGACCTTGCTTTCTGTGACTTTTGGCTATTCCCTAAGCTCAGAGACTGTCGTTATGAGATAATATAGGAGATGAAAGAGGATGTGACGAAGGTCATTGACATTCTCACACAAGTGAACTTCCAAGGAGCCTTCCAGAAGTTGTTGGAACGGTACAACAAGTGAATTGCAGCCGGGGGAGATTACTTCGAAACGGACAAGAGTTTCATGTGAGTACTATCAATAAAAGTGCTCATACGAAAAAAGTCTGCAAACTTTTTATTTACCTCGCTCTATCTTTATCTGTCTCTATCTAGCAACTTGTCGGTCTCATTGTGGGACTCGTTCAGTTTGTGTCTCTGGTTTATTCCATTTTAACGTAATTGATCTATCTCGCTTGATAGCCTTCATTCTCACACATCTATCTATCTATCTATCTATCTATCTATCTATCTATCTATCTATCTATCTATTTGTTACCTAAAATCTCTCTTCTTCTCTCTTCATTTGCTTCTCTCTCTCTCTCTCTCTGTATGTCTCAATCACTCTGTCTCTGGTGTCTGTCTCTGTTTCTCTCTCTATATATACACTCCTTGCAAGCTTATCATACCAGCATAGGCTGATGGTCTTTCGCTGGAATCTGAGCGAATCTATCTATCTATCTATCTATCTATGTGAAATGGATTATTTCAGTTTGTCATTGATCTATCCATCTATTCATGTCATTTAGATCTCTCTTTCTGTGTCTCTGTTTTTCTCTATATATATTTGCCCATTCTGACAGGGCCCTATCTATGGGTTAAATAGAACTAACAGCATATTTATGTTAAACTGAAATGTTTGACTAAACTGAATCGTTTGAAATAAAAAGGTTTTTGATATTCAAAACGTACTTTCAAACTGCGTGCTTATGCTAAACTGAATTATTTGACATTGGAACTGTACTTACACTAAACGGATTTGTTTAATATAGAAATGTTTTGACATTTAACTGTGTGTAAAGAAAATCTGTACTTATACTAAACTGAAATAGCTGAAGTAGAACTGCTTAATTAAATTGAATAGCTTGAAATAGAAATGATTTTCACTATTAAACTGTACTTACATTTCAACTGCGTACTTATCGTAAACTGAATTGTTTGAAATAGAACTATTTTCATGAAATGGATTTAGCGTTAAATAACCTACAAAGGTTGATATGCCATAAAACCCAAACAACCAACCAACTAAAAGCTACGTGGAAAT
>OY757939.1:25038221-25070721 GCA_963585895.1 Sepioteuthis lessoniana
ATAAATATACACACAAAATAAATAAAATATAAATAAAATAAGTTAAATAATTACATATACACACACACACACACACACACACACACACACACACACACACACATATATATATATATATATATATATATATATAACAAAAAAGATTACTTATATATAAATAAAAGGAAATCTATTGAAATAAAAAAATTGAGGAATTGCTTTGCCAGACCTCCGAAGTTGGACGCTGTCAGTCATAATACGAGTAGATTAATCTTAGAGGGGACATGTTCTTGATACTGTATGCAATGAAATTTGTCCTTTTCCCCCTTTTTTTCTCTTTTTTTCTTTACTTTCTTTTACTTTTTTTTCTCTTTTTTCCACTTTTCCTTTTTTTTTTTCTTATTTCTTGTTTTTTCTTTGTACAAATTTACGTTCGATTATATACATATGTACACTAGGGAAAACTACACTACCTATACAATTCCTCTTTTCCTAACCCTTCTATTTACTATTGCATACCTCCACACTCGTTAGTCTGTTGTACTCCATGGTTCTGCTCTTTTAATCCATAACCATCTCGATGCTTTTTCTGTAGACTCTGAAATCACTCTGATGGCCTTTCTCTTTTTTTCTCCTATCATCCCTAAACGACTTAGAACTCTGCATACTGATCTTCCCGCAAAACCGCGGCAGCCAACTTCTATTGGATAACATGCTGTCCGCCATTTGTTAACTTTACATTGCTCCACAAGCTCCTGATATTTTTCGAGATTTCTTTCGCAGGCCACCTCGATGTTTTCCTCCCACGGGAGTGTCAGTTCTATCAGCAGCACCTGCCTTGTTTCAGTTGACCAAAGAATGAAATCCGGTCGCAGTGTTGTTGTTGCAATTTGCTCTGGAACTTTCAAACGATTCCCGATATCTACCCTCCACTGCCAGTCTTGAGCGGTAGATAGTAAGCAAGAGTTGATTTTACACGCCGAGTGGGGGGACATTCACCGGCTTGGACGAAGTAAATCGGCCTCGCTTCAGGCTTGTAATTGTTCGCACGGATTGCAGCGTCCACCGTATCAGCAACCGTCCTCAGTACCTGGACGTGTCTCCAACGGTACCTCCCATCGCCTAATGCCCTTGGACAGGCACTCATAATGTGCCTTAATGTGCCTTTTCCGGCACACAGTGGACACGATGGTATTCCGCTTTTCCCCCAAGTAAATAAATTCGCCGGACTTGGTAGTACATCATAAACAGATTGTACTAGAAATTTCAACCGGCAAGCATCGGCGTGCCAAATGTCTGCCCAGCTTATTTTTCTTTTCACAAAATTCTCCCATCGTGTCCATGCTCCTTGCTGACATAGCCCCACCATTTTGCTTCTTCTTTTTTTCCTCAACGCTAGCGCCAACCTCTTCTTGAATCTTCTGCTTCCCCTTGGCTTTATGAATTTGAATACTGGGGAAGTAGCCCAGGCCAGCTCAACCTATCACTACCGTCCCAACGAGAGCCTTCAGCCTTAATCGTTCCTCGGCATTCCCCAGTTGTTTCTTTGCACACCATTTCTTTCCTGTGCGAACTTCAATGCCAACTGTCACAACTTTAGGGTCTTTCGAATCCCTATACAACATTACTTCTCTCGTTCGAGAGACTACAAATTCCTCCATCAAGCCTTTAAAGGGGTGTTGTAGTGCGTTTGAGGAGCCATATAATGCGGCACTACTCAAGCTTCTAGGGAAGACAAGCCTTCTTCGGAGGTAGTTGTTAATCTTCCTTTCCATGGCTTCCACGATTGTCATTGGGGAGTCATACACAAATAACGGCCACAGAACCCTGGGGAGTTCTGCGTGCTGATATATCCACGCTTTGACACGGCCCGGAAGGCCGGACTTGTCCACTCTGGTCAACCACAACTCCAGGTCACCTACCGCGGCTCGGACAGCATTGGTGTCTCTCAGTGTGGTATCGAAAATATTTCCTAGGCTCTTTACGGGGCATTCTTACAAGGTGGGTATCATTGTTCCCGCTATTGAAAAACGGAATTTGTCCGCCGTTCTCCCTTTCTTCATGACGAACGACCTCGATTTAGCAGGCTTGAACTTCATCCTCGCCCACGCTATCAGTTTTTCAAGGCTGCGTAGGATCCACCTGCTCCCCATGACTGATGTTGTAGTTACAGTCAGGTCATCCATGTATGCTCTTATCGGGGGTTGGTGCACTCCCGTCTTCATCATTGGACCTCGACACTCGATCTCAGCCGATTTCACAATCATATTTATGGCCAGGGTAAAGAGGGTAGCTGATAGCGTGCAGCCAGTAATGATACCCCTCTCGAGTCTATGCCAATCGGAAATTAATATCTTGGATGAGTTTCTTACCTGAAAGTTGTCATAATAGCCCAGGATTAATTCGCTGATTTTGCCAGGTACATGACGTCTCTTTAAGGCTTCCTCTACCAATTTATGCGGGATGGAACCGTATGCATTCGCGAGGTCCAACCACAAAACGGCGAAGTTACCTTTACCTTCTCCTGTTTGGGGTGGGTGGTTTGTCTTACCACTTTGCAGAGATGCAGTCGGTGTATTTTACAGCCACAGCCAACTAGACTATATATATATATATATATATATATATATATATATATATATATATATATATATATACATATATATTGCTTTCGCCAATAATAACATCTTTTAAAATTTTTTCAAGCTTTATTTTATTCAGAAAAATATTTAAAAAAAACATCTTATGGATGCTTTTATATGGAAAACAATTAAAACAAAAACAAAAAAAAATGGCGGCAACACCCCACAAGACACCAACAATACGGCCACTTGCCTCCTAACACGAAAACTATCCAAGTTAGACGAACCAGATATGCAGGACACTGCTGGAGAAGCTGGGACGAGCTCATAAGTGATTTACTCCTATGGACCCCCACATATGGCCGGGCAAAAGCAGGACGACCAGCACGAACATACATTCAGCAGCTATGTGAGGATACGGGATGTAGCCCTGAAGACCTGCCAGAGGCGATGAACGATAGGGAAAAGTGGCGAGAGAGGGTCAGGGATATCCGTGCAAGTGGCACGACAAGATGATGATGATTTCTGATGGTAATAAGAGTTATACTGTTCTTGAGGCATCTTTTGAGAAAGTTGATTCGGCAACCAATTTTAGCACGTCTTTCTAGTAGTTGAAATAGTTTTTTTAGTTATCGCAAATTCGACCTCGCTCGGGCAAATTCGGCCTTGTTTCAAGCAAATTACACAATAATTATAATTATATAGGTCGGTGTAATTTATGCCTAGATGAAAAAATTAGGATTTCAAAATATAAAGATAAAATTAATTTATTGAATAAAAAAAAAATTGAATGTAAATGTAGACGGAAATAAATACTTAATATGATATCGAATAATTTTTTGCTTCAAATCATGTTAAACAAAAATATAATAATTTTTACAATATAGATATAGGTAATTAAAGAAATATAGGTACAGTTAATATGTTTTATCAGAGATAATTATCTGGATTAATTCACCTGTACTTTAGCTACACACTGAGTTTTTTTGAATAATAAAAATAAAAACTTCTTTCCTTAAATAAAAAAATTGAAAATAATACTAAAACAGCAAACAATTTTTATATACAGAATTAAAAATGAATTGTAAAAAAAATCGTTGAATTGAGCACTAAATACCATTAAAATTAAACTATGAATATAGAAGAATAATTCTTTGAAACACGTAAGCAATTGAATGTAATTAAAGACTACTAATACATTTTTAAAAAAAATATTTATTCGAAATTGTAAATAAAAAGTAAATTTCCAAATTCCCTCGAAGGAATTCAAATAATACTTATAAACCTGAAAGGTTACCAATACGAAATGAATAAAATTGGTGACGACAAAAAAACATGAATAAAATAAAAAATTTGTAACCGTTAATTTTTTAAGTATAATAGATTAGAAAGGGATGTAACGTGATATATATCACCGGCGTTTAAAGGAAAAAGAAATTAAATTCCATTTGAAATCCATCTGATGAGCTTGCAAAAGCGAAGTGGATTTGTTATGGAATATTATATCTATTTTTTTTGTGTCCTAACCAAATATATATATATATATATATATATATATATATATATATATATATATATATATATATATATATATATATATATTTAAAGCATAACTGCATATTTCCAACTGAAATAGCGTTAACGACAAAGAGTCCAGATATTGTCATTTGGTCCGTTAAAAAAAAGTTTTCGTTATTGAGTTAACGGTCTCTTTTGAAGAAAATTTCGACTCAGCACATCAGTGTAAGTTGGAAAATTATGAAGATCTGCGAGGACAATGTATCAGAAATGGCTGAATAACAAATGTATTTCCAATCGAAGTCGGATGCAGAGTTTTCATTGCCAACTCAACCTCCATTTTCTTGACTAATCTTGGACTTCCTCCACCAGACAAGAGGAAATACATGGAAAAGATTCAAGATGAGACTCTTACTGCATCAGCATGGATATGGCAATCCCATAGAGTGACGATAATCTGACAAAGTCTGGTGTTGTCGTGAGATACTGCTGGGGCGTTCTGGGCTAGTGGTAATGATGCTTCGGCCCCGAAACCATGCCTTGCCCAGAGTCCTCATCCGATAAAGGCTTTGTTGGAAGCAATGCTGTTGTACAATCATCAGTTATTGTATGATGCCTAATATATATATATATATATATATATATATATATATATATAAAGAGAGAGAGAGATAGATAGATAGATAGATAGATAGATCAATTTCTAGCCTATATCATTTTGTCCCCCCACTGTATTTTGTTTTTATTACAAGGAAGAATCCATTGAAAAATTATTTTATAATTATCAATTAAATATTTTCCCTCCATTGAGTAATTGCTATTTGATGAGGTTGGTTTCTACTATGGAGTGGCCAGCTGAAATAAATTTATAATAGCCAAATAATGGTTTATTGAGATTTTTAATTATATGAATTTGTTCTGAATGAAATTGATAAATTCATATACTAATTATCATATATTGAGCACTCCTGGAGATTTATTAGAATCTTCTTATATATTCTCAAATAGAATTATTCCTAACTCACCTTCTTTGGATATATATATATATATATATATATATATATATATATATATATATATATATATATATATATATATATATATATAGTTGGCTAGGTGATTCAGTATGAATAAAAATATTGAGTCTGTGTCAGAATTACAACCCAGTTCCTCACATTTATTGAGTTGAAGCTCTTCTTTTCTTTCATATCAGCTTTTGACCCGATTATCTAAATCTGGTTGAACACAGTTAAACAGTGTCTAAGCTGGCCTGTTCCTATTCTGATAGCAGAGGAAAAAGACGCCGTCGCCATTATAGATATCCTCCTCAAAGACGCGATCAATGCAAAAGAAATCTGTTGACACGCCAAAATCGATCAGGCAAGTTCGCTCAAACCACATTTGATTGTGTGTGACGCGGTTTCTAGCAGATCCCTTCAAATCTTGGGGCAATAATTCTGAAAATCCCCAGAGAGGACTAATTGGCACGAACCGGACAATCATAATACTATCTGCAACAAAAAGAAGAGTAGCCCAGGTTATTCGGTGCGTAATCTCTTGGGGAGCAAATTAACAGCAGCAAGTTAGATGAGAGGTGGTATTTGTTTGTTAACCCTTCCTGTGTTGTTTCAACGTCGACAAGATCAACACTCGAGTGTTGTTTTATGAACACGTGAACATTCTGAAACTGATAGTCACTAATTTTTATGGCCAGGAAATTTCTGCAGATTCCGAGTAGAGAACTGGAGTCTGCAAATGATGCGTGTCTCCTGCAAAATTCTAGGCGATTGGAAAAGTTACCAGAAGTGTTGAGAGGTAAAGACGAAAACAAAGCCAGAATGTTACAAAGCCAGTCACGGTGGTTTTATTCTTTCCTTTCCTAGTTATACGAATCTGACTAATAGAAGGGGATTGATATGAGCGGATATCAATCTTCAAGCAATTTATACATAGTAATGTCTACGTCTAAGTATATAGATAAAAAGCTGGTTGTTAAATATGACCAGGCTTACATATATATAAACATATGTCTGATTATATAGATCTATCAATCAATTTTTCTATCAAAACTTGGTCATATCTATCTACCTAAGTAAGCTCACTGATAGATATGTCTACGTTTATATTGATAGATAAATAAGTAGTTATGAACAGACTTCGGTAGATACATATGACCAAGTGTTGATAGACTGATAGATTGATATGACCAGATTCAGGAAGGTGGATACGTCCGAGTTTTGATTGAAAAATTGACCCCCCCCTCGCAAACACCCACAAAAAGAGAGAGAGAGAGAGAGAGAGAGAGAGAGAGAGATAGAGAGAGAGAGAGACACACACACACACGCACACACACACACACACACACACATATATATATATATATATATATATGTATATATATATATATATATATATATATATATATATTGCAAGCCTCTTCGTTTGAATTGAGGTTTCGGCTACCTTTGAACGATGTATGTAAACAATATTAATTGTGATTCGCAACCCTTTAAAATTTACTTCGCAGCTCATATCTCCTCATGGCTGAATGGTTAGAAGCTTGTATTGACGTTTGAGTCAACCGGGTTTCGATCCCAGCTACGGAAAGATACTGTCTAGCCACACTGATGAGTTCTGATAGAACGAAACAGATCTGTCTGTGGATGACTATATATATATCGAACGATCCTGTTCATTTGAATGTTACAAAATGCCTGCCATGCGATACGCTGCCGATAAAAATAACCAGTTAAAAAAAGGTTAACTTCCAGGAGCTGAAGAAATTGAAGTTTTCATTTTCATGATAATACGTTCAAACAAGTCTGTAGGGAAAAAACAAACACAATAGATAGATAGATAGATAGAAGCAGAAAAGAAAAAGAAAAGAAATACTTTAAATATAAAAAAGAGAAAATTTCCTCTCTGTCGGAAATTATAATAAATATTTTTATAACCGTATTAGAACTCGTGATGAAATTCGTTATTTTAATTCAGTTTAAAGTTCATGGTTATATTTGCCCTTTAGATAAAAAAAAATATACTATTAATAATATTACTTTCAGCTTATATAAATATGATCACTAAAGTTCCTCTTTAAAATCTATCTCTCTATTAATCCGCAGTTTTCTTTTTAAAGATAAATAAGATTAAATATGAAAAATAGGAGTTTTACTCTTTCTACACTAAAATAATCTCCAATGCATCCCTACACAAAAACCATTCTTATACAAAAATCATCTCCCATGAATTTCTATACAAAAATCATCTCCAAAGCATTTGTATATTTAAATCATCTCTAATGCTATATTAAAATCATCTTCAATACATTTCTATAGTAGAAATCAACTCCAGTGCATTTCTTTACTAAAATCATCTCCAATGCTTTTCTATACTAAAATCATCTCCAATGCTTTTCTATACTAAAGTCATCCCCAATGCATTTCTATAGTAGAAATCAACTCCAGTGCATTTCTTTACTAAAATCATCTCCAACGCTTTTCTATACTAAAATCATCTCCAATGCTTTTCTATACTAAAGTCATCCCCAATGCATTTCTATAGTAGAAATCAACTCCAATGCATTCCAATACAAAAATCATCCCTAATGCATTCCAATACTAAAATAATCTCCAATTCATTTCTATAGTAGAAATCAACTCCAATGCATTCCTATATTAAAATCATCACCTATTCATTCCTATACTAAAATTATCTCTAGTACGTTCTTATACTAAAATCAATGCTTCTCTTTCGAAGAAATCATCTTCAGTACTTTCCAATACTAAAATCATCTTCAATGCATTCTTCTACAAAAATTCTCAATGCATTTCTCCAGTAAAGATTATCTCCAATGCATTCCTATACTAAAATCATATGAAGGCATTCCTTTACTAAAATCATCAACGCATTTCTATAGTAAAAATCATCTCCAATGCATTCCTCTACTAAAACCATCTCCAATGCATTCCTATACGAAAATCATCTCCAATGCATTCCTCTTGTAAAATCATCTCCAATGCATTTCTATACTAAAATCATCTCCAATGCATTCCTCTACTAAAATCATCTCCAATGCATTCCTCTACTAAAATCATCTCCAATGCATTCCTCTACTAAAATCATCTCCAATGCATTCCTATACGAAAATCATCTCCAATGCATTCCTCTACTAAAATCATCTCCAATGAATTCCTCTACTAAAATCATCTCCAATGCATTCCTATACTAAAATCATCCCCAATGCATTCCTCTACTAAAATCATCTCCAATGCATTCCTATACGAAAATCATCTCCAATGCATTCCTCTTGTAAAATCATCTCCAATGCATTTCTATACTAAAATCATCTCCAATGCATTCCTCTACTAAAATCATCTCCAATGCATTCCTCTACTAAAATCATCTCCAATGCATTCCTCTACTAAAATCATCTCCAATGCATTCCTATACGAAAATCATCTCCAATGCATTCCTCTACTAAAATCATCTCCAATGCATTCCTCTACTAAAATCATCTCCAATGCATTCCTATACTAAAATCATCCCCAATGCATTCCTCTACTAAAATCATCTCCAATGCATTCCTCTACTAAAATCATCTCCAATGCATTCCTCTTCTAAAATCATCTCCAATGCATTCCTCTACTAAAATCATCTCCAATGCATTCCTCTACTAAAATCATCTCCAATGCATTCCTATACGAAAATCATCTCCAATGCATTCCTCTACTAAAATCATCTCCAATGAATTCCTCTACTAAAATCATCTCCAATGCATTCCTATACTAAAATCATCCCCAATGCATTCCTCTACTAAAATCATCTCCAATGCATTCCTATACGAAAATCATCTCCAATGCATTCCTCTTGTAAAATCATCTCCAATGCATTTCTATACTAAAATCATCTCCAATGCATTCCTCAACTAAAATCATCTCCAATGCATTCCTCTACTAAAATCATCTGCAATGCATTCTTATACTAAAAACCATTGCAATGCATTCCTATACCAAAATCTCCAATGCATTCCTCTACTAAAATCATCTCCAATGAATTCCTTTACTAAAATCATATCCAAAGCATTTCTATACTAAAATCATCTCCAATGCATTCCTCTACTAAAATCATCTCCAATGAATTCCTTTACTAAAATCATATCCAAAGCATTTCTATACTAAAATCATCTCCAATGCATTCCTCAACTAAAATCATCTCCAATGCATTCCTCTACTAAAATCATCTGCAATGCATTCTTATACTAAAAACCATTGCAATGCATTCCTATACCAAAATCTCCAATGCATTCCTCTACTAAAATCATCTCCAATGAATTCCTTTACTAAAATCATATCCAAAGCATTTCTATACTAAAATCATCTCCAATGCCTTTCTATACTAAAATCATTTCTATTCAAAAACCATCTCCAATGCATTCCTATATTCCTATATTGACATCATTTGCAATGCATTTAATACTACGATCATCTCTAATGCAATTATATTCTAAAATCATCTACAATGAAATTCTTATACTAAAATAATTTCCAATGCATTTCGACAGGAAAATCATCTCCAATGCATTCTTATATTAAAATCATGTGCTCAAGCAGAATTAGCTTCTTTATATATATATATATATATATATATATATATATATATATATATTTCAAAATGAATCGGTCCACTAAGAGATTTTTATTTTTAAGAATTATTATTTCGTTCTTACAAGCGTGTATGTTTCTCGCTTTTTTCTTTCGTTAGTGAACGTATGTGGCACAAGGCCATGTAAATAGGGCACCCAATGAGACTCCTTCTCACTTGCGTAGATTTGACTAACAAACCTACACGAGTGATTATGAGTTTCATTTGGTCCCCATTCATACGGCCTTGTGCCACAGAAGTTACGAAAGCCAAAAGCACGAAACATACACGTATGTTAAACCTAATAAATAATTCTTTAAAAAATACAAATCTCTTAGAGGACCTAATCATTTTGAAATATTTACTTTTTTCTCTTTGAACTAACAAAAAAAAAAAAGGAAAAAATGTACATGAGTATATATATATATATATATATAATCTGAATATGGAGTTTTTTATATTCATATTTACATACCATCGGATTTATTTCGATTTTTCTCTAATATATTTCCCCCCACCAAATAAAATAAACAACAATCGGTCACATTAGGATAATAAATCTATTTCAATCCTGTTAAAAGCATTGATATAAATCAATGCTCTAAATAAATTAACAGGGCTTCATCAGATCCAACACGAACAGATGAGTTTGTGGTGTAATGGACTCGGTGATCGAATTCAAATCCTAAATGAGACTCTTTGAATTTCACTTGGGAAAAGTATGAATCCAATTATTCTTCCGCTATCTATTGGTAAATAGTAGGTAGACGGGGCTCTTTAGCCTTGGTTAAGAGACCAGTCTAGGAGAAGGAAAACACTGGATTTATACTCCGCTTATACAATGACCTAGCATCGCATCTTTCTCCCGTGGAGAGGTCGGTATATATATATATATATATATATATATATATATATATATATATGTTTGTGTGTGTGTGTGTTTATTCAGACCGACAGACGTTCAGAGAGACAAACAGACAGATATATACAAATATATAAAAAAGAGACTGAGATATCTATCTATCTATCTATCGTAAGTTAGCGACCTTAGTCGAGGGTGACCTGAAGGCTCCCATTTCAATAGCTACTACACAGAGGTGTGGAGAGGGCGCTACTCCATTCTCTGCATTGCTCCACTTTACCCTTGATACGTACCTTATAATGCTGAGTGTTAAGCAAGGCCGCACCAAGTAGCATTTTTTAAGCTTTAGGTATGACTAGACCTGGTTGTGAACCCTGGTCTCCCGAATCATTACCGAACATTCTACTCATTAGACCAATGGCCTGGTAGATACTCTTATATTAAAAAAAAGTAACTCATCTATTTTTATATCGTCTATGACAGTGAAATTACGTGGTGCCTTCAATAAAAAGTTTCCAGACCTTTTTGTACAGGCATTTAAAATTGTCGCACACTCTTGAAAAGTCAGTATGTTATTGCTATACGTCTTATAAGATGACTGACCAATTTTTATGATTTCAGGTTCAAAGTAACAGCTACAGCAGCAATGGGAATACACCCTATTAAAGCCTGATTGTCATAGCTGGTGAATTTGAAAAATGCAATCTGACATTTTAGAAGAACGATATGTAAAAAATTCTGTTTTAAACTTGGGAAAAAGCACCACAGAAACGTATGGAATGCTTCAGACTGTTTTTCGACAATCTTGCATGAATCGAGCATTAGTTTTTGAGTGGCATAAGAGATTCAAGGAAGGCAGGGAGTCTGAGAGGGATGATGAGAGGTGTGGGAAGAGTGAGGAACTCAATACACCAGAGTTGATTGGCCAAAGGGTTAGGGTTAGTGTTACTATGTTGAGGCTTTGAGGGAGTTCAGGAAGAGATTCGGTCGGAAGAGGCCAACACTCTTCAAATCGGGTCAGTAGCATTGCCACCAGGACAATGCACTAGTCAACAACTCCATCGTTGTCACAGACTATTTGAGCAAGATGGGCATCAAGACAGTTCTTTACCCTCTCAATAGTCCAGACCTTGCTCCCTGTGACTTTTGGTTATTCCCTAAGCTCAAAGGCTGTCTTATGAGACAAATGAGGAGATGAAAGTGGCTGTGACGAAGGTGATTGACACGCTCACACAAGAGGACTTCGATGGGGCCTTCCAGAAATTGTTGGAACAGTACAACAAATGCATTGCACCCGGAGGAGATTACTTCGAAAGGGACTAGAGTTTCATGTGAGTACTATCAATAAAAGTGCCCATACGAAAAAAATCTGAAAACTTATTTAATGATCCTCGTATATATATATATATATATATATATATATATCCTTGATTTACCATTATTAAACGCTAGAAAAACGCTCTCAACATTATTTTTTTTAATTAAACAGGATATGCCTAAACCTCCATCGCCACCACCCCAACATACATATCACCATTTCCTCTTTTACTTCCCTTCTATTCCTCCCTCTGAAGACCTACTCCTTCCTCATGTTATATGTCTCTTTTCTCGCTGTGATTTTCTCAAAACTAACAACCCCTACCACCACCACTCAATCCTAGATCTATACCCCCTTTCCCCTTGTCTGTCTTTTTGGTTTAGACCCTACCCCATTTCATGTTAGTAAAAAACTATTTTTCTCAGTTGAAAAAGTTCTATCAATAAACTAAGACGAAATATTCTGAATAGAATCTGTTGTCTGTATTTAGTTTATCCACTTTTCCATTTATTTTTTACCCTCTGGTCAAATCTACCAAATATATATATATATATATATATATATATATATATATATACTGGCCCATTGACATAATGTTTAGAGTGTTCGCCATTGGCCCGGGGGACCGGGGTTTAATCTCAGGTTGAGTCATACCAAAGACTCGAAAATGGTACTTAGCAATGTGAGGTATGGATCCACTGGATCAATCCAGAGAAAGGATTTGCGTCCTCCCCTATCCCTAGGTATAGTATCTATTGAAACGGGAACCTACGGGTCGCCTCGACTACAATCACCAATTTTACTTACTTAATTTTTATATATATATACAGAGAGAGAGAGAGAGAGAGAGAGATAGAGAGAGAGGAACAGTAATTATAAGAGTTTATGTTATTTACTTTCTTTCACTGTCTCCTGTTTTTCAGTGGGGTGTCCCCGTGGTGTAATGGTATTAAAGCACCGGGTGCGGAATTGTAGTATGCGAGTTTGAACTCCAGTCGTGCTATTACGTTCACTTTCGAACAAATACCCTTGGGAAAGGTATGAACCTCCTAATGCTCCCATATATGGGTTAAATAGCACCACTTCTGTACTCCAAAAATGATGGCTTCAGCATTAAATGAACCGAGAAGGTTGATATGCTATTAAATAAACAAAATAAAAATAACATTCTTCAGAATCCAATCGTGCTGCGGACTTCCTTTTTAATTTTGGTTGGTCAAAGCTGATCCTAAATCAGTCATTTATGCATCTATTTTTGAAAGCATTGTTCTGAGTGGAGTACATCTGATTTAAATTCGGAGTTTTCCTTCTCCTTGAGTGGTCGCCTCACCGCGGTTAGATTTATCCATTGCGGGAGGATTCCTGTCTTTCTCAGGACTCGAACTCGAGTTGCCGATTTCATTTCCGACGGTGGTTACCGTTACGCTGGACCCGCCTCCTAATTTCGTGGACGTAATTATTAAACTGAATCCGGCTTAAAATAACCCAGCAAGTGTTGACATGCCATGAAAACAACCTACCAACCAAAGAGTTTCCAATCATTTATAAATATAAATAGTTTTCGGTGATTTTAGACGGCAACGAGTTGACTGTTTTGATCACCTTAATGAAATTCACAGACGTTTTTCTGGCTTTAGAAATCTGCCAATTCCCGACGACTAATGTGTCTTATTCACCTAGGTTTATTTGTAAACGTTTGGGGTTTGCTTCTTATATAAAAGCTCTATTAGTTTCTTGCTTTTAGGTGAGCAATGTAATAAATGATATTGACCTTCTCTGGGTGACCTCCTACTTTATCATTTAATGATATTCTTTTTCATCTCGTCCTGATAATCATGTGTTAATTACGACATCTCTTTACTAATAGATTTCTATATATCATATCATATATTGAATTTTCATAATATATATTGAACGTTTGAACTTGAAATACTTTCTATATATCATATAATATAACGCATTGTTTCAATATATATGTATGTTTGGACTTGAAATACTTTCTATATATCATAATATATAATGCATTGTCTCAATATACATCCATGTTTGGACTTAAAATATTTTGAAATAGTTTCTCTCAGGCGACATTTTCACACGAAACGGTAGCTCTCTGAAACTGATTGACAAGTTTACCTACCGAGGAAGCAGTGTCTCATCAACCGAGACAGACATCGACACGCGATTAACAAAGGCATAGATAGCTATCAATAAGCTATCGGTCATATGGAAGTCAAACCTGACCGATAAAATGAAACGCAGTTTCTTCCAAGCAGCGATCGTGTCGATACTGCTATAAGGATACACTACCTGGACGCTAACTAATCGCTGGAGAAAAAGCTTGATGGCAACTACACAAGAATGCTGCGAGCAATATTGAACAAGTCCTTGAGGCAACACCCCACAAAGAAGCAGCTGTACGGCCACCTATCACCCATCACGAAAATTTTCAAAGTTAGACGAACCAGACATGCAGGACACTGCCGGAGAAGTAGGGAAGAGCTCATAAGTGATGTACTCCTATGGACCCCTTCACATGGCCAAGCAAAAGCAGAGTGACCAGTTCGAACCTACATACAGCAGCTCTGTGAGGATACGGGATGTAGCCCTGAGGACCTGCCGGAAGCGATGAACGATAGAGAGGGGTGGCGAGAGAGGGTCAGGGATATCCGTGCTGATGGCACGACAAGGTGATGATGAGGATACTATATTATATTATATTATTTGTATTGTTTCAATACACATTCACGTTTGAACTTGGATATTTTGAAATACTAACAATATACTATATTATATGACCTTTTCTTTAATAAAGCCATTATCTTTTATTAGACCGATCAACGTTCAACGTACGTAGTCTATGCAGATTATTTATAGTTACGTTACTATTGTATCCGCTTGCAGAACTCCAGCAACAATTTCGAAAATGAAAGATTACCATTATTATAATTTCAACCATATATCCAATCTGTATCGCCCTTGGCGCGGCAAAACAAGGGACGCATTCCGCTGAGATTGCAGCTCAGGCCCCAGTGTTTGGAAAATCTGCTACTGAACTCAAAACACTATATTATATTATCTTATATTATACAATATTTAACAATATTTTAATACACGTTCACGTTTTAGAGTATTCGCCAGTGCCCGGGAGACCTCGGTTCGATCCCAGGTCGAGTCATACCAAAGACTCAAAAAATGGTACTTGATGCCACCTTGCTTCTAGCATTATAAGTTACAGATCAAGGGTAAAGTGGAGCAATCCAGGGAAAGGAGTAGTGCCCTCCCCTACACCTTGATGTAGTAGCTATCGAAAAGGGAGCTTTCGGGTCACCCTCGACTAAAGGGAGACAACTTTACTTATAATATATTATATGTAGCAATACATATTCACGATTAAACTTGAAATATATATTGAAAAACTTAGTATATATTCTGTACTATTCTATTCTATTCTAAGTACCCACATTTCGATACACATTCCCCTTTAAATGTGACATATTTTTAACTACTTAATATACATTATATTATATGTAGCACTGTCTCAATACAAATTTACGTTTGAACTTGATGTCGTTTAAAATACTTTCTATCGATTATATCATATTATATATAGCATTCTTATAATATATATGCTCATTTGAACTTTAAAAACGTTGAGCATTGTCATTACTTTCCAACGAGGTTATCATCTCATAATTCCATTCAAGTTAACATGACTTATTAAACAAGATATTATTGAAATGTTTTTCTCTGATTTCACTTGTGAATCTCACAGAAATTTTATTCTCGTTCATGTTCACAGTTAAACTTTCAGTTAATTCAAGTCTTACATCGGTAAATTAAGGTTTCGTTACAAGAAAGTTGCGAATAAAAAAAAAGATTATACGATGACGTTGTATCTTGATTTGGCATCTCTACGATGAAACAAAGGACCAACAGAGGTAAGTGGAATATAAAGATTATGCTGGGAGTACTTTAGAGTAGTAGTAATGATACAAGTTAGGTTGGGTTATTTGGATTAATGGTATATCAACTCTTGATGGTCATTTTATGCCAAATCCAGTTTATATATATATATATATATATATATATATATATATATATATATATATATATACGAGGTGCATACGATAAGTTTCCAGACTTATTTCGTATAGCCACTTTTATTGATAGTACACACATGAAATTCTAGTCCCCTTCGAAGTAATCTCCTCCAGCTGCAATGCACTTGTTGTACCGTTCCAACACCTTCTGGAAGGCCCCAGGGAAGTCTTTTTGTGTGAGCGTGTCAATCACCTTCGTCACAGTCTCTTTCATCTCCTTAATTTTCTCACAACGACAGTCTCTGAGCTTAGGGAATAGCCAAAAGTCACAGGGAGCAATGTCTGGACTATAGGGAGGGTGAAGAACTGCCTTATGCCCATCTTGCACAAATAGTCCGTGACAAGGATGGAGTTGTGGACTGGCGCATTGTCCTCGTGGAAATGCCACTGAGTCGATTTGAAGAGTGCTGGCCTCTTCCCTAGGAATCTCTTCCTGAACTCCCTTAAAACCTCAACATAGTAACCCTAACCCTAGCCCTTTGGCCAATCAACTCTTGTGTGTTGACTTCCTCACTCCTCCCACACGTCTCATCATCCCTCACAGACTCGCTGCCTTCCTTGAATCTCTTATGCCACTCAAAAACTGATGCTCGATTCATTCAAGATGCTCCAAAAGCAGTCTGAAGCATTCCATACGTTTCTGTGGCATTTTTTCCAAGTTTAAAACAGAATGTTATTGTTTATCGTTCTTCTAAAGTGTCAGATTGCATTTTTGAAATTCACCAGCTCTGGCAATCAGGTTTTAGTAGGGTGTGTTCCAATTGCTGCTGTAGCTGTTCATTTGAACCTGAAATCATGAAAATTGGAAGATGTATCGCAATAACATAGAAAATTTTAAATGCCAGTACGGAAAAAATCTGGAAACTTATATATATATATATATATATATATATATATATATATATATATATATTTTAAGTGTATAGTTTGTTGGTAACTTTATTTTAAAACGAGATATATCTCATTTTTTGCTCCCTGTTAAATGGTTTCATGTTTTGCTATCTAATACAGATCATTTGTTTGTACACAGTTAAATGGTTTCTAGTATTGCTATTCATATTTACCAACACTCCGTTTGGGCAGGATATGACATAATGTCAATTTTTAGGCGGGGTTTAAACGGTTCGAATTCAGAGATTTCCTTCTCCTAGAGTAGTTGCCTCTACAAATCTGAAGAACCCAGTATGCTCTACAATTTACCTACAGCTGGAGGGAGAATAATTGGATTCATACCTTTCCCAAAAGTACGAGTGTTAAGTGAAATGAAATCAGTTTTGTCCTGAATTTGAACTCGTGACACCGTATCCATTTCCTACGACGATAAGCATTAAATCACGGGCACCTCCAAATATTCCTCTCTAATACAAATCATTTGTTTGCACACAGTTAAATGGTTTCAAATATTGTAATCTATTACAAATCATTTGTATGTACAAAGTTAAATGGTTTCAATTATGACTAATTTTAGTGATTCTATTTGATATCAATGATTTATTTGCTCACAGTTAAACAACTTCAATTATAGCTAACTAACATTAGTAATTCTATTTGTCAAACATTCCTATCTAATACAAACAGCTTGCACACAACTATATAGTTTCAAATAACCAGTTATAATAATCCTTCGTTTGGTTTGGTTTTGGTTTTATGACATATCACCCATTGTAGAGTATTTAATACCAAATCTAGTTTATTCATATATATTAGATATATATGATTTATAAATATATGTCAACAAAGTTAAATAGTTTCTAGTATTGCTATGTATCACTAATATCTGATATTTGTTTAAATACAGTTAAATGAATAAATACTTCTATGTTAAACAGCTCAAATTTGCGTAAGTCATAGAAATTTTTGACATTTAAACTGAGAGTAATCTCAGTTTAAATGTCAAAAATTTCTATTTGACCCCTAGATAGGACCCTATCAGGTCCTACCACTCTGGGCTAGATTGGACCTGGGAGTGATGGCAATGAAGCAGTAGTCTGCATTCCCAAAAGCTCCGGCATTACTACAGTCTCATCAACAGATTGATTAATGTCATATCTAGAATACTAATTGGGTGAGGTAGGCTTACTCCTCTGCCAAGATGTTGTCCGTGTATTCAACAGCCCCAGCCGACTGGGCTGGAAAATCCTTCGTAAAACATTGAACTTTTCTATTTGATCCATAGATGAGACGGTAATGATGCAATTTTTTTTAATGTGGCTCCAATAAATATATACTGGGTTCACTTTAAATTTTTACAGAGGTTTCGTGAACGAAATACTTTGTTCGTTGAAAGGATACATTCAAAGATAGCGTAGAAAATAGAATCAACAATTCGAGTTCAAATCCTGGCGGTAGCTAATTTGAGTTTCACTTCGCCCTTATGCCTTTTGGAAATGCATCACATCATTTGTCCCCTCAACTATCCATGGTTATACAGGGTTATTTAACCTTGAGTGGAAACCAATCCAGGAGAAGAAAATATTGTCAATTCAAACCATCTGTATTCCACTTAAAAATTGGTATTGTGTCACATCCTTTTCGTAGGGGAGGGGTTGGGTAAACAACATACTTTGTCACTTGGAACTTTCTGTCTACTGTTGTAACTGATTGTTTAAGGATATATATTAATGAGCTTAGTGGGGAGCCCCCATGGTGAAATGGCTAAAGAGCTGGACTGTGGCCCAGAAGTCAGTGACTTCGAACTCTGGTCGAGCTATATTGTTCAATCTCGGACAAATACATTTGAGAAAGGTATGAATCTAATTGTGTCCCTGCTGCATTTTTTTTTTTTTACAAAGATGGCTTTGGCATTAAATAAACCATGAAGTTTTATATGCCATAAAAACAAGAAAACAAACTAAATAATTCATGTAAAAGCTTACTTCTAGGAAATTGATAAATATTCTTCCAATTTTAGTTCAACGGTATTATCAAAAGGTGGTGAAGATGTTCTTTTTCTAACATAGTCTGGCACAAGGTCAGAAATATGAGGCACACAGAGAGTAGTGACCTTTCTAACAATGGTTTGATACATTAGCTTGCTAACCATTACCTCATACGAGGTGCTGAACGTAGTCGTTTACTATGGTTTGCTAGGTCTGGCACTTGCTCAGAAGTATTGGGCACCCAGTGAGAAGTGAACTCATTTATAATGGTCTGTTAACCTGGCTTGCTAACGATTTCTCTTTGTCATGTGCTCTTGTTACATCAACATTGTAGGGATTAAGTAGGTAGGGATAGCATTTCTTGCTTTCCAAATGGTACTTCTAGGTGGCCATTAGGTGGCCATTAGGTGGCGTGATCAAAGTACAATTTAATGCGACGCCGCAACTCAAAACGCTGTCTCTCTCTCTCTCCCTCCCTCTCTTTTTCTCTGTCTGTCTGTCTCTCTCTGCTTCTGCTTCGACAAAAAAAGTACGCAAAGAGTTTCCTTACTGGGTGGGCTCTCGCAACAACAAATCTCGAATCGATAGCATACTTCGACGTAAGTCATCACACAACTTCATTTTCTTTCAAAGATTCTTAACTTGTTGAAAAAGACTCTTTAACTGTATGATATAACTTTTCTTTGTAACTTTTCTTTTAGCATGTTATATCATTCCTGTATTCATTCTTGTAAGTTTGCTCTGGCAATAAAATATGTTGTTAATTTGTCGTGAATTGTTTTACCATGTTTAGCACGAGGGAATATTAAACCATATTACATTTCCTCTGCTACATATTCCGAACTGTGTTCCTCATACTTAAATAAATGTGGAGTGAATTTTGGTACTCAGATACAACAAATATACGAAGATAAACCTTCAAGTCGTTAATACTAAAACCCATTCGATTCAATTCCCACATTATAAGAGAAAGAAAGACTTATGTTATTGTCCTGGGGCACGATTAATAGAACCTGTCAGAAAAAGCAACTGGTTTGAATTTTGAGTACCTTTAAGCCTAAACCGGTTGCTATTCCCAGATTAAAGAGTCCATTCTGCCCTCCTATTTACCAATAATTGGAGAGAGATTAGTTGTGTTAATGCCTTTCCCAAGGGTATTAGTTCTACGTGAAATGCAAACAGTCTTGCTTTGAACTCGGATCACCAAGTCTACTTTTTACGACAATAACCGTTACGCCATAAACGCTTCTATGACATATAAAGATACAAAAAAAGAATCTTTAAAATATAGGTGACGGGATAGTCTAATCGATCTGCTCACAGTTAAGAAACTAGAGTAAAATTCAATTACTACATTTTTAATTTTCTGTCGATGGTATGTTTTAAATATTTTAGTCAATCGGAGAGCAATCTTGTGTAAATTCAATTTGCATGCATTTACATTACGAACACAAAGTACGAAGACATATTTGCTTACCAGAATAAAAGATATAACAGACTGTAGCCCATTACAGGAAAAAAAACGAGTAAAGTAACAAGTGAAAGTGGTTGACAAGAGAAAGTAAAAAAGAAAAAAACAAATACACAGAAAGAAGAAATAAAACAGATTTTATTAAACAGCTTGCAGCAAAAATACCTCCAATATTTTAAATTATCACCTGTGAGGTGCAAGTGAACTTAGGCAAGTGATAATGCTAGCTCCATCTAGCTCATGTCGTAACATTTATTTCTCAGATAGAATCAGTTACGATAATGGCTGGACCGGTCCACACCATGCGTTTACGGGTGATACATTTTCAAAACTGCCGAATCTTTAAATATCTTCTTTATACTGGGTGCGACAAAAATTCCCTCCACGTCTTAAATTATCTCCCGTTTTAAGGGAAGCATTTTTTTTTATTTAAAAAAATATCACCTTTGAAAAACAACATACAATAATCTTGTGTCATTCTCATGCAGATTTTTTTTTCTCCGGGCATTTCATTCAAATTTAAGTGGTGCAATCATATAATAGTACTAACGAGGACACACCTTGGTAGAATTCCTACTTTATTTTATTACTTCTCATCTATAAGTGTGACATCTCTTGATAAGAAAAAGTCCTCGTTGAAAAATATTTATACTTCCAATTCAAAGAGGGTGTATAATCTTAAAATATGCAGGATAAAATTATGGTTCAAACTAGAAGACCCATGAACCTATTAGTAAAAGCTGTCCATAATGATATCAGTGCATCTTTTTAAGAAGGGGGGAAGAATCCTAATTAGCATTTTATAGTTATCTCTATTCTATCCAAAATTTGAATGAGTGAAAAAAAAATTGACAGACTCTACAATATTATTATTGTGTTGCAAAATGGACAGGAAATTGCTTTATTCTAAATGAGAGAGCATTTTAAATGTATTGCTTTTATTAAAAAAAATCTTGCTATTAGGTAGTGTGAGGGAAAAGAAAAAAGTTTCTATAACAAAACAAGAATCTATTGACCATATAGATGATTAATTCTGCAAGTTATTCTAATTAAAATAAAAACATACATTTACATTGGTTCGTTGAGTCGGAAAATTTCCGTCTTCTAATTCATCAAGTTCAGTTTTCTATGGACTCTTGTGGAAAGACCAATTAAAATTGTACATCTTTAATCAATTTAAAACTTTATGTACTAAATCTTTTACGCCAAAAAAAGTAGTTCAAAGTCTTTAGAAAGCTGAGTAAAGTTTGTTTTTTCATTTCTTTCAAACTATATATTAAGTAGATCCCATAATAATTCACCAAGTCCGCCCGTCCGTACATCTAAGTCTTCGCCATTTTTTAGCATAAGGTCAACCAAATTTCCTGAAATTGTTAATGTCATGCCTGAAATTATTTTAAACTACATTTAATGATCTAAATTGCACTGCTTTTTCCCTCTTTTTTGGATCTCTCTTATGTTTGATTAAATAGATTTATATAATACAACCCTGCCAAAAGAAAAACAATAACAGAATACGAAAACAAAATATAATTAAAAAATATCCCTCAAATCCACTTAGGCCCCGAGTGACGTGAGTTTCCAGACCTTCTGAAACAACCAATCCATACTATAAAACTATTATGATATCATTTCATGGACTAAATGCTTTTAAAAAGTTCATCCTCTCTTATATCTTACATTCCCTCTAACTTGAAGTGGATTTATCCCGCATATCATTGTAGTTCCAAGTGACAAACTATATCCTGACGTATGATGGAGATTGTTGCCAGTTAGCGTCTCCAGCAGTGTCCCGCATGTCTGGTTCGTCTAATTTGGATAATTTTCATGATGAGTAGTAAGTAGCCGTACAGCTGATGCTTAGTGAGGTGCTGCCTCCAGGACTTGTTCAATATTGCTCGCAGCATTCGCCATACGTTTACTTAGCATCCATGTAGTGCATCCATACAGCAGTATTGATACGATCGCCGCTTGAAAAAAACTGGACGTGAGGAAGATCGATATGAAATAAAATTGTTTTAAACGTGGAAAAAATGCCACAGAAACGTATGGAATGCTTCAGACTGCTTTTCGACCATCTTGCATGACTCGAGCATCAGTCTTTGAGTAGCATAAGAGATTCAAGGAAGGCAGGGAGTCTGAGAGGGAATATGAGAGGTGTGGGACGAGTAAGGAAGTCAATACACCAGAGTTGATGGGTCAAAGGGTTAGGGTTAGGGTTACTATGTTAAGGTTTTAAGGGAGTTCAGGAAGAGATTCCGTCGGAAGAGGCCAGCACTCTTCAAATCGGGTCAGTGGTATTTCCACCCGGAAAATGCACCAGTCCACAAGATGGGCATCAAGACATTTCCTCAGCCTCCCTATAGTCCAGACCTTGGTCCCTGTGACTTTTGGTTATTCCCAAAGCTCAGAGTCTGTCGTTATGAGACAATTGAGGAGATGAAAGAGACTGTGACGAAGGTGATTGACACGCTCACACAAGAGGACTTCCATGGGGCTTCCCAGAAGTTGTTGGAATGGTACAACAAGTGCATTGCAGCTGGAGGAGATTACTTCGAAAGGGACTAGAGTTTCATGTTTGTACTATCAATAAAAGTGCCCATACGAAAAATGTCCGGAAACTGATTTAACGATCCTCGTATATGTGGCTGCTTTTGGTATTTTCATTGATAAATATACGTTGCAATATCTGTATCAATAAATTTATGTAAACACTGACATCATATCTGCGCAATATTAAGATAGCTAAGTACTCCTGGGTCCATTCTAAATATCAAGTATATGTTCTAAACATATTTTGTAGATAACATTTTTAAACGAACCTGAGCTCATTTTTTCACACAGTTAAATGGTTTCTCTTATGTCTACCAAATACGAAGAATTCTATTTACAATTAATCATTTGTTTATACACGTTAAATGTCTTCAAGTATTGCTATTTTACACTGAAAAACATCAGGCATTTGTTTACACGTCGTTAAATGATCAAATAGTTCTATTTCAAACAATTCAGTTTAGTATTTCAACGAAGTTGAATTGTTCCAATTATTGCTATGTGTCACAGACAATTCATTTAAACATCAGTCCTTTGTTTATACACAGTTAAACAGTTTTGTTTCAAACAATTCAATTTAGGATAATTCATTTATTTTTACTTAGTTTAAATGTCAAATCGTTCTATTTGACCCATAGATAGGACCCTATCTGGTGCTACTACTCCGATACAGAGATGCAGTGAGAGCATTCTACAGACCTAGCCGACTGGGTGATAATTTGTTTGAGAATATAGACAAACTGGTGCTCGTGGTGTAATGGTTATCGTCGTAGGAAGAGGACACGGCGACACGAGTTCAAATCTAGGACGAGGCTGGTTGCATTTCACATAGCACTAATACCCTTGGGAATGGTATGAATCCTATTATTCTCCCTCCAGCTATGGGTAAATAGTTGGGCAGACTGGGTTCTTCAGCCTTGGTGTGGCAACTAGTCTAGGAGAAGGAAAACTCTGAATTCAAACCTGTTAAACTCCGCTTATAAATTGACCTTGTGTCATATCCTGCCCGAGTGGAGGGGTTGGTAAATATGGATATAGACAAACAAATAAAAACAGGATAGAAGAATAAACGGTAAACTTTCATTCCATGTATGGGTCAAAGAGATTGATTTGCATATTATTTGTATTGGATATGAATACTTGATATTTTTATAGCTGCGTGTAAAAAAAACAACTTATGAAACCCAAAATGTAAATATAAATGAACAATGCATGGAATTCCCTACCCCTTGGGCATAAAATAACCCTTAGACGGTTTAATATGCCGTTAAAATATATCAGTCAATCAATTCTTCATTCTGAGAGAGAAAGATGGCCTGACAAGAAAAGAGATAGTATGATCGAACTGTAAAAAAATGATCTCAAAGAAAAAAAAGAAATATGGAGAACACAGATAGAGGAACTGAACGATGAATGACTAGAGTATACTAAGTAACAAACTCAAATCTATTCGGCTTGTTAACCATAGCACTGAATCAGTCGGTTCTAATCTCACCAGTCAGGCAAATCTACAATTGCTTCGTTGTCTGAGCGGATTAGAGCAGACGTTAATCTTCTGGTCTTGCGCAGCTGCACGCTGGCTCGATGATTTCCAAGGCAACCAGATTTCGCCTACTCTCTTTCTGGTAACATTACTTTCAACTTCATTCTATTCTTGTTCGGTTTTTCTCTTCCCTGTTCATTCTTTTATTCTTCTATTTCTGTATTTAAAAAAATAGTCTCTCACTTTCACTTGTTAGCTTGCTCGCTTTATCAATAATGGGGCACACGCCATTATATTTACTTGCAGTACTTATTCGTATTTAATATGAGCTTTAAAATAGCCATTTGTGTTCAGAATGTATTTTGCGGTCATAATCTTCCATTCATTTCTGTCTAACTTGCATGGGACTATCAAAATCTCATTTACCCAGTCGATGAGGCTTAGAATACGTTGCGGAAGGGAAAGACACCTTCCTAAAAAAGGGGTATCCTGGGTATGACATTAAACTGCATCTGATTGTGATGCTCCAGTTCTGAAGATCTTGGGCATGAGTACCCCTTCATTCCATTACTCCTAGGTCCACTCTGACCAAGAATGTTGGTAACATAGGATCCCATCCAGTAGTCAATATTTGACTACTGGATGGGATCTGTTTGCAAATTATTTGCATTCAATTGAAATACTTGATATCATGTAACAGAAAAAAATCTTTTGAAATTACATAAAAATATAATAATAATATTTAATCTCAGCCAGACAACCAGAACTTATAATAATCAACAACAAAAAAAAAGGGGGAACTTGCAGAATTGTGGACTTTGCTGAAGGAGTATAAGTTTAGACACGACTGGGTGGGCAAGGTGATCCACTGGGAGATGTGCAAGACATTTAAATTTGACCATACGAACAAATCGTATATGCACAACCTAGAAGCTGTCTTATAAAATAACACACATAAACTCGTATGGGACTTTGACATACAAACGGATCTCGGCCAGAAGACCAGATCTTATAATTATCAACAACAACAACAACAACAACAACAACAAAAGAGAATTTGCAAAATTGTGGACTTAGCTGTCCCGGCTGACCACAGAATAAAACTGAAAGAAAGTGAAAAGAAGGTAATTGAAAAAACTATGGAAAATGAAGGTGACAATTGTAACAATCATGATTGGTACTTTTGGTACAGTAACTAAAGGATTATTAAATGGACTGGAGGACTTGGAGGTTGGAGGATAAGTGACGACCATTCAAACTACGGCACTATTGAGAACACCCAGAATACTGAAAAGAGTCCTGGAGACTTGTTGTCACTCAGTCTCTAGTGAAAGACCATCAGCTAAAACTGACGAGAAAAACTCTCAATGAGTAAATAATAATAATAATAATAATAATAATAATAATAATAATAATAATAATAATGAATCATGTAGTGATTGATTTTATTCAGCATGTCAACTCGTCTCATGTTATTTTAGGCCAAGAATTTTTGGAATAGCGTTCATTTTTATACATTACGTTCACTTTCGGGCAAATACTCTAAGGAAAGGTATGAACCCTCTTATCCTCCCAGCAATGGGTTAAATAGTATCACTACTTTTCTAGGAAAATGGCTTTGGAATTAAAAAACCTACAAAGGTTGATAAACAAAGAAACCAAACCAAACCAATCATTTTTATATAGTCCAATCGAATGTTATTCATTTTTAAACAAATCATTTTAATCCATTGTTTGAACCCAAACAGATACTACCAATCCGTGTCAAAATGTATCTGGAAATAATTGCAATACTTTTCAGATTTTCAGAACTTGGATCTCAACATCAGATGCACTAAAACACCCCTTTTAAGGGAATATAGTCACTCATTCTAAATCCCGCCGACAGGCATTGAATCGTTTACTCTGAAATCAAAGAATTATTGAAAAAAGGGACGTCTTTTTGAATTTTTTAAGAAATAGTTTTTATTTGGAGATATCCCAGTTGTGGATAAAATAGTTGGACCGAATAGGCTCTTTACCTCGGTGGGCTGCCAGCCTAGGAGAAGGATAACTGAATTTTAAAGTTGGGACCACATGGTTTTCTTCAATGCAGTTCTGTCATTTGCTCCTGCGACTGTTTGTTTTTAAGCTTTTCCGTAGAGCAAAAAGGCTGGCAAGTTTGTGATGCAGACCCTTACTAAGGTTGTTAATTTGAGTCATATTATGTGTCCTACATTGAAAGAATGCCGTTTGACTAAGATAAATTTAATTAGCTATACGTCTCCCACTCATTGTACGTTTCGTCGAAGAGCATTTATTGACAGATTAGTCTTTCACATCATTGCAACTGATCCTCAGCCAGTGAATCTTTGATTAATTAATTCTAACTCAACCTGATAGATATCGAAATACCAAAATAAATAAATAGATAAACAAGAGAGGATACTGACAAGATATCAATAAAACTAACAGATGACGGTTCACTTTTTAACTAATAAATGATTACTTAGAACAAGGTTTTTAAGTTTTTTCTTCCAGTTTTCCTGACTGTTTCTCATTTAAGTGTCTGAAATTAGGAGACCAGTTCCAATACTTTGGAAGCTATATCTCATCTACTGAAAACGATTTCAACACATACGTAAGCAAAGCATTAACTTTGAATGAAAATTTATTGGTCATATAAAAATCTGATCTCTTTGATAAAATAAATCAAGAATTCCTTCAAGATGAAGCCATTTAGGTTATACTGTATAGTTGCACCATTTGGACTCTAACGAAATTCTTGGAGAAAAAGATGGATGGAGACATTACCAGAATGCTGCGTACCATTTTGAAAAATTCTTGATAAAACACTCTTCAAAATAATTATATTAATATTAATGACAAAAAATGGTAATTAGAATAGTAGTATTCAGAATGAAGATGTGAAAATATACAGTAATTAAATAAATACTTTATTATAATTCTAAATTGGAATCAAATAACCCCCACACGTATATATATATATATATATATATATACTTTTTTTTTTACTAAACCGAATAAATTTGATATTAATAATGGTGTTTATCGCCATGTTTTCTTAACAAATAAATAAAGAGAATTGTTCTTCAAATAGAATAGTTTAATTCATTGACAAGATTTTCCTTGCTGAGGGTTTTGTGTGGTGTGAAAAAAATTTATATACATAAGGGTACATGACACCAGACTCTGACGTTAAATCCGTTTTTGACTCTAACTTCATGTTCATATTTTTTTTGTTCTCTTTTTTTGTTGTTGTTAAAACGAGTTAGAGCCAATTGAATTTTTTTTTTCTTTTTGTAAGTTGGCCATCTGAAGAAGTTAGTTTCTTTTATAGAGTTGCCGGCAGAAATATATTTATAATAGCCAAATGACGGCTTATTGGGTTTCTTCAATTATATATATATATATATATATATATATATATAGTGCAATTAGAAAGAAACTCAAACCTGGTTAAATTGTCATTATAAATTTATTACGCTGGAGAATATTATTATACTTTCCGTTTTCGTCGGATGACTTTCCACGTTAGACTTGAGGATGCAAGCGGGCGCTGACAGGATATATATACATACATATATATATATATATAGTGTAATGGTAATCGTCGAAAGAAATGGATATAGTGATCAGAGTTCAAATGCTGGTCAAAACTGTCTGCATTTCACACAGTACCTATTCCCTTGTGAAAGATAGAAATCAAACTGTTCTCTCTCTAACTATCAGTAAATGGTTGGCCAGATTCGTGTCTTTCACCTTGGAATGATAACTAGTCTAGGAGAAGGAAAAGCTGAATTCTTTCTATCAAATCCTACTCGTGCCGAGTTTTGAGTATATATATATATATTGGCCTAATGAGTAGAGTATTTGTCGATGACCCAGGAGACCGGGGTTCAATCCCAGGTCGAGTCATACCAAAGTCTCAAAAATGCCTCCTTGCTTAACACTCAGCATTATAAGGTAAGAATCAAGGGTAAAGTGGAGCAGTTGAGGGAATGGAGTAGTGCCTTCCCCTACACCTCGGTGTAGTAACTATCGAAAAGGGAGCCTTTGGGTCACCCTCGTTTAAAGTCATCAACTTTATTTACTTATATATAAGTCACCAACTTTTCTTACTTATATATATATATATATATATATATATATATATATATATATATATTTGGTTTGGAAGGTGATGAACCACACTGGATTGTGAGATGCCGATATCGCCTGATACTCTTCGAAAGGTATACGCTAGATTTGAAACTTTGGCTTGGAGCACCATCACAGAATTTAGGCTTAACTGGGCGTTCTTATGATTTGGAGTGTTATAAAACCTGAGCAAAATTCCTTCTGCTCGTTTGGTTATTGTACTGTGATTAGTTACATATTTTCCATCTGCACAGCAAATGCTTTTGGTTGTTTCTGCGGCGTTATGGTGCAATTTGAACTTGTAAAGGATAAGTTCCAGAATTTGATTTCGTTACACAGTCATATGTGATGCTTTCAAATCACACACGGCTTGAGGCAATGCACAAAGTGTCAGCGTACAACCTTCTACAAAACTACGAACCACACGCAGGTACTCTGCCATGGCTTGAATTGTTTTGGTCGCGTTATATATTCGCCACATACTAACACGTACCAAAATATTGCAAAACTTTTCAATCACCCTAGTAGATATAATCATATTTCTACTTTCTCTTTTACTTTCTCTCTCTCTCTTTCTTTCTTTCTTTCTTTCTTTCTTCCTATCTCTGCTTGCCTTATAATAAGAATTAAAACCAAAATCTCAAGATTTAATCTATATCTCAAAAATTAATATAACACTTTCCACTAAGTCGATTTAAAAACCATATTTGCCAATCACTTCATTTGATATATTATAAACGGTAAGGTTTGTTTTCTGAAATCAAATTAAAAAACTCTTGGAATTTGATGATTGCAGATAGATTGATTAAAAAATGTATTCAAATACAGTCCTGGTCACAATTATTGACACCCATGAAAATTAAGCGTATAATGTAGAAAATCTTCTAAATAAAATGAAAAAAAACCCTAAAAAACACCGAATCTATTGAAAGAGCTTTGGTCTGTTGACAACTCATGGCTGATAAAGAAAAGGAAATGATAAAAAGTTTTTATAAATCTGTGAATTTTCCGTGTATTTTTGAAGATATAGCAAAAAAAAAATTCGAAAGAGTAGTTAAAAAGGAGACCAGAATTGTAAATTCAGCATATTTGAACCCAGTGTTTACTACTTAGTTACGTGGGGCGCCTCGGAAGGTGTAATTGTTTGCTAGCAAGACAAGTAAATCATCACGAGAGAGTTCGTATG
Organism: Sepioteuthis lessoniana; assembly: GCA_963585895.1. Lineage (NCBI taxonomy): Eukaryota > Metazoa > Mollusca > Cephalopoda > Myopsida > Loliginidae > Sepioteuthis > Sepioteuthis lessoniana. The sequence goes on from OY757939.1 coordinate 25,067,933, forward strand.
GCCATGTACCACGTCTAAGTAAAAACGTTCTGAATGACCAGCTTCATTTTGCAAGTAAAAAAAGATTCATATACTGAAACGAAAAAAATTAGAAACCAATCTTACTAAATTTACGTACATTTTATTATGTATTTTCATATCAACATCACCTTTCAATTTAAAAGTGATAAACGAAACTATATAATTGTCACATTGTTTGTAATACACCTGTAATTTAAAGAAAATACTTGTATGAAAATTTGAATTGAAAATATTCCGCTTTTTCTTCGATTCATGGATCATATTCATATTGAATATATTCATTTTTTAAGTATTTTTTTCTTTTCCTTATTCCGTCATGTATCACAGCAGCATTATATATTAATTACATTGCTATCAGTGATAATATCATCTCAAGACTTTTATTCATTTGATAGAAAAAATCCTTTTTTTTTCTGAAGAGAAAAAAACAACTTTCCACTATTTCTAAGGAGGATGTTTACATGAATGGCCTTTCGTAGTGAAAATGGTTGAAGTACATTCAACAGAAAATTACTTAAATTTTTTTTAATAGTACGACCCGCCTGATAATGCCACATTTCTCCTCTTGTGGCCTGCTTCGCTAAAAAAAAGCCAATACATGTTATAGAATGATAAAGGATAGATGTAAAGCTCTGTGATTTTGAATGGAAGCTTATTAATCATCGAAGAAGCATATGGAATTAAAACTTTAGAATTTTGTACTTTTTAGAGCCTTGTCTTAAATTAAGCTAAACTAGGTTAGTTACGGGGTGTCCTCGTGGTGTAATGGTTTAAGCGTTGGACTGCGTAATCGTAGTACGCGAGTTCGTACTCCAGTCGCACTATTACGTTCACTTTCGGGCAAATATCGTTAGGAAAGGTATGAACCCTCTTATCCTCTCAGCTATGGGTTAAATAGTACCACTACTGTGCTTCTTGGAGAATGGCTTTGGCATTAAATAACCTACAAAGGTTGATATGCCAAGAAACCGAACCGAAACCGTAGGTTAGTTACTGCAACAGATGATCACGAGTACTTGCATGATAAAATTTGCCTACGTTGTTTATTTACTACACCCACTGCGACAGTTGACAAGTAAGCTGTTGCTTAACGTGAGTTAGCTATATTTTTCTTTACTACTCCCACTGTGACTGTTGACGAGTGGGTTGTTAACCAAATTTAGCGACGTTTGTTTTTTTTTACAACTCTCACTGTGACTGTTGACAAGTGACCTGTCAGATTTAGCTAAGTTTTTTTACTACTCCTATTGTGCCAGAAGACAAGTGGACAGCTGCTTAACCGAATTGAGTTATGCTGTCTTTTTATTACTCCCACTGAGACAGTCAACAATTGGCCCATAGCTTTAGAAAGCAATCCTTTTGTTTTGTTATTATTGCTATCACTATAACAGTCGCCAGGTGGACTGTTGTTTGACCAAATTTAACTATTTTTTTTTTTTACTACCCCACTGTAACAGTCAACAAGTGGCTAGTTGCATAACCTAATTTAACAATGTTGTTTCTTTACTACTCCCACGGTGCTATTAAACAAGTGGCCCGTTGTTTAACCAAATTTAACTATGTTGTTTTTTATTACTCCCACTGTGACTGTCGTCAAGTGGGCAATTGCTTAACTAAATTCAATGTTGTGTCTTCATTACTTGTACTGAGACAGTCAACAAGTAGCTTCTTCCTTAAAAATAGCCATTTCGGGTTTTTTCTAACTCCAACGGTAACAGTAGACAAGTGACTCGTTGCTTAACTAAATGTAGCTATGTTTTTTTATTACTCCCACTGTGGCAGATATAACAATATTATTCTTTCACTAGCCCACCACAAGTCTCAACAAGAAACTTCTTGCTTAACCAAATTAATTTTGTATATTTACTATTCCCATTGCGACTAACGACAAGTGGGCTATTGCTTAAGCAAATTTAGCCATGTTAGTTTTTTACTACTTCCACTGAGACCATCGACGTGGGATCAGTTTCTTAACTAAATTTAACTTCGTTGTTGTTTTTTTTTACTACTCCCACTCTAACAGTAGACAAGTGGCCTGTTGCTTAACTAAATTTAGCTGTGCTGGTTTTTTACTACTCACTCTCTAACAGTAGTTCGTTTGTCGTGAACTGTTGTTTAACTAAATTCAATTACCTAGTTTTTTACCACTCCCACATCGACAATCAACGAGTGGGCTGTTGTTAAACGAAATTTAACAGTGTTGATTTTTTACTACTTCTACAATGACAGTAGACAAGTGAGCTGTTGCTTAACTAAATTTAGTTACGTTGTTTCTTTATTAGTCCGATTGCGACAGAGAACAAATCGCCTATTGCATACGGTAATAGAGATACGTATTTTTTTTTACTCCCACTGCAATGTACGACAAGGTTCCTGTTGCATAACGAGGGTGTATTGTGATTTTCAAATATTCAAACGACCTCAAGTTTGCTTTCATTATAGCTTTCTTCAAACGTAAAGGGATCCAGTCAACCAAATTCCCCCTCAATTCCCAAACCCAACCGTTAACTTTTCTTCTGGGAGAAATTAATCTCTTTTTACCTGACAGTTTCAGGATAATTTCAAACGGCTTTTTAGATTTTTTCCGCTGTTTAACCCGATTGATCGATTGATTCTTTTTATTGTTTTATTTATTTGTTTATTTATTTTTTGCTCTTTCAGTGTTCGTTAAATTAAGCGCAATCGATTTGAAATTAATAATAATAGACCCAGACACTAACACGTATTACAGAACAACCTTACACACAAATTAATATCACTCGAGTAAA
>OY757939.1:25075721-25105721 GCA_963585895.1 Sepioteuthis lessoniana
GGGAACTACACAAGAATGCTACGCGGATTGTTTGCAACAAGTCCTGAAGGAAAATACAACAAAGAAAGGGGAAAAACGAGAAAAAAAGATGTTGTACAGCCATTTACATCCCATCTCATAAACAATTTAAGGAAGATGAACAGGACCTGCAAGGCAGAGCTGAACAAGGGCGAACTCATAACCAATGTTCTTCAACATATGAGAAGCCAGTATTCGCCAACTGATACAAACTAACATTCACCAACACTGAGCGGACACTGGATGATGTTTAAGTACAGGCGACGAGGGAGGTGGAACAGTAGGATACACCGATCATATCTCTACAGAAGGGTAAGACCAAACGGGTGTTCTAGATATGACACTAAACTGTATCTGATGATGAGGCCCCCGTGCTAGTGCTTGGGGAATGCTCCAGGTCAACTCTGATTTGGAGTGGTAGTACTTGACAGGGTCCCATCTATGGACCAAATGGCACTGTTTGACCAAAGACTGTTAAACAATTTAGTTGCGTAAACAAATGCTAAATTTTCTTGTTAGTTACATAATACTTGAAATCATTTAACTGTGTTGATAAAACTAGTTGCATGAGCAATACTAAAAACCACCTCACTCTATGCAAGAAAATGATTGATATTAAACAGAATTATTAGTGTTACATAGAAATACTTAAACCATTTAACTATATGCAAATAACAATACTTGTATGAAAACAAATTAAATTTAACCCATTTAAAAGTAAGATTAACTACAAAATATTCCCTAACAAATTATATATGTAAGTAAAGTTTGCGACCATAGTCGAGGGTGACCCGAAGGCTCCCTTTTTAATAGCTACCACACCGAGGTGTAGGGAATGGCACAACTTCTTTCCCTGGATTGCTCTACTTCACCCTTGATTCTTACATTTTAATGCTGAGTGTTAAGGAAGGAGGCATCAAGTACCATTTTTTGAGTCTTTGGTATGACTCGACCTGGGATTGAACTCCGGTCTCCGGGGCCATTGGCGAACACTTTAACCACTTGGCCAATATATGTATATCCATTTAACTGTGTGCAAGCAAATGATTGCTGTTAAATTAAAATGTTATCGTTACATAACACATGAAAACATTTAATTATTATCGAAAAAATGAACTCTGCTTCATTTCAAAATTTTAACTACAAGGTACTTGTTTGCGAATGGTCCGGGAGACCTGGGTTCAATCCCAGGTCGCGTCTTACCAAAGACTTTAAATATGGTACTTGCTTAACATTCAGCAATATAAGGTACGTATCGAGGGTAAAGTGGAGCAATCCAGGGAAAGGAATAGCGCCCTCCCCTATACCTCGGTGTAGTTGCTATTGAAAAAAGAAGCCTTCTGGTCACCCTCGACTACGGTCCCCAACTTTACTTACTTTATATATATATATATATATATATATATATGTGTGTGTGTGTGTGTGTGTGTGTGTGTGTGTGTACAAAGAGGATTTGGCGTTAAATAACCAACAAGTATTGATATGCCATAAAGTCAAACCAAACCAAATCATGTATATTTAATATATATGTATAAACAGGATTTGGCATTAAATAACCTACAAGGATTGGTATGCCACAAAATCAAAGCTAACCAAATCATATATATTTAATATATATATGTGTGTAAAGAGGATTTGGCATTAAATAACCAACAGAGATTGATATGCCATAAAACCAAACCAAACCAAACCAAATCATATATATTAACACGTATGTATAAACAGGTTTTCGCATTAAATAACCTACAAGGATTGATATGCAGTAATACGTAACCATCCAAGAAAAGTACTCTTGGATCTGTTAAATTGATTCATTCGGCTAAAACAGTTATCAGGAAAAAAAGGTGAGTTCTTTTTTTCCATCTGACAATTTTGAGATCTAAATGAAACTTTAACTAACGTACTTTAAGAGTACTTAATTTTGTCAATTTATGTGGTAGATCGGAGGGGTGGCTTGTGGCTTCTGTGCATGGCTGTGACAACATTGTGAGTGAGTTCGATTCCAGTTACGTTATTACGTTCAATTTCAGACTAATACACTTGGGAAAGGTATGAATCCTTTTATTCTCTGATGTACATGTTAAATAGTCCCACTACGGTTCTTCTACAAGGCAGGCTTTGCCATTTAATAACACACGAAGGTTGATAGGCCATTAACAAACAGACAGTACACTGTAGTTTTAAACCTGTTCTACAATAGTAACATAGAGCACTTTTCACATCTGCCTTTCATTATATATATATATATATATAGTCATCCACAGACAGACTGTTTCGTTGAATCACAACACTTCACTGTGAATAGACACGCTGGGCGCTTCAGGCTGGGATCGAAAACCGCCTAACCTTCCGTTAGATTGATAACCTTACCGCTCAGCCATTTTGGCGACATGCGTCAGCTCGGGAATATCAACGCATTTTGTGATTTACTTTCGTTTGTTTACATTTTACGCTGTCGGATACCGGAGTGCTAAATTCGTTATAAGAGCTTTGACATTACGCCGGTGGCAGCTGTTAATTCCTTCGCCAAAGTGCTCAAACTCCGAAAGGGGAGCGTATATATTGTCATTCTTTCGCTCCCTTTCGTTTAAGGCCCTTATTAGTCTGTTTCGGCTAAAATTGGATAATGTTACAACATGCTATCACAGAAAACCACACAACCACATTTTTGTCATTTATCTTTGTACGAGTTTCCAGACTTTTTTTAGTATGGGCACTTTTATTGATAGTACACACATGAAACTTCAGTCCCCTTCGAAGTAATTTCCTCCGGCTGCAATGCACTTGTTGTACCGTTTTAAAAACTTATGGAAAGTCCCATGGAATTCCTCTTGTGTGAGCGTGTCAATGACCTTCGTTACTGCCTCTTTCATCTCCTCAATTGTCTCATAATGACAGCCTCTAAGCTTAGGGAATAACCAAAAGTCACAGGGAGCAATGTCTGCACTATAGGGAGGCTGAGGAAATGTCTTGATGCCCATCTTGGTCAAATAGTCTGTAACAAGGATGGAGTTGTGGACTGGTGCATTGTCCTCGTGGAAATGCCACTGAGTCAATTTGAAGAGTGCTGGCCTCTTCCCTATGAATCTCATCCTGAACTCCCTTAAAACCTCAACATCGTAAACCTAACCCTAACCCTTTGGCCAATCAACTCTGGTGTATTGACTTCCTTACTCGTCCCACATCTCTCATTATCCCTCGCAGACTCCCTGCCTTCCTTGAATCTCTTATGCCACTCAAAAACAGATGCTCAATTCATGTAAGATGGTCGAAAAGCAGTCTGAAGCAGTCCATACGTTTCTGTGGTGTTTTTTCCAAGTTTAAAACATAATTTTATTGCATATCGTTCTTCTAAAGTGTCAGATTGCATTTTTGAAATTCACCAGCTGTGACAATCAGGCTTTAGTAGGGTGTATTCCAATTGCTGCTGTAGGAGTTCATTTAAAGCTGAAATTATAAAAATTGGTCAGTCATCTCATGAGATGTATAGCAATAGCATAGTGAATTCTCAAGTGTCTACGACAATTTTAAATGCCCGTACAAAAAGGTCTGGAAACTTATTGAATACACCTCGTAGATATTTAAGAATTATAGCCCCAATCTGGATTTAGAGTCAGAATATACAATTCTATCAAGGAAATAATTAAATGAAGTTAATAATTGATTAGCATTATCCATTGTTTATATATTTCGATAAATCTAGATAGATAGTTATAGAACGACAAACATTTAGAATTTCGACAAATAAATGTGAAAGACGTAAAAAAAAGCGAGTAAACAGTAGCTCTCTGAAACTAGTTGACAATTACATCTACCAAGGAAGCAGTACTTCATCAACCGAGAAAAACATCAACACGCGACTGGCAAAGACATGGGCATTTGTTAGTCAGACCTGACCGATAAAATGAAACGCACTTTTTCCAATGTGCGGTCGTGTCGATACTGCTGTATGGATGCACTACACGGACACTAACTAAAGGTGTAGAGAAAAAGCTTGACGTCAACTACACAAGAATGCTTCGAGCAATATTGAACAAGTCCTGGAGGCAGCACCCAACAAAGCAGCAGCTGTACGGCCACTTACAACCCATCACGAAAACTATGCAAGTTAGACGAACCAGACATGTGGGACATTGCTGCAGAAGTAGGGACGAACTCGTAAGTGATGTACTCTTGTGGACCTCTTTACATGGACGAACAAAAGCAGGATGCCCAGCTAAAACCTATCGACAGCAGCTCTGTGCCGATAAATGATGCAGCCTTGAAGATCTATTAGAAGCAATGGACTTGATTTAAAATGGTACTTGATACCCCCTTGCTTAACACTCAGCAATATACGGTACGTATTAAGGGAAAAGTTGATCAATCCAGGGAAAGGAGTAGCGCCCTCCTCTACGCCTCGGTGTAGAAGCTATTGAAAAGGGAGCCTTCTGGTCGCCCTCGTCTACTGTCGACAACAACTAACTTACATTAGAGGCTGGTTAAGAAGTGGGAAGAATGAAAAAAAAATAGTTGTCGGGTAATAACATTAGTATTAACACATTAAAGATACAAGGGTTAAATTTAGGAAATAAACTTATAAGAGAAATGACGAACATACCAGGAAAGGCAGCCGTGAGAGATCAATGAAGCAAAACGGGAATAAAGTTCAAATTCCTTTATATAGGTGAGGGTTGGGGAATGAATCCTTCCCATTGTTAAACACTGAGGATAAAATGTTCAAGTATTTGCAGGCAGGAAATAGATTTGTTGCACAAAGCTGCCAAGGAGGTGGCCTGGTAATTCCGGACCCAGGTCAGGGTTGCTGTCAGAGCCGATATGATGTGAAACAACCGGGCAAGGAAGACAGTACATCACTGATGATTATCCTTGGGGCATCTGTAGATGAATTCTTTGGATATAATCCTGATAATACTTAGCTATATTTGTAAATAGAATTTTCTTGAAATCGCTGTTAGAGGATATATATATATATACATAAAGGATTGATTTAACGCAGACATTATTATAAGTTATTAATACACCATTTGAAAACTAACGTTAAAGCCCCTTCTTAACCCGTTTGGGTAACCCTGGATCATGTTACAACATGCTATCACAGAAAACCACACACACCCGACAATGCTACATTTTTGTCATTTATCTATGTAGACCTTTAAGAATAATAGCCCCAATCTGCATTTGGGGTCAGAATATGTAATCCTATCAAGGAAATAATAGAAACTGTAGAAAAGCCTGAATTCTTATTTTTATCGTCTTTCGTTGTGAACCGGGTGCGGATGGGAAGAATAAAAATCGCATCAAACAAAAATCAACAAAAATCGGAAGTATTCGTGTAGCGTTCAGTGAAAAATCTCACAGTGCGAATCTTCAACTCTTTCCGGTCATACAAAAGCGAAACGGACCGACGACGCCATTGCAAGTTTTGCTATTTATTTTCTTTAGAACTGAATCTCTGCGCAGACGTTTGGTTCATTGAGCGCCAAGTCTTTGATGTACTTCCACTTAGTATTCTTTTCCTTCTTTTCCAAAGAAAAGACAAAAGACTTTGAAGTTTATAGATGGAATAAAAATGGAGAAAAAAAGCAAAAGAAAAGAAAAGAAAACGGAAAGATTTTCTGGAAAGTCGCGTTTATGGCCTTACGTTTCGTAACCTAAGAATATATAAAGATGTTACAAACAAGAGAAATAATGACGCCACTTCAAAACAGTTATACGAGGATCTTCGCCATTATTTGATAAAGAACATGCTTTGAATAGATTACTGCACATAAAAAGAATGGAATCGGGGGACAGATATTATTTCGTTTTAGGAATGGTTTTAAAAAAATATAATCGCGAAGAAGAAGAAGAAGAAGAAGAAGAAGAAGAAGAAGGCGTGGATGTTAGCGACGATGATGACGAAGAATATGAGGAGGAGGAGGAGGAGAAAGTCAAGGAGGAGGAGAAAGTCAAGGAATAAAGGACCACGAAGAAAAAGACGACGACGAGGACGCCTAGAAGAAGAGGAAGAAAGGAATGAAAAAATGAAAGAGACGGAAAGACAAAGACGACGAGAATGATGTTAAAGACAATGGTGATGATGATGATGATGATGATGAGGAGGAGGAGGAGGAGGAGGAATTGGTGGAGGAGGAGGTGGAGAAAGAGGTCTATGAAGACAAGGTAGAAGACGACGACGACGATGACAAAGAAGAAGAAAATGCTTTAAAAGAACGTAGTAATAGAAGTTAAAAGAAACTGTTAAAAATCAAAAGAAGAAGAAGAAGAAGAAGAAGAAGAAAATGTTTTATAAGAATGTAGAAATAGAAGGGAAAAGAAAAAGTTAATAAAAGAAGAAGAAGAAGAAGACGGGGATGGTGACCACGACGACTATGTTAATGTTAACGACGGTAACGACGATGAGAACAACGACGAAGAAGAAAAAGGGGGATGGAGAACGAAGAAGGGGGACAACAAAGAAGAAGAAGAAGAAGAAGAAGAAGAAGAAGAAGAAGAAGAAAGAGAAAAAGAAGAAATCAAAGCTGAATATCAATATAGGAAAGTAAAATTGTTTCTTGGTTTATTTTTTCTATATTTTTTGAGCCTACGGCATTTTTTAATATCAAAAATTATGCCTGGCAGTTCTGATGACATTATCTCAGATATGTTGCCTAGTCTCGTAAAAAAATAAAATACAATAACCCTCCTTCCAAGTTAATTTAGAAACATCGAAATTGCTTCACGGCATGACAGAGGAAATAAGGCATGAAAGAGGGTGTTACTTAATACGACGGTATAACCCTCTCTCTGTAGGTCTATCTATCAATACGCAGATATATCCTTTCCAGCATATCTTGTAGACGGGAAATCTCTGAATTTAAAACCTGAGAAATGTTGTTTGAGAGAATCCGTGTCACATCGGTGTACACATTCATTTGTAATCAGTGCTGCTTGAAAAGGTGTGGGTGGTTCTATACCCAGGCTTCACCACTATAAACAAATCCTCTGTGTTGATAAGCGAACGGTACACATTTTTAATTGGACTATAGTGGCCTCATGAATCGAGATCGATGAGAGAGATCATCGCACATGCACAAACACACACACTCACATAGATAGATAGATAGATCTCGTTTAAGGCCTTTCAGGAGCCATGGAAGATAGGGAGAGATGGCGAGAAGTGAGAGTCAAGAAAATTCGTGATAGCAGCTCGATTTGATGATATATATATATATACATATATATATAACGAAAATAATTCGATTCAGGGGTTCCATTAGAAATTTATTTCGAGTAGGATGATCCTCTTTTAATGGAAATAATACATTTGTACTTGGAATATGATGTAGAAAAAAAATTTTTTTCTTAGAAAATAACCTTATATGTTGATATTTAAGTGTTCCTCTTTTTCATTTTATTTTGAATAATTTTTAACCTATAATCTAAATTGCTATTTGTTTTTTTTATGCTGGTGAATCCCGGAGCGCGTTCCTCGTGGGTAGAGACTTAGTAAAAAAAAAAAAGCAGAAACGAAAAAAATATGATTTAAGTAAAGATATCACTTGATTTCTAATTCCTATGAAATTTTATGATAATCTCGGATCCTAAATACTTATATATATATATATATATATATATATATATATCTTAAGTTCGTGATCTAATGATTGCAGGTGGTAATAAAATCTACAAAACCTCTTTGACTCGGTGTCTACTCTTGCATCATTTAACGTAAATATGCATAGCATTATCACCGATACTAAACCTATTTCCTTTAAAATAAAACAAGCTATATATATATATATATATATACGAGATGCATACGATAAGTTTCCAGACTTTTTTAGTACAGGCATGTAAAACTGTTGTAGACTCTTGAGAATTCACTATGTTATTGCTATACATCTATGAGATGACTGACCAATTTTTATCTAAAACTAAAACCTCTCTCTAAAACTAGTAGACAAATTCACCTATCTAGGAAGCAGTGTCTCATCAACAGAAAAAGACATCGACACGCGGCTAACGAAGGCATAGACAGCTATTGATAAGCTATAGATCATATGGAAATCAGACCTGATCGATAAAATGAAACGCAGTTTCTTCCAGGCAGCGGTCATGTCGATACTTCTGTATGGATGCACCACTTGGAACGCAGGAGAAAAAGCTTGATGGCAATTACACAAGAATGTTGAGAGCAATATTGAATAATTCCTGGTGGCAACACCCCAAAAAGCACCAACTATACTGCCACCTGCCTCCCATCACGAAAACTATCCAAGTTAGACGAACCAGAGACGCGGGACACTGCTGGAGAAGCAGAGACAAGCTCATAAGTGATGTACTACTATGGACCCCCACATATGGCGGAGCAAAAGCAGGACAACCAGCTAGAACATACATTCAGCAGCTATGTGAGAATACGGGATGTAGACCGATTAAAGTTTGTCGAAACTTATGAAAAGAAAGGTATGCAGTTTTGGTAAAAGGTAATATGGCCGAATAAAACAAAAGTTGAACTATTCGGAAGGAAGTCAGCGACAAGTGTTTGGCGAAAAAATGGCGCTGCCTTCAAGAAGCATAATACCATCCCCACAGTTAAGTTTGGGGGTGGTTTCATTATAATATGGGGATGCTTTTCATCCAAGGGCACTGGTGAGTTACAAGTTATCCATGGTCAAATGAATTGTTGCATGTACAGGACGATTCTAGAGAAGAACCTTCAGAAATCTGCAACTTCTTTAGGACATGGTCAGAATTTCGTGCTTTAATACGACACTGATCCCAAAGATACGGCAATGTTACAAAGGAATGGTTTGAAAATAATGGTATTAGTACTCTCAATTGGGCAAATGAGTCTCCTGATTATTAAATTGATGTATCCAATACTTTTGCATTGGGTAATTTTGAACTTTGATTAAAAAAATAGGATTCAACCATGATTTTTTAATTTTCCTTCCACATACATACATATATATATATATATATAGGGGGGCTGGGGGTGCCTATGTATGTGTGTATGTATAAGAGTCGTTCAAAAGGTTTTACGCTTAACCCAGAAAGAAGAGGTATAACTAAAATTTGGGCGGTGGGGATAGGTAACTCACTACTACTTATGTGTGTGTGTGTGTGTGTGTGTGTGTGTGTGTGTGTGTGTGTGTACGTATAAGAATCGTTCAAAAAGTTTTAAGCTTCACCCAGAAAGAAGAGACATAGCTAAAATTTTTAGTGGGCGCGGGGAACACACCGCAAATTATAAAAGAAGATTCAGATTTGTTTGCATTTCTGTGTAGGTGATGCCTATACAAAGACAATGAGTGTGTAACAAATCTAAAAATGGACAAAATAGACTTGAGCACTCATAAAGTATGCAAAAAAAATGTATAACAGCCAAGGAAATCCATGAGAACATGGTACTGATATTTGCTGAAGACTTCCCTTCCTATGAAGAAGTCCTTAAGGACAGCACAGAAGACGAACTTCAGTCAGTTCCAACAAAAATCTCAACCACTGATGAAGAAGTTGATAAGATTCTCCGTATGGTTTTGGATGAGAGATGTCTTCGTGTCCAGTTGCGAAGTTCATTGGCATTAGCGCTGGTTCGGTCCACACCGTATTAACTAGGATCTTGGGAATTGGCAGGCTGTCTGCAATATGAGTCCCCCAAAAATGCTGACGTCAGGACACAAACTGAAAGAGAGGATATTTCCAGGATATTTCTGATTCGCTTCTCAAAAACTTTCCACAGCAGGATTTATTATGTCCATTTTCTTCGACGATTACAATTACATTACGACGACCTAAAGGATTAAACTTATATGAAAAAGTAGATATATATATATATATATGTGTGTGTGTGTGTGTGTTTGTGGGTGTGGGTGTGTGTATAATATAACTTTAGTTCTTCATGGTTTATTCAATAGCAAAGCCATCCAAGTAAAAAAAAAAACAACTGTGGTACTATATAACACATAGCTGGAGAAAAAGTCGGTTCATACAGTTTATATATATATATATATATATATATATATATATATATATATATATATATATATACATGTACCTGTATATAAACTTTTATGTGATTTTAATCACGCTTTGTTAATAAATTTACCTTATATATATATATATATAAGTAGCGTCTCATCAACCGAAAAAGACATCGACACACGACTGACAAAAGCATGGACGGCTATCGATAGGCTCTCGATCATATGGAAATCAGACCTGACCGATAAAATGAAACGCAGTTTCTTCCAGGCAGCGGTTGTATCGATACTGCTATATGGATGCACTACATGGACGCTAACTAAACGGCTGGAGAAGAAACTAGACGGCAATTATACAAGAATGTTGCGAGCAATATTGAACAAGTCCTAGCGACAACACCCCACGAGACACCAACTATACGGCCACTTGCCTCCCATCACTAAAACTATACAGTTCGTCTAACTATAGTTAGACGAACCAGAGACGCGGGACACTGCTGGAGAAAGAGCGCCTCTGGTAGTGTAATGGTTAGCAAGCTGGACTAGCAAGCCTACACAAGTGAGTTCGAGTCTCATTGGGTGCCCCATTCATATGGCCTTGTGCCACATCTAAGCAAAAAGCTTAGTAAATTACCACTGCTGGAGAAGCAAGGACGAGCTCATAAGTGATGTACTCCTATGGACCCCCACATATGGTCAAGCAAAAGCAGGACGACCAGCTCGAACTTACATACAGTAGCTATGTGAGGACACAGGATGTAACCCTGAAGACCTGCCAGAGGCGATGAATGATAGGGAGAAGTGTCGAGAGAGGGTCAGGGATATCCGTGCTGGCGGCACGACATGATGACGATGATGATGATATATATATATAGATATGTATATACGCATTCGTATTGATATATATGAACCTATTATGTTCGTAAAAATTCTACCCCATAAAAATAGATAGGAGTAGTTCTTCGGTTTTCATACATTGAGCGCAAGTCACACACACACACACACACACACACACACACACACACACACACACACATGTATATATATAAGAATATATTCGTTTAAAATTTTACATTTTATATATGCATGCTTATATATATATATATATATATATATATATATATATATATATTCATATTTGAACATACTATTGTATGTCAGTATAGATTTAACTTATATTATTGGAATTTAAACGTATTAACTTATATTCGTATATATCTAAATATGATCTGTTGAAAAATCCTATTAATAAAGAGGTATATTTTTATGCTTTCATCCACATGCATACTCCGCACACATATATCCGTTTATATAATCACACACACACACACACACACACACACACACACACATACACGCGCACGCGCATATATATATATATATATATATATATATATATATATATATATATACATATTTCATAAGTTATTGAAAATTGAATTTACTTCACTTTTCAGAGATGAACAGCAATATGATATTCTAATGCGTAGTTGTTATTTTCTAGTCTTACGCAGCATAAGATAAAAAAAAAAGTCGATTTAAAATAAAAAGCTTTCATAGATTCTTACATATATTACTTTCCATTTGAAGAAAAAATTAATGTGATTTATAAAAAGAAAAGAATTTGAAAATGTGTGTTTCTAGCATGTAAAGAAATCGAAACGAATTGTGCAGCGTTCCACTATTTACAAGGTTTTCAATTTTAGAGGCAAACAGTTCATTCTCTTGCGATTCTCTATCTTAATTTCAGTTGCTCTCCATCGCATTTCTCAAACCGGATCAATATTTTACGCCGTTTGTATGCCGAAAAAATGAACAAAAACAAAATCACAGCGAAACCCAAAAACAATCTATCAATCTATCTATCTTAGTTATTTGGTTGATGATATATTAACCTTTTTGGGTTATTTAATGTCAAAGCCTGCCCAGTAAAAAAACAACTGTGGTCAAATTTGATCCATAACTGCAGAATAAAGATATATATATATATATATATATATATATATATATATATATATATATATATATATAGTGGTGGCCATAATGTTCAGAACGGCATAGTTTTGTCAGAAAAAGTAGGTATAACTTTTTATCTATATTGTTTTAGATTCTATAATTTTCACAGACAATAAATATAATATTTATTGTTATTCTGTGAAATTTTGGTGTTATTTGAGATGATAATAAAAAAGGATTGAATGATTTAGTGATTAACAGCAAAACCCAGGGCGGCCAAAATGATCAGAACGATTGAAAAGAATAAACAAAATACTCTAATATTACAGAAAATACAGATATTATTTAATATTTAGTGTGAAGCCCTTTAGCTTCAATCCTACCCTGACATCTTCGGCTGCATGAAGAAATTAATTTATTGATATCTTGCCGAGTGATCTTATTCTATTTTTTCTGAAGTACATTCCATAATTTCTCTGTTGTTTTGGGATTTCTGGCTTTATAACGTTCTCCTAGAGTCTTCCACACATTCTCAATAGGATTAAGATCTTGGCTCTGAAGAAGCCAATCCATAACAGTAACATTTTCTGCCTTGAGCAAGTTCATGACTACCATAGCCTTGTGACATGGGACATTGTCCTGCATGAATATGGAAGGTTACTTAGTTGAATTTCTCAGCACAGGCAAGACATGATCTTTTACAAGTTATTTATAAACTCCTGCATTTACCTTTCCTTGTAATCGCACCAAAGGACCCAGATATCATTCCCCAAACCATGACATTTTCTCCACCAAATTTTAACACTAGCCTTAAGGCACTTAGGCGACAATTCTTCACCTACTTTTCGACGAACGTATGTTTTCCCATCTGAGCCAATTAACAAAAAACTTACATTCATCACTGAAATGCACCGTTTGCCAGCTTTCTTGAGACCATAACACATGTTCGTTTGCAAAAACATTTGTTTGCACTCAGCTTAAATAGTCAAATAGTTCTATTTGAGTCATCGATAGGACTCTATCATGTGTTACCGCTCCAGGACCTGGGAACAATGGCAATGAAGGGTTACTCCACATTCCCCAAATCTCAAAGGCTAGTGCTTCACCATCAGATATTTAATGTCATATTAAGGACACTCGTTGTGTGGGGTATCGTACTTCTCTGTAGGGATGCAATTAGTGTATTCTACAACCCCAGCCAACTGGACTGCATTCAACAATGTACAAATGAATGAATGACTGTAAATAGAATTATTAGTGTAAGAAAACAATACTTAAAACCATTAAGTTTCCTGAGTAGGATATTTAACTAGATCTCATGGTGAGGCTCCATTTTTGGAATATGAGAATGTGTAAAGCCCCCTTCATTACCATTTCGCTTGAGTCAGCTTTGAACCGGAGTGTTAGTACCCGTTAGGGTGCCATGTGTAGGTCAAAATGAAGTGCTGGGTGGTTATCTTTTATTAGTTATTTAAAACCATACAACTGTGTAAAAATTATTTTTCATTACATTGGAATACTTGATAAATATATTGCCCAGTCGACTGGGGCTGTAAAATACACCGACTGCATATCTTTAGAGGGGTAAGACCCCCACCCAACGAGTGTCCTAGATATGACACTAAACAATCTAATGTTGATGTTTCAGTTAATACTGGTCTGGAGTAATAGTAACTGATAGGGCTCTATATATGGGTCATATAGAACTAAACTGCGTACTTATGCTAAACTGAATTGATTGAAATGGAACTGTTTTTGTATGCTAACCTGAATTGTTTGAAATAGAGCCGTTTTGACAAAGATTCTACTTTTGTTAAACTTGAAACCATTTAATAGAGAGGATTATTAGGTTTAAGCAGCCATACGTAAAACCATTAAACTGGGAGCAAAAAAATGGACTCTAACTCGTTTAGAAATAAAATTACCAACAAACTATTCGCTTACAAATAATGTGTATAAACAAGACTTGGCATTATATAAACCACAAGATTTGATATGCTATAAAACATAACCAAACCAACTAAACAATCACTGAATCCCGATTTGAGAAATAACAAGAGCAATTGACAATAGGGACAAATAGCGAGAGATGGTCAAAGAAAAAATGCTGTCGATACGCCTTGATGATGATAATGATGATGATGATGGAATTATTTTATTTTTAGTTCAGAATAAAATTAACTTTTTTTTTTAAATTTACAAATATATTATCAGTGTTGCGCTCATATCCTGGATCTCTTGGACCTATAAGGTTTAGCTTAATTACTGACCTATGACAACGCCTTTCTTCATGATCTTCAGTGCATTTTTATAGAAGCAGTATTTAAAATGCATTTGCGACTAAATCATTTACAATGCATTCAAATAAACGTAATCATGATCAATACCATATAAAGTAATTAATCAATATGATCGCCGAACGTCTTATTGGAAAACAAACCCAGACGATGTTGATATATTGTCAAAAAAAAAAAAGACAAAAAAAAACCAACAAAAAACAAGCCCAAAAGCTAAAAAAAAACAATATATCTACGCGATTCTATAATCTCTTGACATAAAACGAGTTGAAATGTCATTAAAATCAATCACTTAATCAATTAAATGTAGTTAATTCAAGAGCAATGCATTATGTATTTTATTCGATCGAGTTTCTCAGAAAAAAAAGCCAAACTTTGATTCTACGTTTTAAAAATTCATTGGACCTGAATTCATCATGAATCTAGATATTTTGGTAATCGACAACAAATTGTCGAAAACCTGTATATTTCTTGGAGTAATTACTATAATTCGCTGCTGCTTTCAACACAACTACAAATAACCAGATGAAGTTCTTCAAAAATCGACAAAATCTAAAATAGAAATATTTACTTATTGACAGACTTAAACTAGTCTATGAAAAAATATAATCTAATCTACTCGGAAAAAAAAAATGAACCTGGAAATATCATATCACATATGGAACTTTTATCTGAGAAAAGAAAAGAAAAGAAAAAAAAAATGATAAAAACAAACTGGGAGGTAAATTTATAAGACCACTCATCTCAAGTACAACGTGCATTTTATTTAATCATTTTTACTGTTCCGTAAAATTGATAAACATTGAACACTTTTTGGTTTGTTTCAATATATCGATCCAGAGGGGAAATATTTATGGAAAATCGACCGATTTCCATTCAAGTAAGTGTTAATTTCTGTGCAAGCTGAGAAGCTGTTAATGTTTGCATCTATATTTCTGCATCTTGTGAATACTCGGTGCTGTCGTTCGAGATGCGCCCTCTTCTTTGAGATTATCAGATGACAATATTTTGAATCGCCGCACAAAACTTGAAGGAAGAAAACCCAAAATAATTTAGGAAATCTTTTTCGTCTTAGATTATTAAAAATACCTTTTTTTTTTAACCAATTAGAATCATTGATAAATTCTCAACTGTTTTATCTAATTTCGAGCCAATCTTAATCTTTTAAAAAAACGATGATATGAAGCTTTTCTTACATCTCAGCAACACTAATGCATTTTTGCACGACCCCGTAACACACACAAAACTGTTAGCGGAATAAAAGCTCAATATCAGCTTCCAGAAACTGTAATGTTAATATAAGCACATCTCAAAAAACAAACCAGCCCAGCTGGTTGAGGCTGTAAAATATACCAAGAGCATCTCTACATGGGGGTAAGACCTCCTCAATGTGTTGTATATTGACCTTCGACCCGGCCAAACATGCCAAGCCAAAGTGATGCACCGGAAGGAAGTGACACATTCCGTTGGCAGTTATGAGAAGAAATCGCGTAGTCGGACTTGGCTGACAATATGGGACAAGGTAAAATCCCATGGTACAGGCATAGACTGATTTACCAGAAGAGAGTGACCTGTGAACTGCATGACAATCATTTCCGCTTGATGACGATCAAACATGCCATTCCAAAGATTGAGTGGGCGATTGAACTATTATATAACTCGGTGGAGATAGGAAATCAGTTAGATGGAGATCAGATGAGTTAGAGACAAGTGATGGTAGAGAAAGCCACCACCCGGCAGAAGGGGCCTTTGGGACCCCCGATTGAGTTTGGAGACCAGTTGGTGAGAAGATGCTTGGATGAGAACATGTCCCAGAGAGGCTGGGTCCCCGGTTGAGCAGTTCAGGAGAACGTGAACGACACACAGCTATGTCCGGAGGTGCTGGGGAGGTCAATATGTTGCAGTTCTGTTCGGTCTCCAACTCCCTCTCACACACAAACCTTTCAAATAAAGTGAGAGGTATATTTTTCTAAGAACTATGTCGCTCGTCTTCATTGCCTTGTCGTCTTTATCATTGTATTGTAGTAGCTTATGACTATACAACAAATGAATGTTCTGGATACGACATTAAACAATCTGATGGCGATACTCCGATCCATTATAACCGGAGTGTTAACACCTAATATGTTTAATATATATGTATAAATAACCAACAATCGTTGATATGCCATCACGTTAAACCAAACCAAATCATACATATTCAATATGTATGAACAGAATTCGGTATTAAATAACCTGCATTGGCTGATATGCCATAAAACCTAGCAAAAATAACCATATATATTCAATATATATGTATAAACAGGATTTGGCATTAAGTGAATTACAAGGGTTGATATGCCGCAAAACCCAACCAAACCAAATCATATATATCTAATATACGTATATAAACAGGATTTGGCAGTAAATAACCGACAATAGTTGATATGCTATAAAACCAAACCAAACCAAACCAAACCAAATATAAACAAACAATCATTGCTCTTAAAAACAATCAAGTGATATTGAAATTAAATACAAACTCGAAGGAATGGAATGTTAGTTTTTTCTCAAAACAAATAAAGTCGAAAATTTTTTATTGAAAGTGTCCATTGGTCAAAAAATTCAAAATATAGATAGGAAAATTACAGCTTCTTCATCCTATTTTTTCATTAAAATCAAACTCTTTGTATTAGAATCAGTTCATTATCTATCTCTCCATCGAGAGTTCTAAGTCGAGTCTCGTCATTACATTCACTTTCGGACGAATACTCTTAAGTAAGGTATAGACTCCATTATCTACCCGGCTATGGGTTATATAACCCCACTTCTATCCTGGAACAAATATTATATAACATGCAAAGGTTGATAAGCCTGAAAACAAAAACAGAATCTGAAGTCGATATCTCTCTCTCTCTCTTTATCTCTCTCTCTCTCTATATATATATATATATATATGTATCGAATTCAGATTCTGTTTTTGTTTAATTGCCTATCAGCCATATATATATATATATATATATTTCTCGTCGATGATCCTCAGGTGAGTCAGAATCGACTCGGCTCAAAAGAAAGTTTCTTCACAGTGATATTCGTGATTTTTTCAAATTCATAATCTGATAACTTTTAGAAGATTTTATCTGATCTCATCAATAGATACCTTTGTGAACAGACTTACTACGTCCAGACTCACCATCTGGTTGGAATGAATCACAACAAGTACACAGAGCGCATCGGCTTCAAGATACCTGGATCGGATAATAGAGGATGGTACCCGAAAACTCATCACATTATGTCTGTCCTATGTCAAAGGCCTAGCCGAACGGATCCCTAAATATGTTGTCCATTTGACATCTGGACAATATTCACGAGAGGCTCAACTCTCCGGAAGTATCTCTTCCGTGTCAAGCCACAAACAGAATTCAACATGATCAATAACTGTATGTACTCTATCCCTTGTAGTTGTGCAATAGTTTACAAAGGCGAGACATGCGACCAACTAAAATTAAGGCTAGAACAACATCAAAAAGCAGTAGCATGAGATGAAATTGAAAAGTCGGGTATGGCAGACCATATATGGAAAGAAATAGGAAACCATCTGCCCTTGTGTGATGAAGTTAGAATAATTGATTGAGAAAAAATATTGGAGAATTAGACGCCATAAAGAATTAGCACATATGTTGTGCTACAGTGACCTGTTAAGTAGAACAAGTAAAGAAATGAATACGATATGGGGACCGATAGTCAAAAAAGTGGTGCTCGTGGCATAATAAAGGTGTGCCCGTTGTGTAATGGTTATCGTCGTAGGAAATGGACACGGCGACACGAGTTCAAATACTGGACAAGACTGATTGCATTTCATATAGCACTAATACCCTTGGGAAAGGTATGAATCCAATTATTCTCTCTCCAGCTATGGGTCAATAGTAGGACAGACTGGTTCTTCAGCCTTGGTGCGGAAACTAGTCTAGGAGAATGAAAACTCTGAATTCAAACCTGCTAAACTCCGCTTAAAAATTGACCTTGTGTCATATCCTGCCCGAGCGGACGGGTTGGTATATATATATATATACAAAAAGGTTAGATAAAAATTATTAAAAAACGTAATATGAGCTAAGGTAAAAAAAATCATACATAATAGGAGTAATCATTGTGATGTTAGAACATTAAGTTTATAAGTACCAAAAATTTACACTGACCTGTCCAGCGGAGCATATAGCGTTACGGTTATAGATGTGGGTTCCCAAATGCTTCGAAAGAGACAACCATCTGGAGTAAAGAACGTGGTTCGAAGTTCTGTGTTGGCTCCTGAGTTCAACAAGAAACACCTGAAGAAGGACGGAGAACGTATCGGCAGAAACATTTCAATCTAACAATAAAAGCAATAGTCTGAAAACCCTGAATGATAAGGAAAAGAACCGCTTATATGTATCAAATGGATTTTGCATTAAATGATCTTCAGTGGTTGACGTGCCACTAAACTTAATTTTAGCCTTTGTTCATCTTCAGAAGAAACGAATTTATAAAATATTTTAATGGAGTTGATATGCTGTACGGAAAGCTTCAAAAATGGACTTTTGGTAAAATAAATACATTAATCAAATGAAAAATTATCTCTCTCTCTCTCTCTCTCTCTCTCTCTCTATATATATATATATATATATATATATATATATATATGAAGGTAGCAGAAAAACACATAATTCAAATTGGTGAATTTATTATGATTTAAAGTCGACGTTAACGTTTTGGTTTCAGTGACCTTCATTAGGACTTGGATATCAGAATAGTTCACACACACGCACACACACACACACACACACACACACACACATATATATACATATATATATATATATATATATATCATATTGATATATATATATAGGTATATATATATATATATGTGTGTGCGTGTATGTGTGTGTGTGTGTGTGTGTGTGTTTGTTGACCAAGTATTCATAAGTTAGAACTTGAAAATAATCTCTTGGAGTTCACTTTTACTTTGTCTATTAGACGTTTACCCAAGAGTTTTGATCAAAAAATTCTTAATTCAAAGTTTAGTCGGTTTGTTAGTTGGTTGTCAACTTTTGTGTATTAAATGCCGGAATCAGTCTTTCTTTCAATCAGTTGTAGGGTTTCAAGTAAAGTTGGTGATCGTAATTAAGGGCGACCCAAAGGCTTCCTTTTCAATAGCTACTACACCGAGGTGTAGGGAGGTGCCACTCCTTTCCCTGGATTGCTCCACTTTACCCTTGATCCGTACCTTATATCGCTGAGTGTTAATCAAGAAGGTATCAAGCATCACTCTTTCAATTTTTGCTATGACTCGACCTGAGATTGAACTCCGGTTTGTTAGGCCATTGGCGAAAACCTGACCCGTTCTAATGCAAATTATCTGCATAGACCTTTATGATGTGAAGTAAGTTATAATTGTAATTTAATAATGTAGTATTTAGGCAAAATGCTGAGCTATGACTTTTGTTTCTAAGTGAGAATTGAAACTTTTTAAACAAACTTCGTATATGATATTAAGGTTTGATTTAGCTTTTTTGCTTAATTGCTCGTCAACATTTGTGGGGTATTCAAAACAAAAGCCATCCTTTAAGAAGATCAGTAGTGACACTGTTTAACCCACAGCTTGGGAAATAAGATACATACTTTCCCAAGAGTATTAGTCTGAAAGTGAATGTAATTGTGCGACTGGGGTTCGAACTTGCTTACTTCAAAGCCGCTATCCAACGCTTTACACACACACACACACACACATATATATATATATATATCAAACTAACGATTATATTTTACTTCAAATAAAAGAAAAACACTTCTTACATAAATTCAAGCCCACGTTGAATAAAATATGAATTATACACACACTAATGGAAAAAACATACGCACACACACACACACACATATATATATATATATAAGCACAAAATTTTTTTGTAAAAGTAACTACCAGTAAATTTCAAACCACACAATCTAAAATAACAACTCAAGACCAAAACTTTACCCACACGCAAAAACAATCAAGCCCAAACCATATACGTACACACATACACAGAAGAAAAAGTAACTGTTAGTGGAATCCGAAACCACTATAACTAACTAACACACACACACACACACACACACACACACACACACACACACACCACTAGTGTAAAACAACAAGAACTTTATAACATATCAAATATCAAAGGCCAATTAGGGGTTAAAACAGACTAAATAGATACCCTCCGAGAAAAGAAAGGGAGGAGTGAATTCTATATAAACCCATATAAAATTGAAAACCATTCGACGACCAACAAATACGAGTCAGTTCAAGTCTCATTGAGTATCCCGTTCATATGGCCTTGTGCCACATATATTCTCTGACGAAAGCAACAAGCTGGAAACATACACGCATGTAAGAACGAAATAATTAATTCTTTAAAAATACAAATCTCTGCGTGGATCTGTTCATTTCAATATATATATATATATATATATATATGGTCAGATTCATTATGTTATGAAACGACCTTGAATGTATATTCATATTGGAAAATGTGTCATATCTGAATGAATTATCAGCAGTTAAGGAATTACAATCAATCGTATAACTTTACAGATGTTTTAACGTATGAAGATAATAAATTCTATATGTAACATCACAGCTCGGGCAAAACAGTTAGCTTAATTTATTACTTTGGCTGACCTCAAATTCAACCTCCGTTTTTAGGCATCTGCCTAAATTGATATGAATTACAGTTGAAAAGGGGAGTAAGCGTATGTAGATGAAGCCATTACATGTTTGATGGTGTGTGTCTCTTGGGTCCGCCATGTTGGCTGAGAGCAATCACTACCTGACGATGTCAAAAGCGGCGTATTAATACGATTACAATCCTTACTTACAGAAAGAGCCTAAGTGCTTTCAATTGGAAGCCTCTCTCCCTCCGCACTTGCCGGCACTATTTGCCATTCATTCTGGTTGCTTTCTATATCGTGTTCGCTTTAACGTTTTTACGTTTTTCATCTTTCTTTTTTTTTTCTTTCCCTCTACTGAAAAATCAATTTCGTGTTTATTTAAGACTTGTCACAACATCTTTATTTTTTTTTTATCTATTATGTTATTTTCATTGAATTGTATTTCATATAGCTGGGAATATAATATTCGAATCTGCACTTGTAGGCTTGGCTTAAGGGATAGAAGAATGGACTGCGACTTGAGAGATTTGATTGAATTTGCAAAGCTTAACATTTGGTTTTGTTTGGTTTAATGACACATCAACTTTTGTGAGTTATTTAAAGCCAAATCCATCATTGTAAAAGGACTCGTAGCTGGGTGGATAAGAGATTTTATATCTTTTCTTAGGGTTTTAGTCCAAAAGTGAACGTAATAGCGCGACTGGAGTTCGAACTTGCTTACTTCGAAGCCACTGTCCAGATCGACAGCTATCACACCACAGCATAAGATTAAAATAAATAAAATGAATTAAAATAAAATCCGTTAATAAGTGTGTTTATTGCGTAAAATAATCTAAGTATTTTCCTTAACCATTCTATAATTTCTTACACGATCAAAACAAATATCATTAAGTATTATTTAATCTAAAGTTGGCAACTGTTGTCGAGGGCTACCCGAAAGCTCCCTTTTTAAGAGCTACTACACCGAGATGTAGGGGAGGGTGCTAGTCCTTTCCCTGGATTGAAACGTACCTTATAATGCTGAGTGCTAAGCCAGGTGGTGTCAAGTGCCACTTTTTGAGTCTTTGGTATGACTCAACCTGAGATTGAATCCCGGTCTCCTCGGCCATTCGCAAACACTCTGCCATTAAGCCATTGGCCTAATGAGTAGAGTATTTGTCAACGGTCTGGGAGAACGGGGTTCAATCCCAAGTCGTGTTACCAAAAACTTAAAAATGGTACTTGATGCTACCTAGCTTAACACTCAGCTTTATAAGGTATAGATCAAGGGTAAAGGGGAGCAATCCAGGTTATGGAGCAGTGCTCTCCTTACACCTCGGTGTAGTGGCTATTGAAAAGGGAGCCTTTGGATCACTCTCGACGAAGGTCACCAACTTTACTTACTTATTTAATCTAGTGCACTGAAATTCGATCAAATATGAATATGTGGTAGTCAAAAATAATAACATACTTTATGTATAAATGCAAAGCACTTCTCATGATCTGAGTACTTTGGTAGCCGATAGCGTACATGCAAAAATATATTTACTAAAAAATTCCTTGGCTTACACTAAAAATGACTGTACTTCTAAAGGAAGATATTGAACTGACGTAAAGTCAGCCAAGTTTAGATCTCAGTTTGTAGCATCTCACGTGTCTATCCACACTGAAGAGTTGTATAAGAACGAAACGGTCTCTGTTGATGACTATATATGTGTGTGTGTATGTGTGTGTGTGTTGTTGGGCAGCAAACTTTCATATAAGCATATTTGATTGAATAATAAAGACTCATTCTGTGTATATAATCTTATTAAGATCCTTTCAATTTTCCGGACTAGTGTCTTGGTTTTAGTTTGGAATTCGTACATGAATTTTCCGGTTTTAGTTTGGAATTCGTACATGAATTTTCCGGTTTTAGTTTGGAATTCGTACATGAATTTTCCGGTTTTAGTTTGGAATTCGTACATGAATTTTCCGGTTTTAGTTTGGAATTCGTACATGAATTTACCGAAATTGCCCTGAATGCTTTCGGACCTTTCGTAAGCCATCATTATCCTTGCAATGCAAAAAACCCATGATGATGGTTAATAAAAGGCCCGAAAACACTCGGGACAATTCCATTAAATCTATCAACCAATTTCAACCAAAAACCAAGATACTAATCAGGAATCTTGAAAGGATCTTATTAAAGTTATATAGACAAAATGTGTTATTATTATCTAATCAAACATGGTTATATATATATATATATATATATATATATATATATATATATATATATATATATATATATATAATTTCTCCATTAAACATCTGCAGAAGGTCATCATAGACCTGAAATAAATTTATAATGCCACCAAAGAATTGAATTTTTTATTTTTATTTTTGTTTAAAATTTTTTTTTTTGGCGCTGCACGTTGAGTTTTGTTGTATTCTTAATAGTAAATTAATTATACATCGATAGCTGTTGGCATTGAACGCTAAAATTGGATTCTCTTATACCCTGGATTTTTTTCTTGGAATATATATATATATATATATATATATATATATATATATATATATATATATGTATACATTGGTTCTTAATGTGGTATAGGCATAATGGTATCAATAACAGCAATAATACAGGCCTACTCTGTCTTTTCCGATACGAACAGGTGTATTTCTTTTTACCTTCCGTCCTTGGCGACACGAAGAGAAAGACACAAATCATTAAAACCAAACTATGCTGATCCACCCTGTACAGACACGCACAGTGCATTTTGTGGTGTTTAAGATCTCTGCCTCTGATCAGATCAGATACAAAAAACTCAACCGCACGCTTCGACGGTCGACCTCAACTACTGTTTTTCAAAATCGTAAAGTTTTCAGGAAATCTCTTCCAGGCATCACGTCAACTACCCACTCAATTCACTCCAATAACCACCCAGCCCCATTTCCTGCCTGGTGGGGGTTAATTATGACAGATGATGATTGTCATATCTTTTCGGCGCGATTATAAGACTGCATCATGTAACTATGCAACTGAACTAAGAGACATCGAGTTGTTCAAAGCCTTACCAAACTAAATAATAAGATATAATTAACGAAAAATGATTAATATAAAAATATCGCCAACTTAATTATATAGCATTAAAATATTGATGCGCCCCGTCATCTGGAGGTGTAGAATGCACCGACTGCACCTCTGTACAGGAGTAAGACCCTTTCAGTATGTGTTTTAGGTATGACTTTAAACGGTATCTTATGGGAAGACTCCAGTCCTGAATCTTTGTGGATAGTGGAGTACAACTTCATTGTCATTACACTCAAGTCCCCTCTGACCCGGAGTAGTACTACCTGTTAGGGTTTCATCTATATGTCAAGTAGGTTAAATCATTTGTTAGGGATTATCATTATTTATTGTTTAAAACAAAACAGCCGTGTGCAAATTATTTATTTTTCCATAGGAATACTTGATCAATAAAATTACTAATATTAAATAGCAGTACTTGAAACATATACAAACACATGATTGATATTAAATGTATATATATTAAGATTACATAGGAACTGTTATGAACATTTTACCGGGTTCAAATAAATGATTAATATTAAATGTAATTATTAATGCGCGGTAGGAATACATGAAACCCTCTAAATCTGTGCAAGCAAATGATCTTTACAAATTCATTTAAAATAAACTTACCAACAAACAATTCATTTACAAATCATATATGCATATATGTATATAAGCATGATTTGGCTTTAAGTAACCCAGAAGGATTGATACATCATTCAACATCAACCAACAAAACTAAAACATTGATAATTACCACAATGAAGTGTTTGCCTGTTTGAAATTAGTCTTGATATATATAAAAATTGCTCTTAAAGAATTGATATGGAGTGTTTACCTGTTTAAAATAAACGTGAGCTACGTGAATTCATTGGCTCTTAAGACTTTGACATGTTTACTAAGTATGAAGTGTTTAGCTGTTTAAAATAAACGTGAGCTACCTGAATACATTGGCGCTTAAAACATTGACATTTTTTTTACTAAATATGAAGTATTTACCAGTTTAAAATAAACGTGAGTGAGGTGAATACATTGGTTCTTAAAGCATTGACATGTTTACAAAGTATGAAATGTTTAGCTGTTTAAAATGAACGTGAGCTATGGGAATACATTGGCTCTAAAAACATTGACTTTTTACTAAGTCCGAAGTGTTTACCTGTTTAGAATGAAAACAAACTACATGAATACATTGATTCTTTTAACACTGATATTCTATCGAATATATCTTTATAAATAATTTAAAATACACGTTTGTACCATATCAGATTTATGAGACCAGTGTCTGGATAATAATACTTCCTTGATTCCATTCTCCTTGTATCGGCTTGATTTCTAGAAGTTTGTTATAATTATCGTTGCTCCAGCGATGCTACCTTTGTTGTTGTAAATATTTGTTTATTTTGATTTTTAGGTCCATATATGGAATTTAAATTTTAAGGTCCGTATATGGAATTTAAAATTTTAAGTTCGTATATGGAATTTAAATTTTTAGGTCCGTTTATGAAATTTTAATTCTATTTTTTTTCAGGAACCATACTTAAAGTAGATCTAGCCGCTTTATTAACTTGCTCATTTCCCTTTATTCCTGAGTGACTGAGAATCAAACATTGCAATATTACGTTATCATCTGACATTCTTTTTCTAATTCAAATAAGATTTTTTATAATAAGTGGGTTGTCAAGTTTTTTGCTTTGTAACGATGTAAACACTGACAACGAGTTAGAAAAAATAAGAATCTTTGAGTTAACATAGCGAATAATCGACCCTGAGATTTTGTCAACATATATATATATATATATATATATATATATATATATATATATATATATATATGTGAAGGTAACGTAACAAAAAAAAACATAATCCAAATAGGTGAATATAACTTTATGTATTTTTCATTGTATATTTCTCATTTGCTCCTGTCATCTCAGCAAGCATCCATCGCTTTGTGAACTATTTTGATTTCCAAGCCCAAACGATGGTTACTGAAATCGAAACGTTAACGCCGACTTTACATCATAATATATTCACCTATTTGGATATTTTTTCTGTTCCTTTATACTGTCAGATTTTATCTATATTTACTTTCTTATATATATATATATATATATATATATATATATATATATATATATATATATATATATATATATATATATGCCATTGAACCAAAAAACCAAACCATTAATATTGAATTGAATTATTTGTGTTGAATAGTAATACTTAAAACCATTTAACTTTGTAAACAAATCAGCTCTAACTCATTTAAATGTTAAGTTGCCTACAGATCAATAAAACAATTTGCTTACAAATTATTTATAAATAGGATCTGGCATTAACTAATCAACAAAGGTTGATATATCATTAAATATATGATGATGTATAATTAAACCAAATAACCTTACCTTACCGTCCTTATTCTCTCGATTTTCTATTTGATAACGCCTCCAGTTAACAGAACATTACGGGTTGGTTGGTTGGGTTTCATGGCATATCAACCTTTGTAGGTAATCCAACGGCAAATCCATTTTTATGTAAATAATCAGTTTTATTTCAAACAATTCAGTTTAACATAAGTAGGCTGCTTAAATGTAAGTACAGTTTAATTGTGAAAAACATTTCTATTTCAAGCTATTCAGTTTAGTCAAGCAGTTCTAATTCAGCTAATTCAGTTAAGTATAAGTACAGATTTTGTTTACACACATTTAAATATCAAACCAGTTCTATATTAAACAAATCAGTTTAGTATAAGTACAGTTTCAATGTCAAAAAACAGTTCAATTTCAAATAATTCAGTTTAGTATAAACACGCAGTTTCAATGTAAGTACAGTTTAATTGTCAAAAACATTTCTATTTCAAGCTATTCAGTTTAGTCTAACAATTTAGCATAAGTATGCCGTTAGTTCTATTTAACCCATAAATAGGGCCCATAAGGTGCTACCACGCCGGGCCAGAGTGGACCTGGGAGTATGGCAATGAAGGGATGCTCCGCATTCCCCAAAGCTCCAGCATTACTGGAACTTTATCATCAGATTGTTTAGTGTCATAACAGGACACTCTTTGGGGGGGGGGTCTTACCCCTCTGCAGAGGTGCAGTGAGTGTATTCTACAACCCCAGCCGATTGGGCAACAGAACATTAAGGGTGAAGTCTTCTTAAATAGATAAGATATATAACAGCTACACACTAATCACAAATGTACTTTTACAAAAACAATATTTACGAAATTTGAACCCTTGATAGAATGCGATTGTTAGTGACCCTATCCGTACCGGAATCAAGAAAATAAGATTTGTAAGTCCAACGTTGGATTAAAAAGAAGAAAAGAAAAGGAAAGAAGTTGAAGACGAAGACGAAGAGGAAAGTTCATTTCTTTTCTTCTTTTTAATGTTGTATTTCTAAGAAGTTCCATATATTTAAACATAATTTCCAGTGCCAATCACGTGATATTTTTCCGAAAAAGAACGGTCATTGAATAATTGAACGGTGATATGATCTTTCTTAGTATATATTTTTCTGTTCCTCTGTTGTTTTATTTTATTAAACATCCATTGTTGTTCTATTACCACTTAAAGTCTTAATGAAGGTTCATTCAACACCATCAATTGGTTTAACAAAATCAGAAAGAAAAGCACCACATTTATACCATAGATTTTTATCTATCTATATCTTCGGAGCTACTAATAAACAGTATAAGGTTTCTTTGTTTAATGGCATATCAACCTTTGTAGGTTATTTAATGCAAAAGCCATTCTCCTTGAAGAACAGTAGTAGTACTATTTAACCCATAGCTGGGAGGATAAGTGGTTTCATACCTTTCCCAAGGGTATTTGCCGGAAAGTGAACGTAATAACGTGACTAGAGTACGAACTCGCTAAGTACAATTCCGTTGTCGATCACTTTAACCATCACACCACGAGGACACTCCCTAAACAGTATAAATTTTGCCAAGAATTATGCAAATATTACTAAAGATGCATTACAAATTATATAAGCTTGCAGGAGATTCATACAAGTTAAGCATGAGATTTGAGTAAAAAAACTCACAGGGACAATTTCAAGGTGACCATGGGTTCTTTTGACTGTGCAAATAGCTGACTTGGTAGACAAATATATATTATATACTATAGGTAGAATATTAGATTTAAGACAGATAGGCGTATAAAGATATGATGGATTAATCTACGTACCTAATAGTTAAAACTAAACTAAAACTGCAAAAGAAAATAATTAGGGCCTTTAAATTTCTAGGATTTAGAATTGAGATCTTTATCTTAAAAACAGTTAACGACCTCGATGTTACTTTTGATTTAAATAATAACTCATTCAAACCTTTCAATAAAAATGAGGAGATACCTATCTATATCAATATAAATTCTAACCATCCCGGATCGATTATTAAACAAATACTTAGGCAAGTACATTTAAGAATAAATAGACTACCTTCTTCCAAGAAAACTTTTGCACATAGCAAAGGACTTTATCACGAAACCCTATCTAACAACGGTTTTTACTTGGAACTTAAGTTCTTAGACCTGAATAAAACAAACGCAGATAAAATGAACCATACACCACTTAATAACTATTGAATAAGTAACATCAACATCAATAATCATATTAAGAAAAAAAAATTATAAAAATACGAATCATCATCATCATGTTACACCATCAGCATGGATATCCCTGACCCTCTCCCGTCACCCTTCTCTATCGTCCATCACTTCCGGTAGGTCTTCAAGGCTATATCCTGTATCGGCACAGAGCTGGTGTATGTAGGTTCTAGCTGGTCGTCCTGACTTTGCTCGTTCATGTGAGGGGTCCACAGGAGAACGTCACTTATGAGTTCGTCCCTACTTCTGCAGCAGTGTCCCCCATTTCTAGTACGTCTAACTTGGATAATTTTCGTGATGAGTGGTAAGTGGCCGTACAGCTGCTGCTTAGTGGGGTGCTGCCTCTAGGACTTGTTCAATATTGCTTGCAGCATTCACTATACGTTTACTTAGCATCCATGTAGTGCATCCATACAACAGTATCGACACGACCACCGCTTGAAAAAAACTGCGTTTCATTTTATCGGTCAGGTCTGATTTTCATATGACCGATAGTCAATCGTTAGCTATCCATGCCTTTGCTAGTCGCGTGTTGATGTTTTTCTCGCTTGATGAGACACTGCTTCCTAGGGAGGTGGATTTCTCAACTAGTTTCAGAGAACTACCGTTTTGTTTGGAGATGTCCCCTCTTTAATTAAAGCACATGTATTCCGTCTTGTGTGCATTGACATGGAGGTCTATGTCTGTAGTTGCTCGGAAATAATATAGTTCAACCCACCTTTCTGTAAGCTCTCAAATATTATTATATGAAAATATTTCTGATATTCAATTGATACACATTTCCAGAAAAACAACCATCTAAGTAAAATATTTTTTAGAAATTGCTTAAAAATCAGCTGTCCATGCACAATCAATATGTAAGAAATAATAGATAACAATAATAAAAAATTACTGACCAACTTAAACTGGAAAATAAAGAAAAAAAATGAAATTTTTGGATTAAAGATGAGTGCCTTTTAGAAAAAAACTGTAACGAAAATATGTAGTTTTCCAGGCTGAAATTTACCCTAAAGAAAGAAAAATGAAAAATAAACCTTACATTGGGAATTCTTCACTAAATTGGAAATCCAGACTTTATAATTATAAACAACCTCGAGCTACCGAAACTGTGTTATCACCCCTAGTTGGTGGCTAATGAGGGCAGGGTATCACACGTGCTTTCACACGTTGTAATATGAACATTTTTTCAACTCCCTCATAAGAAACCAAATGGCCCTATCAAATTCCTACTGGCGACTAAAAAACTAAGGATTAACCCCAATAATAAACTGGGAGATTAAAAAAATCAACAGCAAGAAGTAGTTTACTTGGAAGATATAATTAATGTCTAGAGGGAAAAAATCAGTATTTTATAATAAAAAGATATAAACTTATTGAATGAAAGAAGTAAACTTATATTTGAATGTAGACTTAGAATTAAATTTCTAATATAGTTT
>OY757939.1:25110721-25247622 GCA_963585895.1 Sepioteuthis lessoniana
TAATTTTTTCTTTGCATCAGTCTCTCTCTTTCTCTCCCCCCCTCTCTCTCTCTCTCTTACACTGGTTTTCCTTTATGCTTGACTCTGTGTCTTTTTTCCAGATTTACATTGCTTTAGTCTCTTTCTCTCTCTCTCTCTCTCTCTCTCTCTCTTTCTCTTTGACGCATTTTTTTTTCTTTACGTTGGGCTCTCTCTCTTTCTCTCAAAGTTTCTTTTCCGTTTATCTTATTTTCATTCTCTCTCTCTCTCTCTCTCTCTCTTTCACCGAGAATTTCTTACATTCATTACTATTAATGTTTTTTCTCGTAACAAATGGTGACTAAACCTTCACACAGGTGAAGGCTTCCACTTTCTTTCTTTCTTTTTTTCTTTCTTTTTTCTTTCAAAATCTATATTTATCTATCTCAGTCTTTTGTACATAATTTTTACATAATCTTTCTTTCTTTCTTTCTTTCTTTCTTTCTTTCTTTCGTTTCCCCTATCTTTCTCCTTTCATTTTGCTCACTCTCTTTGTTAAGTAATCACTTTAAGAGCATTCGTTCTTTCTTTCTTTCTAATTTTCTTTCTTTCTTTCTTTTATTTTGCTCACTCTCTTTGTTAAATAATCACTTTAAGTGCTTTATCGATCAATTCTGTGGCATCGAATAAATATTGGACTTGAAAAAGCTTCAGTGGTAAAAATACCTACCACTCACCTAACCACCTACCCACTCACCCACACCTATATATATATACTATTTGAAATATAAAAATACGACGCATGTTGTTCTTTCCACTGTGCTCAACATCTGGGAAATGCGAAGCACCCCTTTATTGCCAAACTCACAAGTCTACGAAGACCCCAATTCGTAGAACTTGTTAGGGCCAATTTGTGGCTTAAATTGATATGTTTGAACATTATTCATATTTAATATGACAAAAAAAAATATAAAGAAACAATTACCCAAAAAATGTAAATGTAGACGTACAATGTCCACGATTCCCTAACCTCTGGGCAAAAAATAACCCAATAAGAGTTGGTATGACATTAAACTCAATCAGTCAATGAAAACACCCAGCTATACAAAAATGTAAAGGTAAATATAAAAGGTACCCGATTGCCTAACCCTTGGACATCAAATAAACCTATATGTGTTAACATGGCGTAAAAATCAATCAATTGATCAATCAATCAATCAGTATTTGAAATGGAACCACAATAAAGTCGAATATAGACCGAGGATTAAAAACATTTAAAATCACGGTCGTCACAAGCTCTTCTGACGTTTGATTTTTAGGTCGTGAAACTGATAGTCATAGTTTGGCTAATGTGATTGTGACTACTGTAATTTTAAACATTGATTTGCATTCAACTTTATATATATATATATATATTTCAATAATAATGAACTTCAATGTGGTATTTTAGGGTTCTATTTTCATCTCATCACATGTTTCAAAGCTCGTGTTTTCAAGAGACAAATAAAGTGCGTCTATATATTAATTAAGAACAAATACAACCACAAAAAAAAAAAAAAAACAAACAACAGGGAACATACCCCTGGAAAAGGAAAAAGAAGAAAAAATGAAAAAAAGTAAAGAGAGAAGCAACACCTGCAGAAAATCTATCGCAGAAAACCCCATCAGGACAGTCGCCATTATATAAAATCAAAAATCATCCCAAATTATCAAACATTCTCTGAAGATACCAAGAAGGTAGAAATATGAGTAAGAAAGAATAAGGTAAATTATTGAAGAAAATATAAATCTCTTTATGGAACAATTCATCATCATATATATATATATATATATATATAATACAATTGAAGAGAACTCAAACCTGGTTAAATTTTCATTATAAATTTATTTTGGCGAAAAATATTTTAATCTCCGTCTCACCAAATGACTTCATACGTTTAATTTGAGGTTGGAAAACAGCAAAAATGGATTATAGTCTATATATATATATATATATATATATATATAAATGGATAAAAGGTAGAAGAAAGAAAAACCTATATAAAATTCTCAGGCGAAAGTATAGGGGATTAAAACAATCAAGTATTTGAAAAATTAAGAAACTAGGAAAAGAGTGTTCCTGTAAATTGACCCATTCTAATTTGAACATATGCTAGATTTTTCGTAGCTGGTGGAATTTTATGAATAATGTAAGGTTGTAAACTAAATGATTATCCTCATATATTTTTCTTTTTACTCATTTTACATATGGTAAATCACTCAGCTAATGGGCACATCATCTTCCTCCGAAAAAATCAATCACGTTTGAGTTTTCTTCTAATTGCATTATATACGCTCCCTATGTGAGTTTAATTATTTATACCTGGATAGGGAATATATAACAATAGCCTAATATCGAGCACTCACAAAGGTTTGCAAATATCGAGCACTCACACAGGTTTGCAAATATCGAGCACTCACACAGGTTTGCAAATATCGAGCACTCACACAGGTTTACCTTATATATTCTATATGCGAATAATCCACACCCATTGTCTTCGGACGCTGATTGGAGATATATATATATATATATATATATATATATATCTGGTTGAAATGTATAAGCACCTAAATAAACAAATAAACAAATGAAGCAGTCACGGCCAATTTGAAACACCTAATTTTCCTAATCCTCAACTGGTCGCCATACTGAGTTGAATTTACTTTGTGTTTTATGACATATCAACCATTGTAGATTATTTAGTGCTAAATTCTCTTTACACATATATATTAAATATGTGATTTTGGTATTTAAATTTAAATTTCTTTATTTTTGTTGATGCTGGTATATCCTTGAAATAAATGGCAGTTGGGTCCTAAGTTGAGAAAATCTTTTTGTTGTTGAGTTAAATTACAGTCCGAGATATTGATATATTTGTCAATATTATTTGGAATAATTAAATGGCCTTTGTAGAGGTTGCAGAGCTTTTCTTTAGCGGCAATTTTTAGTTGATGAGTTAGCAATGTAGGTTGTTTTTTTATTGTATCTATTTTTGATGGCTTCTGTCTTAAGGAGACCACGGAATTCAGGTTTGATAAAAATTACCTTTTTATCTCGAAGCTTTAAAATATTTTGTTAAATATTTTAATAATGTTTTGTAAAGATTTTTGTTCATATTATTTTAAACGAATCGGAGCTCAGTCTTTTGAATTAGTTAAATGGTTTCAAGTATTTCTATTTACTATTAACCATTTGTTTGCACACAGTTAAAAGGTTTCAAGCATTGCTATATAACAGTCACAATTAAACATCTGTCATTTTTACACACAGTCAAATGATCAAACAATTCTATTCATAACAATTAAATTTAGCATCAGTCATTTCCTTGGACACAGTTAAAATCTCAAACATTTCCATTTGATCCATAGATAGGACTCTTTCAGGTGCTACCACCCCGGGTCAGAGTGAACCTGGGAGCAATGGCAATGAACGAGCGTTCAACTTTTACCTAAGCTCCAGGACTGGAGCCTCATCATCCGATAACTTAGTGTTATGACCAGGAAGGACACTCTTTCAGACTAGCACTTACTAAAATTTTGCAAAACTTTTGATTCACCAATCACCCTAGTAAGTAAAGTTAAGTTGTCTCCCTTTAGTCGAGGGTGACCCGAAGGCTCACTTTTTTCATAGCTGCTACACCAAGGTGTAGGGGAGGGCGCTACACCATTTCCTGGATTGCTCCACTTTACCCTTGATCCTTACCTTATAATGGTGAGTGTTAAGCAAGACGGCATCAAGTACCATTTTTTAGTCTTTTTTATGACTCGACCTGGGATTGAACTCCAGTGTCCCGGACCATTGGCAGAACACTCTACACATTAGGCCAATGGCCTGAAAAATCTCATGGGTAGCTTCTAACAAGAATTGGAGATTCGGTATATATATCATAAATCATCATTAAGTCACACTGAAAACACGGACTCTCTCTCTCTCTCTCTCTATCTATCTATCTATCTCGCCAACCATCCCTATCATCTATTGCTCCTAGCAGGTCCTCTAGGCAGTATCGTGTGTCCACACAGATTTGATGTATGTAAATCTTTGTCGGTCGGCCCACATTAACACGTCCCTGTGTAGGGGTACACAAAAGATGGATCAAATACTCCTGGCATATGGTCTCCAAGAAACTGTAACCGTTCTATTTATACTCACTGGCTTTTGGCAGCAAAATAAGGAGAAATTGCATTGCATAATGTTCTACCAATGTTTCTCCCTTCTTTTCTATCAACCTGTCTATCTTTCTCTTTCTTTCTTTTTAGTTATTTTTTCTCTATTTCAAATTAACTACCTATTCTTCTTTCTTTTCAATCTTCCTCTTTCTCTATCAACCTTAATATCTTTCCTTCTCTTTTCTTTCTTTTCAATTCTCCTTCTTCTCTATCAGTCATTCTACCTATCTTCCTTTCACCTTTTTCCTTTTCAATCTATCTTCTTCTCTATCAATCTTACAACTTATCTTACTCCCTCCCTTTTTTCTTTTAAATTCTCATTCGTCTATATCAGTTGTTTTCAAACTTTTTTTTGCCACCACCACCCCCTTCCCCGGCGGACCAAAATGCCAGCGCCACCCCCTTTTCCAATGAACGCCAAAACGACAGTAATGTTAAATGTCATAAGAATTGGTTGATTCTTCAATCACAAACAGTTTGAAGAGTATAAAAAACAATTTTAACAAACAAAAATGGTTAACATTTATTTTTCAATCACAAACACCTTGAACTGATCATGAAATAAATTGTAAAACTGAACGAGTAATCATTAACAACTACCCTGCTGAATGAGATGGGTTGGCTTGGTGCATTGTCAAAATCAGGATGAAGG
Source organism: Sepioteuthis lessoniana (assembly GCA_963585895.1). Lineage (NCBI taxonomy): Eukaryota > Metazoa > Mollusca > Cephalopoda > Myopsida > Loliginidae > Sepioteuthis > Sepioteuthis lessoniana. The sequence continues at coordinate 25,115,541 of OY757939.1, forward strand.
TTTGTCAAGAGCAGTCTCAGATCACTACGCTCTGTTATGTTGAGTTTGTTTCTTTGTTTGGTGACGAGCCTGGACACAGCGCTGAATCCCCTCTCAACCAGGTAGGAAGTCGGAAAAGCAATGAAAAACAACTTGATGTCTATCCACAGGGTTGTGTAGCGTTTTGGGATCGCTGGTTGCATCCAAAAGGCTTGGTAAGAGGTTTTGGACTTTGGTTTCAGATCCTCGTAATTTTGCAAACTTACAAGTTCCTCTTCTAGATGGGTTGGCCCCTCTGTGCTGGGTTCAGTAAACGGATCGATCACCCAACCAGGGATTTCAAGAGGATATAGGTCGTTTAATCTGACTGACATATCCCTGCGGAGTTCCGCTAAATGAGCACAGAACACGGCAATGTCATCGTTCTTCACTCCTGCTTTCTTCTCCAAGTCAGACAAACAAGGAAACTGACGTAATTCACGGCGTCCAAGGTTCCTGCTGTAGGGCTGTAATTTTGAGAGGAATGCCGAGAGGGCGGACTTGGCTTTGATTAATGAAGTCTCATCACCTTGCAGCTGCAAATTCACTTCATTGAATTTGGAAAACATTTCAATGAGGTAAGCAATATCTGTCTTACTCGATTTCAGTTTGTCGTAAAGCTCAGGGTTGGATTCTTGAGAAAAATCCAGAACACTGTTAAACAGTGTGTAAAACCTTTTTAAACAGTTACCTTTCGACAACCACCTAACTTCTGTACGGAGAAGCAGGAATTGAAAATCTTTGTCATTTTCAATACACAGCTGATGGAACAGTCGAGAATTGAGAGCATTTGCTTTGATTTTGTTGACTGCAGTAATCACTGTCGATAAGAATTTTTGTAGCTTCTCACTCAAATTCTTTTCCACTAAGTGTTGTCAATGGATCACACAGTGAACTGTGAGGACTTTCGGAACAGCTTTTTTCAAATAACTTAGAAATCCACGGTAGCGATCGACCATGGACGGGGCGCCATCTGTAGTACATGAGATGATATTTGTAAGTGGAATGCTTTTTTTTTGGAAATAGTCCTCCACAGCTCGATACACTGATTCTCCTTTGGTATCTGTTCCCAGGAGACGTGCAAACAATAATTCTTGACACAGTGAACCACCCCTGAAAAGTATCTATTCGTTTCTCGGAAGAGTGGATTCGTCCAATTGCAAACTGAACTCAATTGTCATCAACATCTTACTGAGGGTCTCTTCGACGTTTTCGTTGAACTGAGTTGTCACTGAGAGGAATCGATTTTATGACTTGTTCAGGAGATTTTTGCAAGACTGTTTTAATAACCTCTTTAACTGCAGGCAGAATCAGTTCTTCTCCAATAGTGTGGGGCTTGCCAGCTTTCGCTATCAGCAAAGAAATGTTGTAAGAAACTTTCAGACCATCATCTGAATTTTTCGATGAAGAAGTAAACATATTTATTGTTTTTCGCTTCAAAAATTGATCTCAAAGAGAATAAAAGAACGCCAGTGTTTTCCCATATTTATCGGGCTGAATCTTCTGTAAATGTTCGAGGAGCCTAGAGAGCTTCATTGCTTCATTAGAAAAGTTTTTCTCACAAACCAGGCACATAGGTTGTTGTGGATTGTTCGGTGATTGTATAAATCCATACTTCAAGTACCCCACAGAGTATTGCCTACACTTCTTTTTCGATGCTCCTGGGGTTGTCATGTATATATGCTGCCCTCACCAAATGTTAATAAACATCTTGCTTTGACTGCCAGAATAAACTCGGACTCACGCATAAAGGAACACTAACTAATTCCAAAATTATGAAAGAGAAATTTATTCCAACGTGAGACAGGTAAATTTCTGAAAGAAAAAATAAAAACAAGGAAGTTTTCACTGCGACGAAGGGGAAGAAATAAGTAGAAATTTCAGGGGAGAAAGAGAAAGGCAAAGAAGAAAGAGAAGGAAGGGAGAGAAAGTATGGCGACTGTAACAAGTGGAATTTTAGTTTACTACTAAGTAATAAAGCGGGTAAAAGCGAGACAAGTATCATGGCAAATAGGAATAATATTCCGATAATATTTAATTTGAAAGCAACAAGTAGGAAGTAAACATAGTGAGATAAGGCAAATTAAACATACCAGAGTAATGTTGAAGGGGTGACTGAAGCAAGAAGGAAAGAATGCGTGTTGTCGGGAAGAAAAATATCTGGCGGAATGGTTGAAAGTCCCGCCGAGAAGGATGAGTCTGGTGGCGAGAGTTTGGGATTAATTATAAAGAGAGGATAAACTCCCAAGAGCAAAGATTAAGACAACCCGAAAGAGAAACTAAGAAGGGGAGAAGAAATGAGAAATAAAAGAAACGGAGTTAAAAAGGGGCAGAAAGTTTAACGTCGCAGCGAGAAACGGAAAGTAAACAAAGGGGAAAGCGGTGACCAGGGGAAAATTGTCCCTTACGAAGAGAGTTCTGGATACAGACGTGACACGTACGTCTAGTTGCAGCGACTGGGGGCGCTTAATTAAATCGACCTGTTTTTCCGGCCTTTCTACTAACACCAACGTCACATTTTACTGTAACTGCTCGAACGCCCCCTTCACAATTTCAACGCCCCCATCCGACTGTTTACTCGCCAGCGCCCCTCTGAAAGTTCATATCGCCCCCCTTGGGGCGGGCAGTACCGCCCACTTTGAAAACCACTAATCTGTATTAACCTATCTCTCTATCTTCCCTTCTCTTTTCTTTCTTTTCAATCAATCTTCTTCTTAATCAGCCTTTCTACCGATTTTTCTTCCTCCCTTCTTACTTTTAAATTCTCATCCTTTTCAATCAGTTTATTAGCCTATCCTCTTTTCTCCGTTCCTTCTTTTTAAACCATGACACATGAGGGACTTTTTCTATTTTTAGATTTGGCAATGCATATGGTTTAGGGACTGTATCATAGCCTTATGAATGGTCAGTTCGTCGGTGTCTTACTTTACCTTTGAGCTGTACCAGCTAGTTGCGATCAAGTGAATGCTGCATCGCTAACGGACGTCGAGAGAATCAGAAGTGGCCGTGGTTAGCCGAGGTGTGGGGTGACTTGAAGATTTATGAATGTCTTTGAAAAGAGTCGATCATGCACTCTGGTTTTAAACGAGCTAGCGGTTGACGCTTGCGCCATTGCAAATACCAAGTGCAAAGATAACTTATCTATTCTGTTATAAATACAAAAAAGAAAGAAAAGACAAAGAAATATATAAATGAACATGAAAGTTTTTTATGTGGCTGAAACATTTCAGAAAATGGGGGATAGAAATTATAAACCACAATCGAGGAGAGGGTTTGAAGGTTTGTCAAATAAAAGAACATACAGAAAATAAAGCCGGAAAACTAAAAAAAAAAACAGTTTGTATCTGGTCCCAAGTCAATGAAATATTTTCCAATCCAGTTTTAACAATTTATATATAAGATGGATCCTTCCTGCTGGCAAACTTGAAATTAAATCGCTGATACGGATTAGGTATTATAAAGTAATTTGTAAATCTATATTTCCCAGAATGTAACATATAATATAATTATATATACAGGGTTCCCCCCCCTAAAAAAACACAACCCATACATCTTTTTATTACTTCAACAAAAATAAAGCAAAATAATTCCAATTTTGTACACTCGAACTTCTGGACATGTTGGTGAATACTATGGTCCCAACTTTTCATGCACAAAATCTACTTCATATCCTGAAAAAAAAAAAAAAAAAAAAAGAAAAGGCTAGAATTAAATTTATAAATTTTAGTCAAAAATATATGGGTTCAGGTTTTTTGTGGCCAGCCTACATATATGTATATATATTCAGACAGAAAGTCCATGGTTTATATCCAGAAGAAAAACCCAAAATTTGAATTCGCAGAAGCCTTTAAAAAAGAAGTCGTAGATGTCGAATTTTGATGTGGTTGCTAATATTTAATTTTCTCGAAAGCGATGGTATAATATATTTACTGACAAAAATTTACTGACGGCACGTTGTGTTTCGCGTCGAGTGGGGGTGCAGTCGGATGTAGAAAACCCCGACTGCATTTCTAAAAAGGGGTAAGACTTCCCCAACGAGTGTCATGGATATGGCATTAAACAGTATGATGGTGAGGCTTCAGTAATGCTGAAATTCTGGGGAATGCGACTCGAAGTGAAGTGTCACAACGTATTATTACGCAGAGAGGTTTTTACTCATCAGTGCGCGTTGAGAAGTAGTTCCAATGGTTCTGTTACAGTCAATGATGGTTGACGCAACTTGTAGGATTTACACGAAAAGAGATTGTTGACGGTTGATTGTTCTTGGGTGCATCGATTAATATTATGTTTAATAGAAACGTCCCCGTTGGTTCATTTATTATTTAGACGATTATACTCAACTTTGTACTCTTTAAAGCACGGTTCTTGATGGTAATATTCAGGATCGTTCTTGTGCAACATTCCTGGATCAAATAGAAAGTGTTACGTTGCCTCACCGACACGGCACCAACTCGAATATCAACATCAATAGGCGTTACAAGAGGACCCGTGGTTTCTTCAGATACCAAAAGAGTTTATTTCTAACTGCTAACAGTAGTCATTTGCAACACGTAAGAAACAGAGTGAAAGGTATTAGTTGAGTCATAGAAACTCTAAGAGTCTCTTGTGTGCGAGACGAACGGACAAAAACGCCCGACTACAATTTCTCTACCCATCTCGTCACCTCGCCCCAGAAGGCTCTCAACCGAACGTCTCTGTCTCTGATCTCTGAACTGCCTAAACTCAATTTATTAACTTTGCTTATATAATAATCTCTTAATTATTTCATTCACTAAGGATATAAGGACATGTGTCTAACTCTTATGTGTGATTTATGGCATACAGCTAAGATGCCTCAATTTTGTTCCCTTTCCAATATCCGGCTTACCCGCCAATTTCAGAACAAATCTCCAATTATGATTGGCTAAGTGTCGTCCCGTCTCCTATGACACGGGCGACAAGTACACCATATGACTTCTGAAGTTTCTTGCTACTTACAACTTATTAACCATATTTACCCAACCCCTCTGCTCGGGCAGGATATGACACAAGGTCAATTTTTAAGCGGAGTTTAACAGGTTTGAATTCAAAGTTTTCCTCCTAGACTAATTGCCTCACTAAGGCTGAAGAACCAGTCTGCCCTACTATTTACCCATAGGTGGAGGGAGAATAATAGGATTTTTACCTTTCCCAAGGGTACTAGTGCAATGTGAAATGCAATCAGTTTCGTCCAGTATTTGAACTCGTGTCGCCTTTTCCAATTCCTACGACGATAACCATTACACCACGGGCACCTCCAACTTATTAATACAAATAGAATAATTAGCCGGCATAATTATCATCTTTAATTATATTACAATAGGTTGATCTAAACTCGTGAAATTAAATACTGAAAGAACTTTTTAAAAATTCATTTCGATTAGTAGTATTGTATAGCAAAGAAAATAAAAAACGCTGATGTATAAAAACATAATCTGCTTCTTTTCTTTTTCTTTTATTACCGGAAATATATGGATGAGTTGAGTAAGAGAGAGTCGAATACAGCTGAGATGCACACACGGGGGTGGTCGGTACGGATCTTCTGTGAAACCTCTCTGCTGTTCGGGTTGAAATCTTCCTGGTTACATGATAATCCGGACGCCCACGCAAATTCTCATGTCCATATATCTTACAGCTTGCCGCCTACGAGACGCATGCTTCAATCTAGCATGCCACCCACGCAATTTACATGACATTTCTGCCGAGGACACCTTCGTCCTGTTTACTTTAGGAAATAAGGTCAATTTCCTATTATTTTTCACAGTGTTCGACGTTGCAGCGGCATCAACATTTTAAAGAGGTCTTCAAGTCAATATCCAACAGTAGCCACATAGTTCTTTTTCCCCTTCTTTCTCTTCCCAATATCAACCTTGCTATCTCTACTTCTTTCTTTCTTTTTTTCCTTCCCCCTATCAAACTATTGGCGTATCTTTCTCCCTTTCCCCATTCCTTCCTCCCTCTCTGACAATCTATTTACAAATCTTCCTTCCTCTTTTCTTTCTTTCAATCTTCCTTCTTTTTTTAATCAACATATGTACTTGTCTTCTTCCTTTGTTTCGTTCAAATTTCCTTATTTTTTATCATCCTTTTTTTCCCTCCCCCTTTCTATCTTTTCAGTCTTCCTTCCTATCTATCTAACTACGCCTTCAATAAGTTTCCAGACTTTTTTGTACAGGCATTTAAAATTGTCGTAGACACTTGAAAATTCTCTATGTTATTGCTATACATCTTATGAGATGACTGACCAATTTTTATGATTCAAATGAACAGCTACAGCAGGAATTGGAATACACCCTACTAAAACCTGATTGTCACAGCTGGTGAATTTCAAAAATGCAATCTGACCATGAGGACACTTTAGAAGAACAATATGCAATAAAATTCTGTTTTAAACTTGGAAAATATGCTGCCACAGAAATGTATGGAAGTCTTCAGACTGCTTTTCGACCATCTTGCATGCATCAAGCATCAGTTTTTGAGTGGCAAAAGTGATTCAAGGAAGGCAGGAACTCTGTGAGGGATGATGAGAGGTGTGGGAGGAGTAAGGAAGTCAATAAACCAGAGTTGATTGGCCAAAGGGTTAGGGTTAGGGTTACTATGTTGAGGTTTTAAGGGAGTTCAGCAAGAAATTCCTAGGGAAGAGGCCAGCACTTTTCAAATCGGGTCAGTGGCATTTCCAGCAGGACAATGCACCAGTCCACAACTCCATCCTTGTCTCAGACTATTTGACCAAGATGGGCATTAAGACAGTTCCTAACCCTCCCTATAGTCCAGACCTTGCTCCCTGTGACTTTTGCTTATTCCCTAAGCTCAGAGGCTGTCGTTATGAGACAATTGAGGAGATGAAAGAGGATGTGACGAAGTTCATTGACACGCATACACAAGAGGACTTCCATGGGGCCTTCCAGAAGTTTTAGGAACGGTTGAACAAGTGCATTGCAGCCGGAGGAGATTACTTTGAAGGGGACTAGAGTTTCATGTGTGTACTATCGATAAAAGTGCCCATACGAAAAAGGGTCTGGAAACTTATTTATTGATCCTCATATCTATATATCTATCTATCAATCAATCGTCTTTTCAGTTTTTTTTTCTTTCTATTAAACTAACTGCCTGTCTTCCTTTCCACCTTCCTTCTTTCCCATATCCGTTCCTTTCTATCAATCTATCTTTCTTTCTCTCCTCTTTCTTTTCAATCTTTCTTCCTTTCAATCAACCTATCTACCAATCTTCCTTCCTTTTTAATCTTCCTTCCTTTTTAATCTTCCTTTCTTTATATGAAACTATATCCCTTCTTTCCTAGCAATTTTACTGTCCTTTTAATCTGCCGAGCTTATTGAAGTCTTAATTTCTTACCTATTTTATTTTTACAAAAAAAGAAAAGAAAAAAAAAACTAAAAACACCTCAAAACAATAAAAAAAAACCAACGAAAAAACAAACAAAAAAACAATTGTTACTGGAACGTGGTTTACCCTGACAGTGTCTCTTCTTTCTAAAACATTTGATATGAAATGAAATTTGACTGTATTGATTACAATGACCTATCAACTGTAATAGAAACTATACTAGGCGTAATAGAGTGTTCACTAATGGTCCGGGAGCCCGGGGTTCAATCCTAGGTTGAGTCATACCAAAGACTCAAAAAATGGTACTTGATGCCTCCTGGCTTGCCAGTCAGATAAGTATCAAGAGTAAACACAATTAAGGGAAAGGAGTAGCGCCCTCTCTAACACCTCAGTGTAATAGCTATTGAAACGGAGCCTTCGGGTTGCCTTCGACTACACCCAGCCAAATTATATATATATATATATATATATAAGTTGGCCGACCATAGTCGATGACGACCTACCTCCTTGCTTAACACTCAGCATTATAAGATACGTATCAAGGGTAAAGTGGAGCAATCCAGGGGAAGGAGTAGCGCCCTCCCCAACACTTCAGTGTTGTAACTATTGAAAAGAGAGCCTTCGAGTAGCCCTCGATTACGGTCACCAACTATTACACACACACACACACACACATATATATATATATATATATATATTTGAGTAATATAGAATTGGAAAGCAATTAGCTTTTGTGGGAACCCTTAAAACCGCAGAAGAATAGATCAATTTAATTCCTTATAAAATGATGTAAACTTTATGCAAATATTTTAATACCTGTTTGTTAACTTCCCTGTTTATTAGATTTTTCAAAAGCTCAAGTTATTTCTAAGAATAATTTTCTTTTACTGTTCGGTTCACTGGGCCAAAAATTCATCCGAACAGAAAGCTAACCATGCATGTATGAACTATTTCTCGGGGAGTCGGGGTTGATAACCTGATTGTTCTTCTCTTTTTATATGATTTTCATCCTCTGCCAAAAATGCGTGCTGTCCTTCAAGGCTCTCCAATCAAATTCTTTTATTATCTACAGTTCCACACCACCATCGTGATCAAACCGGCCTATCTGTCACAATGTTGGAAGATTGATTTCGATAACAAATAATTTCACACTGACAATTCGATGAACGCTCAACGGGCGCAGTAATAAGTTTCCCAAAATACATCCCTGAGACAAGGCACTCATCACTAACACAGTGATTGAATTTGATTTACTCTCTGATATTTTTCATGGTCTTTGCTCTCTTTATTGTTCTGCCAAAAGTCTGCGACTGACGTCACGGCATTGAAGCCGAGAACAGGAACCTAAAATACCTGATTAGCTGAAGCTGAGACTAATCGACTCCGAGGAACAAAGTATATATTTAACTCCCACTCCAACCCATCACGGACAGGATCCGGCACAAGATCAATTTTAAGCGGAGTAAAGCTGGTCTGGATTTAGAATTTCTTTCTTCTAGACTGGTTGCCTAACCAAGGTTGAATTAATAGATAGATTAATTTTTCTCCCCAGGGTGAAACGCAAATAGCCAAATCCAGGATTTGAATAATGGTCCTCGATTCCATTTTCTACGACGGTAATGTTTTCAAATTATTAGTGTTAGATAGGAACACTTGAAACCATAAAATAATGGGCAAATTATTTTTATGATATATGAGTACTTGATATCATATAACTATGTGCCAAAATATTTTCTAGATAAACTTAAGAAAAATGTACAATGAATGCAATTCCCTAACATTTAGTCGTAAAATAACCTTTGACAAGCTGACGTGCCGTTGAGATCAATCAATCAATCAATCAATCGATCAATGTTTAATTGAACAACTTTTATTTTAACATAACTGAAAGTATTAGAAAGCTATCCAAGGAACGGAAATTCTTGAACTGTAATATTTATTGACTGACCGTTCATTCCAACATTATTAACTGCAACAAGAGAACTGCGAAAAATGTATGTATTTACCTAACCCCTCCGTGACGAGCAGAAGATAACATGTTCAATATTTCGATCGGTTTAGAGCTGTTTTGAATTCAGAATTTTCCTTCTTCTATACCAGTTGTTTAACGAAGATTAAAGAGCCTAATTACACGTCTCTTTAACCATAGCAGTGGGTGATAAATAACAAATGAATCCACGTCTTTCTTAATGAACGAAGTGAAATCTAAACAGCCATGTCTAGGGATTTAACTCGGATCACCAATGACGATAATAGTAACACTAAGTGCGTCTCTTCCGACAGACGAATCAAAGCAATCTAACATTTTTGTCCATAATTTTGAAAAGATCCTTTGTTTTATTTTTTTAACGACATATAAACCCCTTATGGACTATTTAAAATTGAAATATTTTCAACGGTCCATTGCTTGTTTTTAAACGTTCAAATTTGTTTATTCCTCTATAATCTTTTGTTTGCATTCAGGAATATAATACCAAATATTCCCATCTAATACAAATAATTTGCCCACAGTCATATGGTTTCAATTATTCCTATCTAATCATATTTACCCAACCCCTCCGCTCGGGCAGGATATGACACAAGGTCAATTTTTAAGCGGAGTTTAACAGGTTCTCCTAGACTAGTTGCCTCACCAAGGCTGAAGAACCTAGTCTGAACCTACTATTTACCCATAGCTGGAGGGAGAATATTTGGATTCATACCTTTCCCTAATACAAATAATTTTCACACAATTGAATAATCCTAAGTATTCCTAATAAAGATAATTTTCAAACAGTTAAAACCGGGTCATTGGCCCAGTGGGTAGAGAGTTCGCCAATGGCCCAGGAGACCTGGGTTCAATCCCAGGTTGTGTCATACCAAAGGCTTTTAAAATGGTACTTGATACCTCCTTGCTTAACACTCAGCAATATAAGGGACGTATCGATGGTAAAGTTGACCAATCCAAGGAAAGGAGTAGCACCCTCCCCTTAGCGTCGGTGTAGTAGCTATTGAAAAGGGAGCCTTCTGGTCGCCCTCCATTTCGGTCGCCAACTTTACTACTTATATGGCTTCAAGTATTCCTATCAAATACAAATAATTTCTCGTAATAATATGATGCCTAGTACTCCTGATAAATATCATTTTCACCAGTTATATTGTTTAAGTATTCCTATCAAATATGAATAATTTCACCTAGTTATATGGTTTTATGCATTCCCATCAAATACAAATACTTTTTACGCAATCATATCATACCAAGTCCTCCTAATACAAATAATTTTCACTCAGTTATGAGGTATCAAATATTGCTATAAAATAATAAATTCATTTAACCTGTTATGTGGTTACAAGTATTCCTATTAAATACAAATAATTTATGCACAATTATTCGGTTCTAATTCACAATTTCTATTTAATAATATCCATCTGTTTGTCCTCATTTTTATAATTTTAAGGAACCCATAACCAGCCGTAATTGCTTCAAGTGACAATTCTCAATACAACAAATTTGTACACAGCTAGGTGGTATCAAGTATCCCTATGTAACACAAATATGTAACAACATATTTGTTGAACACATATATTGCAACCTAACTCATACTAACATTCCAAGTAAGAGTGGACCTGGGAGTAATGCCAATAAAGTGGTCGTCAGTGTTCTTTTTTAAATAAAAAGTTGATTTTCTTCTAAACGAAAGATATCAGGATTTTATTATTTCTGATAGAAATCGAATCAAAACTGATATCATTAGGTATTATTTAGTAGAAAACTCTAATGCACTGAAATACTAGAACAAAACAAATGAATATTCAGCAATCAGAAGGAAAAATATACAAATCTAAGAGTGTTCACCACCAATATACCAATCTAAGAGAGTTCAATCCTAGGTCGAGTCATACCAAAGACTCAAAAAATGGTACTTGATACCGCCTTGCTTAGCACTCAGCATTACAAGGTGATGATCCAGGGTAAAGTGGAGCAATCCTGGGAATGGAACAGAGCCCTCCCCTACACCACGGTGTAGTAGCTATTGAAAAGGGAGTCTTCGGGTCTCTCTCGACTAAGGTCGCCAGCTTAATTTACATAGATTATAATCTTAACAGCCCAGTGTCTAGAGATTGGCATTTTGTCCTTTAATTAAGCGAAAGTTTTCGTTGTCGAATTTTTAAAGGAAAGGAAGATAAACTTAAATAGAAAAAATTGCGAAAACAATGAATCAGAAATGGATGGATGTAAAATGTATTTTCTATCGAAGTTTGATGCCATGGTTTCATTATCCTATTTACCAACCCCTCCGATCGGACTGCATATGACACAAGGTCAATTTTTAAGCGGAGTTTAACAGGTTTGAATTCAGAGTTTTCCTTCTCCTAGACTAATTGCCTAACCAGGGCTGAAGAACCTAGTCTGCCCTACTATTTACCCATAGCTGGAGGGAGAATAATTGGATTCATACCTTTCCCAAGAGTATTAGTGCTATGTGAAATGCAATCAGTCTCGTTCAGGATTTGAACTCGTGTCGCCGTGCTCATTTCCTACGACGATGGTTTCATTATATAAACTAAAAAATGTGATGGTTGATGGTGTGGATTATTTCCTTATCTAGTTTATTCGGACCACAATTTTTTCAGGTTGCTGTTAAGTTAACTAAAATCTTTGAGCGGAAATGTAAGTCAAATTGAAAATTTCAAGCGAGTGCACCACAAGCAGGATATGGTACCAGTCATTTCTATACAGGAAGACCAAATGTAAACAAAATAGATTCGCGCCTTGTAACAAGTTTGATTGAAGAAATGAAAACACGGTGAAATTGGAGACGTGTGAGATGAGGTAATAACTTAGTGAAATGACATCACGTTGACGATATCCTGAATTTAGATATATAAAAATTAATGTTTTTTTTTTTTAAGTTGGCGTTCAGACGTTTGGGAGTCAGTTGTTAGTTTGGATTAGACGTCGGTCGGGTCGGGGTGGGTCTCTATGTGTCTCTGTTCATAGATACTTACAGATTCTCTCTGTCTCTCTCAGTCTCTGTCTCTCTCAGTCTCCCTTTCTCTTGCAAGTGTATGCAGTTTAAACATTGAACAGTATATCTAGACAATAAAGCGACAATTTCTATGAATATATTGGACATATTACTGTTGTACCAATATATTCCAATAAATGAGTGTTACTGTTGACGGAGAGTTCTACTATCTTTTGAGTTGCCAATAGCCGGGCAAGTTACTCCAACGAACGACCTCGGCCGTTAGAAGTCCCGGATGAATTGTGTCATTCCCTATCTGTGGATGTTTTAAACACAACATTGGTACAGTGGGGATTTATAAACAAACCACCTGGAAACGATTTGGTGCTGTTACCAGGATAAGACCAGAGTAAAAGTACCATAACGACGATATTATTACATTTGGTACCACAAATGTTGTTGTGCACTAACGGTATTACATTTGGTGCTATTATCGGTGACTAATATATTGCTACATTTGGTGCCGCAGATATTGTATCTGGTACTGTGAAAGAATATTATTAAAATTACCATCTTAACCCCCACTTAACAAACTAATCTTGGACTTTTAACATCGGACAAGGGAAATACCAATATCTATTTATATCCTTCTCTCTCTCTCTCTCTCTCTCTCTCTCTCTCTTTATATATATATATATGTGTGTGTGTGTGTGTGTGTGTGTGTGTGTGTGTGTGTGTGTATTCAAAAAGATCCAGAATAAGGCATTAACTGTATCATCTGGGATATGGCATTCTGTGGTATTTTGGGGTTTTAGTATCTTTAGATTTAGAGGAAAAAGAACTTTTATCAAGTTGTGGTTGGTAGGTGGGTTGGTTGGCTGGGTTAAATGGCATATCAACTCTTATAGGTTATTTAATGCCAAATCCTATTAATATAGATGTATGTATTAATTATTCATAAACTGTAACCAAATCGTTTATTGGTAGGATTTTAGCAAAGCCAGAGCTTATTTGTCTGCATATAGCTATATTATTTCAAGCATAAAAAGATGGGAGTCATGTATTTATTTGTGGACGAGAGGCAGATTGATAGATTGATAGAGAGATGGATATGAACAGAGTTAAAAAGGTAGATAGATAGATAGATATGAACAGCATATATATATATATATATATATATTGAGAGAGAGAGAGAGAGAGAGAGAGAGAGAGAGAGAGAATTGTACGGCGCATACATATTTATGGGTGATACTATCTATCTATGTTAGATATGAATATATTGAGATAGATAGATAGATAGATAGATAGATATGAACAGACTGATATAGATATATAGACAGGTAGCCAGATAAGTAGGTAGTTTGAAAGATAGATAGGTAAATATGAACAGCTAGAATATATATATATATATATATATATATATATATATATATATATATATATAGAGAGAGAGAGAGAGATAGATAGATAGATAGATAGATAGATAGATAGATAGATAGATAGATAGATGTGCGTAAAGTATATCTTAACTTTTCTATAAAAGTTTTTCGATACATACTTATCTATGGGTGATAATGTCTATCTATATATTTATCAATCAATCTATTAATGTCAGATATGAATATATTGAAACATAGATAGATTGATACATAGATAGATAGAGAGAGAGAGAGAGAGAGAGAGAGAGAGATGAACTTATTTATCAGTTATGCCGTGTCACCGAAATATCATGGAATTTTATCGGAAGTTATAAAACTTTCAGATGATGCATGTTATTTAATTTTCTACATCAACTCTGGCCAATGTCTACTACTCTTTCGCCATTTGCTTTTAAATGTCCAGCCAATCTGACATTTTAACTTCGGACCGGAATGTCCGAGCATTTGTTTTATTCACAATCTTTAGAAATCCATCACCTGTGAATATCATTGGTGAATGGTTTCCAACTACTTCGCTGCTGACACCTCACATAAAAGAACTCCGATACAAGGGCAAATAAATAAGCAATGAAATGGTTTAAAATAAAGTTTATTCGCCGAGGTGTATACTTAGGGAAAGACAAGGGTTTTACTCTGGCTGGACATTATAAGACGCATGATTGAGGGGGGATTCCTTATTTGTAGAGACAAGAAAGAATGGCAAAGTCATTCTGCTAGTTATTCTCAATCTGATGATTTACCTGGACATTTGATTTGTGAAAGGTTAATGTCTCCAAAATTACACCATCATTCAAGATGATAGCGTCAGGTGTTGACATTGCAGTTTTAGGGGCTGGGAAATGTAAAGTCACATTTTCTTTGACATCACTCCCAGATTCACTTTGATTCAGATTGATAGAAGCTGTGTAAGTCCAAAAGATGGGTCAAATAGATACATTTGAGATGCTCTTTAAGATTATTCTGGACTAAATTAAAATATAGATATGGTCTATAAAACATTGATATTATAATTAAATAGGAAGTGTATAAAATTAATGGGAACTTAGTATATTGTCTCTCACAACATTGATATTACAACTAAGTTTGAAGTATTTACTTGCTTAAAATGATTCTGAACTTAATACATTAGCCTTTAAGATATTGATACTGAATCTATGTAAAAAGGGATTACCAATTTAAAATTATTTTTAATTTGATAAATTAACTCTTAAAACATTGAGATTGCAACTAAGTATGACGTGTTTACCTGTTTAAAATGAGTGTGAACTTAATAGTTTCGCCTTAAAATATTGATATTGCAACAGATACGTTTCATTACTTGTAGAAATGTTTATTGAAAACTAATATTTACACCATGATAAGTTAGTACAAAGTAAAGGTGGCGATCATGGTCGAGGGTGATCCGAAGGTTCCCTTTTCTTCAGCTACTACACCAAGGTGTAGGAGAGGGCGCTACTCCTTTCCCAGAATTGTTCCACTTATCCTTTGAGCCATACCTTATAATACGGATTGTTAAGCAAGGAGAGATGAAGTACTGCTTTCTGAGTCTTTCGTATGACTCGACCTGGGATTGAACCCAGGTCTCCCGGGCCATAGGCGAACACACTAACCATCATGCCAATGTCCGGTAATAATACTATTTACCAACCCCTCCGCTCGGGCAGGATATGACACAAGGTCAATTTTTAAGCGGAGTTTAACAGGTTTCAATTCAGAGTTTTCCTTCTCCTAGACTAGTTGCCTAACCAAGGCTGAAGAACCTAGTCTGTCCTACTATTTACCCATAGATAGAGGGAGAATAATTGGATTCATACCTTTCCCAAGGGTATTAGTGCTATGTGAAATGCAGTCAGTCTCGTCCAGGATTTGAACTCGTGTCGCCGTGTCCATTTCCTACGACGATAACGACTACACCTCCAAATGTCCGGTAATAATACACCATGGTACTTGAATATATGTCTGGGTACTCGTAGAAATGAAAGTTGAAGACTAACATATACGTCATTTTATTTCATAATCGACAAATAATAATATTTGTCGACTTTACCAAGCCCTTTGACTCCATACACAGAGGAAAGATGGAGAAAATTCTACTCGCCTACGGCCTACCAAAAGAAACCATCGCAGGCATAATGATGCTATATAGAAACGCAAAAGTAAAAGTCCGTTCTCTGGATGGAGATACAGACTACTTCGACATTGTAGCAGGTGTACTGCAAGGAGACACATTAGCCCCATACCTCTTTATCATCTGTCTAGACTACGTGCTTAGAACATCTACTGATAAAATGAAAGAAAACAGTTCCAAGCTGACAAAAGAAAGAAGCTGAAGGTACCCCGCACAAACGATTACGGACGCCAACTATGCCGATGATATAGCGCTTCTAGCAAATGTACCCGCCCAAGGCGAAACACTCCTACATAGTTTGGAACGAGCAGTTGCAGCCATAGGCCTCCAGGTCAATGCACACAAGACGGAATATACGTGCTTTAAACAAAGAGGGGGCACCTCCATACAAAACGGTAGCTCTCTGAAACTAGTAAACAAGTTCTCCTACCTAGGAAGCAGTGTCTCGTCAACCGAGACAGACATCAACATGTAACTTGCAAAAGCATGGACTGCTATCGATAGAATATCGGTCATATGGGAGTCAGACCTGAGCGATAAAATGAAACGCATTTCCTTCCTAGCAGCAGTCGTGTCGATATTGCTGTATAGATGCACTACATGGACGCTAACTAAACGTATGGAGACGGTAACTGCACAAGAATGCTGCGAGCGATATTGAATAAGTCTTGGAGAAAGCACCCCACAAAGCAGCAGCTGTACGGCCACCTACCATCCATCACGGAAACTATCAAATATCAGACATGTAGGACACAGCTGGAGAAGTAAGGATGCACTCATAAGTGAGGTACTCCTGTGGACCTCTTCACATGGACGAGCTAAGGCAGGACGACCAACTCGAACCTACATACAGCAGCTCTGTGCTGATACGAGATGTATCCCTGAAGACCTGCCGGAAGCAATGGACGACAGAGAAGGGTGGCGAGAAAGGGTCAGGAATATTCGTGCTGATGGCGAGACATGATGATGATGATTATTATTATTACATAGAATTGACAGTTGAAGACTAAAAAATACGTCATGTTAATGAAATAGATTGCTGAAGACTCATGTCATCCGCTCTCATTTCTACTGGGAACATACGTTATAAGACTTATACTAAACTGAATAGCTTGAAATATAAATGTTTTTTATTATTAAACTGTGTAATCATGCTAAACTGAATTGTTTGAAATAGAACTGATTATATGTTTAAAAATAGATTTGGCATTAAATAACCTATAAAGGTTGATATGCCATAAAACCCAAACCACAAACTAAACATTTTTATTCATATAAACAATCTAGCATAAGTACAGTTTTTAAACACAGTTAAATGTCAAAACAGGTCTATTTTAAACAATTCAGTTTAGCATGAGTAGAAAGTTTAAATGTCAAAACAGTTTTCTTTCAAACAATCAGTTTAGCATAAGTACAGTTTTTTTTTTGTTTACACAGTTAAATGTTAAAACAGTTATATTTGAAGCAATTCAGTTTAACATAAGCACACAGTTTAGTTCTATTCGACCCACAGATAGGAACCTATCAGGTGCTACCACTCCGGACCAGCGTGGACTAAGGAGCGATGGCAGTCAAGGGGTACACCGCATTCCCCAAAGCTCCAGCATTACTGGAGCCTCACCATCAGATTGCTTAATGTCATATACAGGACACTCGTTGGAGGAGTCTTACTCCTCTGCAGAGAAGCAGTCGGTGTATTCTACAGCTCCAGTCAACAGCATTTAAGTGAATATTTACTCGATCTAACATATAAAAACATTATTCGAGGATTTTGGCATTAAAACGAAAAAAAAAAAAACATCTTAAGAAATAACTACAGAAATATCTAAAGATGAATGTACAATGGACGCAATTCTCTAACTTCTAGGTATAAAATAATCCTGGACAAGTTGACATGCGATTAAAATCAATCAATTTTTCAATCAAAGTAAAGTGAACTAGTTAGCTTTTCACCAGATAGATAAAATTTGGACTAAATTTTATCTAAGTGAGGTGTATTTCATAATCCATAAGTGAAATTACTTATTGACAGGTAGTGTAGGGAATTTAAATATTACAAGCTATTAAACAGGCGGAAAGATACCATGAACCCTCTATTTGAGTGACGGACAATGAACCCAGTGTCCATATTGAGACTACGCCTGGATTGAATAGTTTCAATCGTGACCAAAACGGTTCCAAATTTAAAATGATAGTTTGAACTATTATTTGCAGAGTAACATTTTAACGGAACGGTTGTGTTCCACCTGTGCTCTCCACTCCCGGTAGGTCACGATGATAAAATGAATGTGTTGTTAGAAATAGAATATTTTTACGTGACAATTGTATTCGCGTTGTTATCTCAGCAAAGAAGAACAAATACAGTTGGATTATTGGGGACTAATTAGAATAGACAGATACATTGAAGAGACTTGAAAAAGTCAAGAGGCAAGTTTAAAGATGGCGGCCAGAAGAACACAGAGCAGAATAAGAGATCCGGTGAGAAGTTAGGCGCTGATCGACATCAAATATAGAAGTGGTGCATAGTAATATATTAGTTCGAGTAAGAGTAAAAAGAGGTTTTCTCACGGTAGGTTGTGGAATCCCCTGCCCGAAGGCAAGAACATGAATTATGGATGGGGTTCAACAGATACAACATATAGATCTCAATCAGAAGGCCAAGGAGTATGATTTGTGTCCAGATTAATTGCGGTTAGCTGGTCACCATTAGTGATATATGTTTTCATAGACCATTATATCACAGTAGCTTTTTTCATCCGCTTACAATAAACCTTTTTAACCGATGTCATCATTTGTAGTCGAGCAGTTACTAAGCTGAAATGAAATAAGAATTGTCACTATGTTCAGTTGTGGTTTGTTTGTTTAATTGTTCATCAAATCTATGTGTGTTTTTTAATTCCGAAGCCATCCTTGTAGAAAAACAGTCGTGGTTCTATTTAACTCATAGCTGTTGGGATAAGAGGTTTCATAGTTTTCTTCTGGGTATTTAGTGGGGTTCCCTTTGTATAATTGTTAAAGCGCTGGACTGCAGAATCGTTGTACGCGAGTTCAAACTCCAGTCGGACTATTACGTACACTTCCGGACACATACTCTTGGGAAAGGTATGAAGGGCCTTATCCTCCAATCTTTGGATTAAATTGTATCACTACTATCTCAAAAAAAGATGAATTTGGCATTGAATAACCCGAGAAGGTTGATGTAATATTAAATAACAAATAAACAAAATACGAGTATTAGTCCGAAAGTGAATGTCACAGTCCAGCACGTTTGCCACTACGCTACGGAGACCCCTTTGCATTCTATTAATATTACGAGACAAAGTAAAAGGACGAGTTTCGAGTCTTACTTCTTAAGATTTGGGAATCTTATTTTATAACTGAGATGATTGATTTTTCTTTTAAAAGAATTTCAAATCGTCTTGTGTCATTTTATAAATAGAAGTTAGGAAACTGCATTCTTTGAAGATTTTTATAAAACATTTCTTCTATAATTATTTTTTTAAGAGATATTTTTTTGGACAAAGTCCAATCCAATACGTATTATTTTTAAATAGATCAATTTGTCCCATAGATAGGACTCTAACAGTTACTAGCGCTCCAGTTCAGAGTGAACCTGGGAGTAATGGCTAATACACATATTGGCTCAGTATATGTATTGAATTTAAATTGATAGAGCAACACACGATGAATATTAATTACGTTTTTCCAATGTATATATTCTTATTGAATGTTTGATTGTCTCACCCTCTATGAGATTCAGTATTGCAACTAAATTCGAATAGACATCCGAAAAAGATGGCAAAGCAAACGAATGATATGAACTGTGTCTCGTAAATGAAAGTATTTATGTTGAATGTTTAATTGTCTCAATCTTCAACAGATTCAGTATAGCAACTAGATTCGAATAGACACCCGAACGATATAGCGGAGCAAACGAATAATTTGAACTGTGTCTCCTAAATGAATAAATCTATGTATAATGCTTGTCAGCAACATTTTGGGACGGGAATATAATTAGTGATATAGTTTAACGGCAAGTCAATTTGTCTAGGTTTATTTTAAACCAAGAGGACAGAAAATCGCTTTCCTTGTATGTTTATATTTATATTTTCAGTAAATTTGCTTCTTAAGCAATTTTGGCACGGGTTAAAAGATAACTAAAATTCGAGCAGAAACAGAAAATATCGAAATCACTAACAACAGTCAGCGAGACTAACATAAAAGTAATCAATTTGGCACAGGTATTTCTTCTCTTTTGTTCAGTGTATCTGTGTCAATGTGGGTTTATGCACACATTTCAGAACGTCTTTAGACTCTTTCTTTGTGCGAATTGCCTCAGTCACGTTGTAGGTAACTTGATCTTTGAATGTTATATCAATATTATACTCTTGTAGACAAGGCTGTGTTTGTTTTTGTGTGAAATGTGAGTGTGTATCTCAGTTGTTTTGGGCAAAAGAAGTTGCTAAACAGAAAACAATGACCTGTAAGGGTGATAGAGCGTCTACTAAACGCACCCGCAGACTAAACCCTTCGCATCTATGGCACTAAAATTCCTTGACTATGAAGAAGGAATTATATTGTAAATGACTGACTGTCGAATTAAACAACCAATACACACGAAAGATGCGTCTCACTTAGCAGTATCTGATCGCAGTAAAGCACAACATCTATATTTCTATCTATCTATGATATATTAAATTTCGTTTTTTTTTGCAGATAAATAGTAGTGGTATCATATTCACCAACCCTTCCGCTCGGACAGCATATGACACAAGGTCAATTTTTAAAGCGGAGTTTAACAGGTTTGAATTAGGAGTTTTTCTTCTCCTAGACTAGTTGCCTCACCAAGGCTAAAGAACCTAGTCTGCCCTACTATTTACCCATAGCCGGAGGGAGAATAATTGGATTCATACCTTTCTCAAAGGTATTAGTGCTATGTGAAATGCAATCAGTCTCGTCCAGGATTTGAACTCGTGTCACCGTGTTCATTTCCTGCGACAATAACTATTACGCCACGCGCACCTCCTAAATAGTAGTGGTATTACAAACCCATACTTGGGAGAATAAGAGCGTTCAGAACTCCTTCTGAAGCCAAGCCGGTGTCACTTTGGACTTGTGGGCCGGCGCCGAGTCCTGCTGCCACACCCAGGGTCTGCCACCGGCCACCTGATTGCACCAGGGGACCACCACACTCTTCAGCACTTCCAGGTACACTTTGGTGCTGACTTTCAAGCCGACTTAGAAGATGTGAGGTGGCATTATGTGGTCCTCACTTGAAACCACAACAAAGACCATAACCGTAGCCGGAAACTTTGTTTCCATCACCCTGGGCACGTCCCTGTTATTCATGACAATCTAGCGATGGTTCTGGCTGTTGTGCACCTGGTCCTGGCAGAAGTTCTTTTCGTCTGAAAAGAACCAAAGCATGTTTGGTTTCTTGGGATGCTTCAGTTTGTTGAGCAACATGACGGACTTAATTAGCCTGAGGTTCTTTGTCTTCTCAGTCAAGATCTGGCTTGTCTGGCGCCTGTAGGACCTACACTTCAAGTCCTCCTTCACACATGCATTCACAGTTGTGCGTGAGACGCCAAAATCTCTAGCAATCTGCTGAATAGGCCACTAGGGAGTCTCATCAATGATTGCCTGGACATTTTCGATTAACTCCTTGGTCCGGGTCTTCATGGCGGTGTCCTCAGCCTTGGGCTTCCACTCCACCCCCTCCAAAGGGTCGTCCGATGCGTTGAGCTGTGCTCTCAAGCGTTGAACCGTCCGGATTTGCATTTTGAGGGTGCTGGCAATGGTCTTGTTATAACTTGGATTAGTAGAGAGCATGCGTTGTACAGCGGCTCATCTCCGATCACGTTCGTTGAACATTATGTCACTTTCAGACATGATAGAAGGCTCCTATCGCTCTTGGGATTTGTACACAACTGGCTAACTAGTAGATGGTCTGCAACAAAAAAGAAAACCGGTTTTCATTAAACGGAAATGGAATCACGTCGTCTTTTTTTCGAGGGCGACAATTTTATCGTTCCACGCAGTAATTTGTTTGCACACTAGCATTGCAATTGTTTCTACACAGATAAATCGTTTCAGTAATTTCTAACACTAATAATCTAATTCAATTCAATATTAATCATTTGTTCGCAGACAGTGAAGTGTTTACAAGTATTGTTATTTAACACTAATTATTCTATTCAACACTATTCATTCGTTTGCTCACAGCAAATGGTTCCAAATATTGCTATGTATCACCTACAATTCAATTAAATGTTTGTCATTTGCTTACATACAGTAAAATGACCTAACAGTTCTATTTCTAACAATTTAATTTAGCACAAGTCATTTGTTTACACCCATTCTAAATGTCAAACAGTTCTATTTAGCCAATAGATTGGAACCTATAGACAATTTTGGTTTGTTTGGTTGTGTTTCATGGCATACCAAACCTTGCAGGTCATTTAATGCTGAATTCTCTTTATACATATACATTAAATAGGATATGGTTTGTTTAGATTTTATGGCATATCAACTTTTGTTGGTTATCTAATACTGAATCCTATTCGTACACATGTGATTTGTAAAAGAATTGTTTGTAGGTAACTTTATTTTGAAAATGAGCCTGAGCTCATTTATTTGCACTTAATTAAATATTATCCAGAATTACTATTTAACATTAATAATTGTACTTGATACTTATAATAATCCATATTAAATATTGAACAGTTCTACTAGAACCATTGATAGGTCTCTAACAAGTATTATCACTACGGGTCAGAGTGGATCTGGTAGTAATGTCAATGAAAGAAGACTAGAGCCTTATCATTAACTGCAGTTTAGTGTTATATCCAGGATTCTCGTTATTGGGGTCTTACCCCTCTGTAGAGACGCAGTTGCCGTATTCTACAATCGAAGACGACTGGGTTGATACATTTTTGTGAACTAATATTAATAGTCTTCAAAGATTATCAAGGATTTAAACTTAAGTTTATTCCTAATCAATATCTTTCTAAAATTTTGATTCACATTGAATAGATGTTAGCTCTACTAATGTTGCTATCTTAAATAGTCTTTAAAGATTATCAAAGATTTAAACATTTAAAAAAAAAATATTCCTATTAAATCAATTGCGAAAATATTTTGATTCGCATCATATTTTGATTCGCATCATATTGTTGCTAAACGTTTTGAATTCATGAATATTCAATCAGTAAAATATAAGAAATTCAAATATTTCAAAAAATATTCCGTCTGGCTTTTTTAATTTTTAAAAATTCATTTATTTCAATTTTTAATGTTTTTTATCCATATTTTATTTCTTTTGTTCGATGCTATAAAAGGATAATTTTCCTATTTTAACTGATTTCAGCTTTGAATAACCCATGAAGGTTTGGTTTCATTTGGTTTCTTTGTTTAATGACATACCAACCTTCGTAGGTTGGTATGCCATCTTTGTCTAACAGTTATAGTACTATCTAACCCATTGCTGGTGGGTGGATAAGAGAGTAAGTTTTCCGCGAGAAAAGGCTCGAAAGTGAGTCTCCTGGCAAGACCAGTGTTCGAACTCACTTATTACATTGCAGAATGTCAACCACAACAGCACCAGAAAACCCCTTATCAAGGATCGATATCTTGTTAACTAAATTGTTGAATTTAATGAGTTTTTTCCCCTAAATAGATATTTATAGAATGAAGCAAAAACATTAACCAACATTATGACCCCACCATTTCATATTTTGACAATTAGGTCCCCATACATCATTGGCCTAATGAGTATAGAGTTCGTCAATTGTCCACGAGACCGAGGTTCAATCCCAGGTTGAATCATACCAAAGACTCAAAAAATGGTACTTGATACCACGTTGTTTCACACTCAGCATTATATGGTAAGGATCAAGGATAAACGAGAGCAATCCAGTGAATGGAGTAGCGCTCTTCCAGACACCTCGGTGTAGTAGCTATTGAAAAGGGAGTCTTCGGGTCACCCTTGACTTCGGTCGCCAAATTTACTTTTTACTTACATCTCCATCAGTTTTCTGTTTTTTTTTTTAAATAACATAAGTGAATCGTTTTTATCGTGGATATTTACTTAAAAAAAAAAGTTTACGTTAAATTATCTTTATTGTTTTTGCTTTGTCAGTTTATTTTATCTTGATCTGTTTTACCGATCTTTAAACTTCTCTGTACGTGTTAATTAATCTAAAAACTTCAAATTCATTTTAATATTTCTCACATTATGATTAAAGTCCAGCCTCTTTTAACACAATGTCACTGATGTAATATATTAAGCAAATAGATTTTAGCATTTCGGTTTTATCAATAATGTTACATGAGTAAAAAAGAAAGGAAAAAAGTAATACACCAAATATTCCCGTAACTTGGGTACAATTTATTATTTTGTAATCTTTGGAAAAAAGCGATCAGAGTGAAGTAACAACAAAAGTCAGAATTTTTCTACACTCTGTTAACGAGTATGCATATTTATATTAGTAATAGTTCATTATAGAAATATGTGGTGTTCTTTCTTTTTATCTTGAAATAAAAACGGGACGGTCCATTATTTATTTGAGGTGATGACAGGGTGTAAATTCGAATGCATGTTCCATGTTTTATCCAGTTAATATTTTAGACTAATTTTTATTTGATATTCGTTATCATATATATATATATATATATATATGTGTGTGTGTATTATTTAGTCCAGTTAAACCGGAGGCGGGAATAATTCCGTCGGGACCAAATCATTCAACTATGAACATTTAAATTTTCCTGGTAACTGACATCACAGCAATAATTTCTTAAAGAAGGTCACATTATGATTATAAATTTATTTCCATCCTGTTACGGGTATTGATACGAACCAATAACACAAAAAGTAACAGGACTTCTTCAGATCTAATGGATACAATTAGATGTATATACACGAGCATAATTAAATAAGTTTCCAGACTTTTTTCGCATGGGCACTTTTATTGATAGTACAGACGTGAAACTCTAGTCCCCTTCGAAGTAATCTCCTCTGGCTGCAATGCACTTGTTGTACCGTTCCAACAACTTATGGAAGGCCCCATCGAAGTCCTCTTGTGTGAGGGTGTCAATAACCTTCGTCACAGCTTCTTTCATCTCCTCAACTGTCTCATAACGACAGCCTTTGAGCTTAGGGAATAAGCAAAAGTCACAGGGAGCAAGGTCTAGACTATAAGGACGGTGAGGAACTGTCTTGATACCCATCTTGGTCAAATAGTCTGTGACAAGGATGGAGTTGTGGACTGATGCATTGTCCTGCTGGAAATGCCACTAAGCCGATTTGAAGAGTACTGGCCACTTCCCTAGGAATCTCTTCCTGAATTCCCTTAAAGACTCAACATAGTAACCCCTAACCCTAACCCTTTGGTCAATCAACTGGTCTATTAACTTCCTTACTCCTGCCACACATCTCATCATCCCTCACAGACTCCCTGCCTCCCTTGAATCTCCTATGGCACTCAAAAACTGATGCTCGATTCGTGCAAGATGGTCAAAAAGCAGTGTGAAACATTCCATACATTTCTGTGGCATTTTTTCCAAGTTAAAAACATAATTTTATTGCATATCGTTCTTCTAAAGTGTCCTCACGTCCAGATTGCATTTTTGAAATTCCCAAGGTGTGACAATCAGGCTTTAGTAGGGTGTATTCCAATTCCTGCTGTAGCTGAACATTTGAAGCTGAAATCATAAAAAATGGTCAGTATTCTTATAAGATGTATAGCAATAACTTTCTGAATACGACAATTTTAAATGGCTGTACAAAAAAGTTTGGAAACTAATTGAATGAACCACGTATATATATATATATATATATATATATATATATATATATATATATATATATATATATATAACTGTAAGTCAGAAGACTAGCCCAGTCGGCTAGGATTGTAGAATACACCGACTGCATCTCGGCAGAGGGGTAAGACTCCCCCGACGAGTTTTCTGGATATGACTTTAGATGATCTCATGGTAAGGCTCCAATAATGCTGGAGCATTGGGGAATGTATAGTACCCCTCCACTGTCATCACTCCCAGGTCCACTCTGACCCGGAGTACTATCACTGGATAAAGTCCTATCTATACACTCAGTATGGATGTCAAAGAGTTCTATTTAACCCCAACAAATAACTCATCATAATTTGAATTGCTAGAAATAGAACTGTTTGATCATTTAACTTTGAGTTAACCAATGCCTGATGTGTAATTGAATTGTTAGTGATTGATAGCAATACTTGGAACTATTTAACTTTGTTGACTTATGTTTACAAATCATGTATATCAAGTATATATGCATAACCGGATTTGGCATTAAATAACCTACAATGGTTGATACACAAGTTGTCTCAAAGTAGATGCGACCCATTGATATTATAATGATTACTTACAGAGACAAGGGCAATGGCGTAACATGTTCCGTAAAAAATGCATCCTCTGAGCTAGAAACATCAAATCAATACTTTGTTCAATTGTTATTATATCAGCTTCCAGGACATGCAATCTATTTTGAGTTTTTTGTCTCAGTAAGAAGATCATTATCATATTAATGGGTTGCATCTATTTTGAGACAGTTTTGAATTATTCTGTCTCCAAATATGTATTGACGTACATTATTTTTCCTCTCTTGTCCAAGGCATTGTGATCAAGGATTAATAATTGGTATAGTATACTGCTTTCAAATCTGAAACAAAAAAGAACACGACATTATTATTAGTAGAGTTATTAGCAGTTACGTTGGTCCCATGTATATTGAGACACCCTATTCTATAAAACCAAACAGAATCGAATCCATCTGCTCAACATAATCTGTACAGTAATTAGCTATTTGGAGTAAAAGTGCGAAAACAGGCAATGTAAAAGAAAGTCCGAGGATTGGCTAAGAAAAATTGGTGTTCATCTGGAGAGGTTGCTGATGGGACTTGTCAGAAAAAAAACACAGCTTACCAAATTACTTTCTTTGAAAACAATGACATGTCAACTCCAGAATACACCTCATCAGTTACAAAAAAGGTTGGAAGCTGTGGGTCTTGCTTCACAATTTCCTATCCAAAGAACATTCCTCACACGAAGGTATATACTGGAATGTTTATAGTGGGGCAATGTTAGAATTCATTGGAATGTTCACTCTTGGAAGAGGATACACTGGTTCAACGAGAGTTTTTTTAACGTGACTGATGGCGGAATTCAAATAAGAAGTTATATTAGCACACCATATTCTCCAAGACAACAATTATGTATACGTTTCGCTCTTATTCATTTCATAGCTTCTTTCTGTGATGAATTTATGGGGAGAAAAAATATGTATCAAAAATATTTTTGAATCGATTTAATCATCGTAAATAACTAAATACTCTATCAAAAATCCCCAAACAAATTAGTTGATGCAATTTTTAATGATATAGGGTTAAAAAATAAGGATATCATTTAAGTACAAAAGTTATATTCCTTAACTTTTATATGTGTTGAATTTTCGGTAAAATGGATCAATTAAACAGGTAAACATACATTGAAACAAGTCATGTAGTTGTCTTTTTTTATCGGTTGTTGCTTCTTGCCACCATCTTGTTTTCGCTATCCCATTGTCGATCTATCTTTTCTTCGTTGTTCTTTAATGAGATGAACTACAAAACCACCAATTATTATTATTATTATCATTATTTTTATTATTTACTCCTTTAGAGTTTTTCGCATCGGTGTTAGCTGACAGTCTCCTCAAGTCTCCATGACTCGTCTAAGGCCGTTCTCAGCTATGCTGTCATTTGGATAGTCACTACCCGTCTGCTAACTTCCAAGTCCTCCAGGCCTTTTAATAATCCTTTAGTTATTGTGCCAAAAGCACCAATCACAATTGGTATCATTGTCACTTTCATGTTCCTCAGCTTTTTCAATTATCTAACAAGGTCGAGGTACTTATCCTTCTTTTCACAATCCTTCAAAATTATTCTGCTATTTATCATTTGTGAGTTTTCACACCAGCGTTAGCTGATGATCTTTCACTGAAGTTTGAGTAACCATAAGTCTCCCCAAGTATCCAGGACTTTTCTCAGTATTCGGGCCGATCTCAATAATGAAGTAATTTGGATCGTTTCCACTCGTCCCGTTATTTCCAAGTCCTCCAGTCCTTGTACCAATCGTTCGGTGACGGCACCAAGAGCAACAATTACAATTGGTATAATCGTCACTTTCATGTTCCACAGCTTTTTCAATTCCCTAGCAAAGGTCGAGTTACTTATCCCTCTTTTCACATTCTTTCAATTTTACCCTGTGGTCAGCCGGGACAGCAAAGTCAACAATTCTTCAAGTTCTTTTTTTTTTTTGCTGTTGTTTATAATAAGATCTGGTCGTCTGGCGTAGATTATTATTATTATTATTATTATTATTATTATTATTATTATTATTATTTATACATCTTGAAGTTTTTTAAAGCGTTATCTAATGTTCTTTCACTGAAATCTGAGTAACAGTAAGTCAACTCAAGTTTCCAAAACTCTTAGTATTCTGTTCAATCTTAACAATTATTATCCCACTTCTTTGAAACCTTTTCACAGCAATGTTAGCGGATGATTTCTCACTGGAGTTTGAGTGAGAGGAAGTTTCCTCTAGTCTCCAGGACTCTTCTCAGTATTCTGTCCGATATTAACAATTATTATACGTCTTTTGACACTTTTTCACTGCTGCGTTAACAGATGGGTTCTTCCTGGAGTTTGAGTGACAGGAAGTTTCTTTTAGAGTCCAGGACCCTTCTCAGTATTCTATTCGATCTTAACAGTTATTCTACAACTCCTTTGAGACTTTTTCATAGCTGCGTTAACAGATGGTTTCTCACTGGAATTTGGGTGACAGCAAGTCTCTTTAAGTCTCCTAGACTCTGTATTTTAGCCGATCTTAAAAATGCTGTAGTCTGGATGGTCCCCACTTGTCTGCTGGTCTCAAACTAGTTTAGTCCCTTAATCAATTTTTGGGAAATTTTCCAAGTGCACAAATTACAATTGGTATCACCGTCACCGTCACGTTCCATGGTTTCTTTTTTATTTCTCTTGCAAGGTCTTGATAGTTATCTCTCTTTTCGCTTTCTTTTGATTCTTCTTCTTCTTCTTCTTCTTTTTATTATTATTATTATTATTATTATTATTATTATTATTATTATTATTATTATTAACTTCATCGTGGACTTGTCTAATACATAAATTTTACCGACTGTTCACAAGTCAAGAGCCAGTCAAACCAAAGAAGAAAATTTGGCAGCCTTACGATTTCTCGGCTGACTAATTAAAATTACAATCAAACTTTTAAACTTGTTGGAGTTTAATCACTAAACTTTCAACGGAGATTAAAATTTTAGTTATATACATATATAATTTGTAAATGAATAGTTTTATTTTTTGGTAATCATGTTAAAACCAGCCAGAGCTTATTTGTTTGCATACAGTGAAATTGTTTTATTTGTACTCAGTTAAATGATTTCAAGTATTGCTATCGATTACAAATAGTCTAATTTGCCATAGTAAGATAATTCCAGGTATTTCTTTCTGACACTAATAGTTCTATTGACAGACTGTTAAATGCTTTCAAGTATTGCTATATGATATTAATCATTCTATTCAACATTACTCATTCGTTTGCTCTCAGTGATGTGTTTCCGAGTATTTTTATGTAATATTAGAAATTCAATTTAACATCAGTGATTTGCTTGCACACAGTTAAATTGTTTCAAGTATAAAAAATGATCAAATATTTCTTTTTGACCGAGAGATGAAATCCTATCAGAAATACAACTCTGGGACAGAGTGCAGCTGAAAGTAATAGCAAAAAATCCGTACTCCACAATCCTGAAAGCTTCAGGACTGTTGCCTCACCCTCAGATGCAGTCTAATGTCATAACTAGGAGCAGAAACTTGGATTGTTGTAATATTAAACAGCGGTTCTATGTAATTTCTCTATGAAATATATAATCAGGCAACTAGAAAAAAAGAGTATGGTAAAAGGAAGGACATTAAACTCTAGACTTGAAACAGAATAACCTATTTCGTTTAGTTAGGTCGGGTTTTATGGCATTGCAGGTTATTATGTGCCAAATACGGATTAATCATACTTATTAAATATATATGATTTTGTTTGGTTTCATTTTGTGGCATATGAACCAATGTAGGTTATTCAAGGTAAAATCCTCTTTATATATATATATATATATATATATATATATCAAATATATATGATTTAGTTTAGTTGAGGCTTATGTCATATCAAACATTGTAGGTTATTTAATGCTAAATCCTCATTATACATATATATTAAATATATATGATTTGGCTTGGTTGGTTTTTATCGTATATGAACCATTGTTGGTTATTAAAGGCGAAATCGTCTTTATACATATATATCAAATGTATAGGATTTGGATTGGTTGAATTTTATGGCATATCAACCATTGTAGGTTATTGTGTACCAGATCTTTTTTATACGTATGCATTACATACATGTGATTTGATTTGGTTGGTTTTTATGGCATATCAACTACTGTAAGTTATTTACTGCTAAATTCTCTTTATACATATATATCAAATACATATAATTCGGTTTAGTTGGTTTTAATGCATATCAATCATTGTAGGTTATTTAATGTCAAATCCTCTTAATACATATATATATTAAATATATGATTTGTAAATACATTTTGTTAATAACATTTTAAAACTAGCCTGAGCTCATTCTTTTGCACACAGTTAAATGATTCCAAGTATCGTCATTTATCACTCGCAAGTCATTCAAACATCAGTCATTTGTTTACACTATTAAATATCAAGCAGTTCTATTTAAAACAATTCAATTTAGCATAAGTCCTTTGTTTGCACTCAGTTTAAACATCAAACAGTTCTATTTTACCCCTAAGTAAGATCCTATCTGGTGCTACCCTCCGGGTCAGAGTGGACCTTGGAGCGATGGAAATGAAGGGGTACCCCGCATCCTGCAAAGCCCCAGCGTTACTGGAGCCTCACCATCAGATTGCTTAGTGTCATATATCAGTAAAGTCGTTAGTATGGGTTTTGCCGCTTTGTAGAAAAGTATTTGGCGTATTTTACGACCCTTCCCCAACCAGCTGGGTTCAAAATTACTTAATTGGTATCATAAAAAATAAAGCCTCGTTGATTTAGTAGACAGGATCCTTTTTTTTTAGAACCGAGATGAACCGGCCTTTGTCGAAACATGGCTATTTGTTCCACTGCCCTTGCCAGAGCGAAAGAAAAAAAGAACAACTTAAGGACAAAAATGAATATGAAGAATGAAAAATATATCACCATTTTATTTTTGGTTACACACGGTTATGAAGCAATTATGAAAATTCCCTTAATTCTAGTGAGTTGGAAGAACGGACATTCAATCAAATCAAGGAGATTCTTTAAAAGAATATTAGAGCCAAATAGAGGTTGCTCATAGCTAAATGAACTAAATTGATAACATTAAAACAAACTTAAGAACCTGTAATGAATTCGCTGCATTTGCTGTGAAACGTCAGCAGATTCTGTGATTTGAAAGCTTTGCAATAGTAATAATGTCTATTGAAGAGGAATTCTACAACAACAAATGTGATTCAGTCGACTGGTACAGCAGAATACACCGACTGCATCTCTGCAGAGGGCTAGAATTCCCTAAAAGAGTCTCCTGGATATGACACTAAACAGTCTGATGGTAAGGCTCCAGTATTGATTGAGCTTTAGGGGATTGCAGAGTACCCATTTAATACCATCACGCCCAGGTCCACTCTGGTCTGCAGTGGTAGCACCTGATAGGATCCTATCTATAGGTCAAATAGAACTAAACTGAGTAGTTATGCTCAACTGAATTGCTTGAAATAGAACTGTGTTGACGTTTAAATTGTGTACTTATGCTAAACTAAATTGTTTGAAATAGAACTGTTCCTACGTATGAAAATGGATTTGGCATTAAATAACCTACAATGGTTGATATGCCATAAAAACCAAACCAAACAATACGAATATGCTACGACATATGGAAGTTATGTCTTCTAGTCTTCAAAGCTATCAAATGTTGGAATGTTTGCAATTCAAATAAATGTCGTTAAATCCATACGCTAATATTATTGAACGGCTTTGGGGGAATGTAGAGTACTCCCTCATTGATATTAGTACCATGTTCACTCTGACCCGGAGTAGTAGTACCTGTTAGGGACCAATATACGGATAAAATAGAAATATTTAATCATTCATTTTACTTGACTGTAAGTTAACAAATAATTAATGTTAAATTGAATATTCTGTCGCAGTGGGTGAAACCATTTAACTATATGCAAACAAATAAACACTTGCTCGTATTAAATAATATTACCTGCAAACCAATCGTTAACTAATCAAACACACACACACACACACACACACATGATATATGAGGCAAAATGTAAACAAACGAAAGCTACTACATAACGCCTTATAAGTTCCGAGCTGACGTGGTTAGCTTGTTTGCTGAGCTGTATGATACAAACTCTAACGTAAAGTTAGGCGGGTTTCAATCCTATCTTCAAGCGTCCTACGTGTCTAGCCACACTGAATAGTTGTGATACAACGAAACAGTCTGTATGCGAATGATTTTATATATATATATATATATATATATATATATATATATATATATATATATATATATATATATATATATATATATATATATATATATATAATTGCATTAACGTAGAGTTGGATTGAATATAGACACACACAATTTTTGCAGTGTTTTAAAAACCTAAAAACTTATTTAAAAAACAACCTTTACACTTGCAAATAACCCCCAATAATGTCCTATGAAAAGTCCGAAAGCTCTTGGGACAATTACGGTAAATTCACCAACCAAATCTAACCTAAAACCAAAACACTTGTCAGGAAACTTGAAAGAATCCTAATAAAACTATATAGACAAAATCTGTCTTTATTATTTAATCAAATATGCTTAAATGAAGGACTGCAGTTTAACCACACACACATATATATAAACAGGATTTGGCATTAATTAACTTACAACGGTAGATAAACTATAAAACACAACCAATTAATCAATATAACTTTAAAAAACTATTCTTAATACCAATATTGAGTGCCTCTGTGCTGTAATGGTTAGCAAGCTCGACTAGCAAACCTTGACGAGCGAATTCGAGTCTCACTGGATGCCCCATTCACCTGGCCTTGTGCTACATCTAAGCAAAATTTCTTAGAAAATTACTATTCTTAATACGTATAATTTACAACTATTTGGTATCACGTGTTCTTATCAAATACGAATATCTTTAATAGTTCTATTTTGCCCAATCGGCTGGAGCTGTAGAATACACAGACTGCACCTCTGCAGAGGGGTAAGATCCTCCCCACAATGAGTGTCCTGATATGACTCTAAACTATCTCATGGTGTGTTTCTAGTTATGCTGGAGCTTTGGGGAATGCAGAGTACTCCTTAATTGCCATTACTCCCAGGTCCACTCTGACACGGAATGGTAGCACCTGACAGGGTCCTATCTATGGGTTAAACAGAACTAACTGCATACATATGCTAAACTGAATTGTTTGAATTAGAACAGTTTAACTAAACTGAATAGCTTAAAATAGAAATGTTTTTGACAATCAAACAGTGTAATTACATTGAAACTGCATGCTTACACTAAAATCAGTTGTTTGAAATAGAACTGTTTTTGATATTGAAACTCTACTTACACTAAACTGAATTGTTTGATATAGGACTGTTTTGACATTCATCTGTGCTTAAAGAAAATCTGTAGTTATAACAAACTGAATTAGCTTAATTATAGCTGTTTGAATAAATTGAAGAGCTTGAAATAGAAATTTTTTGGACAATTAAACTGTGTACTCATGCTAAATTGAATTGTTTGAAATAGAACTGACTATTTGCATAAAAATAGATTTGGCGTTAAATAAGCTACAAATGTTGATATGCCATTAAACCCAACCAACCAACCAACCGTTACATTTGACTTATAGATTGGAGCCTAACCGAGACAATCACTCCGGTTCAAAGTGGACCTGGGAGTAATGACAATGAAGCCCTATTCCACACTCACCAGATCTCCAAATCTGTAGCAGATGCAGGTTTGTATCATGCACAGGAAACCGATTTTGGGGAGGACATACCCCTCTGCAGGATAAACAGTTAACGTATTTTATCAGTCAACAGGAAGAGTTGATAAAAAAAAACTTTAATGATATTAAAAATCAATCTACAAAACGTGAAAACTTACAGTTGATACGAAAAGAGGTCATTAAACTCCAGAATTTGATGTAGAATAACAAAACTAAGTAGACTGGTCTGAAAAAAATATCAAATCGAGGAGACGATACTTATTCTCAAAGCATCAGGTAACACTTGAACCCCGAATAAAATACAAGTCTAGACATCAAAATCGAAACAAAAAATATATGTAATATATTCTAAACAGATCAAGTAATAATAAAACAGTGTTATCACAAGAGTTGGAAGGATCAGACATTGGCTATTTTTGAAGACTGCTCGTGAAACAGAACGTGTATATTCTTAATTTTCGATCAGGAGGGTAAACGTTTTTTTTTTTTAATTTTGTTTCAATGATTTTCTCTTGAAAAAATCGGGTTTTGAAGTCGACTGCTTTATTGAAAAATTAATATGAAAATTCTTGTGAGTAAATTTATCATCGAAATACTGTACAATATTTGAAGTTATCTACAAGCTCAGTTAAATACTAATTTAAGACAAAATACCGCTGTGTCTTCAAGAAATGTGTTGACTCTTTGGACTAATTATTTAAGTATATATATTCTTATGACTATTTCAGTAAAATCTCACTTTTTTAAACAGATTCTTACGTAACACTTCTCAAAAATACTTATTTTGTAAGTAAAAGATACTGAAATATTTTCTGTATATCAGGAAATATCATTCAGATGCATTTATATGAACATATTACTATCTCTGTCTCTGTCTCTCTCTGTCTCTGTCTCTCTCTGTCTCAATATATATATATGAGAGAGAGAGAGAGAGAGAGAGAGAGAGAGTAATTATATTTATTTGAAGTTCATGTATTCTCAAGTTTAATCTGATTATTTATCTTAGTTGATACATGGAACTTTTAGCAATATATATATATATATATATATATATATATATATATATATATATATATATATATATATATAAGATATTATTCAATCAAGTATATACAAAGTAGGGAATAATTCTAATCAGGACCAATAGAATATTCAAAAATAGAATATCAGATTTGAATAATCCAGCTAAAGAGGTCAATATAAATAAAATCCATAGATCAAATAATTTTCTCTTGAAAAACAACAATCGGTCACATTAAGATAATAAATTTATTTCTTTCCTGTTAAAAGCATTGATATAAACCAATGTTCTAAAAAACTTCTAGAACTTCTTCAGATCAAACAAGAAATGGATTTAAATAATTTTTTTCACATTTACAACCAGACTAAAAAAAAACAAAAAAAAACAAACTTATTTCTCCAATATAATAAAGCAAGCTTAAACCTTCATGTAACAACAAGTATCAAATTATTGTGGTAAGTAAAACAACATCCGATTTCATCCTACTTCAAATTTAACTGAGGCAATTTTAAAAATTCAAACATTTATAATAAAAAATATTCAGACAAATCTAATTTAGTACATCAATTTTCAATTTTAGTATATCAATTTTTATCATTAAAACGAACTGAAAATTCTAAAACTAATATTAATTATGGTAAACCTCCCAAATTACAATAATAGAGTAAAAATCCAAATTTTAATTCATTTATCAATTTAATAAATCATAGTAATTTGTTTTCTGTTTATTTATTTATCTATTTATTCACTTATTTTTGAAAATAGTCTAAATCTATTTTTCTGCCTACATCTAGCAATTAAATCCCATCTCTGATTTAATAGGTTATATATATATATATATATATATATATATATATATATATATATATATATATTGAAACAAAGGATAACGAGTAATCACTTTAAAGTAATCCCATTCAATTCTACCTCGGCCATTTTGGAAAACATCTATAATCAAAATTCGTTAAAGTGTTAATATTTTGTCATTAAAGTTGATTTCCTATCAGGTGGTAACAAATCAAAACGCTAAAGAGATTTGGTTGTCCTCCGATTCACCCATCATAATATTTTTCTGGACCACCGACTGCTTTCCGATCAAAGCTGAAAACGAGCCGGGCGATTCCTATGCGGAAATGGAGCTAATCTAAGGAAAAGAAAAACATTAGAAAAATAAGGAGGTGGGAGGGAAAAATAGAAAAGCATAGATAAATCATAAACTTTTTATCTGATAATCCGGCCTTCCTTAGGTGTTTGTCGAACTCGGAAAACTTCATGGAACTTCGAACGACGTTCTTTATTGAATCCACAGGGATCGCCTGTTCTGATTCCGTTAACCAAAACCGAGCCCAAGTTTTAAGAATTTCTGTATTATTACTCGCCTGCAGTCGGGATTGAACCTGAAACATCCAGTTTTAGTCTTCTTAAACATCTAACTTGTGTCACAACCTGCCGGTGAACGGAAGGGGCTTGTTAAAGCTGGTTAGAATAAAGAGTTTTCCTTCACCCAAATAGTATGTAGAAGTGAAAAAATGAATATTTCTTCTATAAGAATGAGTTATATCATACTTATTCAACCATACGATTTATTTCTTTTGTATGGAAATTTATAATTGTTCTTTCAAAAATGCAATTTATTTCATCTTCGTTTAATTTTTCTTCAATTGAATGTAAATTGTTTAACTAGACTTTATTAATACTGATATTACAACACAAGCTTGCTGATAAAAATATCAACAGATGCTTCATATACGTTAAGGCACGAAAAATTCTTTCATATAGTGACACAAAGAATTATTACACTTGCAAAATACGACCCATTGATTTTAGCTAACTACTAAGGCTACATTTCATTCACAAAATCTTAACCATCATCTTTTAAAACACATCAAGGCTCTACTTAATATTATCATTGCTTACAAGAAAATATTTTGTTACTTCTGTTTTTCTGCAAATTTCTCATTTAGTAAGTAAAGTTGGCGACTGTAGTCGAAGGCGACCCAAAGGCTCCCTTTTCAGTAGCTACTACACCAAGGTGTAGGGGAGGGCTCTACCTCTTTCCCTTCATTGCTCCACTTTACCATGATACGTACCTTATATTGCTGAGAGTTAATCAAGGAAGTATCAAGTACCATTTTTAAAGTCTTTGGAATGATTTGACCTGGGATTGAACCCAGGTCTCCCGGACCATTAGCGGACACTCTACCCACAAGGCAAATGAGCCGAAAATTTGCTGATCGGGGTTTTATTTATTCATTTACTCCTTTTCCTGCTACACATGAACCCATTGCAAGGTTTGACATATTTTTGATAAACTTTCAATGATCAATCCAACTGTCCATGTAACGGCAAGTTTAGCCCTCTGATCAAATCACATTAACTAAGCTACTACGATGCCATCATCTCATTTAATAACAAGTCACTGAAATTAGTAGATAAGTTCATATAGCACGTTAGAAATATATAAAAAACGATGTCAAGAAATACATAGGAAAAGCAGTGAGTGCTATTGACAGGTTATCGACCATCTTGAAATCTTATTTTTCCGATTGAATAAAACGAGAATTCTTCCAAGCTGTAAATGTCAGTACTACAGTATGGCCGAACGACTTGGACTCTAATGAAACATTTGGAGAAAATGCTAGAGAAGAACAACTCAAGGACGTAGCCTGATGTTTTGAACATATCCTAGAAGCCGGACTCCACAAAACAATAGTTGTATGACCACTTACCGACCGTTACACAAGAGATTTAAATAAGACCAACGAAATATACTGGAGAGTTAAGGACGTAATCATGTGTGACTTTTTTCGATGGACGACTACACATGGATACACCAGTGTTGGCCAACCAGCAAAGACTTACATTTACCAGCTCTGTAGGTGCTCGTGGTGTTATGGCTATCGTTGTTGGAAATTAACTCGGCGACCCAGTTTCCAACACAAGATTAGGCTGTTTGCATTTAATATCGCCCTAGTAAAAGGCATGAATCAATTTCTTCTTCCTCCATTTACAAGCAAATAGTCAGTTAGACTACGCTCTTCAACATTGGTATGTTGCTCAGTCGACTGGGGCTGTAGAATACACCGACTGCACCTCTGCAGAGGGGTAAGACCCACCCCCCAACGAGTGTCCTGCATATGACACTAAACAATCTGATGGTGGGGTTCCAGTAATACTGGAGCTTTGAGGAATGCGGAGTACCTCTTCATTGCCATCGCTCACAGGTCCACTCTGGCCCGAAGTGTCCAATCTATGGGTTAAATAGAACTGAATGGTGGTTGGAGTTTTATTGCATTTAAATTGGTTGGAGTTTTATTTCATTTAAACTGTGTATTTATGCTAAACTGAATTGTTTAAAATAGAATTTTGATATTTAAACTACGTACGAATGCTACACTGAAATCCTCAAAATAGAACTGTTTTGCCAACTAAATTCATCTGCACCTCTGCAGTAGGGTAAGACACCCCAATGAGTGTCCTGAATATAACACTAAACAATCTCATGGTAAGGTTCCAGTGATGCTGGAGCTTTGGGGAATGCGGAGTACTCCTTCATTGCCATTGGTACCAGCTCAACTCTGGTTCGGAATGGTAGCACCTGAGAGGGTTCTATCTATGGATTATATAGAACTAACTGCATACTTATGCTAAACTGAATTGTTTAAATTAGAAGTTTTTGACTCAACTGAATAGCTTGAAATAGAAACGTTTTTGGCAATTAAACCGTTCTTACATTCAAACTGCGTGCTTAATCTAAACTGAATTATTTAAAATGGAAGGGTTTTTGATATTGAAAATGTACTTTCACTAAACTAATTCATCAAATATTGAACTGTTTTGACTTTAACTGTGTGCAAACAAAACCTGTGTTTACACAAAACTGAATTATCTGAATTAGAACTATTTGACTAAAAAATAAACTGTGTACTTAAATTTAAACTGCGTGCTTATTCTAAACTGAATTATTTGAAATGGAACTCTTTTTGACATTGAAACTGTACTTACACTTAACTGAATTGTTTAATATAGAACTGTTTTTACATTTAACTGTGTGTAAAGAAAAACTGTACTTACACTAAATTGAATTCGCTTAATTAGAATTGCTTAACTAAACTGAATTATTTGAAATAAAATGTTTTTCACAATAAAACTGTACTTACATTTAAACTGCGTACTTATGCTAAACTGAATTGTTTGAAATAGAACTATTTTCATAAATATGGATTTGGCGTTAAATAACCTACAAAGGTTGATATGCCATAAAACCAACCAACCAACCAAAATATTTACGACTACCGGTCTAGGAGAAGAAAAAATCTGAATTTAAACCTGTGAAACCTTCTGTCGTATGTTGCTCGTATAGAGGGGTTGGATAAATATATGCATTCACGAGCACTTTGTGAATACCGGAAGTTGTCACCAAATCTGACTGAAAACTATGACTGGTTGGGATATATATATATATATATATGTATATATTTACTAATCTACTATCTACCAGGATTCACGGTACCAGAAAAAAACCAAAAAACCCCTGGTCCGTAACAAGAGCTAAAATATCTCGAATCACGGTCCAGAGGAAAAAAAAAAAAGTTTTTTGGGTAAAAAAGAAAGAAAAGACCACCTCGTCCGACTCCTTGAAAAAAATCAAGGGGTACTTAGTCAGTGGCCAAAAGAAAACCAAAAAACCCTCCGCGAATACTGCAATGCTATAATTACTAAAGTGCTCAACATTAAACAATGGAGCCAATTATAGAATTAACTTAAATTGCTAGTTGAAAATCTTCTACTAAAGTTTAACCTTAACGGATCATCAGGAAGTTAAACTTCCTGATGATCCGTTAAGGTGAAACTTTAGTAGAAGATTTTCGACTAGCGATTTAAGTTAATTCTATATATATATATATATATATATATATATATATATACGTCGGCTGACCGTAGTCGAGGTCGATCAGAAGGCTTCCTTTTTAATAGCTGCTACACCGAGATGCAGGGGAGAGCGCAAATCCTTTCGCTTGATTGCTCCACTAACCCTTGATCCGTACCTTATAATGCTGAGTGGTAAGCAAGGCGGCATCATGTATAATTTTAGTTTTTTGTTAATACTCAACCTAATGATTGAACTCCGGTCTCTCGGACCATTGGCGAACACCCAAATCATTATGCCAATATATATATATATATATATATATATATATATATATATATATATGAGAGAGAGAGAGAGAGAGAGAGAGAGAGAGAGGGAGAACGCCTTTTTGATGATGATAACATTACAATTGTCTTAGCAATGGTAACGGTTCTCTAGTAAAACAGAAAAATAAAATGCAGTTACTTACGAAACAGGTATCGCATACTTTTGATCAAGGAAAATGTTTACTCAGATCAACAGAGATTTTGACAAAGCGAGAGTTAATATGAGATGCTATCATGGAATAAAAAAGGCGTTATAGAAAAGCAGACGAATTAGTTGGAAGAGTCGCTGTTGAGTGCTTTCATTCGTTGCTGTAATGGACCAGTAATGTTGCATGACAGTATTAAAAAAAGAGAAAATGTTGAATAAATAGAAATAGAAAATAGAAAAAAAAAAAGGGAATAAAAGAAGTATCAAATAATACAAGACATTGCCGGGTTTCGGAATTTGACTCGTGGCAATGTTAATACTTTATTACCTTCAAAAATGGAATCAACCTGAAGGAACAGAGATGATAACCAGAGACCCAAACACAGAAGCGCACGCGCACATATGCGCCTGCGCACAACCCAGTTTTCCCTCACCTTCTATTTTTTCTATACTTCTCTACTAAACCAAGGACTCTAAAGGCCAAAAAGAATGTTTGAATAAATAAATGAATAAATAAATAAATAAGGATGATTTTTTAATATGAAGAAATACTTGTGTTCGTGATATTTCACATCCTATTTTTGAACATTTTTCTTTTTTCTTCTGGTGGATAAATACATTTTTTATTAACGGTAGTCTATTCATTTCTCGCAAAACAGATTTTGAATGGGGGAATATGGAGTAGGGGGAAGTTAAGAAGAAAGACAGCTACCTTAACCTTTTTCTCTGTTGCTACTTAGTCAATCGTTTTCTTTTACTTTCTTTTTTCAAGAATTTTTCTTCGGACCTCATCGAATTTAAATGCATGCAGGTTAGAAATAACCTTTAAAGGATTTTCCCAGTATAAAACTCATGCGTGAAAATGAAACAAAATACTGTGATAACGACAAATACGTAGGCTGCTCCAAAAGTAATGCCTCCTCGTCATTTCTGCAGATAATACAACACATAAGAGAACGCGACAGTATCGTTTTGTTGAGCAAGTTTTCAGCAACAAAACAATGATTTTTCTACCTGGTCACCAATGTTGGCTATGTATCTTCGCTAATTTATGAACAATATATATATATATATATATATATATATATATATATATATATATATATATATATCGTAATAATAAAACCCAGCGAGTGTCCTGTAAACGATCTGATGGTGAGAGTACAGAAATGCTGGAGCTTTTGGGAATATAGATTACCCCTTGATTGCCATTGCTCCCAGGTCCACTCCCAGTGGTAGCACCTGATAAGGGTCCTATCTATGGGTTGAATAGAATTAAACCGTGTTTTCTTGAGTTTACGGTTTTTTGCATTTAAACGGCGTATTTATGCTAAACTGAATTACTCGAAATAGAACTGTTTTGACATCTAAACTGCGTACTTATGCTAAACTGAATTATCTGAAATAAAAATCTTTTGACATTAACTCTGTATATTGCCTAGTCGGCTGCGGCTGTAGAATACACCGACTGTACCTCCGCAGAGGGGTAAGACCCCACCAGCAAGTGTTCTGGACATGGCATTAAACAATTTCATAGTGAGGTTCCAGTGATGCTGGGGCTTTGAAGATGGCAGAACATCCCTTCATTGCCATTGCTCCCAGGTCCACTCTGGTCCGGAATGGTAGCTCCTGATAGGGCCCTATCTATGGGTTAAATAGAACTAAACTGTATACTTATGCTAAACTGAATTGTTTGAATTAGAACTGTTTGACTAAACTGAATAGCTTAAAATAGAAATGTTTTCGACAATTAAACCGTGTACTTACATTTAAACTGTGTACTTATGCTAAACTGAATTGTTTGAAATGGAACTGTTTTTGATATAGAAACCGTACTTAAAGTAAACTGAATTATTAATATAGGACTGTTTTGACTTTAACTGTGTAAACAAAATCTATACTTATACTAAACTGAATTGGCTGAATTAAAACTGTTTGAATAAACTGAATAATTTGAAATAGAAATGTTTTTGACGATTAAACTGTGTACTCATGCTAAACTGAATTGTTTGAAATAGAACTGATTTTTTGTATAAAAATGGATTTGGCATTAAATGACCAAGAAAGGTTGATATCCCATAAAACCCAAACCAACCAACAACTGACTTGCGTTAATTAAGGTTTTTTAGAAATATAACTCTTTGATCATTTAACTGTGTGAAAACAAATTACTCTCTACTTGAATTGCTAGTGATACGGTTTGGTTTGGTTTCTTTGATAATGGCATATCAATCTTTGTAGGTTATTTAATGCCAAAGCCATTTTCATTGAAGAACAGTTATGGTACTATTTATCCCATAGCTGGGCGGATAAGGGGGTTCATACCTTTCCAAAGGGTATTTGCTCGAAAGTGAATGTAATAGCACAACTGGAGTTCGAACTAGCTTACTACGATTACGCAGTCCATCGTTTTAACCACTTCACCGTGAGGTCATCACCAACTAGTAAATACATAGTAATACTTGGAACAATCAAACTGTGTGTAAACGAATGATTAGTGGGTTGTTTTGCTTTATGGTGTATTAACCCTTTTCGAGTCATTTAATGACCAATTAAGTCATTTTCATTAAAGTTTCAAACAATAAAGTTTAAGATGAGTACAGTTTTTTTACACACAGAAAAATGTCAACACAGTTCTCTTGCAAACAATTCAGTTTGATATGAGTACAGTTTTTTGTTTACATAGTTAAATGCCAAAACAGTTAATTTTAAACAATTCAGTTTAGTGTAATTATACTGTTTAGTTCTATTTGACATAAATAGGACGGTATCTGGTGCTACCACTACGGGTCAGAGTGGACCTGGGAGCGATTGCAATAAAGGGGTACTCAACATTACCCAAAGTTCCAGCATTACTGGAGCCTCGCCATCTGATTGTTTAGTGTCATATTCAGAACACACGTTGGTGGGGTCTTATCTCTCTGCTGAGAAGCAGTCAATGTATTCTGCAGCCCCAGCCGACGGAGCAATAAACAAATGACTAATGTTGAATAGACTTATAAGTTTTATATAACAATACTTAGAAAAATTTGACCGTGTGCAAATGAATGAATACTGTTAAATAGAAAAATTAGTGTTGAATAGCAATATTTGTAAGAACTTCACTGTGGACAAAAATGATTCATAATTAATAGAATAATTTATATTACATAGCAATACTTGAAACCATCCTACTTTGTTGAAAGAAAAGCAATACTAGTGAGCAGACAAATTAGTTTTAACTAATTTAAAAATCAAATTACTTACTTAATTCACTTAAAATCTTATTATGTATATCCATTTAAATGTGTGCAAACAAATGAATGTTAAATAGCAATACTTGAAGCCATTTAACTGTGTTTAATGAATGATTAAAAATTGTAATTTACAAAGCTTTTTGCTCCACTTACCCTTTATCAGTACCTTATAATGCTGACTATTAAGCAACGAGGCATCAAGTCTTTTAAGTCTTTGGAACGATGCGACCTGAGATGGAACCCAGAACTCACAGACCATTGGCGAACAATCTAAGTAAAATGCCAATGAGTTGT
Organism: Sepioteuthis lessoniana; assembly: GCA_963585895.1. NCBI lineage: Eukaryota > Metazoa > Mollusca > Cephalopoda > Myopsida > Loliginidae > Sepioteuthis > Sepioteuthis lessoniana. The sequence goes on from OY757939.1 coordinate 25,159,460, forward strand.
TTACATAGAAGATGAGTTGGGAATGATTCTATTTGAGGATTCTTACCAAATCAACCAGTGCTCAATGTATACAAATTAAAAAGTTTATCACAGTGCTAATTTTCAGATAAGAAAAAAAAAACTCAACAAAACGGCATTTGGGTGTTATAAATCTTTTTCAGTTGGGAAAAAGGAAACTTGGGCAAGAAGTTAGTCTCAAAAAATATAAATAAGTATATATATATATATATATATATATATATATATATATATATATATATATATATATATATATGTGTGTGTGTGTGTGTGTGTGTGTGTGTGTAATTTATTGTTATAACGCTAAAACCATTTTTATTCAATAAAATCTTAACTGCGCTCAATTCACAATAATGCAGCGTAATACTACAATGAAATCAAAAATTAATTAAGATAATGATTCTTTATATTAAGCATTTTTCTTTTATTATATTCTATTATTTAGTTTGGTAAGGCTTTGAACTACTCGGTGTCTGTTAGTTCAGGTGCACAGTCAGATGTTGCAGTCATACGCCCGCACAGAAAGGATATGACAATTATCTTCTATCATAATAAACCCTCAGACAGAAAATGGGGCTGGACGTCTGTTGGATTGAATTGAGTCGGTGGTTGACGTCACACCTGGAAGAGATCGTCCAGAGAATTTGAGGATTTTGAAAAGACAGATTAATTGACGTTCGACCATTGAAGTGCGGCGGATGGGATTTTTTTCGGATCTGATCAAAAGCGGATCAGTTTAGGTCTCAACCGCCGGAGATGAGTTGAGATCTTAAACACCACAAGATACACGGCGCGTGGTGAGGTCAGCATAGTACGGTTAGCATAAGCCCTTAAGAATTGTATCTCTCTCCTCGCGTTGCCAAGGACTGAAGCCAAAAATTAATGAACTCGTTCGTATCCAAAACGACAAAGTCGGCTTGTATTATTATTATTATTATTATTATTATTCATATCACCAAATCAATACAACATAATAATAATAATAATAATAATAATAATAATAATAATAATAATAATATTAATAATAATAATAATAATAATAAGACCAGACCTCATAATAATCAACAAAAAAAAAAGAAGAGAATCTGCAAAATTGTCGACTTAGCTGTCCCGGCGGACCACAGAATAAATCTGAAGGAAATTGAGAAGAAGGATAAGTGCCTCGACCTTGCTAGAGAATTGAAAAAGCTGTGGAACATGAAAGTAACGATTGTGCCAATTGTGATTGGTGCGTTAGGCACAATAACTAAAGGATTATTAAAAGGACTGAAGGCCTTGGAAGTTGGCGGACGGGTAGAGACTATCCGAACGACAGCATTGCTAAGAACGGCCCAAATCCTGAGACGAGTCCTGGAGACTTGAGGAGACTTGCTGTCACTCAAACTCCAGTGAAAAACCATCAGCTAACACTGATGTGAAAAACTCTAAAGGAGTAGATAATAATGACAACAACAACAATAGGATAAAAACCCCATGAATTTGTGTTTCACGATGATGATCCTCTGTTGTGTTAGTATTCCAGACGTTGAACGTTTATTAGATTCAACTGAATAAATATTTTTCCTGTTTAATCTAACATACATCAGGCCTGTCAAATAGTAGCTCACCTGATGATCGGCAACGTGATACACAGAGCTATGAGCTTCTATTGTGATTTTATTGTTATCCAATTGTATACTTGAATATATATATATATATATATATATATATATATATATATTAGCTAAGTTAACCGTGTGTGTGTGTGTGTGTGTGTGTGTGTGTGTGTGTGTGTGTGTGTGTGTGTTTTCAAAAAACAAGAAATTTAGAAATAGTATTCCGTTTCCATTAAAGATCTATTTCGCTTATTCAAGCTCGTCAGATGGAATTTAAATAGAGTTTGGTTACATTTTTTCCGTTGAACGCAGGCGATATGTTTCACAATATATCGCGTTGTGATGTATTTTACTTAAAGAAATTAACGCCTACTGAATTTTCCCTTTTATTTATGGTTTTTTGTAATATTACTTTTGTTTAGTTGATATTGGTAACCTAATTTCAGATTTATGAGTAATATTTGAAAGTTATATAGTATTTTAATAATTTTAGTTTAATTGGATAATCACTGTCATTATTTACTTGGTATATATATATATATATATATATATATATATATATATATATATATATATATATATATATGTGTGTGTGTGTGTGTGTGTGTGTGTGTGTGTGTGTGTAGAAAACTGATAACAACGATCCAAGTGGAAGGAATGATTTATTAACGGGTCAACACTATAGCGTTTCGGTTCTACTGAACCATCATCAGGACCATGAGGGGTGATATTAATAATTTTAAGTTAACGATGGATGATTAGAAATGTGAAATACAAAAACCTACGGGAAAATATGTATAGTAAGAAAAAGTTAGCCGTTTAACTGGCAAATCATATTGTCGGATTACCATCCTTTATTTACTCTTCATATATATATATATATATATATATATATATATATATATATAACTTATGATTCCTTCACAGTAAAAACAGTCCCGCATAAAATGAGGAGTTTTTTTTACTAAAAATATCTTTTAAAATTCCTTTGCATCTTATATACCATATGTAGGTTTAAAATTCGCGATAGTTGGCCAAAATTAGCTACCTGGTAATTCTTATTAGTTTAGACTTGTGGGGGCGTCCCCAAGCCCTAAAAGAGGAGAGAGCAGGTTTTATTGCCCCAGCACCTGATACACAATTTAAGGGTTGCTTGATGTTTTACAGAATATTTATTTTTTATTAGTTATTTAATTCCAAATCCTGATTTATATATAAGATTTGGAAGCAAATAGTTTGTAGATAATTGATTTTTTAAGAATTTTTAGGGCTGATTTGATAGCTCACAGAGAAATGGTTTTAAGTATGCTTATCTAAGACTAGTAAGTAAAGTCAAGTTGGCGACCGTAGTCGAGGGTGACCATAGGGCTCCTTTTTCAATAGCTACTACACCGAGGAAGGGCACTGTTCCACTGTACCCTTGATACGTACCTTATATTGCTGAGTGTTAAGCAAGGAGGTATCAAGTACCATTTTTAAAGTCTTTGGTATGACGCGACCTGGGATTGAACCCAGGTCTCCAGGACCATTAGCGAACACTCTTTCCACTTGGCCAATGAGCCGGTATCATGCTATCTGATATTAATCATTTGTTTGCACACAGATGATTGCTTGCCCAGTCGGCCGGGGCTGTAGAATACACCGACTGCATTCCTCCAGTGGGGTAAAACTCCCTCAGCGAGTGACCTGGATATAACACAAAACAATCTGATGGTAATCTGATGGTAATGCTGGACCTTCATCTTTATTGCAATCGCTCCCAGGTCCACTCTGACCCAGAGTGGTAGCAACTGATACGGTCGTATCCATGAATCCAATAAAACTAAACTGTAATTACGCTAAACTGAATTGTTTGGAATTAACTTTTTTTTACATTCAACTGTGTATAAACAAAAAATGTACTCATGCAAAACTGAATTGTTTGAAATAGAGCTGTTTGATCGTTTAACTGTGTGTAAACAAATGTTTAAATGAACTGTTTGTGATACATAGCCATACTTGGAACCATTTAACTTAGTCGAGATGCTAAACTGAATCGTCTAAAATAGAACTGTTCGATCATTCAACTGTAAGTAAAAAAATGACTGATATTAAATGAATTGTTAGTGATACACAGGAATACTTGGAACCATTTAACTTTGTTGACATGCTAAACCGAATGCTTTGAAATGGAACTGCTTTTTCATTTAACTATGTGTAAATAAAAACTGCACTTAAACCAATGACTAACTGTGTGCAAACAAAAACTGTACTTGTGCTTAACTGTACCTTTTGAAATTAAGTGAAACCATTTAACTGTGTGCAAAAAGAAAGAAAAACGAACTCAAGCTAGATTAAAAATGTTATCTTCAAAATATGTTTAGAAATCGTAAATTTAATATATGTATAAAAAAGGTATTTCGCATTAAATGACCCACAGTGGTTGATATGCCATAAATCCAAAACAAACTAAACAGATAATTGTTTCAAGTATTGCTAATTGAAATTAGTGATTCTATTCATAAAGTATTTCTATCCAATATGAACAATCTTTCTTAACGCGATTGACCCTCAGACACTGCCTTCTCGCACCTTTAAGAAAAGCGTTGGCTGTTTATTTGACTAAGAATAATATACTCACAACTGTATGGTTTCAAATAACAAATAATAATCCTTAGTAAACGAATGAATAATAGTATTTGACCCACAAATAAGATTCTTACAGGAATAACCACTTCGTGTCTGAGTGGGCCTGGGAGTAATGGCAATGAAGAGGTACTCCACATTGCTTAAAGCTCTAGGACTGGATCCTCACCATAACATGCAGTTTAGCATCATGTTCCTGACATTCATTGGGGTGTTGGTGTTTTTTTAACCTTCTGCAGAGGTGTAGTTAGCGTAGTCTACTGTCCCATTCAACAGGGCTGGCTCTTGAAGGGGAATGCCGATGGATCTATTGGTTTTTATTCAACTAAGTTTGGATTCAAGCGTGGTTCTCTACTATAAAAGTACCTTGTGTCTGTTTCAGCTTGAGAGGAAGAGGGAAGAATAACCTGGCTTGGGTGCATTGGTAATATTGAAGAAAATGGACTTGATGAACCGAGTTCAAATCCTGAATGATTACATACAAATTACATTTCACCGCTAACCCTGATGAAAAAAATCAGTAGTTTTCTCGCGTATTCATTTAAATCTAAAATTTCAGAATTTTACAGCGCTAAATATAAGAAATCTTATCTGAACTGAATATTTCACACTATATGCGTAAAGAATTTCTGTCGTAGTCACTTCGTTTCTAACCAGGTGACCTCCACCTGTGAATTTCGTTTCGACTCCAGCACGTAGTAGCAAAGTCATTTTAGCCCATTGGTAACATTATGTTACTTCTTCATACACTTCACACATTCTTTAGTAAATTTCACATGGTTTGCACTTCTAAACCACCAAAACTTTGACGACAGACCTCTGTTCAAACGTAGAGTACTCCGTTTGATTTTTAGACATTTTTGCAAGATTGAATTAATGTTTCCAATAGATCAATTCTAAACAACGCATTGTTTACATTCATGAAAAAAATTTTGAAAAAATGTATTTTGCTTTTAAAAAAATAATTCTCCTTTTTTATCAAATTAAGTAGCTTTATGCAAGATTAGCGTAACGGGTATCGTTGAAGGAAATTGAAACAGTGACACAATTTCGAATCCTGATGTAAATACATCTATTCTATCCTCTCTATTGTAATGGGTAAATAGTAGGGTAGACAGGATACGTTAGACTTAGTTTGGCAGCCAGTAGAGGAGATGAAAAAGTTTGAATTCAAACCAGCTTTTCTCCGCTAAAAATAATCTTCTATTTCATCCTTCTAGCGGTGAAGGGGTTGGGTAAATTCATGGCATTTGTCTTATAGTCACCTAGCTCCTAAATGAGTTGCCTATACTTGATTCACAATGATGCGTATTGCGATAGTACTTTCACTCTGTAGATCCTTATAACTCTGAAATGAGTTCGATGCTTTCTGAGTGCCCACATTGTATCCTTAGTAGACGTCGCACAAGGCTATCAGCGAAGGAAATAAAATCGGTGAACCAAATTTAAACCCTGCATGAGGCTGGTTGCATTTCATTTTGTGCTAATGTCCTTGGGAAATGCATGAGTCCATCTGTTTTTCACTTAGTTAAGAGTAAATAGTAGGGCAGACTGTATTCTTTAGCTTTGGTTTGGCAACCAATCTAGGAGAATAAAAATTTAGAATTCAAAACTGTTAGACACCGCCTAAAATTTGTACTTGTGTGAAATTCTCCCCGTGTTATTGGTAAATAAAAGGACAGACTGGGTTCTTTAGCCCTGGTTTGGCAACCAATCTTGGAGAACGAAATCAGAATTCAAATCTATCAAACTCCACTTAAATATTGTCCATGAGTCACATCCTGCCCGTGCTATTGGTAAACAGTCGGACAAACTGGGGTCTTTAGCTATAAGGTAGCCAGTTTAGGTGAAGGATAACAACTCAAAGCTCCATCTTTTAGTCACTTCGCTTTTTTCTTGTTAACTATCATCATTGTCATTTAGCTGATGGTCTTAATGGTTTCAATTCTTCTTCTGATCTCCAGTTCCCTCAGTCACTGTTCAAGGCCTTTGAGATCTGTTCCAAGAGCAGCAACTACAAATGATATAACCTGCTACTTTCGGGGTAAAATCCTGGTTGCCCAGATATCAATGATAAAGATGCTTCTTGGAACGAACAAAAAATTTTGATAAGTCTTTCATGATTAAAAGATTATATTAATGGTTCTATATAGGAAAGTGTAAAGGATTCTAATCAACATTTCATTGTTAAAAGCTGTCCATGGAAGAAGTGAAGGATTCTAATCAGCATTTCACTCTTAACAGCTGTACATAATGATATTGGTGCTTATATTCATCATAGGGAGACGGATTCTAATTAATATTTCATAGTTAATAGTGACCCATGATGATATCAATGCTTCTATATAGGAAGGTGAGAACTATTTTAATTTGCATTTCATAGTTATCTCTGTTATATCAAAACATGAGTTATATATATATATATATATATATATATATATATATATATATATATATGCGTTGTAAGTTTGCCGACCGTAGTTGAATGCGGCCCGAAGGTTCCCTTTTCAATAGCTACTACCCCGAGGTGTAGGAGGAGCGCTACTTCTTTTCTTGTATCGCTTAACTTACCCTTGATCGGTACCTGAGTGTTACGCATCAAATACCACTTTATGAGTCTTTGGTAGAAGTCGATTTGGGATTGAACCCCGTTTTTTCTGGACCATTGGTGAACATTCTCACCAACATGCCGACAGGCATTGGTTTTAAATTAAGTATATTGTTTCAAATTGATCTTGTGTAAAATTCTACCCGTCCTGGCGGGTTTCGGTAATACATATTTATAGCCTTGTGCCAGACTATGCTAGGGTAAGTAATCACCTACAACAACTTAATTGATTTTTTTTATTCCTATGGCGATGCTGGGCGGATATCAACATTGCAATATATATGAAGAATTCCAAGATTCTCGTACTCTTTGATTGCTAAATTCCAGGAATTAATTTATTATTTATATAGCACAGTGTTGGAATTTACCACACCTGTCCACCAGCAATGTTGATTGTGTGAGTCTTGCAGACTCGTAGGAGTAATTTTCGTCCCCAGGAGGCGCTCCATAAAATTAGTTTGATGCCAAAATTGGCTTTGTCTCACAAATATTCACCGAGGAATTCCTGGTGGAATATTAGTTAGAATGTCTTGGACATTTGCGAAAATAGTCAACGCACACGATTTCACCCCGTGGTAGATATGGAGAGGTTGGCACGAGGATGGGGGTTGGGAATCTGTCTCCTACTCACTTTCCAGGTTTTCTGAAATATCAGTGTGATGAAAGTAAGAAAGAAAATAGTCTATATTAGGCCGTAAAAGATAGTATTCAGTATTTGTTCTTTTGATGAAGGAATACACCTTTATTGAAATTCACAATGTACCCATATTGATAGATCACTTGATTACTAGGGGGCGTTGTGTTTATTGAAGACAGAAACGCGAGTTCAAATCCTAGTTGAGGTTGTTTGCATTTCTTTTGGCGCTAATATTCTTTAGAAAAGCATGAATCAATCTATTCTCTCTTCTTAGATAAATGATTAGATAGACTGGGTTCTTTCGCCTTGGTTGGTGAGTTTGTTTGTTATTTAAAGGCATATCAACCTACTTTGGTTATTTAATGTCAAATCCATCCTTTTAGAAAGACATTAGTGGGACAATTTAACTCCTAGATGGGAGGATAAGGGTAGTCATACCTTTCCCAGTGGTTTTTTTGGGGGGATGTCCTCGTGGTGTAATGGTTAAAGTGATGGACTGCGGAATCGTAGTACGCGAGTTCGTACTCCAGTCGCGCTATTACGTTCACTTTCGGGCAAATATCCTTGGGAAAGGTATGAACCCCCTTATCCTCCCAGCTATGGGTTAAATAGTACCACTACTGTTCTTCTAGGAGAATGGCTTGGGCATTAAATAACCTAAAAAGAGTTGATATGCCATTAAACAAAGAAAGAAACCAATGGTTTTTGTCTGAAAGGGAACGTAATAGTGCGACTGTAGTTCGAACTCACGTACTACGATTCGGAAGTCCAGCGCTTTAACCATCACACCACGGGTGCATCCTGCCCATTGTGGAGAGCTTAGGTAAATGCATAATAGTACTTCAACCCGGCCGGCGGGGCTTAAATATGCTGATTTTACCACTGCAGAAGGTCAAAAGACACCCACCCAAAAAATGTGTCCTTGGTATAACACAAAACTTAATCTGGTAGTGAGACTCTAGGTCGGGAGATTTGAGGAGTATAGAGTACTCCTTCATTGCGATTACTCCCATGTCCACCCTAACTGAAATGTAAGGGTCTCATCGATGTGTCAAATAGTTTTGGGCCTTATTCAAAATAACTCTTAAGAAATAGAGCCCTGTCGGCAAGGGCTGTAGAATTCACCGACTCTATCCCCGCAAAGGGTTAAGACTTCCCCAAAGAGTCTTCTGGTTATGACACTAAACAATCTCATGGTTCCAGTAATACAAGAACTTTGGGGAATGTAAAGTGTTCTTTCACCCTCATTGCTCTCAGGTCTACTCTGACCCGGAATGGTAGCACCTGATTAGGGTCCTATCTATGGGTCAAATACAACTGTTTGACATTTAAACTCTGTGCAAATAAATGACTTATGCTAAATTGAATAATTAGAAATAGAATTGTTTGATATTTTAACTTTTTGTAAACAGATGACTGATGTTTAATTGAATTTTCAGTGATACATAACAATTCTTGACACCATTTAAGTGTCTGCAAATCAAACTATTGGGGTTAAATAGCAATACTTGAAACCATTTAAATGTGTGCAAACCAATAAATAATAGTAAACAGAATTATTCGTATTATATAGCAATAACTGAAACCTTTTAACGGTGAGAAAAAAATGAGCTCAGACTCGTTTAAAAATGTTATCAAAGATGTGTTTGGAAGTAAATAATACTGTAATCCGACAATGTATAAAGAAAAATTGAGAACAAGGTATTCCAAGTAGAAGGAGAGATTTATTGAGAAGCAAAGTCGACACTATAGCGTTTCGGTTCTAATGAACCATCATCAGGACTGTGAGGGATGATATTAGTCATGTTAAATTAACAATGAAAATTTGTATAACAAGAAAAAGTTGTCCTTTTAATAAATCAGAGTTTGTTTGTTTTAAATTACGTCAATTGAGTTATTAGAAATATTGTGTAGAATTTATGTTCCGTTTGTTTATCAAGGAAGATTTCGAATCAAATGGGAGGAAGAAAAAGAAAGACAAAAAGAAAAAGAAAAAATATAAAACTCTGATATATGTGGAATATATTAACTAAAGATAGAATATATTGTAGCTATTTAAAATGAATTTGCTTAAGTAAGGAGAAATTTTATAAAAGCCCGGACGAGTATTTATGTGTTTACAAATCATATGTAATGTATATGTATAAATGGCATCAAATAACCAGCAAGGCTTTTTATGCCATAAAACCAAACCAAAAATTCTTGATAAAAATACTACACAATGTAAATATGAACGTACTTCGAACCGCTGTGCGTAAAATAACCCTACATGGCTTGACATGCCGTTAAAATCCAACAACCCAACCCAATACTAATACTTATTGGATAATTGATTACTAAATGGTCTAATGACTCTAGGAGAGGAAAGTGGAAACCGCCAGCCGATTTCTAATTCTATTCAAGGCTGTTTGAGTTTCAGTTTCTGCTGATGCTCTTGGAAAAGGTCTAAATCCATCAGTTTTCTTCATTCTCTCTTTCTCTCTTGCAACATGCGTTGGGTCAAAGTAACAGGTTAAGGTCCATTACTCCATATGTCTTATAGACCTTTGAGAATGCCTGAGTTCTGCATTGGACTAGAGAAAAATACGGATGAGATTTTAATTTTTTGGGGGCAGCACGTTATTATTCAACTGTAAATTAGGATGCGTATTCCTTTATATACTACTTGGAGCACTTGGGATATTGCTTATTGCTCAAATAGAAATTTCGCTACAATGTGCGTTTTTTTCCCAACTGTTATGGTTTTACACGGGTTTTTAAATATGTACTAGACGATCTCAGTGCTGTCCATAATAATAATATTGACGCTTATACTGAGGAAAGAGTGAATAATTCTAATTAGCATTTCCTAGTTAACAGCTGTCCATGATTATATTTATGCTTCTATTTAGAAAGGAGTGAATGATTCCAATTAGCATTTCCTAGTTAATAGCTCTTCATGGTAATATTGATGCATCTACTGAGGATGGAGTGAAAGGTTCTAATTAACATTTCAGAATGATTAGCTGTCCCTGATGATATTGGTGATTTTGTTTAGGGAGGTGTGAAAAAGATTTAATAAGCATTTTAGAATTGTTGCTGTCCATGGTGAGAATCATGCTTCTATTTTGGAAGGAATGAAGTATTCGAATTAGCATTTCAAAGTTAACAACTGTCTAAACGTACACATAACACACACACACACACACACACACACACATATATATATATATATATATATATATATATGTGTGTGTGAGCAGATAAGTTCATATGATGATGTCATATCTGATTTTGATTATTTTTGACAAATGAGATCCAAGTACTGCAACACCAAAGGAAAAAAAAATGAGGGGACTGCAACAGTGACTTCGTGGAAAAAATAAACCTCATTTGAGTTCACTGCATGAGAGTATCTTGGTTAGCCTATGAATTTTTCAGCTGACCCACGTGTCTATATCATATATCTATCCATATATAAAAGATTCATGTCTGTTTTGGTTTGTATGAGTCAATTTATAAATCAGAAAAGAGCTGTCACTAAGTATTAGATTACACTTCAATATGTTTATAATAAGGATTTATTTTTGATTTATTGGTTTTTGCGACCAGAACAGTTCAAAATGCGTGAAAATATTGGGAAAATACATCTTAAGATATCTGCTTCACTTCATGTTTCACCTCCTTTTCAGCTCTCTGGCAAGGTCCAGAATTTTGACTCTATGGTCCGCTGGGATCGCAAAATCCTGTAGACGAAAAGGTTTTTCTTCTTGTTGATTAGCACTTGGTTTGGTATTCTGGTTGAGATTGAGTGGTTTGAAGTTGCGGGAAATCTTATGCGTCTCATTTTCTATGAAATATTCTACTTTCTGCATATACCATTGTCTTTCACGATTCCCAGTGCGTCACCTCACCCACCCAATCATATCCACTTTTGTATTCCTTTTGAGCCAGTTTGCTTCATTCGCTTATGTGATTTGCTATTTTAATGATATCTCCCCATATTCTTCCACTGATCCGATTTGTTAAAAAGTCGAAACAACAGAGTAAAACTAGCAATAAAATTATACCAATAATAAAGAGTGTATCGACCCACATCTTTGGAATAAAAAAGGCAACAATATAAAATTGGTGTAAAATTAGTCATTGAATAGTAACGATAGTAGTGATAGCGAAGAATGTATAAATTGAGTATTTTTAAAACATTTATTTAGTAAAAGTCAACAATAATAAACATGCAGTATATCTTGTGATAATTTCGAAGAAATAAAAATGTTTCCTTGAAGATATTCCAAAACAAATTTTTTTGTGAGTTGTATTTTAATTGAAAGAAAAATATATTTTCATACCCAACCTGAATACCGTCATTTGTTTGTCTGGTGCTTATCGCTAACATAATTTACGAACCATCTGGGCTCGAATAACTACCAACGTTTTTTTTTTTTCGTTGGAATAATGAGGTTCCGGTCATTTCACTATCAGCAAATAGGCTCAGTATAGACAGACAGGATCGTAATTACCAAATCAGTACATGGGTAACACAGTTGGCTCCTGTGGCGGTTCATGCCAAGCAGATTCGTTTTCATATGCGTTCTCATATTTCTTCGGGTAGGTTTTCAGAGGAAAGCTTTCTGTTCAAAGAATCTCTGATCCGACCAAGCTCTGATCCGATCAATCTCTGATCAGATCAAACTCTGATCAGAGAAATTTCTGATCCGAACAGTCTCTGATCTGACCAATCTCTGACAAGATATATCTCTGATCTGACCAATCTCTGATCGGACCAATCTCTGATCAGATCAATTTCTGACCCGACAAATTTCTGATCCGACCAATCTCTGATCTGACCTATCTCTGATCTGACCAATCTCTGATTAGATCAATCTCAGACCCGACAAATTTCTGATCCGACCAATCTCTGATCCGACCAATCTCTGATCTGACCAATCTCTGATTAGATCAATCTCAGACCCGACAAATTTCTGATCCGACCAATCTCTGATCCGACCAATCTCTGATCTGACCAATCTCTGATTAGATCAATCTCAGACCCGACAAATTTCTGATCCGACCAATCTCTGATCCGACCTATCCCTGACACGATCAATCACTGATTAGATCAATCTCAGACCCGACAAATTTCTGATCCGACCAATCTCTGATCTGACCTATCCCTGACACGATCAATCACTGATCTGACCAATCTCTGAACTGACCAATCTCTCATCCGATCAATCTCTGTGCAGAACAATCTCTGGTCGGATCAACCTCTGATCCGTCCAATCTTTGATCTGACTAATCTCTGACCCAATCATTCTCAGATCAAATCAATCTCTGATCCGACAAATCTCTGATCCAAACAACCTTTGATCTGACCAATCTCTGACACGATCAATCTCTAATCAGACCAATCTCTGTCAACCGTGCTGTGGCGCTGCCGGAGAGGCTTTGAATACTCTGTTACCTGACGTGAAAGTTAGACCTCCCCTCCACACAAAAAGGGGTTGACCTTAGAATGACACTATGCTGCATCTTATAGTAAGGCTTCTGTTCAGAAAATCTTAGGTGTAAGGAGTATTCTTTTATTTCAATTACTCCCAGGTCCACTCTGATCCAGAATAGAAGTACCTGTTAAAGTGCCATCTATATTTTAAAATAATTTGTAATCGATAGGACAGTGTACAAAACAAAAAAAAATATTAAAAAGCATTCAAAGGGGAAGGCACATTTTAATTACATATTTTGCGAAATCTGAGGGGGGCTTCATTCCACCCCAAATATTTCAAATACCGTTTTAAAATTCTTAGTTTCTTAATTTACTGCCACTTCTGAAATTTGCTCAGTCTGCTGGGGCTGTTGAATACACCGACTGCATCTCTTTGGGGAGGGGAAGACTCTCCTAATGTGTACCTTATGGCCCAGTCTGCTGTGGCTGTAGAATACACCAACTGTATCTCTGCAGAGGTGATGAAGACTCTCCCAATGTGTTCCTTATGGCCCAGTCTGCCGAGGCTGTAGAAAACACTGACTACATCTCTGCAGGGGGGTAAGGCAGGGGATTATGCCATGTGTCCTATGGCATAATCTGCTGTGGCTGTGGAATGCACCGACTGCATCTCTTTAGGGGGGAGGGGAAGACTCTCCCAATATGTGCTTTATGGCCCAGTCTGCTGTGGCTGTGGAATACACTGACAGCATCTCTGCAGAGGGTAAGACTTTCCCAAAGTGTGGGTTATGGCCCAGTCTGCTGTGGCTGTAGAATACACCGACTGCATCTCTGCAGTGGGGTAAGATTCTCTCAATGTGTGTCTTATGGCACAGTCTGCTGTGGCTGTGGAATACACCGGCTGCATCTCTGCGGGGGGGGGGTAGGACTCTCCTGAGGTGTGTATTATGGCCCAGTCTACTGTGGCTGTAGATTACACGGAAGTCATCTCTGCAGGGGGGGTAAGACTCTCTTGAGGTGTGTCATGATCCAGTCTGCTGTGGCTGTAGAATACACCGACTGCATCTCTGCAGGCGGGGTAAGACTCTCCCGAGGTGTGTCCTATGGCCCAGTCTGCCGTGTCTCTAGAATACACCGACTGCATCTCTGCAAGGGGGGTAAGACTCTCCCAATGTGTGCCTAATGGCTCAGTCTGCTGGGGTTGTAGATTACACCGACTGCAGGTCTTCAGAGGGGTAAGATTCTCCCAATGAGTGTGTTATGGTCCAGTCTCCTGTGGCTGTAGAATATACCGACTATATCTTGCAGAGGGGTAAGACTCCCCCAAAGAGTGTCAATGAATATTACACTGAACAATCTGATGGGGTGACTCAGCAATGCTGGTGCTTTGGGGAATGCAGAACTCCCCATTCATTGTCATTGCTCCCAGGTCCACTCTGGCCCAGAGTGATTGCACCTAATAGTGTCCAATCTATGGGTCAAATAGAACTAAACTGTGTACTAATGCTAAACTGAATTATTTGAAATAGACCTCTTTTGACTTTTAAACTGTGTTCTTCATTTAAACTGCGTACTTTCGCTAAACTGAATTGTTTGAAATAGAACTCTTTTTGATATTGAAACTGTATATACGCCAAACAGAAATGTTTTAAATAGAACTGTTTTGACATTTAACCGTGTGTAAACAAAAACTACACTAATACTTGACTGAATTGCTTGAATTAGAACTGTTTGACAATTAAACTGTTTAATGATAAACTGAATTGTTTGAAATATAGCTGCTTAACCGGCTCATTGGCCTAGAGTGTATAGTGTTCGCCATGTGTCCAGGAGATCTGAGTTCAATCACAAGTCATGTCATACCAAAGACTTTAAAAATGGTACTTGATAACTCCTTGCTTAACACTCAGCAATAAAAGGTACGTATCAAGGGTAAAGCGGAGCAATCCAAGGTAAGGGGTATCGCCCTCCTCTACACCTCGGTGTTGTAGCTATTGAAAAAGGAGCCTTTTGGTCGCCCTCGACTACGGTCGCCAACTTTACTTACTATTTGTTTAAAAATGTATTTGGCATTAAATAACCTACAAAAGTTGATAAGCCATACAACACAAAGAAACAAACTGATTTGTTTGAAATGGAAATGTTTTTGACGTTGAAACCCTACTTACGCTAAAGTAAATTGTTTGAAAATAACTGTTTTGACATTTAAGTGTGTGTAAACAAAAACTTTACTTTTGCTAAACTGAATTTTTTGAAATAGAATTGTTTATTTGTATAAAAATTGGTTTGGCATTAAATAGCCTACAAAGGTTGATATGCCATATATTACAAACAAACAAACAAACAAACAAACAAACTCTCGTGAAATGTGATCGAACCAAATAAAATCCTGTTGGTGCTAAATCAATAGTGTGTAGAGGAAGTGAAAGATCTTTCCATCGTAAGGATTTTATATTTTCTTATATTTGCTGAGCTACAACCATTAAAAATGAAGGCGGGCACCTCGGGTGGTGTAATGGTTAGCAAGGTAGAATAGCAAACCTACACGAGTGAGTTCAATTCTCATTGGGTGCCCAATTCATGCGTCCTTGTGCTACATCTAAGCAAAAAAGCTTAGTAAATTACCATTAAAAATGAAGGTGATTCATTTTTTATGATGCTATCTAAGTAAATTTAAAGTACTTTAAAAGTACATTTAAATAAATAAGTACACTGGCTTTTATATCTTCCCGGGTAAAACGTGACTACTTTCTGAACATCCAAATAGAATTGATCAGGAAACGTATTTGGTTCTGGGCAACACCGGCTACCTTGCTTGTTAGCATAAGAGAGCAAGTCAATATTTCTTTCCCTGATAATTCCTGTTTTGCTTTGAGAAGGATTATCAGCAGAGTATTTCCAAATGAAGACCAAATAGGCCAGCCGGAAAAACAGATGGCCGAGAAGTTGATTGTGGTGAACGTAGTCAGGTGAATGAAATAACGCAACGTCCACTCAGCAGGTGTTGCTTTTAACAACAATATCGGTTCACTGGCCACCTGGTGAATAATCTACAAAAAGGCAATACGAAAACACAGAATTTCCTCTATCGTATCCTCTTTAACTTTCTCAATTGTGTTCGAAAATAAAATAACTCCCTGTCGACATCATAAGTGGAGATGACCACAGCATTTATGCAAGTTTTTCAGTTGCCTGGCAAAATTTTTTACTTTGTTCTCGAAGAAAACATAAAAAAATGATATGGCTGCAAAGCTATGGAGATCTCTGTCAGGAGGTGGGCAAATAAATTTTGTTATAAAATTGACGAAAGTAACTTAAGCACCTAAAAACAGCGATTGATAAGTGTTGATGTGTTAACAGACAGACATTCAGCAATTTACTTTTACGTGATAAGGAAAAAGAAACATCTAAAAATTAAATGGTTGTGAAAGTATGGATTCTATGTCAGGAGATGGGCAAATGAATTGGTAATAAAATTGACAAAAGTAATCTAAACGCTTAAAAAGATATTTGATGCGTGTTAGGGTATATAGTCCAATATTCGGCTGTTGGTTTTTACACCGCCAGGAACTTGAGATCAGAGAAAGAAAGCGAAACCATCCAGAAAATATCACTTTCATAATCAGTTAGAATATTTTGAAGAGTCTTGGAGACTTAAGGAGAATTCCTGTCACTCAGATTTTAGTGGAAATTAATGTGAAGAACACTCAAGCAATAAAATAATAATAATAATAATAATTGACAGATATGAAACCATCAATCACATAATAAGCGAATGCAGCAAATTGGCACAGAAGGAGTACAAGGCTAGACATGACTGGGTGGGCATGGTGATCCACTGGGAAATGTGGAAGAAATTTAAATTTGACCCTGCCAACAAATGGTATATGCACAACCCAACACCTGTCCTAGAAAATGACACTCACAAACCCCTGTGGGACTTTGATATAGAAACAGATCACCTAATCTCGCCCGGAAGACCAGATCTAATAATAGTTAAAAAAAAAAAAAGAAAATCTGCAAAATTGTCGACTTTTCTGTCCCGGCAGAGCACAGAATAAAACTGAAAGAATGTGAAAAGAGAGATAAGTACCTTGACCTTGCTAGAGAAATGAAAAAAACTGTGGAACATGAAGGTGACAATTATACCAGTTATAATTGGTTCTTTTGGCACGGAAACTAAAGGATTATTAAAGGGCCTGGAAGACTTAGAAGTTGGTGACCGAGTGGAGACCATCCGAACAACAGCATTATTGAAAACGGCCAGAATACCGAGAAGAGTCCTGGAGACTTGAGGAGACTTGCTGTCACCCAAACTCCAATGAAAGACCATCAGCTTACGCTTATGTGAAAAACTCTATTAAGTAATAAATAATAGCAGTATAAGACTAGACACAGCTGGGTGAGCAAAGTGATCCACTGGGAGATGTGCAAGAAATTTAAATTTGATTATACGAACAAATGGTATATTCACAACCCAGAACTTGTCCTAGAAAATTATACACATAAACTCCCATGGGACTTTGACATACAGACGGATCGCCTAATCTTGGACAGAAGACCAGACCTAATAATAATCAACAACAAAAAAAGAGAGAATTTTCAAAATTGTCGACTTTGCAGTCCCGGCTGACCATAGAATAACACTGAAAGAATGTGAAAAGAAGGATAAGTATCTCGACCTTGCTAGGGAATTGAAAAAAAACAACAAAAACAACAACCATGGAACATGAAAGTGATAATGATACCAATTGTGATTGGTGCTTTTAGTACAATAATTAAAGGATTATTCAAAGGCCTGGAAGATATCACTGGGTAAAACTGAAAGAAAGTAAAAAGAAAGAAAAGTACCTGGACCTTGCAAGAGAACTGAAAAAAATTGTGAAATTTGAAAGTGGCGGCAATACCAAATGTAACTGGCATGCTCTGCACAGTCACCAAAGGATTGATAAAGGGACTGGAGGACTTGAGAATTAGAGGACGAGTGGAGACTTCAGATTCAAGATTATTTAGATTGACTAGTTCATTGAGAAAAATTCTGGAGACTTGAGAAGACTTATTGTCATTTAAACTCTTGTAAGAAACCAACACTTAACGAAAGTGTGGAAAACACTCAAATGAGTAAAATAATAATATGCACAGCCTAGCACCTGTCCTAGAAAATAACACACATAAACTCCAATGGGACTTTGACATACACACAGATCAACTTATCTCGGTCAGAAGACCAGACTTTATAATAATCAACAAAAAAAAGGAGAATTTGCAAAATTGTCGACTTTGCTGTCCCTGCTGACCACAGAATAACACTGAAAGAATGTGAAAAGAAGGATAAATACTTGGACCTTGCAGGGGAATTGAAAAAAAAACAAACTATGGAACATTAAGGTGACAATTATACCAATTGTGATTGGTGCGTTTGGAACAGTAACTAAAGGATTACTAAAGGGACTGGAGGACTTGGAAGTTGGCGGACGAGTGGAGACTATCCAAACTACTACATTATTGAGAACGACCAGAATACTGAGAAGAGTACTGGAGTCTTGAGGAGACTTGCTGTCACCCAAACTCAAGTGAAAGACCATCAGCTAACGCTGATGTGAAAAACTCTAAGGAATGATATAATAAAATGATAATAATAATAAAAGATATTAGCTGCTATGAAAAAGTCGGAAGTCATCATCATCATATCGCGCTGGTAGCACGGATATCCCTGACCCTCTCTCGCCACTCCTCCCTATCGTTCATCGCCCTAGGTAGGTCTTCAAGACAACATCCCGTATCCTCACATAGCTGCTGAATGTATGTTCGTGCTGGTCGTCCTGCTTTTGCACGGCCATGTGTGGGGGTCCATAAGAGTACATCTCTTATGAGTTCGTCCCTGCTTCTCCAGCAGTGTCCTGCATGTCTGGCTCGTTTCATTTTATCGGTTAGGTCTGATTTCCAAATAATCGATAACCTATTGATAGCTGTCCATGCTTTCGGTAACCTCGTTTCGATGTCCTTTTCGGTTGATTCGACGCTGCTTCCTAGGTAAGTGAATTTGTCTACTAGTTTAAGTGGGGTTCCTTCTAGAGTGGAGATGTCCCCCGTTTGATTATAGCACATATATTCCGTTTTGTGTGCATTAACATAGGGGCCTATGTTTGCTGCTGCTCGTTCCAAACTATGCAGTAGTGTTTCGGCTTGGTCAGGTGTATTTGCCAGTATCGCTATGTCATCGGCGTAGTCGGCGTCGGTAATTGTTGTTGCGGGGTACCTTCTGCTTTTTTTCTTCGTCAGTTCGAAGCCATTCTCTTTGATTTTGTCAATCGATGTTCTAAGTACGTAGTCTAGACAAATGATAAAGTGGTACGGAGCCAGCGTGTCCCCTTGTAGTACTCCTGCTACAATGTCGAAGTATTCTGGGTCTCCATCTGGTGATCGTACTTTTACTTTAGTGTTTCTATAGAGAATCGTTATTGCTGCTACGGTTTCTTTTGGTATGACGTACGCTAGTTGGATTTGTTCCATCTTTCCTCTGTGAATCGAATCGAAAGCCTTGATAAAGTCAACAAATATTAATGTCGCTTGTAGGTACTTTGCCCGTACACCTTCAAGGATTCTACGGATGGTTAATATTTGTGAGGTCGTGGATCTATTTCTTCGGAAGCCATTTTGGTTTTTTCTAAGTATGTTGTCGATTTCGGGTTCTATGCGGTTTCGTAGTAGGGCATTGTAGATTTTGGCTGCTATGGATGTAAGTGTTATGCCTCGGTAGTTTTTGGCTAATCCGAGGTCCCCCTTTTTAGGGAAGGGGAGTATGCATCCTTTCATCCATCTCTCTATCGGATTTTGATTGTATACTGCGTTGCAGTGTCGGAGCAGTATGTCATCAAATTGTCTGGTCTTCCATACTTCCGGGGGAATTTCGTCCAGCCCTGCAGCTTTCCTATTTTTAATTTTTCTGAGAACCGAGCAGAGTTCTTCTTGTGTGAACGGTCCTAGTTTAATGTCTAATTGTTTGCTAATTATTCTGGTGATTGGTTCATGTGTTATTTTCGGTGGGTTTCCTAGTAAGTTTTCGAAGTGCTGTTTCCACAGTTTTATTCTTTCTTGTTGGTTTGCTGCTTTAAGTTTTGCTTTGGCTGTGTTCTCTCTTCTTCTCACTTCGTTTATTGTTTGCCAGGCTATCCTAGATTGTCTATCTTCCACCGAGTCTCTAATCTTATCTATCTGATTTTGAATGTATTCTGTCTGTTCCTTTATATATACGCCTGCTAATTGATATTGTACTGTTTTTAGTTTTAAGGCATTTGTGTTTGTTGGGTTTTTTCGATAGTTTTTGATGGCTGTTTTCACTAGTGCACGTTTTTCTCTCACCGCTAAAGTTTCCCAAGGGACTCTGTTCGTTTGGCGTCTTTTCGTAGGCTTAACCGTATTTTCGCCGTGACTATTCGGTGATCAGTGTACACACCCTCAAAAGAGGAGTATGCCTCGCAATTCATTGCACTATTTTTCCATTTCTTGTTTATAAGGACGTACTCTATCTGAGCTTTAGTATTGTTTGCGTACGTGTATGTCCATAGTTTTCCCTCCCTTTTTTGGTAGTTTGTATTGAGGCATGCTAATCTATTTTCTATCATGAAATCTGTTAGATGTTGCCCATTCCTATTTGACGTGTTGTGGAGGCTGTATTTGTTGTTTCCGTTTTTCCCGATTTGGGCATTCATGTCTCCGCCAATGACTAACATGTTGTGTTTCGGGATGCTACGCACTAATGAGGATTACTCATCGTAGAAGGTGACTAGTTCAGTTTCTTCCGGAAGTAGTAACACAATAATAGTAATAATATATCAAAATATACAAGAATGTACCAAATAGCCAACAATGTTATTAAGTTCATTTAGTAAACTATGAAAAACTGAGGTATTAAATTGATAGCAGAAGGAAAAAGATTAGCTGAGGTGAAAATCCAGAAACGTAAATTCCAGGGAGATGCGCTATCACCCAAACTAATTTAAATTGCGATGATGCCACTCAATACAATACTTCAGAAATGCACTGGCGGATAGAAACTTACTAAATCGCAAGAAAATATCAATCACCTAATGTACATGGACGACATCAAACTGTTTGCCAAAAATGAGAAAAAAAATGAAAAGCTTAAAACAGTCAGTAGTAATATACAGTAAGTATACAGAGATGGAATTTGGCATATGAAAATGTACCATGCTAATAATGAAAAGTGAAAAACGAGAAATGATGGAAGAAATAAAACTACCAAATCAAAAAAAAAAAAAAAAATCAGAACACACGGAGAAAAGGAAACTTACAAAAACTTGGGAATATCAGAAGCGCGCACCATCAAACAAGCAGAGATGAAAGAAAAAATAAAAAAAGAATATGTCAGGATAATGAGAAAACAACTCCAAACCAAACTACAAGGCAGAAATCTCATTAAAGAGATAAACAGCTGGGTCGTCCCTCTCGTTAGATACTCGGGACCATTCTTCAAGTGAACGCGGGAAGAACTTTAACAAATAGACCAGATAATAAGAAAACTCATTTCGATGCATAAGGCCTCACATCGCAGACATGACGTAGACAGACTGAATGTGTCAAGAAAAGAAAGTGGATGAAGATTTACCAGCATTCAAGAGAGCCTTGATGGTTGGGATTTTGAGACACAAACGAATCACCAAATCTCGGTCAGATGACCAGACCTAGTGATTGTCAACAAAAAATAAGAAAAAAAGAAAAAAAAAAAGGGAAACTGCTGAATTGTGGACTTTGCCGTTCTGGTTGACCACAGGGTAAAACTGAAAGAAAGCGAACAGAGAGATAATTACCTAGACCTTGCCATAGAACTGAAAAAAAAACTATGGAACATAAGAGTGACGGTGATACCAGTTGTAATTGGCGTGATCGGTGCAAACACCAGACGATTGTTACGGGGCCTGGAGGACTTAGAGATAAGAGGACCATATTTACCCAACCCCTCCGCTCAGGCAGGATATGACACAAGGTTAACTTTTAAGTGGAGTTTAACAGGTTTGAATTCAGAGTTTTCCTTCTCCTAGACTTGTTGCCTCATCAAGAACTGAAGAAACTAGTTTGCCCAAATATTTACCCATAGTTGGAGGGAGAATAATTGGATTCATACCTTTCCCAAGGGTATTAGTGCTATATGAAATGCAGTGAGTCTCGTCCAGTATTTGAACTCGTGTCACTGTATCCATTTCCGACGACGATAACCACTATCCCACGGGCACCTCCAAAAATAAGAGGACGAATGGAGACCATCCAAACTACAGCGTTGTTGAGATCGGCTAGAATACAGAAAAGAGTCCTGGAGACAAATGGATCGGAGCTTTCATAACTATTCTTAATACAAATAATTAACACATTGTTATATAGTTTCAAATATTCCTTATATAATTGATATTCAAACAGAGCTGTTTGACCCATAGATAGGGACCTAACAGGTACTATCACCCAGCCTTAGAGAGGAGCTGAGAGTAATGGCAGTGATCAGATGTTTCCACACTCCTCAGATCTCCAGAACTGGAACCCACCAGCTAGATATAGACCGGTGCCATTGCCAGAACAATCCAATTTTTAGGTGGTGTCTTACTCGGCTTCCAGTGATACACTTGATATATTCTAGATCGTATCGATGGGGTGGACATCAAAATATGTATCCTCGTCACTGTTTGATATATTCTTTGTTCTCTGTCTTTAAAAAGCAGACAACACCGCTCTTAAACTAAAGTTTCTAGTTCAGACGAGGTTAATTCTATACATTCAGTATTTCATTAAATTAATGGAGAGGAATATAAACGAATTCGTATTGAAAATAAAGGTCTTCTTTTCTTGTGTTGCCAACATTATTGTGTGTCTGAGGAAGAAAAAAGTTTTTTAAAAAAGCAAAGTTAAAACAAGCTGTACCTGCAATGTAATTTTGTGTTTCATAGTAAGAAATACTTCTACTTTTCTACTAAATTCTATTAGTTAATTGTTTATTTCTTGAAAGACAAGATTCAGTCTAAATTTGATTTGATGGAGTGGCTTCGTGCAGATGGATTCTTTTTGAATGATGTTTCCTTTCTTCACTGAGAAAAACGCAGCCCAGTTTAGCTTTTTTCGTCGTCTTTCTTTTGAAAAAAATACTTCCTTACCGATACCGAGAGGCATACTTAACATAATGGCTATCATCGATTGGTGGGTTGGTTAGTTGGTTGGTTGGTTGGGTTTTTATGGCATATCAACCTTTATTGGTTATTTAACGCCAAATTCTGTTTACACATATATAAAGTATATACGATTTGTGTGCAAGTGTTGTTGTGGTGGTGGGGGTTCATGGACCCAAATCTTTGATTGGAGGCCGATTTTTCTCTGATAGTTGATTAGGTCAGAATAATCTGTTGATTCAAATTGGTTTTTCATGTTTGTTTTCTTTAGTTGGGTTTGGTTTAATGACATATCAACCAATGTAGGTTATCTAATGCCAAATCCATGTTTATACATATTAACATTTCTGTTTCGAACACTTCAGTTTAGCATTAAAACAATTTTTTGTTTATACACTGTTGAATGTGAAACAGTTCTATTTCAAATAATTCAGGTTAGCATTAGTACACGGTTTAGATATCAAAGCAGTTCTATTTCAAACAGTTCAGTTCTGCATAAGTACACAATTTAGTTCTGTTTTACCCATAGAGAGAACCCTAACAGGTGCTACCACTCAGAGTGGACCTGGGAGCGATGACAATGAAGCGTTACTCCGAATTCTTTTGCATCAACCTTAGTCGAGGGTGACCAGAAGGCTCCCTTTTCAATAGCTACTACTCCGAGTTGTAGGGGAGAACGATACTCCTTTCCCTGAATTGCTCCACTTTACCCTTGATACGTACCTTATATTGCTGAGTGTTAAGCAAGGAGGTGTCAAGTACCATATTAAAAATCTTTGGTGTGACGCGACCTGGGATTGAACCCCGGTCTCCCGGACCACTGGCGAACACAATCATATACAATTGTATGGTTTAACGTAATATTTCCAATCTAATAATAATCATTATATTCCTTTTTGTCTTTCATATGTTTTAAAGTAACAACACCTTTTTAACGATAATCATTTCTTTGCACACAGTTATATGATATCAAGTATTCGTGTCTAATAGTTGCCCAGTCGGCTGGGCCTGTAGAATACACCGACTGCACCTCTGCAGGGGTAAGACCTACCCCACCAACGAGTATCCTGGATATGACACAAAACAATCTGATGGTCAGGTTCCAGTGATGATGGAGCTTTGGGAAATGCAGAGCACCGCTTCATTGCCATTGCTCCCAGCTCCACTCTGACTCGGAATGGTAGCACCTGATAGGACTCAATCTATGGGTTAAATAGAACTAACTGCATAGTAATGCTAAACTAAATTGCTTGAATTGGAACTGTTTGATAAAACTGAATTTTTTGAAATGGAACTGTTTTTGACATTGAAACTCTACTTACATAAAACTAAATTGATTAATATATAACTGTTTTGACGTTTAACATTTATTGATCATCATCATCATCATCATTAAGTCCCGCTGTTAGCCAGGGTTTTTTTGTCATTCTCTCTCCCTCCCTCTCCCCCTCTCTCTCCCCCTCTCTCTTTCTTTCCATCTGTCTCTATAATCCATCGTTACTTGTTGGTTTTCCAGACTATACTGTGTCTGCATACAGCTGTTGTCTATAAGTTCTTGTTGTAAGGCGTCCATAGGAGAACATCACTTATGAGTTCGTTCTTGCTTTTCCAACATTGTCCTGCATGTCTTAAGAGAACTGCACAAAAATGTTTCGAGCTATATTGAACAAATCATGCAAGCAACAACCCACGAAACAACAGCTGTACGGCCACTTACCTCCCATCTCTAAAACTATTCAAATAGTACCTGGTAGGTTCTACAACTCCAGTTCATAGTGAACTTGTGAGTAATGGCAATGAAGAGAGAAGTAATTAAACCTGACTCAGAATCAGAGCCTCTTCACCTGATTCAGTTTAGTATCATACCTATAAGACTATTTTTATGAAAGTATTTGCCATGTTTATTTCTTGGATTTTTTTTATTCCTCTTCAAGTATATATTAGTTTTAATATGAGTTTCTTGACATTGTCTAATCTTTAGTAGTTTTTTTCATACATAGAATTTGGTAACTTTCCTATTCTTTTCGCTTGGTGTTAAAATTTTTCTTTGTTTAACTGAAAAAGATTACAGTCACCCTTGCAGATTTCACACTTGATATGACAATTTGATGTTGACAAGATATTCTTTGGCGAGAAATTCATAATATGAGATAATTCTATGATTCTGCTATTTGCTGAAAACTTATTTTCAACAACCTAGCAACCTAGTCTTTTGGGGTTGTAGAATACACCGACTGCATCTCTGCAAAGGAGTAACCCCACCCCAAAGGAGAGTCCTGGATATGACACTAAGCCATCAGATGGAGAAATTCATGTTCTGGAGCTGTGGGTAATGCAGAGTACCCCTTCATCGTCATTGCTCTCAAGTTCACTCTAGCATGAAGTGTTGGCACCAGATACGGTCATATCGATGGATAAAATAAAACTGATATTTAAACTGTGAGTTTAAACAAATGAGTGATGTTAAATTGAATTGATAGAAGTAGAACTATTTGACCTGTTAAGTGTATGTAAAAAATGACTGATGTTTAATTGAATTGTTAATGATACATAGCAATACTTGGAACCATCTAACTGTGTGTAAACGAATGAGTAATGTTGAATAGAATTGTGAATGAGTGCCCAAACTAAATTATTGGTATTATGATACATAACAATACATGAAAACATTTGACTGTGTGGAAATAAACAAACAGTGTTGAATAGAATTATTAAATAGGAATACTTGTAACCACTTCACTGTTTTCAAACAAATGATTAATATTAAATGGAATAAACATATTACAATTTTGCAGTTATCATTGCATGAAAAAACATGGAATGATAACAACAAAATTTTAATATGAGCACTGATAAAAATGGTTGCTGAAGACATTAGGTTTATAATAACCAGAAATTCATATACAGATGTCCTCAAGGGCACATGGCACAGTGGATAAATACTTTAGTTAGTTCCAGTTTCTATACCCAAAGAGAGTGAGTTCAATGCCCGATGAAGGCAGAGGGAAAATTAAGAGGAGATAACTGCTAACTGACATCCATTAAACATGGCTCGTGGAACTAGGACAGTCTACCCAAGTAAGCTAAATAAAGGGCTAAGTTCAACATTCCAACCATCTGAAGAAGGCCGTGCATCCAACGTCCGAAATGTTGAGATAAACATGCCGACATAGGTGAGGACAATAGTCCGAATTATGTACATAATACCTCATCTCAGAAATATAGACAGTCATTCTTAGGGGTTATTTTAAAGGTATCTCTCATTGAACCGGAAACCCTCTTCCAAACGCCACCTCTGGGGTAAATAATGTTGCAACCCGTTGTAAACAAATGATAAAAGTGAATAAAACGTCTTCTGAATCAAACTGTTATCCTCTTTCTACTTTTTCGAATCACAGTATCTAAGACTCCTTGTTTGTCTTTTTTCGTAGTCGGTAACCAACAAAATATTTCGATGAAAACCCTTTATGTAATCAACGAGACTGGTAGGAATAATTCTCATTCCGATATCTCATAATATCTCGTAAGAATAATTATTGTAAACTTGAATAAAAGCAACGTCATTTATTTTCAGTACTGAGCACCTCAAAATCGTATGTCATCTTGGTAAGTACTGTTAATTTAACTCCTTTTAATATGTATAATTATCCTATTTTAAAAAAAAATCACAATCACGTTCTTTATCTTTAATAATGGCCGTCATATAACCTGTGTATAATTGTTATAAGTATTCGAAAGTAACTTACCTTATTTTATAATTATCTCCTTTTCTAGGGGAAGTCTTTAGTTAAGTACCTAAATATAAAATCTCACTTCGCGTATATCAGTCTAAGTAGAATAAAGCTTTTTCAAGCATTACTGTTGTTCACGTTTGTCCTTACATTTATATTGATAAGAACTGCTAGTTGGGCATCTTTAAATACCAGTCAGTATCTTAAACTTTAATAAAAGCAACTCTACGCCTTTCATTTTTAATAAAGAATATCTTACAACCCGTATTTAGTAGAAGTTCTGCAAGTTTGACTAAATTCGACTAATTATCCTAAACTTTTATAAAAGTGACTCTACATGTTTTACTTTTTACTAGAATACACCCGTCAATAATGACGGTTTAATTTTGTATAAAATAACTTTTTTATAATCCAAATGAAAAAGATTTCCGAATCTAAAAAGAATAAATCAATAATGGAAAAGTATTTCGCATGTTATTGTAATAAAAAACAAAAGAAATCATGTAGCCGACTTAGAATTCTCTGAAAAATCAAATTGTCTGTATCGTTATTGAATGGAGACTCTCTCACTTTCTCTCTCTCTTCCTTGTTACTGTAGATGTAGATTCAAAAGATATATAGCCAAGCAGACGAACTCAAAAACTGATAAAAACAGTTTTGTTATGACGTCATCTTGCTTTCCCGACACCTGTCTGCTTTCTCTTCAATTCTCTTTCGATGTGGCAAACCAGAAATCACATGATTCTTTCTTTCTTTCTTTCTTTCTTTCTTTTTCACTTTTTTTTCTTTAAAGATTACAACAAAAATGTTTGACATCTCACCTTCGGTTTTTCCTTTCTTTCTTTCTTTCTCGCTTGCTTTTTTAGTTCTCAAGTCAACTAGCTATTACGACTGCTGACTTGTCTGTTTTTTTTTCTTTTCTCTTTCGATGTGACAAATCACATGACCCTCTCTTTCTTTCTTTCTTTCTTTCTTTTAGTTCTCAAGTCAGCTTGTTATGTGTCATATCAAGACATTCGTTAGTAGAGTTTTATCTCTCTGCAGAGATGCAGTCGGTGTATTCTACAGCCTCAACCGACTGGGCCAGAGAGAGAGAGAGAGAGAGAGAGAGAGAGAGAGAGAGAGAGAGAGAGAGAGAGAGAGATTGAATCCTCTTATCTCTGCAGCTATAAGTTCAGTAGTACCCCTCCTGTTTTTCGACAAGGACGGCTTTGCACAGTTGGCCTAAATGTTTTGTTTGTTTGACGATTATTTGTAAATTTTCCGTTGAATCAGCAGTTGTCGTTGAAATTTTGTTCTGACATGTGACGCTAGGCTAATGTTTTGTGTTAGAAGAAGGACATGTGCATGTAAATAAAAGAATAACATATTGGATAAGTTTGCCTTTTTTATTTGATTTTTTTTGAAAGGAAATTCCACAGTCCTCGAAACACAAGATCCTATAATGGAAAAAGAAAAAAACTTAGTTATAGATTGAATAATATCATTGCTGGTCTTCTACATGGATGCCTTTGGCATCAAATTACCCACGAAGGTTGGTGTGTTATTAAACAAAGATACCAAACCCTTAAGGTACTTTTAATATAAAAAAAATATTGACAACCTCAAGGTGAGCTGTAGAGAACGTGCAACATATGTAAAGTGTTGCCAAAAAGACCCTAACCACATGGAAGAAGGTTGTCCCACCATAAACAAATGTTAACACTCCCCTTTCAAAAAGTAGCAACCTATACAAAAGAGAAAAAGAAAAATCATGAAGGTGAAATATTGAAGAAATACAACATTTCTAGAAACAATCAAAATAGTTAAACCCTATATGAAATATGACACCTACATCAATGTAGTACAGAAAGTGATTTCAATCAATAACAAAAGCAATCAATTAGATAAATATGAAGTGCTCATTGAAGCACTAGTTCAGCTAAGACAAAATTAATCCCCAAAATTTCAATAACAGCTAAAATATCTACACTCAGCAGTAATCAAACAAATAGAGATAAAAACCAAAAAGAAACACAAAAAACACCCAAAAAGATTCTACATGAAACTCCAAATCTTCCTCTAAAATACATACCTCAAAATAAAAATAAAAAAGATAACTAATTTGCCCACCAATTCTCAAAATAAAAATCTGAAACCAATGCAAAACAAAACTTAACTAAAATAACACTTTGCCCACAATTAAAGATAAGTTGTTACCCAAGCAAAAAAGACTGAAAATTTAAACACATCATTATCTCAATCCAAACACCTCTCAACATGAAATAAATCATTAAAAGATTACAAAAAATGTAAAAAATCACAAAAATACTAAAAAAAAAAATCACAAAATAATCGTAAAAAACGCAAAAATCGCAAAAAATACTAAAAATCGAAAAAAATCACAAAATAATCGCAAAAATCACAAAAAAAAACTGTAAAAAAAATTACAAACAAATCACCAACAATTAAAAAAAAATCAGAAAATTTGAAAAAGAATCTTTCCGAAAACAAATATTAAACAAGACAATACAAGCGCCAAGGGACAATGTATTCCCAAGGATCAAAACACAATAAAATCAAAACCCTACTTTGATCTAAGTATGTTAAAAGTAAAGATATTGAAAGTGACCAGCATAATAGCAAACTTCAAATTAGAGGATGTAAATTAAAATAAAGATATGAGATACGTCTACGAAACATACACCTACAAATCAAAATTATCTATTAACTTTTGTTTTATAATCAAGCAATTCATTTGAAAACAAATATATTTACCAACAAACTATTCGCCTACAAATCTTATTTATAAAATAAGACTCATCACTAAATTAACCAGAAGGGTTGAAACACCATTATACAATAAGTAATCAAAAGTACTCTATCAATATACAGTATCGTTCATAGATAAATATACCTCTACCATATTTTTTTTTTAAATAAAAGTTGAATTTTCTTCTAAAATGAAAATATCAGGATTTTGATAAGGAAGTCTACCGAGGTGAAGTGGCTTACGTGCTGGACTGTGACATCGTAGCAATGCGAGTTCAAACTCCAGTTGCGCAATTAAGTTCACTTTCGGATTAATATCTTTGTGAAAGGCATGACCCTCCTTGTCTCCCAAGCAATGGATTAAATAGTACCCAAACTATTTGGCCTAAAATAACCCACCAAGGTTGATATGCCAATGAACTAAAGAAACCAAACCAAACCATTATATCTACGAAAACATTTTTGGGTATTCGTAATTATTTTACAACAGAAATGCACTACAAATGATTTTATTATAGAAATTTATCGAAGATTACTATAACAACGTAATGGATATTATTTTATACATATCTATCTATCTATCTATCTATCACCCATAAATATGTACATATCATAATTTGTTTCATGAGATTTGGTTTATTTGGATTTTATGGCTTATCAACCTTTATAGGTTATAAATGCTAAATCTATTTTTGTGCATATAAACAGACCAATTTCAAGCAATTCAGTTTAGCATAAGTACACATCTTAAAATGTAAAAAACAGATCTATTTCAACCTATTCAAGTTAGTCAACAAAGTTAATGGTTCCAACGATTGCTGCATATCACTAGCAATTCAATTAAACATCAA
Organism: Sepioteuthis lessoniana; assembly: GCA_963585895.1. Taxonomy (NCBI): domain Eukaryota; kingdom Metazoa; phylum Mollusca; class Cephalopoda; order Myopsida; family Loliginidae; genus Sepioteuthis; species Sepioteuthis lessoniana. The sequence continues at coordinate 25,189,873 of OY757939.1, forward strand.
TCATTTATTTACATACAGTCAAATGTAAAAACACTTATATTTCAAACAATTCAGTTGAGCATAAGTAAACAGTTTAAATGTCAAAAGTGTTAATTTCGAACAATTCAGTTTAGCATGAGCTCACAGTTTCGATCTATTTAACCCATTGATAAGACCCTATCCGGTGCTGCCACTTCCAACCAGAGTGGACCTGGTAGCGATGGCAATGAAGGGGTACTCCGCATTCCCCAAACTCCTGCATTACTGGAGCCTCACCATCATTTTGTTTAGTGTTATATCCAGGGCACTCTATGGGGGAGTCTCACTCCTCTGCAGAGATGCTGTCGGTGTATTCTGTCGCACAAGCCGACAAGGCCATGTTTCATAAGAAGTTACTTTCAAGTGGCTATTCATTTTTCTTAAAAACAATCACACAGTTGACACACAGAAGAAGCAGAAAAAAAGAAAAGGAAAGGAATAGGAATAGATTAACACAACTAAAAAAGAAGAAGAAGAAGAAAAAGAAAAAAAAAAACACCGCGGGCTCCAATAAGAGTAATCAATGGCGATTATCTCCTTGAACAACTAAACAGATTAAAAGAAAACAAGTTTAACGACTGCAACTACTCAGCTATGTATCTATAGGTGAATCCGTTTCTTTCCCAAAATCCATTTAAGACAAAAAATTGCTATCTACCCCGACTGGATTTTGAACTCGACTCACAGATTTCGTTTCATCACAACGCAAACAGTTAAGCAACCGAATTTTTTTACGTCTACCCAACCTTTCAACAACAGTTAAGTAAAAGTAAAGTTGGTGACTGTAGTGGATGGTGACCAGAAGGCTCCCTTTTCAAAAGCTTCTACACCGGGGTGTAGGGGAGGGCGCTGCTCCTTTCCCTGGATTGCTCCACTTTACCCTTGATACGTACCTTATATTTGTGAGTGTTAAGCAAGGAGGTATCAAGTACCATTTTTAAAGTCTTTGGTATGACGTAACCTGAGATTGAACCCAGGTCTCCCGGACCATTGGAAAACATTAACAGGTAGAATGCCACAAAAAGTCAGTTTTTAAGTGTCGCTTGTTAGAATTCTGTATCTTTCTCCTTGACCGGTTGTATTACCAAGGCGAAAGAACCCTGTCAGCCCCACTATTTCCCGTAGGCTTTGTGAGAAGCTATGGATTCATGCCCTAAGAACGTTAGCGCGAAGGGAAAAACAAATAATCTCTTTCAGGATTTAATCACAAACTACTGATTTCATTCGTTTTTTTATGAATCTTTTTATAAGTTCATGAATAAAAAAAGAAGAAAAAACATTGAAGCAATTTTTTATATGTATTATATTATGTATAGTCGATTTTTCAATTTATGTCGGTAAAATGGGAGGCTACTCGATGCTTGTATAGAATAGCTCTCTTTCATTGGAATTTATGGCGGGGGTGTCCTCGTGGTGTAATGGTTAAAGCGATGGACTGTGGAATCGTAGTACGCGAGTTCGTACTCCAGTCGCGCTATTACGTTCGCTTTCGGGCAAATACCCTTGGGAAAGGTATGAACCACAACTGTTCTTCTAGGAGAATGGCTTTGGCATTAAATAACCTACAAAGGTTGATTTGCCTTTAAACCAAACCCAACCTTGAAATTTATTTACTTAAAACATCTGTTTTTACTCAACACTTCTGACACGAGCAGGATGTGACACAAGGTCAATTTTTAAGAGAAATTAAGTGTATTCCTTTTCTTTGGCTGGTTGCCTAACAAAAGATAAATAAGCCTGACATCCTTTTTTAACCTGAGTTCGGGTTAATCAGTTGATTTTGAAGCATGTCAACTCATGTTTGGTTATTTTATTCTGAATCAGTTTATTTGTTTAATAGAATATCAACCATTGTGGATTTTTTTAATGCCAAGCCTGATTGGTTGGTTGGTTGGTTGGGTTTTATGGCATATCAACCTTTGAAGGTTATTTAACGCAAAATCCATTTTTATACAAATAATATGATTTATTTCAAACAATTCAGTTTCGCATGAGTATACAGTTTATTTGTCAAAAACATTTCTATTTCAGCCTATTCAGTTTTTTCAAACAGTTCTAATTCAGCTAATTCAGTCTTGTATAAGTACAGATTTTGTTTACACTGCTAAATGTCGAAACAGTTCTATATTGAACAAATCAATTTAGTGTAAGTACAGTTTCAATGTTAAAAACAGTTCCATTTTAAATAATTCAGTTTAGCATAAGCACGGAGCTTAAATGTAAGTATGGTTTAATTTTCAAAAACATTTCTACTTCAAGGTATTCATTTTAGTCAAACAATTCAGTTTAGCATAAGTATGCCGTTAGTTCTATTTAACCCATAGATAGGGTTCTATCAGGTGGGAACAGTGGCAATGAAGGGGTATTCCGCATTTCCCAAAGCCCCAGCATCACTGGAACCTCACTACCAGATTATTTAGTGTTATATCCAGGACACTCATTGGGGTTTTTACTCCTCTGCAGAGATGAGGTCAGTGTATTCTACAGTCTCAGCCGAATGGACAATGTATAAGAAGAGTAGGGAGAATATTTAACCCATGAAAGAGTGGGATGAGGGTATAAGTCCGAAAGTGAACGTCATAGCACGGCTGTAGTTTGAACTGGCCTTCTACAAAATGGCACGGCGCAGCTGTAAAATATATCGACTGCATTTCTGCAGAGACGTAAGACCCTCTCCACCCAAGGAGTGTCCAGATATGACATTGACCAATCTGATAGTGAGGCTCCAGCTCTGGAACTCCGGGGAAAGTGGAGTAACACTTTATTGCCATAGCTCCTAGTTGCACTCTGACCCAGAGTGGTAGCATCTGATAGGGTCCTATCTATGAGTCAAATAGAACTGTTTGTTATTTAAATTGTGTGCAAACTAATGACTGTTGCTAAATTGAATTGTTTGACATAGAGCTGTTTGATTATTTAACTGTGTGTAAACAAATGACTGATGTTTAATTGAATTATTAATGATACACAGCCTTACTTTAAAGCCTTTAATCGCGTCCCTATTTTGAACAATTGGTATAGCATAACAATACGTGAATCCATTTGACTGAGCAAATGAATGAATAGTGTTGAATTGGAAAATTAGGGTTAAATAACATTAGTTTTAACCACGTCACTGTCTGCAAACAACTAATTAATATTGACTAGAATTATAAGTGTTAGATAGCAATAAATGAAACTCTTTAACTGTGCAGAAACAATAGTTATACTTGTGTACAAACAAATTAGTTCTAACTCATTTAAAAATGAAATTACCCACAAACCATGTGTGTCAAGAAATGTCTGATGTGAATTTCGGAGTGTTACATTGAAATACTTAAAACCATTTAACTGTGTGCAAAAAAATGAGTTCAGGCTCATTTTAAAATGTTATTTACATAGTTGTGTTTAACAAATCATACATGTTTAATATAGATGTATAGAGAAGATTTGGTATTAGATAACCTACAAGGGTTGATATGCCGTAAAAACCCAACACAACCAACCAATCGAACTACGATATGGCAGTCCAGTACGTTAACCGCCACCTTCATTATTAGGTTTGGTTTGGTTTTGTTTCTTTGTTTAATGGAATATCAACCTTTGTAGGTTATTTAATGCCAAAGCCATTCTCCAAGAAGAACGGTAGTGGTATTATTTAACCCATAGCTGGGAAGATAAGGGGGTTCATACCTTTCCCAAGGGTATTTGCCCGAAAGTGACCGTAATAGCGCGACTGGAATACGAACTCGCTTACTACGATTCCGCAGTCCATCACTTTAATCATTACACCACGAGGACACCCCCACCTTCATTATTATGGTCTTCAGCTATATTTGGTTCAAATATTCATCTTCGCACTCATTTTACATAGGTAAATGTTTCAAACATAGTTACAGCATTTGGAAAGAGCCAATACGTGTATTTATCCGACACGAAAAATAGAAAAACGAGTAGGATGTGGCACACGGTCAGTTTTCATGCGCAATTCGGCTACTTTGAATAAAGATATTTACTTCTCCTACACTGGTTGCCCTACTAATGCTAAAAAAAAAAACAAATTTCCTTCAAATTTCCTATAACTGCGAACGGAGAACAGATAAGTTCATGCCCTTCCCATGAACGCGAAGTAAAAAAAATCAGTTTTGTCTGGGATTCGAACTTGGCTCACTGATTTTATTTTTTTACGACGATGACCATTGAACTAAGTGCGGCTCCACTAAGTTGCTAAAACAATACTCACTGAATTAAACGAAATGTCGGCGCCTCGATTACAGACGATGTGGGTTGGGAGTGCTTTTAGACCGACGTAAACAGACTGACAAATAGGAAAGTATCGGAACATTAATTTGTCGAAACAACTTTACAGAAACAGTCACATGCCTGATTATTTTGTTTCAAATTGAAAAAAAAAGAAAAAGAAAAAGAAAAAGAAAAGAACACAAAGATAAAACCTTGAAATAAAAACAAAAAAAAATTCGTTTTGTATTATTCTTTCGTATCGATCTGCATTAATCAAATTAAAGTCAGTCAAGCGGAAGTAACTGTCTCCCAGTGCAATTTCACTACTTCCGGTTCCTTCGCCAACAACCTGATTCGTCCACCACCTTCTTTCAAATTTTAATTGTTAAAAAAATAAAGAAAATGTATAGATCTATTTCAAACAGGAAATTATAAGCATGTGGCAGGAGTAAACGTGAGAAGTTAATATAAAGGAAAAGTTCATTTAGGAAAATAATTTGGGAAGAATCAACAGAAAATGAGTGAATGAGAAAGAAAAAAGAAAAAGAAAAGAAGACAAAGAAAGAAAAGAAAGAAATTTGATTTCGTGCAAACTTATTTTGCTGACATTTTGAGAGAAAATTCTTTTGAAACGGAAGACTTTTATATTTCCGATTAAAGCAAAAGATGGGAAAAAAACTTTTGGGGTTTTAATGTTTTTGAAACTTAACTTATTCTTTTTTTTTATTTTATCTTATTTAATATTGACTCAACTGTCGGTTCATTACGGCTTATCTGTTTTAATTTGACTGGTTACATGGAAGAAAAATATAAAATGAAGAAAAAAAAAACAATTACAAGATTAACAAAAATGTTACTGAGAGAAAGTGGAAAAGAAATAAAGACAAAAATATTATTCATGAATAAATAAAAGGGATTTAAAAAAAAGAAAAAGAAAAAAGAAAAACGAAAGACGGAGAGAAAAAAGAGATGAAAAGAGAGAAAGAAAAACTACTGAAAAGGAAGACAGAAATGATTGGTTTAGTTTGGTTTAATGGCATAGCAACCATTGTAGGTTATTTAATGCCAAATCCCGTTTACACATATATTAAATATATAAATTATTTGTAAACACATTTTGTTGATAACATTCTTAAACGAGCTGAGCTCTTTTTTTGCATACAGTAAAATGGTTTCAAGTATTGCTATATAACAGTCACAATTTAACATCAGTTATTTGTTTGCACGTAGTTAATTCTATTTGATCCATAGAGAGGACCCTTTCAGGTGCTACCACTGAAGGTCAGAGTGAACCTTGGAGCAATAGCAATGAAGGGGTACTTTACATTCCCCAAATCTCCAAGGCTGGAACCTCACTATCACATGGTTTAATGTCATGTCCAGGACACTCGTTGAGAGTGGGTCTTATCCCTCTGTAAAGATGCAGTCGGTGTATTATATGGCCTCAACTGACTGGGCTGAAGAGAAATGAAAAACATAAAGAAAGAGGGATAAAATCAAAAGAATAAATATATACGTTTACCCTACTCCTTTACAAAAGCCAGGATACGATATATGACGAAATTTTATGCGCAGTAAAACTGGTTTGAATTCAGTTTTCCTTCTCTTAAACTTACCTAGAAAAAGGAATCCAGTTTATTCCACTGGTAGGAAAAGAGATATCTTTGTGTTTTTACCAATAGTATTTGCACCAAGTGTAACACAAAGATCCTCGTCAAGTATATTAAATCAGGTCCTCATTTGCATTTCCAACGATAGTTAGTGGAAGCAAGGTGGATTGATTGGTTTTGTTTTGTTGTGTTTTATAGCATATCAACACTTCTGGGTTACTTTATGCCAAATGCTATATGTATATATATACATATATATATGCATGTATGTGTGTGTGTGTTTGTGCGCGCACGCACAAGTCTGTAAGTTTTTGATTTTTGACCGGATAGTTTGCAGATAACATTATTTTAAAAAGAACCAGAACTCATTTGTTTCAACACACACGCACGCACGCACATATAATTGTCATCCACAGACAGACTGTTTCGTTCTATCAGAACTCTTCAGTGTAGCTAGACCCGCAGGACGCTCGAAGCCGGGATCGAAACCCGTCTAACTTTACGATAGACTAAGGTTTCAGACCACACGGCTACAAGCGGACTACGTGGGCTAAGGGAATTTTAAGGTATTTTATTTTTAGCAACAGCAGCAGCAGCCTTTGTTTACTTTTTTTTAATACCCTATCGGCTACCAGAGTGCTCAATTCTTACGAAGAGCTTTGCATTACGCTAGGGGCGGCCGACAATTCCTTCGCCAGAGTGCTCAACCCCCATGGGGGAGCGTATACATTGTCATCCACAGACAGACTGTTTCGTTCTATCAGAACTCTTCAGTGTGGCTAGACCCGCAGGACGCTCGAAGCCGGGATCAAAACCCGTCTAACTTTACGATATATTTATTGGCAGTGCCCGTGGTGCAATGGTTATCGTCGTAGAAAATGGGCACGGCAACACGAGTTCAAATCCTAGACGAGACTGATTGCATTTTACATAACACTAATACCATACCATGTATGAATCCAATTATTCTCCTTCCAGCTGTGGGTACGTGGTGCCTTCAATAAGTTTCCAGACTTTTTGTACAGGCATCTAAATTTGTTGTAGACTCTTGAATATTCACTATGTTATTGCTATACATCTTATGAGATGACTGACCAATTTTTATGATTTCAGCTTCAAATGAACAGCTACAGCGGCAATTGGAATACACCCTACTAGAGCCTGATTGTTACAGCTGGTGAATTTCAAAATTGCAATCTAGACGTGAGGACACTTTAGAAGAATTATATGCTATAAAATTGTGTTTGAAAGTTGGAAAAAATGCCACAGAAACGTATGGGATGCTTCATACAGCTTTTCGACCATCTTGCATGAATTGAGCATCAGTTTTTGAGTGGAATAAGAGATTCAAGGAAGACAGGGAGTCTGTGAGGGATGATGAGAGGTGTGGGAGGAGTAAGGCCAAAGGGTTAGGGTTAGGGTTACTATGTTGAGGTTTTAAAAGAGTTCAGCAAGAGCTGTAAATAGTAGGGCAGACTAGGTTCTTCAGCCTTAGTGAGGAAGAAGAAGAAATTAAATATAATAAACAACAGTGACCTCTATGTAAACCGATACAAAAACTTAAAAACATTCAACTAACAAACCAACACGAGTGAGTTTGAGTCTCATTGGGTGCCCCATTCATCTGGCCTTGTATCACATATATTCCCTGACGAAAGCAACAAGCTGGAAACATACACATATGTTACATACACGTATGTAAGAACGAAATAAATGATAAAATAAAAAATACAAATTTATTTTGAAATATATATCTATATCTGTATATAAATATGTATAATCGAGGAAAATAGTCTTGGAGTTAGACTGTTTGGTAGTAATCCGAGGTGAATGGAAATATCCAGTTAAGTGTTCAATGTCAACGTCTACCGAATATATAAATAATTTCAGATTAAAAATATATAAAAAATCAGATTCAGAGCGAAAACATTTTTTTTATAAATTTAACGAAAAAAGTTAAATTCAGTGGTTCCATTTTAAGTGTATATCAAGTTTAATGACCTTCATCAAATGGGGTTTAATACATTTGAATTTAGAATATGTCGTCGACACTCCTACGTTATTTCTGGCAACGCCATCTGATGAAGCTCATTACACCTGAAATAAATTTATAATGGGACCACTGAACTGAAGTTTATTTCGTTAAATTCCTTATATATATATATATATATATATATATATATATATATATATATATATATATTGATTTATCTAAAAGATCTGAAGAAGTCCTGTTAATTTTTTTTCGTGTTTTTGAAAATTTCAAAAATGCGTAACAGGATGGAAATAAATTTATAATCCTATGTGACCGGTTTTGTTGTTTTTCTTAAATATATATATATATATATATATATATATATAGTTTGAAAGCAAATAGTTTGTTAGTAACGTCATATTTATAGGAGTTGTTACATTTCATTTTTGTGCATGATTAAATGGTTACAACTATTCCTATCAAACATTAATAATTCAATTTAATATTAATCATTTGTTGCACGCAGTTTAATAGTTTCAAATATTCCTTGAAAAGATTAATGATTCTATTTGCTCTCAGGTAAATGATTTCATGTATTTTCATCGAATAATAGTTCTATTTAATATGAATATTATTATTAATATAGTTTGTACAGAGTTAAATGGTTTCAAGTAAATGATTAGATATTTTTACTTTATCCCAGCCTAGTCGGCTAGGGCTGTTGAATATGCCGACAGCTTCTCTGAGACCCACCCTCGACGAGTGGATATGCCACTAAGCTGCACCTGATGTTGTGGCTCCAGTCACGCAGCTTTTAGGAATGTAGGATACCATTTGTCTGCAATTATTGCCAGCTCTACTCTGACCCGGAGTGGTTGTATGTGTTAATGTTCGATCTATGGGTCAAATAGCTCTGTTTCATTATTTACTAAAAGCATTGAACTGGATGCGAACAATTGATCAGCATATAACAACACTTGAAACCATTTATCTTTGTGCATACAATAAACAGCGATACTTATATAACAGGATTTGGCATTAAATAACCTATAAAGGTTGATATGCCGTAAAAACCAACCAACTAACAGGAATAACGAAAGCAGACATTAGAGAAAATATCACACACACGTACACACATACGTATACACACACGCACACACACACACATATATATATATATATATACATATATATATTCTTTAAGAAAAAACAAAAACCGGTCCCATTAGGATTATAAATTTATTTCCATCCGCCAAAAATAACAGGATTTCTTCAGATCTTATGGATAAAATAATTCAGAACAGACACAAGAAAGAAGGGTGGGAGGGGGTAAAAGTGAGCTGAAGAGTTTTCTCCTCATTTAGCCCACTTCGGTTTTTTTCTTTATTGCCGGTTGGAATTATAGTAAATTAATTTTTTAAATTTATTTTTAATTTTTAAATTCATTTCAACTTAAAACTCTAGATTAAATACAAATTCAACTATAAACTATTATAACTATTAACTGCTCCACTTTACTCTTGGTACGTCCCTTATAATGCTGAGTGCTAAGCAAGGAACGCTCTACTCACTTGGTCGATATATATATATATATATATATATATATATATATATATATATATATACCATATATATATATATATATATATACCGGCCCATCGTCCAAGTGGGTAGAGTGTTCGCCAATGGCCAGGGAGACCGGGGTTGAATCTCAGGTCGAGTCATACGAAAGATTAAAAAAATTGGACTTCCTTGATTAACGCTTAGCATTATAAGGTACGTACCAAGAGTAAAGTGGAGAAGCCCAGCGAAAAAAGTAGAGGCCTCCCTTACACCTTGGTGTAGTAGCAATTCAAAACGGAGCCTTTGGATCGTCCTCGACTACAGTCACCATCTTTACTTTTATATGTATCATCATCATGATGTCGTGCCACCAGCACGTATCTTCCTGACCCTCTCTCACCACCCGTCTCTATCGTTCATCGCTCCTGGTAGGTCTTCAAAGCTACATGCCGTATCGACACAGAGCTGTTGTATGTAAGTTCTAGCTGGTCGTCCCGCCTTCGCTTGTTCATGTGAAAGGGTCTACGGTAGTATGCTGCTTATAAATTCGTTCTTACTTCTCCAGCAGTGTCCTGCATATCTGGATCGTCTTACTTGGATAGTTTTCGTGAGGTGTGGTAGGTGGCCATACAGTTGTTGTTTTGTGGAGTATTGCCTCCAGGACTTGTTCAAAATTGTTCGCAGCATTCTTGTGTAATTGCCGTCAACCTTTATCTCCGTACGTTTAGTTATCGTCTATGTAGTGCATTCATATAGCAGTATCGACACGACTGCTGCTTGGAAAAAAAACAAACTGCGTTTAATTTTATCGGTCAGGTCTGACTTCCCCATGACCGATAGACTATCGTTGGTGTCCATGCCTTTGCTAGTCGAGTGTTGATGTCATTCTCGGTTGATGAGACACAGCTTCCTAGGTAGGAGAACTTGTCAACTAGTTTCAAAGGACCATCCTTTTGTGTGGAGATGTCGTCTCTTAGATTAAAGCACATATATTCCGTCTTGTCTGCGTTGACATAAAGGCCTATGCCAGCAGCTACTCGTTCCAGACCATGCAGCAGGGTTTCGGTTTTGGCAGGTGTATTTGCTAGAAGGGCTATGTCATCGGCGTTGTGCGTATTGGTAATTGATCGTGCAGGGTATCTTCTGTTTCTTTCCTTTGCCAACTTGAAACTGTTATCTTTCATTTTATCTATAGACGTTCGAAGCACGTTGTGTAGACAGATGATAAACAGGTATGGGGTTAATGTATCTCCTGGCAGCACACCTGCTACAATGTCGAAGTACTCTGTGTATCCATCCGGGGAGCGTACTTTTATTTTCTTGTTTTCATATAGCGTCATTTATATATATATATATAAGCATGGTTGTTGTAATCGTGTTGTATATTGACCTACGACCCGGCCGGGCTGTCAAAAGAGGAAATGCACCAGTGTAAATAACAGGTGCATACGGTCGAGGAATATCAGAATCATAACCTTGACCGTGGATGGGTTGAATAAGTGCAATTGTGACGCTCACAAGAAGAAGGTGGGCCTTGAACTATTATATAACTCGGTGAAGACTGGAAGTCAGTTAGTTTGGAGATCAGACCAGTTGGAGAAAAAGATGCGGTAGAGAAAGCTAGCACCCAGCAGAGGGAGGCCACAGGCCCCTGACTGAGCAATTTGGAGACCAGACCAGTAGGGAGAAGATGCTGTATTGAGGAACATATCCCAGAGAGGCTGGACCCCAGGGCCCCGGTTGAGCAGCCCAGGAGAACGGGAAAGAAACGCGGTTATGGCCAATAGAGTGGGGGTCAATATGTTACAGTTCTGTTCGGTCTCCAACTCCCTCTCGCGCACAACCATTTCAAATAAAATGAGAGGTATATTTTTCTAAGAACTGTGTCACTCGTCTCTATTATTGTATCGTTATGATTCTGCCTGCATATGTAGATGTATATGAACAATGTGTTTGTACAGTTGGTCATGGTCATGGCTATAAAACAATCGTCATGAAAACAGATGACGAATGTCAGCAGATTAGTAAAACAATGTTCCTCTGTTATTTTTGAATGTCTATATTGCAAACGTAGAGAAAATGGCCATCATTCTCTTCTAAGTTTGCCTTCAAGAGAAATTTTATAGCTGGAGAATATGTTATTTAGTTATTTAGCAATAATCATGATGTAACTAAGTAAAGTTAGCGACCATAGTCGAGGGTGACAGGAAGGCTCCCTTTTTAATTGCTACTACACCGAAGTGTAGGGAATGGTGCTACTCCTTTCCATGGATTGTTCCACTTTACCCTTGATCTGTACCTTATAATGCTGAATGTTAAGTAAAGAAGCATCAAGTATCATTTTTGAGTCTTTGATATGACTTGACTTGGGATTGAACCCCGGTCTCCCGGACCATTGGCGAACACTCTACTCATTAGGCCAATGGCCAATATAAAAGTATGGAAAATGACTATTATTCCTTTTAAGCTCCAAAGAATGAAATTTAAAAATGAACTTATTTTCTCAGTAAAAAAGTAAAAGTTTGCACATTATCTTTTACACATGATCTGTCTACAAAAACATTTGACTCAACATTTACTTACATTTATATTAAAGTTATCTAAAATGAACAAAAATATTTAGAAGTGAATGTCATTTTTTGTCATTTTTTACTATATTAATTGCTTAAAAAATTACTGCATCTAAATTGCAAGGATTTTTATGGTTTCAAGTAACAATTCATATTTACTTTTTATAATAAACATGCAAAATTGTCGACGTTGCTGTCCCGGCTGACCACAGAGTAAAATTGAAAGAAAATGAAAAAAAGGATAAGTACCTCGATATTGCTCGGGAATTGAAAAAGCCGTGAACATGAAAGTAACAATTATATCAGTTGTGATTTGTGCTCTTGGTAGTCACCGAAGGAATATTAAAAAGAATTGGAAAACTTGGAAATAAGAGGACGTGTGGAGACCATCCAAACTACTAAATTACTGAAAATGGCTAGAATACCGAGAAGAGTCCTAAAGACTTGAGGAGACTTGCTGTCACTTGCAAGTCCAGTGAAAGACCAACAGCTTACGCCGATTTGAAAAACTCTCAAGGAATAAGCAACAATATCAAAGCAATAATTGACAAGAGGCAGCAAAATAGCTGATGTAGATTGTGTGAGGATAGAGACGAAACGATCAAACACTTAATAAGCGATTGCAGTAAATTAGTACGAAGAACAGACACGACTGGGTTGGAAAGGTGATTCACCGGGAATTATGCAAGAAATTTAAATGTGACCATACGAACAAACGGTATATGCCCATCCTAGAATCCGTCCAAGAAAATGAGACAAAAATTCTTTGGGACAAACGGAACATTTAATCCCGGCCAAACAACCATACTTAGTGATTGTCAAAAAAGAAAAAGAGAACCTGCTGAAGAGAGGACTTTGTTGTTCTTGCTGACCATAGAGTAAAACTGACGGAAAGTAAAAAGAGATATAAGTAACTCGACCTTGCTTGCGAACTCAAAAAACTATGGAATATGAAAGTAACGGTGATATCAATTGTAATTAGTGCGCTCGTCACAATCCCCAAAAGATTGGTACAAAGAGTGGAGGACTTGGAAATAAGATGACGAGTGGAGACTATTCAAACATAGTATTGTTAAGATCGGTCCGAATCCTGAGAAGAGTCATGGAGACTTGAAGATAAGTGTTGTCACTCAGATTCCAGTAGAAAACCATTGACTAACGCTGGTGAGAAAAAACTCTCAATAGAAAAAAACCCCATAAAAATAATTTATTCGCACACACTTATATTGTTTCAAGTATTCCTATCTAATTTTAATAATTTTCAAACGGATCTGTTGGAATATGTAGATTATGAGAACATTGACCACTTTGTATCCGGTTGCTCAATCCTAATGGAATATGAAGAAAATAATTAAATAGTATTGAATATTGGATGGTGAAAAATGGTGTAAACACTAACTGATAATAGAAGAAAGAAAAGCTACGATTCCCTGGGACTTTGCGATCCAAACTGTTAGGAAAATAAAAAGCAATAGACCCGATATAGTGGTTAAAGAATAAAAAGGATTAACATACTTTCTAATTGATATGTCAGTGACAACATATAATAACATATCAGTCAGGGAATATTATAAAATAAGATAGTGGAATTGACAGCAGGAAGGAAAGGCTAAGCTGAAACAAAGATCCAAAGAGGTATATTCCAAGTAGATGTACTATCACCATTACAATTTATAATTGCAATGATGCCACTCAACTACATAATCAGAAAATTCACAGCCGGATACAAACTTATTAAATTGTAGGGAAAGATAAATTATTTTATATACATGGACGACATCGAACTGTTTGCCAGAAATGAAAAAGAAATGGAAACTCTAATATACACAGTCAGAATATACAGTCAGGACATAAGAATGGAATCTGGCATAGAAAAGTGCGCCATGCTAGTCATGAAAACAACACGTTATGAACGAAATGGAACAAACAAATCAAGACAAAATTAGAACTCTCAGAATAAAGTAAACCTACAAATACCTGAGAATATTGGAAGCTGATACGATCAAACAAGAGAAGATGAAATAAAGAATTAAGAAAGAATATTTCAAGAGAACCAGGAAGCTACACGAGTTAAAACTATATTGCAGAAACCTTATTAAAAGAATAAATACCTGGGCTGTCGACCTTGTAAGATATTCGGGGCCATTTTTGAAATGGACCAGAGCAGAACTTTAACAAATGGACCAGAGAACAAGAAAACTAATGACTATGCATAAAGCTTTACATCCCAGAGATGACGTTGATAGACTATAAGTATCAAGAAAGGAGGAAGGAAAATTGGTTGCTTGGATGGTTGGGTTTTATGGCATATCAACGTTTGTAGGTTATTTAACGCCAAATCCATTTTTATGCAAATGGTCAGTTCTATTTCAAATAATTCAGTTTAGCATGAGTTCACATTTTAATTTTCGAAACATTTTTATTTCAAGCAGTTCAGCTTATTCAAATAGTTCTAATTCGGCCAATTAAGTTTAGTATAAGTATATATTTTGTTTACACGAAGTTAAATGTCAAAACAGTTCCATTTAAAAAAAATCAGTTTAGCATTAGTAGAGTTTCAAAGTCAAGAACAGTTTCATTTAAACAATTCAGTTTAGTCAAACAGTTTTAATGCAAACAATTCAGTTTAGCTCAAATACACAGTTTAGTTCTATTAAACCCATAGATAGGACCCTATCAGGTGCTACCACTCAGGACCCCAGTGGACTTGGGAGCGATGGCAATGAAGGGATATTCTGCATTCCTCAAAGATCCAGAATTACTGAATCCTCATTATCAGATTGTTTAGTGTCATATCCGGGACACTGGTTGGGGAAGTATTATTCCTCTGCAGCGAGGCAGTCGGTGTATTCTTCAGCCCCAGCCGACAGGGCCAACTGTGTTTAAAAACATATGACCCTTCTTGGGTTGTTTTATGCTAAGGCAATCCATGTAGAAACGCAAGATACTACTTAATCCATAACCTGAGTGGGGGTTATGTGAATTCCTATGTTATTAGTCCGTAAGTGAGTGTAATAGAATTACTGAAGTTCGAAATCGTTTTCTATGATATTGATGTCCGGCAATTTATTTTTTCTTTTTGCAGTGGAGAGAGAAATCTCCGCGGTGTCATGCTGGACTACGACCACAAATTCTGCGAATTCTAGCGCAAGAAGCTTTTACGTTCGCTTTAGAACCAATATATGTGGTAAAGGTAGGATACTCCTTTATCCTTCCAGCTATATGTTTCATTATATCACTGCTTTTCTTCTCCAAGGATAGCTATGGCATTTAATAATCCACGAAGGTAGATATGCCGAGAAACCAATATTTCTCTTGTATTTTTAATGAATTCCTGCCTCTGCACTGGCAATTCTCTGAATGATTTGAATCTTGAATGACTTTTCTTGTTTGATTTTGTCACTTTTAATGCATAAAAGATTGAAAAAAAAAAACGAATAAAAAAAGAACTTGTACAATGATAACAGACAGAGCGAACTGGAAAGGAATAGGATAAAAGAAAAAAGAGGACAAATTCAAATGTGAGGGGAAGAAAGACTGAGTGTGTGGGAGAGAGAGAGAGAGAGAGAGAGAGAGAGAGAGGGGGGGGAAGAAGAGATGGAAGTCGAAGAGGTGAAGTTAAAGACGGTGGAATATTTAAAACGTGAAAAAAAGGGGACAGAACGTGAAGGCGATAACAAGGTGAAGTAAGCACAAAAGATATAAACAAAAAGAAAAAGAAGCGAGTCTACATGAGAGGATAATAAAGAAAGCGTGAGAAGAAGGTGGAAACTTTCAAAAGAATGAGGAATCAAAATGAAATTGGAAAGGAGAAGGAAAAGAAGGACGATTACAAAACGTCAAGAAGAAGAAGAAGAATATTGAGAAGGAGGTAAAAGAAGAGGATACAGAAGAAGGAGAGAAGGTTGGAAAGAGATAATGGGAGAGAGATCAGAAATGAAAGTGGCAGGAAGGAGGATAAGAAGGATGGTGTGAGATAAAAGAAAATGGAGACGAAAGCAATATAAAGAAGAAGAAATGTAAGAAGAAGAAGAAGAAGAAGAAGAAGAAGAAGAAGAAGAAGAAGAAGAAGAAGAAGTAAAAGATAACGAAAACGTAAAATTAGAAGAGCAAGTAACAGTATAAAAAATGAAACTATAACAAGTATGAATGAAGGTAAAAGATAAAAAAAGAAAAAGTAAAAGAAAGAAAAAGAAGAAAAAGTAAAAAGTAACAAAGAAAGAAGAAGTACTTGAAAAAGAAAGAGAAAAAGCTGTGAAAGTTGAAGAAAAAAGCTTCTAGATGAAAAAATGGAGGTTGAGGATTGAGAAATAAAGAAAGAAAGAAATATGGTGTCAAGGGAATCAAAAGACGATGAGAATTATTGCCGGTATATCGAAAATCGATATTTCATTAGTCTGCTAATCTTACAATAAATTCTGAAAGTGTTACCAGAAGATGAAGCCTAGAAAATGGACGAAAAAAGTCATTAACTAAGCAGCTGTGATGTCAGGGACATCGATCGACACCATTTTACTGAAAGCTGCTCGGAAAAATGCAAAACGATCAGAAAAATAAATTCATTTCACCCGAAAAAAATGGCGCTTGTTTAGCTAAGCAGGATAAGCGCTAAAGATGTTTCGTTGCGGCTTGAATATAGCTCGTTTTATGGTTTGATTTGGTTTATTTATTTAATAACATATCAACTCTTTATGAGGAGATTAATGGAAAAAAATTGATTCATTTCTAAAAAATTGATTACAATCATTACAATATTTTCACTTAGTTACATGGTATCAAGTATTCCTATCTAATACGAACAATTTGCCCACGGTTGCATGGTATACATTATGAAGTGTTTACTTATTGTCTGGGAGACCGTGGTTCAATGTCTGGTCATCTCTTACCAAAGACTCAAAAATGGTACTTGAAGACTCCTTGCTTAACACTCAGCATTATAAGGTACGGATCAAGAGTAAATGGAGCAGTCCAGTTAAAGGTGCAGTGCCTTGCCTCACACTTCAGTGTAGTAGCAATTGAAAAAAGAGCCTTCGGGTCACCTCGACTACGGTCGACTAACTTACTTAACTATATTTATTACGAATACTCTATACAAAAGTATGTATGCTATTAAGTATTCCTATCAAATACTAATAATCTATACAACATTATATAAATTCAATGTTCCTATTTAGTAATAATAATTATTATTACTAAAAAGGAACATGGAATTTATAATAATAACAATAATAATAGTGTACCATATTCACAATTAACGCTATGTGCGAAATGGACATATAATGTTCATAACGATAGAACATAGGAATCTCGGAATTCGAAAACACGTAACGACTTCTTGTTCCGGTACGAAACCTTTTTATTAACTTTGAGTTAAAGGTTTCGACGTAAGGAGGAGAGACACAATCTTCTATGCTGTCTTATTCATTTGGCCCCCATCTCGAGCGGCCCTGCATAGGGCGCACGTTCGCCTCGCGCCTGTGAGCTCTAAAAGTCGATCCTTCTCGTGTGGCGTCTTGTACCCGACTCTTTCTCTCTTCAAATTCTCACTCAAACCTCCGCGCGCTTCCGGTGCGTGACGTCACCCGCACCCTGTCACCCAGCATCGTCTCGGACTATTATAACATCTGAGTGACACCTCCATCCGTCTGAGCGCACTCGCGTTAACACCTGCTTCAATGTTGCACCTAACTAACCCATGTGCTGAGCCGAAAGGTTCTCAGCCTGACTAAACTCAAAGGCAGGAACCAAAATCCCTCGGCTATTTTATGACAATAGGAATAATGCAGATAACCTATTCCTATGTATGAAATAGATAGGAATATGTGAAATTGTGCAAATTATTTCAATCAAGAATAGTTACTTGAAATTATGACTGTTGTTATATAGTCATCTATAGCATCATGCAGCATCATAACGACACAATAACAGACAGACGCACGATGATAAAGACGCAGTAATAAACGACGCACACAGAAAGACGCAGGAAGACTTCTTTATAAAATATTTTACCTCTCACTTTATTTGTAAGGTTTCGAAAAGGGTTACGCAAAGTTTGCGTGTGAGAGGGAGCTGGAGACCGAACATAACTGAAATATTTTGACCCCAAAGTTATGGCCGTCAGCGTTGTGTCTTTCTCGTTCTCCATGGCTGCTCAACCGGAGCCCTGGAATCCACTGTCCTGGGTGTTGGCTTTCCCTACTACCCTCGTCTATCTCCTCTCCAACTATACTGCTTGCCCTCCTTTTCGCCTGTCTTCCTTCTGTTCAATTCGTCGGCCTTATAATACCTTCAAACTGCCACGCGGTGATATGGACACGCCTCCACGCCTCCGCAATTTCTTCCGATGTCTGGCGATCGGGATGTGTCACTTCCGCTTTCTTTGGAATGGCCTGTGTGATCGTCATCGGGTGGAAACCACTGTCACGCAGTTCAGAGGCCACCCCCTCCCGGTACGTCAGTCTATGAGAGTATAACGGGATTTTTTTTTTACCTCCACCAGCCAACCTCCGCCCACGCGACCTCCTCTGACAACTGCCACAAGAATGTGTCACTTCCCTCCGGTGTGTCATCCCGAATGGTACCCTCGGCCGGGTCAACAGGTCAAAACATAACACTGTTACTTGCAACCATATAATTGCTTGAGTGTCTTGGGTATGACGCTAAACTGCATCTAATACTGAGTTTCAGTCCTGGAGTTTAAGGAATACTGAGTACCCTTTCATTATCATTACTCTCAGGTCCACTTTGACTCGAATAGATTGTACCTGTTTGGTTTCCATCTATCGATCAAATAGAACTGTTCAATCAATAACTAAGGATTATTATTATTACTCCTTTCAGAAGTTTTCCCATCAGCTAACGCTGATGGTCTTCCACGGCAAATCTCCTCAAGTCCCCAGCACTCTTCTTAGTTTTCTGGCCGATCTTGTTTATGCTGTTGTTTGGATGGTCTCCACTTCATCTCTTATTTCCAAGTCTTTCAGACCCTTTAACAATCCTTTAGGGAGTGTACCGAGTGCACAGATAACAATTGGTATCATTGTCACCTTCATGTCACATTATTATTATCTGAACCAATACATCTGTGTAAAAATTGTTTTTATTAGGTAGGAATACTTAATAGATATGTAAAATTGTGGACTTTGCCATCTCGGCTGACAACAGAGTGAAAATCCAAGAAAACAAAGAGGGACAAGTATTTAGAACTTGTCAAAAAGGTAAAAGAAAACTATGAAAAATGAAGGTAGCGGTGATACGAACTGCGTTTGGTTTCCGTTAATGATCCCCTGAGGCTTGTTAAAATGGCTAGAGGAGTTAGAAATCGGAGGACGAGTCGAGATCATCCCAATTACAGCATTGCTGAGATCATTCAGAATACTGAGAAGAGTCCTGGAGTATCACTATTTAACACAAATTGTTCTATTCAACATTACAGTTACGGCGACGTAATATTCGTCTCAGACCATAAGAAAAGATTTCTTGTTTGAGGTCAAGCAGTGGGTTGACCTTCATTGAAAGCAGGTCGCAGGGTTTGAACGATACTATAGATTCGTCTATGGGGAATCTGTGACTTGATATTTTGGTCTGAATAGGAAGAGCAACGTCAGGATGTAAGGGGCCACGGAGTGAGAGCTAAAAAAAAAAAGCTTACAGAATAAATCAGTTTAGTCCTGCCACCCGTCAGAGACAGACGTGAAAAATGCTCCAGGTGGAAAAGAATTGACACGGCCAACTCACCCGCTGCGGACATCCAGCTTAGTTCTCAATTGAAAAAAGATAAAAAGGAAAAGAAACTGAAGAAAATATATACCCTGAATTGATCAGATTCTACATTGCTAGAAAGCACAGAACAGCGAAATGGAAAAGACCCGATTCTAACCAATTCTAACAAAAGAAGGGAAGAAAAGAAAAAAAGAGAAGATAAAAGAAAGATGTTTACAAAATCTCCAACGAGATAAAAAAAAAACCCACTATAACTAACTCCTTTGCTCCAACGATATTGTCAGGCAATAAATATACATCGCATACACTTTTCCAGGGATATAGATGTTTAAATTAAATTCTATTTCCATTCGCATTTGTGTGAAATAAATTTCTTGTTTTTAAATTGTCTTTGGCTGACATTCTTTGAAGAATTCCTGCTTCATTTTTATTTTTAATGTGTCACAGGTGATTCCACAGATTGCTGAAAAAATATTTCCGTGAACGACATTTATGCTTAAACATTACAGACCCATTCGAGCCGTATTTATACTTGCGGGCAGGATCCAGGATAAGAAGTCGTAAAATAATTGGAAAACTCGTTCTGAGACTAGAAGTTTTTTCGCATGTTTTCATTAAGTATAGTTCACTCGTTCTGACGATGCTTCAGTCCGTTACAATTACACATTCGATTGCTCACATTTAAATAATTTCAATTACTGCTACCTAACACTAATAATTCTATTTAGTATTAGTCATTCGTGTGAACTTGGTTAAATGGTTTCAACCATTGCTATGTAATACTAATCATTCAATAAAACACCATTCATTTGTTTGCACTCAATTGAACTATTTTAAGTATTGAAAATGAATGAACAGTTTTATTTGACCCATAGGTACAACCAGTCCGAGTAAGAGTGGACCTGGGAGTAATGGCAATGAGGGATTAACTCCTCACTCCTCAAATTTCTAAAACTGGAGCCCTGCCATCAGATGGTATAGTGTCATATCCATGACAATCGTTTCGGAGGTCCTGCCCACCCTACAGAAATGCATTCGGCGTATTCGACAGTGACAGACGAATGGGCTACAAAGTAAACTAACAATTTAATAAATATTTCTTTGCTATCACAGTTATATGAAAATTTTGATGCTTAAAACGATGACATTTAAAGCACTTGTAGATCCCAATTAATTTTCATTGAGTTACAAATTGAACTGGTCATTTTTCTATATTCCAAATTAGAATATTTTAAGTAACTTTTCCAAATAAAAGGATTCTCTTCGTCTTATATTGCTCTACTACAGTTCACTCTCTCTCTCTCTCTCTCTATATATATATATATATATAATAAACATATGATAATCATATTAGATATAAGTAAAGTTGGCGACCAGGAGGCTCTCGTTTCAATAGCTACTACACCGAGGTGTAGGGGAAGGCGCTATTCCTTTCCCTGGATTGCTCCACTTTATCCTCGATACGTACCTTATATTGCCGATTGTTAAGCCAGGTGGCATCTAGTACCATTTTTAAAGTCTTTGGTATGACGCGACCTGGGATTGAACCCAGGTCTCCGGGACTATTGGCGAACAGTCGACCCACTAGACCAATGAGCCGGTCAATATTAGATATACTACTAATAAAAAATAGAGAAAGGAAAATAATATGGTTTAACCCTCCCTTCTGCAATCTTTCCAACATTAATGAAGGAAAATTCTTTTAAAAATTTAATCGAAAAGTGTTGTATACCCATATACATGCAGATGTAAGCAGAAATATAATGACGACTTCAATGAACGAACGAACACACTTCTTTAGAAAAATATACCTCTCATACTTCATTGTCAAAAGAGTGACGAAAGGGTTGCGAAAGGGTTGATGTTGCTTATGTGTGAGAGGTGAGTTGGAGACGGAGACAGGCTGCTACATATTGATCCAAAGTTCCTCTGCATTCTGGCTGTGCTGCTCAATCGGGGATCACTAAGGGCCGCAAGCCCTCAGTCTGCAAGCTGATTCACACGCTGGCATCTTATCTCCAACTGGAACTGCAACTCGAACTCCAACTAACTCAAGCTGTCTATGGCACCTGGTTATATAATTGTTTTACGTCCACCTCCTACTTTGGGCATACGCATCTGCACCGAATTCAACCACGTCCACAGGTCAAGGTGATATTCCGATATCTTCGACCGGATGCACCTGTTTCCGCCCTTCCTCTTATTTACACAGGTCCATCTCTTGATTGACGGCTCGGTCGAGGGCCAATATACAACGAAAGTATTTAAAAAAAGATAACCCTTTAAGTAAAGTTTTCAATAAAAACATCTTGAAAATTACTTGTTCCTGTACTAACAATATCACAAAAATAATTTACAACCACAATTTTTATAAGAATATTAGATAACTTAAATTTGAGTAAAAAGGAAGCGCATAAACTCCCTTGTAATTGTAGAATTAAAGAGGAATATCCTATGGATGGAAACTGTAACCTGGAAAATGTAGTTTACCTAGATAAAATTTTCTCTAGAGAAAGGCATATATTGTTATGTTCTCGGTAAAATCGAAGTTCAGATATATAACCATAAACAATCTTTTAATCACTCATTACTTAGGAACCAATCTGAACTATTTAGATATTACGTGAAGCTAAAAGACCAAGGATTAACGCCAATAATGAATTTGAAAATTATACTAAAATCCTCTTCAACGCGCAGTTTACATGATAGATGCAATTTATGCCAAGAAGAAAAAAAAATTGTATTTTGAAATATCAAGATTGTAAGAATTTCTTAAATACGAGAAATAAAATTATATTCAAATGTAGACATAGGAAATCAAATTGTGATTATATATGAAATTTACTTTTTAACCATATAAATCAAATAGATAATTAATGTTTGTAACACCTACACTTTTAATTATAACTATCAATCTATGATTATATATATATATATATATATATATATATATATATATATATATATATATTGAAATTGGAGATACTTTATGTAAATATTATATAGAAATTTATACAACAGCATTAAAAGTTCTTATGAAAACAAGTTTTTTATTAATTTATTATCGTCCGTAGTGAATTTAAATAGCCGAAAAATTCATATTTGAATTCCAATCAAATTAATTTTACACCAATACATTCTACATAAAGAGACATAGAAATAAATACAAAATATTATAGTAAATATCAAATTTAAATGTTATCCCTGTCAAACAAATTGTTATAATACCAACTTTTTGCATATAAGGTTACATTTATGATTTATGATTTTAATTATCATAATAATTATATTATGATATTGTTCTTTTAAAGCAACTATTTTAACTAATAATTACATATAGATCTATGCACCATTATTATAGTTTTAGAATATTTTTGTTATTAACTAAAATTAAAGTTTCCTTTCGTCAATCGAATAACTTTAACATAGAATCTCAATAAAATTCAGTTTACATTAAAATCTTTTCAAGGGAGGTAACTATTAGTGATTCCCCGATTTTTTTCAAATAAAGAAATAGAATAATATATATTACTCAATGATTTGCTTTATAAATATAATCACCCTAAATTTATATTATCTATTAGTCTAAATATTGTGATATTAACTGATTAATTCGATAGATATGAATTCCCATATCATTTGATAACTTAGAATTTGATTAAGCATAAATATAGCTTTTAAGTTACGTAATAATTATCATAATGATATTACGATCTTTTCTGTGTACTATTGAATGATTAATTCGAGTTAATTTAGAAATATAAAGATACAATTAGGTTCTTGGAATTAGTTTGTTTTTTTTTTTATATAAAAATATATAAAAATAAATGTATAGAAAATATTTTAAAATATAGAGATTAAGGAACATTTTAATAGTAAAGTCTGTTTATAAATAAAGCAGTCTGAGACAACAGCGGAAATTAACAGATGAATATCTAATTCATAATCAATTGGATTAATATATTTGGTTAGCATCATAAAATCCTTTTTTTTTAAAAGTATATATTGAATTATGATTACTTAAATGTCGAACGTAATGTCAAATATACACGCTCATCTAGTAGTGAAAACTCCAATAGAATCTTATTTTACATTTGAAAATACTGTTTTGCCAAAAGACAATTGAAATGAATTAATAATGGAACTCTGGTGAGTTTTATTTAGAATTGTATATATATATATATATATATATATATATATATATATATATATATATATATATATATATATCTTTAAGAAAAAAACCCAAAGACCGGTTAATTCAGGATTATAAATTTATTTCCATCCTGTTTTTCAGTTTCTGGTGTGAACCAAAAATGTTCAGCTCTTGAATGATTTTCTTGTCCTGAGGGAATTACTCCAAACTCTGTTTTAACCTGACCGAATAATACCTATATATATATATATATATATATATATATATATATATATATATATATATAACAGTGTTGGTTGTCACTAAATCACTTTGTGGGTTTGTGTCGAACCAAGAGCAATATAATATGTAGAGTGCTCAATATCTAGGAGAGAGCTTTTATATAATAATAATAATAATAATAATAATAATAATAATAATAATAATAATAATAAAGCATATATTAGATATGTATATTTAATCCATGGAATTTAGACTGTGACCCCTGGGTTTCATGGAGATTTTTGCAAAGCAACAATCATCAGGCAGTTCAGTAAATGAAATGAATCGAAAATCGAAAAAATACAGTTAAAAAACCGTTGTGATTTTTATAGGACGCTTTACGTGTGATTGTAAGTGTGTGAGTGTGTGTGGAGGTTGCGTATGCTTGTGTGGGTTATAGTTGCGTATTAATGTGTATATGTGTAGGTATAAGTGAAGGTACAAACGCAGTTTCTTGTTTTAACCGGATATAAATTCGTCGGTTTATCTTAATTTTTTGCTACATTATTTTATTTCTATATGTGTAGGTGACTATAGCTAAGGAACAAAACATCAACATTGCATGTCGAGGGGAATTCTTTATATATATATGTATAGGAAGCATTTTTAAAAAGACAGACATTTCACTTCTGATTGCTTTTACAATTGATCCATACAAATCATTGCCTGGGTGGTTCGATATCTGGATGGAATGAATTTTAAAAAAGTTGCTACATTTTTCCCAAAGCTTTCGGCATAGCTGAAGCCATCTTCAGAGGAACAAACATTGATATAATCAACACAATGACGAGCTGAATACATTTATATAAAGAGTTGAAAAAAGAATATGTTGGAGGGAAATTTACAATAGAGAAAAACTTTCTTGGTGGCAAGAGGAAGAATTGGCGCCGAAAATATTCAAGTCATTTCAGAACGAGACTGCTATATTCAAAATTGATATTGTTTAAGGAAGGTTTCTTAATCTTTATAGATGGAACTTTAAGAATTTTGAAGTTTTCTTTGTTTTGTTTTTTCTTTGTGCAATCTAGAGGTGTTTTCAATTAGAATTTTTTCTGTATTTGGTGGAGTGACACAAATATGTCTTAAATTGTTGAGAGGTTGAACTAGTGTGGGATAGGTGGAGTGTTAAGCGTCTCAACAGAGTTGTTGTAGTTAGGCGAAGGTAGGTATATATATATATATATATATATGTGTGTGTGTGTGTGTGTGTGTGTGTGAATAAAGCTTAGTTTGCATATACATATATACTGAGTAAATCAAAGGTTTTCACTCGATTCTAGATAATAAAAGGTTACACGCATTTTTAATTAAAATTCCTGTGTTTATTTATATATTTTTATTTTCACGCATGTTCTGAAAAGTGGGTTTGTTTTATACCATCATTATCAGAGAGTGGGAAGAGATGTCCTTACGTTCAAAATCAACTCCTAATCCAACAGTATATTGCTTTATTAGACAAACAGCCTCCAGAATTTTAAGGTTCCAACTGACTTAAAATATTAAATTCAATTTCTGACGTTGTATTTTCTCACAATGTGATTTTACTATAACCCAGTCAGAATACAGACATTCACATACCAAAGCATCGTTTTCTTATTTTATTATCACTTCCCGTATTCCTTCACCAGAAATTATTTACTGATGACTTCTTTGCCTGTAAATTGAAATTTCCATTGTACTTCAAAATTTAAATGAATTTTTCTCGAAACAATCTCCATTTGATGTATTATTATTCTGTGTTATGGCTCTCCCTCTCTCTTTCCCTTTCTAACTCCCCCTCTCTCTCTCTCTCTGTTTTAATGACTCCATATATATATATATATATATATTATGTACGAAAATTTTTTTTACATATATATTTATTGTGTGATATGTACAAAATTTTCGAATAGCTTGAAGTACAGTATACATCATATGTTCTAAATGGGCACACACACACACACACACACACACACACACACACACACACACACACACACACACACATATATATATATATATATTATGAAAAAACAAAATATTCAGAGGATGTATTTATTTATGTATGAATAATATGCAAACATTCAACGTTTTGGTTTATAAAAAACACCTTCCATGCGTTGTTAATATGGAATGATATGTCTCATTCAAAATTTTATTTTTAAATAAAAAAGCTAAACGAAAAAATGAGATGATTCAAAGTCTATGCGACGTAATACGTGTTCATAAATTGTCATATTCAAAAATTTTGCTTATTCATTTAATCATTTTAAAAGTGGAACGTATTTGTTGTAGATTAAGAAAGAAATATAGGAACCTTTATAAGAATTAAGACATCTATAAAAAAAAGGGGATGTATGCATATTGTTTCGAAAATGTGTTAAAATCTAAAATTATATATATATATATATATATATAACTTAAAATGAAAACTAACACACACACACACACACACACACACACACACACACACACACATATATATATATATACATATATATATATATATATATATATATATATATATATATATATAATAAACTTTAAAAATGAATTAAAACTCATACACTCATACACACTCACACGTATACGAAGGTCATTAAATAAGTTTCCAGACTTTTTTCGTATAGGCACTTTTATTGATAGTACACACATCCCTTTCGAAGTAATCTCCTCAGGTTGCAATGCACTTGCTGTACCGCTCCAGCAACTTCCGGAAGGCCCCATTGAAGTCCTCATGTGCGAGCGTGTCAATCACCTTCGTCACAGCCCCTTTCATCTCCTCAATTGTCTTATAACGACAGCCTCTGAGCTTAGAAAATAAGCAAAAGTCACAGGGAGCAAGGTCTGGACTATAGGGAGGGTGAGGAACTGTCTTGATGCCCATCATGATCAAATAGTCTGTGACAAGGATGGAGTTGTGGATTGGTGCATTGTCCTTGTGGAAATGCCACTGACCCAATTTGAAGAGTGCTGGCCTCTTCCGACGGAATCTCTTGCTGAACTCCCTTAAAACCTCACCATAGTAGTCCTAACCGTATCCCTAACCCTCTGGCCAATCAACTCCGGTGTATTGACTTCCTTACTCCTCCCACACCCCTCATCATCCCTCAGACTCGCTGCCTTCCTTGAATCTCTTACGCCACTCAAAAACTGATGCTCGATTCATGCAAGATGCTCTAAAAGCAGTCTGAAGTATTCCATACGTTTCTGTGACATTTTTTCCAAGTTTAAAACAGAATTTTATTGCATATTGTTCTTCTAATGTGTCCTCACGTCCAGATTGCATTTTTGAAATTCACCAGCTGTGACAATCAGGCTTTAGTAGGGTGTATTCCATTTCCTGCTGTAGCTGTTCATTTGACGATGAAACCATAAAAATTGGTTAGACATCGCATAAGATGTATATCAATAACATACTGAATTTCTAAGAGTCTACTACAATTTTAACTGCCTGTACCAAAAAAGTCTGGAAACATATTGCGTGCTCCACGTATATGTATATAAAACTTAAAATAAGAATTAACACCCATATGAACACTCACACACACACACACATACAAAACACACTCACATAGGAATATATAAAAAACTTAAAATAAGAATTAATACTCATACGAACGCACACACATACACACACACACACACACACACAAACAGAAACACATACACACACTTATATATATATATATATATATATATATATATATATATATAGTATTGTTCATGAGTTAGTACATCGAACAAATATTGAAAAGAAATCTAATTTTCCTCTTTAAAGAAATATATCAAATGTTATTATTTCTCATGGGATATATAATCTTTACGAGCATTATCATATATTATTTATAACCACATTCTACAGTACTGAAACTGTAAAACCCACGCACATTTGTAAATGTAGGTAATCGAAAAAAAAAACACTTCAAAAAAATGTTTATGCATTTTTATCTTAGGTTGCAGAGTTTTAGTGAAGTAGATTTGAGTAATAAATTATAACCAATAACAACCGTTTTGCTTGCATGAAAAACCACAAGAAATTATAAAATCTACGTTGATTTAGTTTTAGAAGAACGACTTTTTAAGGGAAAATTGGTGGCAGTAAACTTATTGATAAGTAACCAAACACACACACACACAAAGACCCACACGGTGCTATTTAAAAATGTTTATTTTATTTTAAATTGAAAAATAAATAAAATACATATTTACAAGTAATGAAAGTATTTTGTTTCTTTATCAGTCAAGAATGTACGTCCTATTTTTACTTGATGAGTTGTTTTTATAAATATTGAGGGTAAGCCAGTTATACTCCATTTTACGTTTGATGATTGCATTGACACGTGAAATACCGAGTAAAGGCATCAGTAACACGGGATCATAATTTACTATACCTGGTTTTAGACCGGTCTATATATATATATATAATATATATATATATAATATATATATATATATATATATATATATATATATATATATATATATATATATCATTCATATAAATTAAGTCCAAAATTAGACTTACATGGAATAATTAGATATATAGACTTTATGAGAAATTTCATATTTAGAATATAATTATATTCCTTATCGTCATTGAAATTGTTCGCCATCTGAGAAGGCAGTTCGTACTAACAAACCTTCGAGATAAAATTATTATGCCTTGATATCGGTTGAATTTTCCTTGATATTACTGATACATATACA
This sequence comes from Sepioteuthis lessoniana, assembly GCA_963585895.1. Lineage (NCBI taxonomy): Eukaryota > Metazoa > Mollusca > Cephalopoda > Myopsida > Loliginidae > Sepioteuthis > Sepioteuthis lessoniana. Next base: position 25,218,658 of record OY757939.1, read on the forward strand.
TATATATGTGTGTGTGTGTGTGTGTGTGTGTAATATATGCATATATATATATATATATATACATATATATATATATATATTGGTGCGGACTGATGATGATAAGCAATCGATCATAGGGAAGTCTAATCTGTCCGATAAATAAAAACGGGATAACTTTTTTGCAGTGATGATGTCAGTACTACTGTAGGATGCACCACATGGACGCTGACAAAACTCATAGAGAAAAGGCTAGATAGGAACTGCACAAGAATGCTACCAGCTATGTTGAACAAATCCTGGAAATAACTTCCCAGGAAACAACGAATGTGTAGCCTCTTACCTCCCATCGATAAAACCATTAAAGACGAGCAAGAAACGCGGGTCACTGCTGGAGAAACAAGGACGAACTCATCAGTGGTTTTCTTTTATGGGTCCCTTTATATGGACGAGCCAGTGTTGGTCGACCAATAAGAATTTACCTACAACGGCTCTGAGCGGACACAGGATGCAGTTTAGAAGACCAGCCGGGAGCGATGGAAGATGAGGACGGATTGAGAGAGAGAGAGAGAGAGAGTGTGTGTGTGTGTGTGTGTGTGTGGCTGTGTGTCAAGGAAATACTTGCCAGCAGTATAACTTGTTGATGAGGATATATATATATATATATATATATATATAAACAATTAATTTGTGTTTTTCGTTATAGCGTGGACTCTTAATCTTAAAACTCCGTTAAAATCGTCACTAAAAATAAATGAAAATTTTGTCTGGTTTTTGAGGCGCTAGAGATGTAGCGTCTCTTGAACAGTTATAGCTTAGCAGAGCCCATCCCTCTCTGGGTCTGCAATTAATTTGAATTCAGTTTTCCTTATCCTTGATTATTTGCCATGCTCAGGTTAAAGAGCTCAGTCTATCCTGCTATTTATCCACTGCTGTATTGGCTTGGTTTGGTTTTATGGTGTATCAACCATTGCTGGTTAATTTATGCCAAATCCTGTTTTTTACATATATATATTAAATATATTTGTTAACACATTTTTAGATACACACAGTTAAATGATCCAACAGTTCTATTTCTCACCATTCAGTTTAGCATTAGTCAACAAAGTTAATTGGTTCCAAGTATTGTTATCCGTCACTAACAATTCAATTAGACATCAGCCATTTGTTTACACACAGTTAAATGCTCAAACAATTCTATTTCTAACAATTCAATGTTACATAATTCATTTGTTTGCACTCATTTAAAATGACAAACAGTTCTATTTGGCTCAAAAATAGGACTCTATCAGGTGCTACCAATCCTGGGCAGAGTGCACCTGGGAGCGATGGCAACGAAGACATACTTCGCATTCCCCAACGCTCCAGCATTACTGGAGCCTTACCATCAAATTGTTTTGGGTCATTCCAGGACACTCATTGGGGGTGGGTCTTAACACTCTGCAGAGATGCAGTCGATGTATTCTACAGACCCAGCTGCAGAGAGAATAGTTACATTTATATGTTTCCTAAGCTATATATGAAATGCTAACTTGTCCAAGATTTGAACTCTGGTAGCCGTGTCCACTTCCTAAGAGGATAATCCTTTTGTAATAAGCCTCTCTAATCCGGCACACTGTCCTGTCATTGCTCATTGTGATTATTTTTATAATGTAGTCACCCCTCTATGTACTGAGTTGGCTCGTCACTACTTAACTTCGCTGATCTATTAGCCACCCGTGATTTCTGCGTGACTTGACCGTAAGTCCTCCTAAGTAGGTAAGTTGGTACAAAGATTAATCCCTTGTCGGTGTTTGTGGTTTGGGATTTGCATGTCTTTCTGTTTTTAGACATAAAACTCGAAGACAAGACTCTCAGCTTTATGTCAATGCTGTCTATTTTCTTAAAAGCTGGTCTATCACTTGTATCCGCACACTTCCGTAATCTCTGCAGAACTTCCGGTTTCGTCTTATTCGTATTTATGCTACTTAAAAGTGCTTTCCGAGCGGCTCAGTGGAATAATGGAGGTCTGCAGTTCACCATAGTTGAGGTTTTATACTAGTGAGCAAGGTGATGTTCGATTCCCACTGGATACCCTATGCTTGGTTTTTTTTTTTTTGTGAAACTCGGTTGGGCTTAAGAAACGATTACTATTGCTCCTGGGTGAAAACAAGGACAAACAAGCGTGGTATAGACATTTGATGCTCGACTTACGTGGAAGGTGTATGTTATCCCAAACCGTTATGTCATAGATAACAACTGCGTGATCACCTGTTAATGACCTTAATGTCTCCATGTGAGATATTCTAGATACACTATATCTTTTATTTTTGTAAAAAATGCAAAAATAAAAGACACATGGAGTCTAAATAAAAATAAATGATACATGGAGTCTAAAAATTAGTCTCCATGTAATGTATATTTCCCTAATTTACACGAGTTCAGTGTGTGTTTTGAATTCTTTTTAATTATTTTTGTTGTGTTTTATAGGTTTTAAATTCTGTCATTTTTTTTTACGGGGGATCTTGGTTCTTTGATATTTCTATGAATAGTTCTAGGCTGTTTTGTTGTGTTTTGTGAATATATTAAGAGTTGTCTGTGGCAACTGCTTTTAGGGGTTCGTAGTTCTTTTATTGTTATTTTTCTGCTAATTTGAATTTTTTATTTATTAGTGTTGTGGGATATCACCTCTGGTGATTTTCAAGGTGAGTTTATCGGAGGATTTGTTTGTGAACTGGGTGCAGATCTTTCGTGCTAGAGTGTAAGGGGTGGATTTCATGCAGCCTTTGAGATGATGGCTCTTCAAATGGAGGTATTTCTGGGAATCTGTGGGTTTATGATAAATATCTATAATAATTTGGTCATTTTAGTTTTTACTCATGATGTTTTTAAAATGGTAGTTTTTTAAAACGGTGTCCTATGGTGAATTTATTTTAGAGTGTAGATTTTTGAGTAAATTCTATATATCGTTGATATTGCATTTGCATTTACAAAATATGAAGCGGTTATCCGGATGTCTTTTGCATGATCATATAAAATCACTTTTAATATTGTTGCAGATATATTCCCAAAAATTCAATAAAATTTCCTGTTAAATATGCTAAGGTTAGAATGGCGTATTTTGTTACCATTTTGGTTTCCATTGTGGTTCCTAGGGTCTGAATGTAATTTTCCTTGGAAAGAGGTTTTCGTTGCAAAAACGTATTCTTTAATATTAGTTCTATACAATCAGTCATAATTTTTTTGTTGAATACTGGGTGTAATGTTTTGAGATATTTTTCCATCCAAAAGAAGAGTGCGGGTTTTCATGATTTATGGGGTTGTTATGGTACCGAACCTGCGGATTGTAATGAACTGTTGCTATTAATACCGGGAGAATAGTCACCCCGGTGGAATTCTCCCCAGCTTAACACGTTGGCGGTCAGAGTGACGTTCAACACTTTTCTATCTATGTTGTATTATACTTTCGTTAATATACTTTGTTCCATGTAAACCCGAGTTCGTGTCTTTCTTCCAGACCCTTTACTGGTCCATAACAGGAGTATAGTTCTCATCAAATGTTAATATGTGTGTTTTATGTTTAGTTCATTGTAGTGCTGATCATAAAACGTGAATGTCATCTCTAATGTGGCTTTTTATCTTATATAGGAATGGTTGAAATACAATATGTATTAGTTTGTTGAATCTGTAAGGATGACGCACTGAGCTTGCTGGGATTGGTATAAATTTGACGCCACGAGGTTTTTAAATTTCTATGGATTGTGATTTTTGTATTTTAACTGCTATTTTGTTTTTTTGGATTTAAGACATTTTAGTTTGGTTTAGTTGGGTGTGGTTGGGTTGGGTTGGATTTTATGGCATATCAACCATTATCAGTTACTTAATTCCTAATCTTATTCATACACACATATTAAATATATATGACTTGTAAACACATTCTTTTCATAGAATTTAAAACCAACCTATGTTTATTTTTTTCACGCAGATGGTTTCAAGTATTTTTATCTAATACGAATAATACTATATACAATAAACCAACACAGTTCTCCTCAAGCAGCGGTCGTGTCGATACTGTTGAATGGATGCACTACAAGGACGCTGACTAAACGGATGGAGAAAAATCTTCACAGCAACTACACAAGAATGCTGCGAGCAATTTTGAACAAGTCCAAGAGGCAACACAACACAAAGCACCCGCTGTACGGCCACCTACCTCCCATCATGAAAACTATCAAAGTTAGACGAACCTGACACGCCGGACACTGCTGGAGAAGCAAGGAACGAACTTATAAGTAATGTTCTCCTATGGACCCCCACATATGGCCGAGCAAAAGCAGGGTGACCAGCTGGAACCTACATACAGCAGTTCTGTGAGGATACGGGATGTGGCCCTGACGACCAGCCAGAAGCGATGAACGATAGGGAGGAGCGGCGAGAGAGTGTCAGGTACATCTATGCGTGAGGCACGACAAGATGATGATGATTTGTTTTCAAAGTCAAATTGTTTTAATTATAAGTATGTAACGGTAACAATTTAACATCAGTCATTTGTTTGCCAACATTTTAATGGGTCTACAGATAAGATTAGTAAGTGAATAGCTTGTTGGTTATTTCATCTTTAAATGGGCGTGTCATCGTGGTGTAATGGTTAAAGCGATGGACTGCGAAATCGTAGTGAGTTCGAACTCCAGTCGCACTATTACGTTCACTTTCGGACAAATACCCTTGGGGATAGGTATGAACCCCCTTATCCTCCCAGCTATGGGTTAAATAGTACCACAACTGTTCTAGGAGAATGGCTTTGGAATTTAATAACCTGTAAAGGTTGATATGCCATTAAACAAAGGACTCAAATCATTTTTGAATGAGTTACAACAAATTTATTTGCACATAAGAATTGCTATTGTTTCTAAAGTGTTGAATAGTTTCAATTATTGCTATATAACACAAATAATTCTATTCAATATTAATCATTTGTTTGCGCGCAGCGAAGTGGTTACAAGTATTTCTATTTAACACTAATTATTCAATTCAAAACGATTCATTCATTCATTTGGAGGTGCCCGTGGTGTAATGGTTATCGTCGTAGGAATTGAACACGACGATACGAGTTCAAATCCTGGACGAGACTGATTGCATTTCACATAGCACTAATACCCTTGGGAAAGGTATGAAGCCAATTATTCTCCCTCCAGCTATGGGTAAATAGTAGGACAGATTAGGTTCTTCAGCCTTGGTGAGGCAACTAGTCTAGGAGAAGGAAAACTCTGAATTCAAACATGTTGAACTCCGCTAAAAAAATTGACCTTGTGTCATATCCTGCCCGAGCGGAGGGGTTGGGTAAATATGATTCATTCATTTGCACACAATCAAATGGTTCCAAATATTGCTATGTTATGACAATAATTCAATTTAGTCACATGGTTAAAGAGTTTCAAGTATTGCTTTTGAATATTGATCATTCTATTCAATATTACTCATTCGTTTGCTCACAGTAAAATGGTTTCCAGAATTACTATGTATCATTAACAATTCAAATAAACTTCAGTCGTTTGTTTAAATACAGTTAAATGATCAAATAGTTCTATTTCTAACAATTCAATATAACATAAACCATTTGCTTGCTCTCAGTTTAAATGTCAAACAGATCTATTTGACCCATCGATAGGACCCTAGCAGGTACTACTACTCCGGGTCCGAATGGAATTAAGAGCAAGGGATATTCCACACTCCTCTGGAACTCTACCATCAGATTGTTTAGAGTCATAAACTGAACACCCGTTTGGGGGGTGGGGTTCTTACCCCTATGCCGAGATGTGTCGGTGTATTCTGAAGCCCCAGACGGCTGGACGGAAAATGTTTTTTGTAATCCGTTAAAATTGCTAGTTTTTGGAATAAAGTTAGTGAGTATTTTATTGTTTATATCTCCTCGTGTATGATGTAAAATCTATAATTTTTGGTTTATATTATTGATTTTGCTTGTATTAATTAATTCATAGTTTTACCTCTCAGCATTTCCCAGATTTTGTTCTATAATAGGTTTTATTTGACATGACTATAGTGCTTCCTTTGACGTTCTTTTTTAATCATCGTGTCGTTGATTTCCTGTATATATTTAAGGCTTATTTTTTTTTTAATTAAGATTTTGTTATGTGTGTTTGTTTTTTCTTGTAAGTTAATGCTCCGTAGCTTTTAAAGGAATATTGGTTTTGTTTGTTTTAATGGCATATCAACCATTGAAGGTTATTTAACGCCAAATGCTCTTTATACATATGTATAAAATATATATGATTTGTAAACATTTTTTGTTGAAAACATTTTTAAATGAGCCTGAGCTCATTTTTTTCTCACTGTTAGAAGGTTTCACTTATTTCTCTCTAATACGAATAATTCTAAATCTTTGTTTGCACACAGTTTAATGTACGCATATTCAAATAGATATACATGATATGTAAAAGATTAGTTTGTCAGTTATTTTAGTTTTAAATGAGTCCGAACTAATTCGTCTGCACACTAATATTGCGATTGTTTTTACTGAGTTAAATGGATTTAATTAATCCTATCAAACACTTATAATTTTATTCAACATTAATCATTCCTTTGCACATATTTAGATGCTTGCAAGTATTGTTGTGTAGCACTAGAAATTCAATTAATAATCAGTCATTAGTTTACACATAGCTAAATAATCAAACAATTCTATTTCTAATAATTCAATTTAGTAGAGGTCATTTGTTTGCAGACAGTTTTAATGTCAGGTAGTTCTATTTGACTCATAGATAGGACCCTATCAGTTACTACCACTCCCGGTCAGAGTAAACCTGGGAGCAGTAGCAATGAAGGAGTACTCCAGATTTCTCAAAGCTCTTGGACTGGAGCCTTGGCTTTTGATGTTTAAATGTCATATCCTTGACACACGTAGGTGGGTGATCTTACCTCTTTGCAGACATGTAATCGGTGCATTCTACAGCCTCTTCAACAGCAGACTGGCTGTATAATTATATGTTTAACTAAGTATTACTACCTTTTTCCTGGAATAATTTGAATTTATTTTTTACTTTGAACCTTCTTTCTTATGGAACTTATCTATCAATCTAAATTTTCAAACAAAAGGGTCCCTTTTTAATTCTTCGAGATTGCTTTTGGATTGGGGTAAAATTATAAAGCCTAGTTTTTATGAATCAATCTAATTTTCGTATAATTTATGAGTTAATTGATTTTGTTTGGTATAGGTTACTGGAACGAGTTTTTTGTTTTCTTTGTGTTGAGTAAGAAATGTTTTCTTATTGGGTGATTGTTGTCATCAGGATAATTCGCGTGGTTGTATTTTCTTACGTTAGAGAGCGTATTATAATGGATGGTATTTATTATATCCTGCTCTTGTGGGTATATATGGTTGTGGGTTCAATTCTCAGGGTGTGATGGTATATGTAAGGATTAATTACATTTTTTATAAGATTATTTGAGAGTGTAGTTTTATGTTATGGTTAATCATGTGAGTTGTGAACAATTTTCCGTTTGTGGTGGTGGTGATGTGTTTTGATATTTCCATCTGTTGTGTAGGTAGATTAGTGTGAGTGTGGGAGTATATTTCAGTGAGTTTTCTATTGTATGGTCCTTTTTGTGGCTGATGACAGTGTAGTTGGGACGGTCGGGTTGGTTGGGTTCTGGTTGGGTGTGTAGTTGGGATGTCAGGGATGGTTGGGCTTATTTTGTAACGTGCATTTGTGGGTTATTTCTTGTGTGTGTTTTTCCTTTTTTGTTTTTGTTTTTCTTTTTTCCTTCGTTTGCGTATTCTTTTTTTCATTTTCTTTTTCTGTTTTGGGTAGATTTCATAAGCCATGTAGTTTTTCTCTCCAAGATTTTAAAAACAACTTTCTTCTTTCTTTTTTGTATCGTTTTTCCGAATGTTCCAATGAGCAAGTGATTATATATGAAATATGTGATATATATGAAGTATGTGATATGTATATATATATATATATATATATATATATATATATATATGAAATTTATCTTTTCTCCTTCAGCTTGGTTAGTTTGGTTTGGTTTGGTTTGGCAGCAGATCAACACTTGTAGGTTAGTTAATGCCGGATTCTTTTTATGCATGTATATCAAATATATGATTTGTAGATATATTTTGTAGATAACATTTTTAAACGAGCATGAGCTCACTTTTACAAACAGGGAAATGGTTTCACTTATATATATATATATATATATAACTCGACCTGGGATTGAACCCAGGTCACCCGGGCTATTGGCGAACACACATGCACGCATATATATATATATATATATGCATATATATATATATATATACACACACATAGATATATGTATATATACATATATACACACATGTATATATATATACACATACACACACACACGCACACACACACACACACATATATATATATACACACACACACACACACATATATATATGTATATATATATATATATATAAGACTCAAAAAATGGTACTTGAGCTTCCTTGCTTAAAACCCAGCATAATAAGGTACGGGTCAAGGGTAAAGTTGGTTAATCCTGGGAAAGGAGTAGCATCCTCCCCTACACATTGGTGTAGTAGCTATCAAAAAGTGAGCTTTCGGGACACCCTCGACTACGGTCGCCAACTTTACGTATATATATATATATATATATATATTTGTGTGTGTCCATGTGTGTGTGTGTGAATGTGTTTGATGGTTTCTGTCGGAGGAAATGGACACAGTAAAGCGATTTCAAACACTAGATGTGGCTGTTTGCATTTCAAAAAGCGCTTTTAATCTTGACAATGGTATGAATCTAACTATTTTCTCTCTGCCTATGAGTAAATAGTCGGCCAGACTTGGCTTTTTAACCATGGTATGGCAACCAGTCTGAATTCAAACCTGTTAAAATCTTCTTAGAAAACAAATTTGTGTCGCATCCTGCTCTTGCAAAGGAGACGCTTATATACATAAATACACACAGACACTCACACACACATACACACACACACACACACATACACACACACACACACACATATATATATATATATATATATATATATACCTATATATTATTGCATATATTTCTCTAGCCCTCCCCACAGGCAGGATGTGACAAAAGGTCAATTTTTAAGCGTTTAACTAGTTTGAAATCAGAGTTTTTTTTCTCCTAGATTGGTTGCCTAACCAAAGCTAAAGAAGCCAGTTTGCTCTACTATTTACACATAGTTGAAGGGAGAATAATCAGATTCCTACTTTTCCTAAGGGTATAATGTTAAGCGAAATGCTCTCAGCTTTGTCTAGGATTCGAACTCTAGTCGCCTTGTTCATTACCATGGGCATCTCCTATTATATGGAAAGCACAAAACAAACACATACACATATATGCGCGTGCGCGTGTGTTTACTATCTTAATATGAACCACACATATACTATCTTACTGGGGGTGTACTCGTTGTGTAATGGTTAAAGCGATGGACTGCGAAATCGTAGTAAGTGAGTTCGAACTCCAGTCGCGCTATTACGTTCATTTTCGGGCAGATACCCTTGGGAAAGGGATAAACCCCCTCAACCTCCCAGCTATGGGTTAAATAGTGCCATTACTGTTCTTCAATGAGAATGGCTTTGGCATTAAATAACCTACAAAGATTGATATGCCATTAAACAAAGACACCGAACCAAACTATCTTTCTACAAACAAGCTATGTGTCATTTGGTTTGAGAAAAAGTGGTTGCAAAACAAGAACACATCACTTTTGTCGGTCAATATATTTATCTTATTTGTTAACGGGTTTTCACGCTGGGTGTTGAGAACTGGGATTGTCCCTCGGGACTGCTTCGTGGCACTGATTGTTTTGCAAGATTTTCGCCAGTACGCATCAGCTTATCGAAGCACGTGCGACCACGTTAATGTTATATCAATGCATCTCTTTGAAATATGATCTATCATAGCGTTTCTTATTTTTCCGATCGATGGCCTTTTCAAAGACATGCCCGAGCGAAAATTCTGTCAATTCTTCAAATATCTTAAGAGGAGGATCTTGACAGTTGTCCTTTATAGTTTCCAAAATTAAACATTAATGATATATATATATATATATATATATATATATATATATATATATATATATAAGAGTCGTTCAATAAATTATGAAAGGTCAAAGTGTTTTAACTATTATAATCACATAGTCATTAATGAGAAAAACTTTGGCATTAAATAATGCATAAATATTTTATACACCATTAAACATACTAAACCAATTTATACCATTTCAAGTTTTGATATTATACATATAATTCATTGACTACTGTTTTTACAGCGTGGATGTTCTTTAGTTTGCGGTAGTGTGCTCGTCAATTGTCAGAAAACCGCGGTTCAATCCCAAGTTAAATAATACCAAAGACTTAAAAAATGGTACAGGATGCCTCCTCGCTTAGTTCTTAGCAATATAAATCACCGATCAATAGTAAGTGAATCAATCCAGGGAAAAGATAATAACCCTTTCCTACACCTCAGTGTTGTAGCTATTGAAAAAGGAGCCTTCGGCTTCCCCTGAACTACGGTCGCCCAATTTACACACGCTGGCACAAATTCACACACACACATACACACACACACACACACACACACATATACATATATATATATATATATATATATGATAAAAATAAGTTGAAAACACTTACAACTAGCTTACTGGGAATATTTCCCTCTTTATTCACAGAATTTCTTCAGACTAAACATTTTTTGAGTTTTTCTACATTTTAGCATTTCCAGAAATTTTTATTTTTATCACTTGCCAGATTCACTAAAATCTAACATTGTGGAAACAGCACTTCGAAAACCTACTAGGAAACCCACCGAAAATAACACATGAACCAATCACCAGAATAATTAGTAAACAATTAGACATTAAACTCTGACCGTTCACACAAGAAGAACTTGACTCGGTTCTCAGAAAAATTAAAAATAGGAAAGCTGCAGGGCTGGACGAGATTCCCCCAGAAGTATGGAAGGCCAGACAATTCGATGACATACTGCTCCGACTCTGCAACGCAGTATATAATCAAAATCCGATAGATAGATGGATGAAAGGATGCATCCTCCCCTTCCCTAAAAAGGGGGACCTCAGGTTAGCCAAAAACTACCGAGGCATAACACTTACATCCATAGCAGCCAAAATCTACAATGCCCTACTACGAAACCCCATAGAACCCAAAACCGACAACATACTTAGGAATAACCAAAATGGCTTCCGAAGAAATAGATCCACGACCTCACAAATATTAACCATCCGTAGAATCCTTGAAGGTGTACGGGCAAAAAACCCACAAGCGACATTAATATTTGTCGACTTTACCAAGGCCTTCGATTCCATTCACAGAGGAAAGTTGGAACAAATCCTACTAGCGTACGGCATACCTAAAGAAACCGTAGCAGCAATAACGATTCTCTATAGAAACGCCAAAGTAAAAGTACGATCACCAGATGGAGACGCAGAATACTTCGACATTGTAGCAGGAGTACTACAAGGGGACACGCTAACTCCATACATCATTATCATTTGTCTAGACTACGTACTTAGAACATCGATTGACAAAATCAGAGAGAACGGCTTCGAGCTGACAAAGAAAAGAGGCAGAAGGTACCCCGCAAAAACAATTACCGATGCCGACTACGCCAATGACATAGCGATACTGGCAAATACACCCGACCAAGCCGAAACACTACTGCATAGTTTGGAACGAGCAGCTGCAGGCATAGGTCTCTATGTCAATGCACACAAAACGGAATATATGTGCTATAATCAAACGGGGGACATCTCCACTCTTGACAGAATCCGTCTTAAACTAGAAGACAAATTCACTTACCTAGGAAGCAGCGTCGCATCAACCGAAAAGGACATCGACACGAGGTTAACGAAAGCATGGAAAGCTATCAATAGGCTATCGATTATATGGAAATCAGACCTAACCGATAAAATGAAACGCAGTTTCTTCCAGGCAGCGGTCACATCGATACTACTATATGGATGCACTACATGGACTCTAACAAAACGGCTGGAAAAGAAGCTAGACGACAATTACACAAGAATGCTGCGAGCAATCTTGAACAAGTCCCGGCGGCAACACACCACAAGACACCAAATGTACGGCCACCTGCCTCCTATCACGAAAACTATTCAAGTTAGATGAACCAGACATGCAGGAAACTGCTGGAGAAGCAAGGACGAACTCATAAGTGATGTACTCTTATGGACCCCCACACATGGCCGTGCAAAAGCGGGACGACCTGTACGAACATACATTCAGCAACTATGTGAGGATACACGATGTTGTCCTGAAGACCTGCCTGGGGCGATGAACGATAGGGAAAAGTGTCGAGAGAGGGTCAGGGATATCCGTGCTACCAGCACGACATGATGATATATATATATATATATATATTACATGCTACTGTCTGTTATATATATATATATATATATATATATATGCATACATTTGTATATATAAATGCTCTATCATTGATATTGAGCATTATTTAACAATGCTACAACATTTGTACCTCCATTAACTCCCCAAATGCGCTATTAAGAACCATAAACCTCCTTATGTATATGTATATATATATATATATATATATATATATATAAAGGAAGTTTATGGTTCTTACTAGGTTAAGTGAGCTAGTAAAAACCATGAATCTCCTATATATATATATATATATATATATATATATATATATATATACGAGGGTGATTTAATAGAAAAAAAGGATTTTTTTAAAAAAGCAAAATAAGTTTTTTTTCTTAAATTTTTCCATAAATGTACTCACAGCATTGTTTGGAATTAATTTAATCTCATAAAAATATTCATTGGCAGCTATTTATAATGGCAACAAATCAAACAGACTGCCACAGGCTTGAAAAGAAGTATTTTATCAAATCTTTTGTGGCTGCTAAGTCCAAGAACGTGAAATTTACAGACGAATACATCATGTGTACAGATAAAACATGTTGTAGTCAAAAAAAATGTTCACAAATAAGCTAAACATGAATTTGCCAATACAACCCAGAGTGAAAAAACAGTCCATGGAATGGAAACACACTGACTCTCCCGTGAAGTGCAACTGTCAGTAAAGACGGTGAAGCTGACCATCTTCTAAAGACATGAAAGGAACCATCATTATTGATTTCCTTGAAATAGGTGCAGCTGTAAGCAATGCTTCCAAATGCCAACTCCTTAGGCAATATTTCACCTGCTCCAACGGACCATTGAGTGAGAAAGAAAGAAATCGAAAAGATCGACATTTACTGAGAACTGAAAAAGAGGTGGAATATGACGGTGACGGTGATACGGATTATTGTTAGACCACATGGAATGGTCTCAATGAGCTTAGATAAAAGACTGTTAAGATTAGTAAGAATACTTTGAAGAGCCAGGAAGACTCGAGAAAACGTGCTGTCTTTTGGGCTTCAGTGAAAAATCACCAGTTAAGATTGGTGTGATAATTTAGCATGACTAAAAATAATGATAATAAACGGACAACCAGAGCTACTGATTGTCAAGAAAAAAAAAGCAACATGCCAAAGATTAGACTTTGCTGTTCCGACTGATCATAAGGTAAAGCTGAAAGAAAGCAAAAAAAGTGATAAGTACCAAGACCGTGCTAGAGAACTGAAAAAATATGGAACATAACAGTGGCGGCGATACAAATTGTAGATGGAGCTCTACGTATACTCACCAAAGGATTCTTACTGAAAGACTTGAAAATAAGAGGACGAGTAGAGAATATCCAAATTACAGCATTGTTGAGATCGGCCAAAATACTGAGATGAGTCCTGGAGACTTGCGAAGACTTGCTGTCTCTCAAATTTTATGTGGAAGTCCATCAACTAACGCTGCTGAGAAAAACTTTCAAATGAGTAAAATAATAAAATAAATAAGTAACTTTTTACTTATCAGAACGAATGCTTTACGTGTCATATCAAAAACTTTAAGAATGGTACTTGATACCACCTTGCTTAACACTCAGCAATATAAGGTAGGTATCAAGAGTAAAGTGGAGCAGTCCAGGGAAAGGAGTAGCGCCCTCTCCTACACCTCGTTGTTGTAGCTATTGAAAAGGGAGCCCTCTGGTCGCCCTTGACTACGGTCGCCAAGTAACTTATTTAACTTAGAAACTCATGATATGCTGTTTTAAAGATGAAGAATTAAATTTCATTGCGACATTTTAAAATCGTTCGTTGGTTATTGGTTTATCCGGTGTCAACACAAGTGGCTTACTCAATACTTAACCCTGTATATATATATATATATATATATATATATATATATGTGTGTGTGTGTGTGTGTGTGTCTGTGTGTGTCATTTGTAAGCACATAGTAGTTAACTTCTTTTTTTAATAATTGGTTAGAACTCCTTGGTTTACACAGTTAAATAGTTGTAAGTAATCCCACCAAACACTAATACTTCTATGATATATTATTCATTTGTTTGCACGCAATTAATTGGTTTCAAGTATTCATATATAACACGAAGAATTCTTTTTTATATCAGTTAATTGTTTGCACACAGTCAAATTATTCCAAGTCTTCATATCGAACACTTATGATTATAAAAGTTGACGACATTTGTCGAGAGTAACCTGAAGGCTCTCTTTTCAATAGCTACAACATCGAGGTGTTGGGGAGGGCGCTACTTCTTTCCCTGGATTGCTCCACTTTACCCTTGATCCTTACCTTATAATGCTGAGTGTTAAGCAAGGCGGCATCAAGTACCATTTTTTGAGTCTTTGGTATGACTCGACCTGAGATGGAACCTCCGGTCTCCCATTGGCGAACAATCTACTCATTAGGCCAATGGTCCAGTTAATCATTTGTTTGCACGCAATTAATTGGGTATAAGTATTCAAATGTAGCGTAATTAATTCCATTAATCAAATATACCAATGTAATATTAGGTATTTTCACAGAAATGCATTGTTTGAAATAAGTAAATATAATAATCCTTTGTAAATGATTCTTCTATTTGACCAATAAACGTGACCCTAACAGAAACTATCAGTTCGGGTCAGAGTGGACCTGGCAGTGATAAAAAGAAATGGATACTCCACATTCCTCCAAGCCTCAAGACTGGAGCTTCACCATTAGATGCAGTTTATTGTCATACCCTGGACACTTGTTGATGGAAGGAGTCTTAACTATTTTTATAGAGATATAATTGGTGTATTTCCATAAGAGGGCGAATGATTTTGAACAGCTACAATTTTGAGAAAGCTCTCTACATAAATGAATATAATTGATAAAAGCATTTTTCAAATTTCACGAATTATTTAAAGCAATTTATGAAAAATTATTTAAGGCAAATTCATTTAGTGCTAGTAAATATTCACATGTTCATTGAAAGTATGCAAATACGCAACTGAATCAAAAGTTTTATGATATTTTGATAAAATGAGGAACAATTCGGCAGAGGATGCTTTTGCCCCAGAGGTCATGAAGGTGATGAACCAAACTGGACTGTGAGATGGTCCTATTTACCCAACCCCTCCACTCAGGCAGGATATGACACAAGGTCAATTTTTAAGCAGAATTTAACAGGTTTGAATTCAGAGTTTTTCCTTCTCTTAGACTAGTTGCCTTACCAAGGTTGGAGAACCTAGTCTGTCCTACTATTTACCCATAGCTGGAGGGAAAATAACTGGATTCATACCTTTCCCTAGGGTATTAGTGCTATGTGAAATGCAATCAGTCTCATCGAGGATTTGAACTCGTGCGCCGTGTCCAATTCGTACGACGATAACCATTACACCACTGTGAGATGGTGAGCTCCCCTCAAACTCTTGGAGTGCTACTCACCGGATTTACCAATGTCGTGAAGGTGATGAACCACACTGGACTGTGAGATGGTGAGCTCCCCTCAAACTCTTGGAGTGCTACTCACCGGATTTTCCAATGTCGTGAAGGTAATGAACAACGTTGGACTGTGTGATCCTGAACATACATTGTACTCTCTGAGAACGACTCACTGGGTTTACCTTTTGGTTAGGAGCATGGTGTCGGATTCCACGGTTTTAGGCCTATTTGACCTAGCCTGATTGTCGATGTTCTTCCAGCCTGATTATATATATATATATATATATATATATATATATAGATATATATATATCATTTGGGAGCAAGAGTTTTTGAGAATATAATTCGAACAGCAACTAGCTTTATGATTGTTCTTCCTTTACAGCCTATATCAAATCAAGGGAAATTTTGTACGTGCGGGAATACCTGTTTGTGCCTATAAAAGAAGTCATGTGTAGACAATGTATCGCTTAGGATTTTTTTTTTCTTACTTTCTCCCTCCTTATGTAAGAGGAAAACGACGCTTAAATTGTCTGGAAAAAGCAAAGCATTTGAATGATAGCAAAGGAAAGCGGTAAAAATGATAAGAAGAAATAAAAAAAACGTAAGTAAAACAAAAAAAACCAAAAAAAAAGGTTTTGTATTTTACGTATGAAGCATAACGTGAGAAAACATTATCAGATTGCAATGGTTGGTATATTGAACAGGATCTGCCTTCCAATTGAATAGTTATTTCTATAATCAGCAAGAAGGCTGACCTAGGTGTTGGGAAAAAATTCTTTCAAGTAGCATATATATATATATATATATATATATATATATATATATATATGTGTGTGTGTGTGTGTGTGTGTGTGTGTGTGTGTATATATATATAATTTATCTCGATATATATATATATATATATACCGAGAGAAATTTTCGCTTGAAAGATTCACCATTAAGATTCTGAATGACAGCCATTTTTCATATGGATGCCCGGCCGATATTCTTGGCCGATTGTTTTCGTCTATTTTTCTCCATCTTTTTACATTTTCATCCAGTGTTTTACAATATCCACACGTCCCTGTTAAACCGAACCCGCCTGGTTCTAAACTCAGCGCATTAGCGGTATTTCAGTGCGCAATTAGATCTCTCTTCTCCAACCAATGACCACAATGAAATAATCCTTTGGAATAAAATGGGAAAAAAAGCTTTGAAAAGGGGCGAATGAAGATCCCTTCTATTTTATAGTTTCGTTTTTTTTCTAGAAAAAAGGAGAGAGAGAGAGAGAGAGAGAGAGAGAGAGTTATGTAAGAGCTCATGCCTTTGTGTTTTTGTGTTTCTCTGTGACTACATGTGCCAATACTTTTTTCAGTGTCTCGGAAAGTCTTAAGTTTGACACAGATTTTCAGTTTGGATTTGGTTAGGGTTTTATGGCATATCAACGATTGAGGTTTATTCAATGCCAAATCCTCTCCATATATATATTAAATATATATTTTTTTGGTTGGGTTGGGTTTTATCGCATATTAACCATTGTAGTTTATTTAATGCCAAATCCTCTTTATACATGTATATTAAATATATAAGATTTGGTTTGTTTGGGTTTTATGGCATATTAACCATTCCAGGTTATCTAATGCCAGATCCTTTTTATACATATTTATTGAATATATATGCTTAGGTTTTGTTAGGTTTTATGACATATCAACCATTGGAGGTTATTTAATGCCAAATCCTCTTCATACAAATATATTAAATATATTTTTGGTAATATTTGAAAGAAGCATGAGCTAATGCTTTTGCTCATAGTTAAATGGCTTTATTTCTATCGAACAGTAATAATTTTACTCCTCGTTCCCCAAATCTTCAAAGCTTGAGGCCCCCACCATTAGATGGTTTACTGTCATACTTGAAACACTCGTTAGTGCAGATAAGCCATCAGTTTATTCTACAGCCCCAGTTCACTGAGCTGATGGATATTGATGCGAATGTTTAAGTATATAATATTTGGCCAATCTGATCAATATTAACTTCTGGATTAAGTACGCAAAAAGAAGGAGATTATAATAAAAAGTAAATGTTTATGGTGTAAAATAAATGCCCTTCAAAATCTGTCTGCTAATTCATTGATGTATTCATGTATATAGACGTATTACGTATATATATTATAATCACACACACATAACCTATGTATTTACGAATACACTGTTCCTCATATATATATATATATATATATATATATATATATATATATATATATGTGTGTGTGTATACGCATATTATGAGAAGTATAAAACAGTTTTGATTAAATATTCGCATATACTTTCATGGAATATGACCAAATGAGTTTTATTTTTCAACACCATTTCCCTTGGTGTCCATAAACTACTTCCATTTGTGTTGCAGCACTTAGATCCCATTTTTCAAAAAGTCATCCTCAGCAATGAACTTCGCACATATCAAAACAGATAACAGCATGTCTACGGTTGGACATAGATGTATTTTGATTTATCCTTACGCTAGCGCTAGTTTCCTCGTGGCTGAGTGGTAGAATCTTGGATTGGCGTTTGAGTCAGCCAGGTTTCAATCCCAGCTTCAGGAATCTAGCGTGTCCAGCCACATTGAAAAGTTGTGATACAACGAAATCGTCTGTCTGTGGATGACAATACATATACACGAAAATCTTGTGGTCCGTACAGAATCTAAATATTGCGTAAAAAAGCGAGTGCATGGTGTTAAGAACATCATAAAAACGAATTAAAATTCTTAAAACGGGGACCCTTTCATTCGGCCACTTCTCTTCGGAGAATTGTCAGTGACAATCGATTTTGCGCTAGAGAAAGTAAGCATAGGATGGTAACCAAAGGAAAATCCAGGAGGGTTTAGGAATATATATATATATATATATATATATATATGTGTGTGTGTGTGTGTGTGTGTGTATATTTCATGGAACACAACCTCAGGTGCCCCTGACCACATCGTCAGTCTTGTTCTTCCCAAGCTAAGTGTTTCGGATCTTTCAACATCATCCATCTTCACGAGGGTGACCCAGCTTGTGTTGATCAGCCACCAGTCAGGAACCTAAGTGCAGTCAAAAAAATCACCCCACCACAAAAAAAAAAAGAAAAAATACATGAGCCTTCATACAAAGTAGCACCAGCGGAACATCCAATCAAATGCGTCTCTGGGCAATCCTTCTCCAATAAAAAAGCAGAAACCAAGCAAAAGTTTTTTTCGCCCAACTGAGAAAATGATTGCCCGGAGACATACCTTGACGCTCAGAACAGACTAAGAGGCAAGCTTGCATTTTAATTACATGAGATCTTTTATGAATGGAAAAAAAATTGTCCATGTGTGACTGACAAACCGTGAAATATCGCATGTCGTAAAAAAACCCAAAATGCTTAACATTAAAGAATGCCCTCTCTGAAACTGTATCCTTTGACGCCCTCTACAAAAAAATACATATAAAGATAGAAAACTCCCCATAGCATTAAAAGTATTTTCAAACCCACCACACAATAAAAAAACACACTCCCGTCTAAAATGAAAGTATCGTTTAAATAACAGGAACACTTAATTAAGATAATTTCTAACAACGAAAATTTAACAGCAACAAATTACGAAACGACCAAAGAAAAAAAAAAAACAGAAAAAATTCCATCCTATGAATTACTATTAATAACCCTAATGCAGTCGAATTACCCTCCTCCACACCTTAAATTGACTTAATTATCTCGTTTAAAATACACTTAATTCAACACGATTAAAAAACATTAAATACAAAATTATCGTTTAAGATAAATAAGATTTGACAACACATCAACGTCATGCGATATTGTCTTCAAAATAAAAAAGACACACACACACACACACACACACACACACATATATATATATATATATATATATATATATATATATATATATATATATATATATATATATATATATATATATACATTCAAATATACATAAGCATGTCGAGCACTATTTTACTCTAGAGAAAAAAATGCTTGTCACATAATTGTAAGGATATGATTTAAGTTCGGGTAGAGACAAAAAAAAAATATTGTTCATTCCGTCAAAATATTAGGTTGCCAACAACTCGCTCTCTTAATCCCCATCCATCTAGAAACCATTTTCGCGACGTTTGTGATTACCCTGATCAATGTTCTTTTATCCTACCAGCCAACCCCAGCTTTTGTAAGGCTTTATATAGCGACTGAGCCACGAACCCTCTGCAGACAATTTCAATTGGGTCACAGTGAGCCCGCCATCCTTTCATCCTACACTGCTTAACAAGTTCCTGATATTTAGTGAGCTTCCTCCCGTGGGACTCTGCCATATTTTCCTCCCACGATATATGATCACTTGTTTCGTCGTATTTGAAACAAGAATCATATCTGTCCGAAGTTGTGTCTGAACAATATAATCAGGGAATTTCAGCTGCTCATCAAAATCAACAAACAACTCCCAATCAGGAGCTGTTCTCAGAAGCGATCTTTTTTTCTGATGATGCTGAACGAACATTCCCTTCTGCCTTAACAAAATTGATTCTCCTACTAACAGGCTTGTATGTGCTGGTTCGAAGGCATTTGTCAAATACTCCTGCAATTTCCCTCAGCACCTGATCATGACGCCAGCGATAGCATCCATCGCTCAATGCCCGTGTGCAGCTACTGAGTATGTGTTTAAGTGATCCTCTCTATTCACACAGCGGGCATTGTAGAGTCTCAACCCTCACCCAGGTGTGAAGATTTGCTGGGCTCGGTAATGCCTCATAAACAGCTTGGATGAGGAATCGTATCTGGACGAAGTTTGAACCACAAATGTACGACCAACTAAATTTCCTTTTAAAAATACCATCCCATCGTGTCCAGGCACCCGGTTGGCCTAACGCAACCAGTTTGCCAAATCTTAACTTTTCTTCACCAGCTCTCACCTTATTCTGGACGAGGTGTCGATATTCTTCACCCGTAGTTCTTCTGATATCTTGTTGGTACAATAGCCTAGACCAGTGCGATCTTCTGCTACTCTCCCAACCAAAGCCTTTGGCCTCAATCTTTCTTCTGCGATTTCCAATTCAAGTGAAGCATTCCATCTCCTGCCCTTGCGCACTTTTATACTGGTTGTCGCTACTTTCGGATCCTTTGAGTTCTTTAACATCATCACCTCTCTGGTCTTGGTGACCATGTATTCTTCCGTTGGCCCCTTGAATGCAAGTTGTAGAGTCTTTGTTGATCCATATGAAGCAATACTGCTCAGACTTCGCAGTAAACCCAACCACCTACGCAGGTAGCTGCTAATCTTCTTCTCCATAGCTGTTATAGTTGTCATAGTAATATCATATATCATGATAGGCCATAATATTCTTGGCAATATTGTATGCAGGTAAATCCAAGATTTGACAAAGATTTCTAGTTGTATTCTGTATGGCTACAGTGTCCTTCCTACTATAGTTGTACGGCCTTCCTAGGCTCTTCACTGGCTTCTCTCTCAAAGTACTATACTCGCAATATGATATCGTTTAAGTGCCTCTTCAATCAGTTTATGCAGTACAGAGCCATATACGTTGGCCTGATCCAACCACCAAACCGAAAGATCTCCTTTTCCTTCTTTAGTATCCCTTAAGAGTTGTAACACCACTCCAGATTGTCCAGTACATCCGGGTATGCCTGGGACACCACCTTCCAGCACCGAGATGTCGATGTACTCGTTCTCTATAACATATCTCATCAAACGACGAGACAATATGCTTAAACTTTTACATTCCGTGTCTAAGAGAGAGATGATCCTAGATTGCTCTATCACAATGGAATTCTCTTCCTTAAGAATCCACCGTCCCTCATAATATCTTCATTGATCAGCAAATCTATTCCTTGTCCAGATGGCTCTTAAGATCCCTCAGAGTCGCCTCAAAATATTTAGGCATCGCTTATAAACAATGTATAGTTCCCCGCTAGGTCCAGGAGCAGAGGCTGATCTCGATGCCTTAACAACTTCTTGTATCTCAAAGCAGATCGATACCCTTTAGTTGAATTCTATTGACGGTGTTGGCAGGATGATAATAAAAGAGTCATTGTTGAGCTAAATTCCTCTCCTGAGATCACTGTATGTAAGTATCCCTCAGGAATATTTTGAGTTCTTCTTCTGTACATTCTAATTGACCGGTCCGCTTATGTCCAAGCAACTTCTTTGAAAAAACGAAGGGATTGGAAATAAATGCTGTTCGTTTCCCAGCCCTCTCCTTACCTCTTCTCCTGTGCGATTCTGCCCTCCCAAAGGGTTTGAATTTTCGCCTTAAAACATCTGGAAGCTCCACTAATGGTAATTTGTCTTTTTGACTCGCCTTCTTATGTTGTTGCTTCTGGGCTCGAAGTTCTCGGCGGATTTCTTCATTTAAATCTCCCTCCGGTTCTTACTGTAGGGATCATTCTTCTGCCTCACAACAACGCAGCTAAATCTCTCTGACGCAAAACTTGTAATGATGGTAGTTGAAGCCCTCAATTTCTAGTCGGTGCTCCTGTAGATGTTGCTTGTAATAGTTCGCGCACGTCATCATTAAATCTCTGCTATTTCCCCTTGTGGTTTCCGGGCGGCCACTTTATACGCTGTTTCGTAATTCTGTCAAAGGATTGAGAGATAGGCACGTGGAGACACTGGACTGTTTGGTGAAACATGGCCTTGCTCCTCCTGTGTCTCACCATGTTGTCGTCCTATGCAGTGTGACTGACTCTTTCTCCAGACATCTCATTCTGGCCTGGTGGATTCTAAGACCCCTCAGGTTTTTGCATTTCTTGCCGCAAATGCATTTTGTCCTCATGGTCTGTTCAACATTTTGGGTCGATAGCATAAAACCCATCTTATTGGGGATTTCATCCTCCTCACCTCCTCGGGATCCCCTGAAGATATTAATCCATTGGTCGAATTTTCGCTTAATTGGGTTCCTCCAACTGGAAGATACTTCCTGTGATACTAATCGCCGTCTTCCCAGGTTGTCAACTGTCTCTCCAGTGGTCACCAGAGCTGTTCTCTGGTCGTCATTTGGTCTCTTCCCCAACGTCACTGAAAATGTCAGAGTTTCATTTCAAGGAATACAACCTCAGATGCCCCTGACCACACCGTCAGTGATGTTCTTCCCAAGTTAATTAGGTGTTTCGGGTTTTCAACATCATACACCTTCACTAGGGGTGACACAGATAGTGTTAATCAGTCATCAGCTGGTGGTCAGGAACCTACCTGTAGCACAAAAATGACCAAAGAAATAAAATCCATGAGACTTTATACAAAGTAGCACCAGCAGAACATCCAATCAAATGCGTCTCTGGGCAATCCCTCTCCTATAAAAAAAGCGGGGACCAAGCAAAAGTTTTTTTCGCCCAACAGAGAAAATGATTGCCCGGAGACGTACGTTGACGCTCAGAACAGACTAAGAGGCAAGCTTGCATTTTAATTAAATGTGATCTTCTATGAATGGAAAAAATTGTCCATGTATGTCTGAAAAACGTTAAAATATCACATGACTTAAAAAAAAAACTAAAATGCATAGCAATAAAGAATACCCACGCTGAAACTGCATCCTTTGACGCCCCCTACAATAAAATACATATAAAGACAGACAACTCCCTATAGCATAAAACGTATTTTCAAACCCACCACACAATAAAAAAAACCCTCCCGTCTAAAATGAAAGTATCGTTTAAATAACAGGAACACTTAATTAAGATAATTTCTAACAACGAAAATTTAACGGCAACAAATTACGAAACGACCAAAGAAAAAAAAATTCCATCCTACGAATTGCTATAAATAACCCTAATGCAGTCGAATTACCCTCCTCCACACCTTATATTGACATAATTATCTCGTTTAAAATATACTTAATTCAACACGACTAAAAACATTAAATACAAAATTATCGTTTAAGGTAAATAAGATTTGACAATACATCAAAGTCATACACACACACACGCACACACACAGAGGATGTATGTATTTATGTATGATAATATAACTATGTTTAACAATTCTGTTTAAACCATCTTCCGAGCGAGGATAGTATGTGATGTTAAATAAAAAGTCTCACCTCCCTCAATATTTATATAAGTATTTTTTAAAATTTCATAAAATTTTCGTTATTTTTGAAAATTATAAAAACTTGCATTGTAGCTAACGTGCTCAAGTCAAACTGTAACGTTCACTTTCGAAACAATACCATTGGGAGCAGTTATGAACCGTTTATCACCTCCAGGTTTGGTTTAAACTGTGGCTCTAGAATTCTTCTTCAAGGATGGCTTTGTCTTTAAATAACACCAATATCTCAGTTGAATCTCATTTTAGCCCTAAAAAAGTCGAACTCAAAGGATGATTTGACATATCCAAAACTTCTGGAAAAACTTGCAAATAAAAGTATTAAACGAGATTAGATTATTTGAATTAAATGGAATAATTCATTTTCTTAGACAAGTAGAGGAAATAAGTATGGAATAACCCAATATTAAGCAATAAATTATTTCCCTAAACAATAAACCCTAAGTATATATTTATATATATATGTATATATATACATATATATATATATATATATAGGTGTGTGTGTGTGTGAGAGAGAGAGAGAGAGAGAGAGAGAGAGAGAGAGAGAGCGTATATATATATATATATATATATATATATATATATATATATATATATATTAGTGTAGGTAAGACACTTATTATATTTAGGTACGAGCCAGTCTGCAGTGTGTATATTAGGCGACCGAAATAGTTCAAGACGTGTCTGGTAATCTCTGTCGATGGTTGGTTGGATTTTATGGCATATCAACCTTTGGAGGGTATTTAATGTCAAATCCTCTAAATACACGTATATCAAATAGTAAACACATAGTTTGTTGACGAGATTTTTAGACGAGCCAGAAGTCATTCATTTGCACTATTAAATGGTTTCGAGCATTACTTCGTATCATTAACAATTAATCTAACATCGTTCAGTTTTTGCACATAGTCAACTAGATACACATTGATGATTTATAAGTGAATATTTTGTTGGTAATTTAAATTTTGTATTAGATAGAGCAAATTTGTTTGCACGTAAGTATTGCTACTGTTTGCACACAGTTCAATTGCTTCAATCATTGCTATTTAGAAATTATGATTTTTTTTGTACTCAATGATGTGGTTTCACGTATTGCTCGCACAATTGGTTTTATTTGTGCAGTAAAAAGGTTTCAAGCATTGTTATTCAACTTGAATAATTCTATTCAAACCGATTTATTCATTTGTAGAAAAAAAATTGATAACAAGGTAATCCAAGTGGAAGGAGAGATTTATTGAGAAGTCGACACTCTAGCGTTTCGGGTCTACTGAACCATTATCAGGACCATGAAGGGTGATATTAGTGATATTAAGCCAACGATGGATGTTTAAAAATGTAAAATGCAAAAACCTAGGGGAAAATTTAAATAACAAGAAAAAGCTGGTCGTTTAATTGGTGAATAAGCGTTTGTTGTTTTAAATTATGTCATTTGACTTATTAGGAATATTGTATAGAATTTATGTTACATTTGTTTATCGAGAAAGATTTCGAGTCAAAAAGAAGAAAAAAGAAAGAAAAACAAAAAGAAAAATAGAAAGCTTAAAAATTATGATATATGGGGAAAATATTAACTTTAGATGGAATATATTGTAGTTATTTATTCATTTGTACACAAGCAAATAGTTCCAAGTCTAGCAATGTAATACAAATTATTCAATTTTTGCATAAAATTGTTAAATGGCTTCAAGTACTGCGATCTAACTCCAATAGTTTTATTTACTCAAAGTTTTCAAGTTTCAAATATCACTATGCAACTCTATCAATTCAAATGAACAGTTATTACTTTGCACCCAGTTAATTATTCCAAGTGTTTCTATGCAATGCCAATAATTCAATTTTTGCATGCAGTTAAATGGTTTCAACTATCGCTACATAAAACCAAAAATTCAATTTAACAGTCATCTTGGTCGTCTCTCGTCAGTAGTGTCATAACAGTTGGTGCGCTGACATGTTGTGTATTGCTTTACTCATTGTGTGATATGAAAGCTGCACAAATGAATGTACATTGTAGTCTGTTTTAGAAACGTAGTCTTTATGAGTTCAAACTTGTTCTTAACGCTTTGGAAGTAAACTAAAACATTTGCTGTGCGGTGATTGGTACAGTAAATTGATGGTTCATGAAATTTCGCTCGGGTTTCAAGAAATCCGACAATCAACCAATGTCAGGTGGGGCCAAATTGGTGCGTTTCATAGCCGTGCACCAAGCCATGTTCGAATAGGAAACAAAGATAACAACAAGACAAATAAATAAATAAATAAAAAAGTATAATATATAAATATAAATAAGCAACTATAAAAAGTATAATAAATAAAAATAAATAAATAAATAAATAAAAAAGTATAATAAATAAAAATAAATAAATAAATAAATAAATAAAAAAGTATAATAAATAAAAATAAATAAATAAATAAATAAATAAAAAAGTATGATAAATAAAAAAAATGAACAAATAAAAAAGTATGATAAATAATAAAAAGTAAATCAGTAAAATAAATCAATAAATAAAAAGTAAAATAATTAAATAAACAGTTAAATAAATAAATAAATAGATAAATAAATAAAAAGTAAAATAAAGAAATAAATAAAGAAATAAATAAAAAGTAAAATAAAAAAATAAAATGAGTGAACATAACCAAAACGTCAAAATTTCTTTGCTCGATAATTCCAAACAAATATTTTATTTTCTATCAAAAAAACAAATAAAACAAATACACTTTTGAAAGGGACAAATAAATTTATCACAATTTCTCCTATGAAGCTTGATAACTTTTATCACTTGAGTAGGCCGTCTCTTATCTTCATTGTTATACTCTCAACGTTTCAGCCAATTCATCCTTCGACCTTTTTCAGGTGTTTCATCTCAAATTTGGCGGCCCACACGTAACTTCGAACCAAACCCATTCTTTAACCCATAGTAGTAGATTAGTCTTATTCATTAAACGACAGTGTACTAGTTTTAAACTTTAGTAAGTATTCCTATATCCATCCGGTGAGTGGACTTTCCGACTTAGTAGCAGATGTGCTGCAAGGAGATACATTAATTCCATATCTGTTTATCAATCTAGACTTCGTGCTTAGAATGTCGAGATTTAATGAAAGAAAAATGTTTCAAGCTGGCAAAGGGAACAAGAAGAAGATATCCCGCACAAACTATTACGGACGCGGACTTCGCCGATGACATAGCGCTTCTAGCAAATTCACCCGCACAAGCCGAATCCCCTCTACGTAGCCTGGAATGAGTGGCAGGTGGCATTAATCAAACAGGCGGCATCTCCACACTAAAGGGCGGTCCTCTGAAACAAGTGGAAGTTCGCCTACCTTCTCATCAATCGAGAATGACATCAACACCCGACTAGCAAAGGCATGGACAGCTATCGACAGGCTATCGGTCATAGGGGAGTCAGATCTGACCCTTAGAATAAAACACAGCTTTTTCAAAGCAGCGGTTGTGACCATACTGCTATATGGATGCACCACATAGACGTTAACTAAACGTAGGGAGAAAAAGCTTGACGGATATTATACAAGAATGCTGTAAGCAATATTGAACAAGTCCCCACAAAACAACAGCTGTACGGCCCCCTACATCCCATCACGAAAAGTGTCAAAGTTAGACAAACCAGATATGCGGGACACTGCTGGAGAAGTAAAGACGAACTCATAAGCGATATATTCCTGAGCGAGCAAAAGTAGGACGACCAGCTATATACAACAGCTCTGTGCCGATACAGGATATAGCTTTGAAGACATCCCCCCCGGGAGTGATGGACGATAGAGAATGGTGGCGGGAGAGGGTCAGGGAGATCCATGCTGGCAGCATAATATGATGATAATGAA
The DNA here is from genome assembly GCA_963585895.1 of Sepioteuthis lessoniana. NCBI lineage: Eukaryota > Metazoa > Mollusca > Cephalopoda > Myopsida > Loliginidae > Sepioteuthis > Sepioteuthis lessoniana. The sequence continues at coordinate 25,246,396 of OY757939.1, forward strand.
TAAGTTTCTTTGTTATTTACCGGTAATTGGGATTGAACCTGGATCCTCCTAATAATTTTGCTTAAAAGAACCTGTAATATATGTACTTGGGTTATGTTATTTGAGATAATAAATGAGAAGTACAAATATTAACTTTAAAAGAGGAATTTTATTCTTCGTATACAACGCCACGTGTTGGCTAGAAAATGTCCGGCGGTCAACACATGTGTTTAGTGTTTGGAATCTCTTCAGCAACTGCCTCCTCTTCTGTCTTGGGTCGTCTTCGGCAACTGCTACTATCTCCGCTGATTGGCCAGAGGGAGAGGGAAAGCGAGAGAGAAAAGGAGAGAGAAGGGAAGAGAGAAGAGTGAGAGGCGATGGATTCTGGGATAGCATTCCTTGGCCGAGGTGGAAGTAAGGACCAAGATTTCTGTTGAGTTAGTATTGACTGCCCCATTTACTGACCTTAGTAAGGGAAGTGATACTACAAACCTTTCAACCGAACACCAATATCCATTGCGCAATACTTCCTGGTGGACAAATCACAGAAACTTTTTAGGACTTATAAACTTAATGTCTTCATCAACCTATGAGATACTACTTGCAACGATTATACAAGATATTTTAACCTTGGCTCAAATCGTAAATAAATCTAGAAATAAAACAACGGTGAGATTCTCAGCAAATGGGGTGATACTAAATCGTTGTAATAAAAATCAGTTTGGAAATAATTATTTTAACCATTATTAGTTTTGTTAGAAGAGGAAAAAGAAAAGAAAAGAGAGGAAATGAGTTCCGTTATTGTTTTTTTATTGTCTTTCTTTAGTTGATATCAACAAAACAAACATTATGGTTACGACTTTACTGACCACCGGTGTGATTAGACGGTGTAACAGCAAAATAAGTCCCGCATTGAAGTAATACATCTGAAACCTTTCAAGTGCTCTACTTTTACTCACCTTTGCAGAATTGGATTCGTTTAACTATTGAAATTAAGAATATAAAGGAATTCATTGTATCCGTTTAAAATTATCAAATGAATATGCATACCCCCTTCTCTCTCTTTTTCTCTCTCTCTCTCTCTGTCTGTCTGTATCACGCTCTCTCTTCCTCTCTCTCTCACTCTCTCTATCTATCTATCTCGTGAGGCCTTGTGCTCAATTGCGAAAGTAAGAATTTGCAATATCTATCTATCTATCTATCTATCTATCTTGTGAATCCGTCGAGTAGTTCCCGGGGAGTATCAGG
>OY757939.1:25247822-25345322 GCA_963585895.1 Sepioteuthis lessoniana
TCTATCTATCTATCTATCTATCTATCTATCTTGCGAATCCGTCGAGTAGTTCTCGGGGAGTATCAGGCAAGCAATGCATCTTACAAACCAATGTGATCGTTCACCTTCATGTCCGCGTCAAAAGCATCCTTAACTGCCGAATTGTGGCATACGTAACCAAGATATCGCACAAGTTTTGACTCACCTTTATATATATATATATATATATATATATATATATATATATATATATTGATATGCAGTTAGAATTCAAATGTAGCATTTAATGACCGTCAAGATAGACTTATTTTTATTGTGAACACGAAGACTCTTCACAATAATACAACCTTTTTGCTACAAGACTCTACTTTTGTGAAGCTCTGTGCTGTGCATTGATAATGTAAAGTTATTATGTCTACATAATGTGCGCTCGATAAAAACATTCAACAATGTTCTGTTAGAATAAACAGAAGCCTTTGCTGTGCATAGACCAAAGAGATGGCGACCACTTTAAGTAAGTCAATCGTTTTGGGTTTTTTTTGTATTTTTTTTTTTTTACTGTTAATCATCCAGAACGCTTGCCGTTGCGATTATAAACCTCTCCCCAAGCAGAAAATACGAAACCGAGACAAGACAATACAATGTTCTTTGATATCAGACGTAACTGTGGAAAGATAAAAGAGGAGGAAAAGACAGAAAAAAGAAAAGTAAGAAAGAAAAATAAAAAGCCAGAACAGCTGGTTTTTACTTACGTAGATATATTCAGACAAAAACAAGGAAATAAAACGTTTCTTTGATCTCTCAGTGGCTGAGATAGTTTCTTAGTTCTCATCAGTGCGGTCAGAACCTAATGTTGTATACATTGGTTAGTCACTGGTGACATCTATGCCAGTGCTGGCTAATCGTAGCTTAGGGACGGGAAAAAATACACAAGTTGTTTTATGGTTACGACCTTCGTTGTTTTACGAAAGTAGGATGACAGATCTTCAGTCGATAAAGATTTTGATCAGTGGGATCGTAGAACGGCATCACAGTGGAAAGACGTTATATCAACAAATTTGAATTCAGGTTAAAATTCAAAGTTTCCCTTCTCAAAGACTACAATACTGATTATGTTGAAAAATAAACCACATTCGGTCACATTTAATGAGAGTATCTTCCTTAACCTATGAACCTTTCAGCGAACACTCTGACGTGGTACGCTAGTTGGTCGAGCCGTCTGATACTAAGTCTAACGTGAAATTGGGCGGGTTTCGATCCCAGCTTCAAGCATCCGACGTATCTAGCCTCACTGAAGAGTTGTGATACAACGAAAGAGTCTATCTGTGGATGACAATATATATATATATATATATATATATATATATATATATATATATATATATATATATATTAAAAAGGTTTATGGTTCTTACTAGCTCACTTAGTGAGTAAATATAGGATCTAATATTGCAGTATTATTTAATAGTGCTCAATGTCAATGATAGTGCTTTTTCATATATATATATATATATATATATAGGTATTCTTCAATCCTGTAAATATGGAGTAGGGAACAATTCTGGTAGGACAAATAAATTATTCAAATTTCTATTATATAAATCTTCCGCGTAGAGAGCTCAATGTAAATAAATTCACAGAGTAAATATTATTATTTTAATAATAGTATTTAATTTACCGATAGGATTTGATGAAATTCTGTTAAAAGTTATTTTAGAGTTTTGATTTATATCAATACTCTTAACAGGATGGAAATAAATTTATTATTCTAATGTTTTTTCTTGAAATAATAATAATAATGAAAATATATCATATTATATTCAGTTACATGGTTGTGTCTGTTACCTAAGGTTTCACGCATTCGTCAGATAGGGAATGCGGAAAACATGAACCCCAGGGACACAGACACTACCATGTAATATATATATATATATATATATATATATATATATATATATATATATATATATATCGTTTTCTTTGTTTAATAGTATATCAACATTCCTGGGTTGATATTTTGTACGAAAGCTATCATAAAAGGTGAATAGTTGTGGTAGTATTTAACCAACTGCGGAGAGTATAAGCGGGTTCATATCTTTGCCAATGTTATAAGTCAGAAAGTGAACGTAATAGCGAGACTGGAGTTTGAACTCGCTTAGTACGAAGTCTATTACTTAACCACTGCGCCACGAAGAGTCCTATATATATATATATATATATATATATATATATATATATATATATATATATATATATATATATATATATATATATATATATATATATATATATATATATATATATATATATATATCGTGGAATTTAGACTTCGACCCTTGGGTTTCATGAAGTTTTTTGCAAAACAACAATTATCAGGCAGTTAAGAAAATAACAAAGTGATTTAGTGACAACCAACACTGTAATATATATATATTATATATATATATATATATATAATACGTGTTTGCGTTAAAACAAGAAAAGACAAGTCTTATCTCTCATTACAAGGATCTTACTAGATCATACAGTAACGCTTACAGTTTTGTGCTTATAAAATTATTTACGATTAGATCATGTTATTTATCCTTTTTGTCTCCGTTTTGCTCCCTTGAATTAAACCACATCAGGTTATTGATTGCTAGAGCATAGCAATAATAAGTTATATGATATTATAAAGTAGAGCTCACTCGAGTTACCAGGAAGAGAACAGGAAACAGCCAATTGGTCCCAATTAAGCGACTGCTCCGCTTAGGTGAAACAACGCATGAACATATTAAACGTGTCCATTTTCCGATTTTCTATGCATCTAGACTTATTTAAAATCGTTGGATTCCCGCTGTAACAGCAATCCATGATGATGTCATTATATTCACAGTGCCAGTTCATCCCGTAGCTTACTTGGTAAAGCAGTTGGTACCAAAAACTAAGATTCTCTGACACAAAAAAGGGAAAATAGGTTAAAATTTATTGATTTAAAATTTATTATTTTAAAATACCTTTAAAAAGAATATGCATTTTGAGTTCAGAACTGAAAACTCAAAATGCATTCGCTTTTTAAATCTACCTTATGATTTTTCTCGTACCAAAGAATTTTCAGAAATTTATCCTTGTCTCAATTTAGAAATGAATACAATTAAAATCAACCCGGCGTCTTCTTTCACACTTTCATTACGGGTTAATTGATTTTAACGGTATTTCGAACGGGCTTGGGGTATTTTATGCCAAGAGGTTAAGGATTCACGATCATTTTATGTTTATATTTGTTTTGTTTTTTCTGTAGTTATAATAGAACATTTTTTCACACAGTTATATATATCATGTATTCCTAATAATAACTACAAAAAATTGTCACATAATTGTATGGTTTCAAGTATTCCTATCAAACACCAATGATTTGTAAGCAATTATATGGTTACAAGTAACTGATGATAATACTCCTTACCTTTCCTGTCTTCACACTAATAATTCTATTTCAGAAAAATGGCATGAAATAAATAAGACAAACACTTATTTAAAGAGAATAATAAAAGTTATATATTATAGAAAAAAAATCAAAAAATGGTACTTGATACCACTGCGCTAAGCACTCAAACTATAAGGTGAGGATCAAGGGTAAAGTGGAGCAATCCTGGGAATGGAGTAGCACCCTCACCTACACCTCGGTGTAGTAGCTATTGAAAAGGGAGCCTTCGGGTCACTCTTGACTAAGGTCGCCAACATTTACTTTTAGTAATACAATGTTGCCTGCATAGCTTTGCCACCAAACGGTATTTATCACATGCCCAACCAATCGAGCAAGTAAGACGCAAGACCGAAATTTTGGAGGGTCTAGGCCTAGGACCGTAGCCCAGACATGCTCGGCATCCCCCAAAATGCCTCGGGGCCCTGTCGGCATTCATCTCAAATGGGATGCTTCAGGAGCCTGGCGATGAGCTTCGCCCCTCTGCGGAGAGTTAGAGCCCTGGAGTACTGCCCCCTGAGGCTCAAAGAATGTCAGTCTTGGCCGCATGACGCGAATACTAGGCCTCCTCGGCACCCGCGCCCGGCAGCTTCGACGGACTATCGTATCCAGAGACGTGATACACACGACCAGATCCGTGCCGTTGACACCACGGCCGCCCGAAGTGTTCCCCATCTACTGGATTGGTACAATCGGGCAAAACTGCAACCGCTATTTAATACCAAACTCACATAGTGGATTATACTCAAATGGTATATCTTTATTGGAAGAGTCCATTGTGTATTGAAATAGGGATGATACCACAACAACAATAATTCCATAGTGATATAGTTTCAAGTATCTTACGCAATCTGAATAATTTTCAAACTACTATTTGATCCAGGTATGAAACCCTAATATGTACACCCAGTCCGAGTCAAAGTTAAATAAGAAGCAATGGTTATGGTAATTTTTCATACTCCGCAGAGCTCTAGATACTGTCAGTTTGTTTTCAATGCCTCTGACAGGACGATAAAAAGTGAACATCTCCTCGGTGTGCTATTTCCAAAATATATCAAATATACCCAATGCTTATTTGTATACGTACTCAGCCCACCCGGCTGGGACTGTAAAATACACCGACTGCATCTCTGCAGGGGGGGTAACACTCCCCCGCCAACGTGTGTCCTGGATATGAAACTAAACAATCAAGATGTCTTCTGTCCTTCATCTGGTATTTCATGTTGGACTCTGGAGTCCACAAACAATCTCGAATGAAACCCTTTATATAAATCACATGAGCAGACTCTTCTAATTTTGTAAACCATGACCGGCTACCAGTATGATTTATAGTAAGTATTCCGTGCTAAATACATGGTGTAGTGGATAAGGTGTTTGGTTGAAAAGTGCTTCTGAGTGAAATCATCTGGAGGTTACAGGTTCAATCTCAACAACAGGTAAGAATAACAAGGAATGCTTTCTATTACTTAACACTTGTATCCGGGCATTGTCAAAAGAATTGGAACAGTCCGCCACTGTGGTTCAAATAATAGGTTCGGTTCAAAATTCTTTGTGGACTCCTGAATTCGACATGAACCAACTGAAGGAAGCCGAAGGACATATTGTCCCAAACGTTGTAAATATAACAATAAAAACGAGATCATAATTCGAATATTTTAACTAATTATTATAATTGTCTAAATCTCTCTCTCTCTCAATATATATATATATATATATATAATATCCAGTAAGCGTCCAAAAACAGTGGGTGTGGATTATTTTTTATAGAATATATGAGGAATATCATATAAATCTTTGTGATTGCTCAATGTATGTCTATTGTTAATCCCTTATTCATTCGCTGTGACCCTTAATGCTGTGAACCAAAGGATTAATAGGCTATCTTCATGTAAAAAAAATTTCAAGGAGAGCAAAGGTATATATGACGACGCCCTCAAGAACAGCGGATTCCAAGGCAGACTGGAATATCTAACCCCGGTGGACCTCGCCTCTAAGGATAAGGGTAATAATAGTGGGACCCGCACAATCAAGGTAGGTGAAATTAATAATAATAATAATAATGATAGTCACTCAAAAAGATGGGGAAAGAATAGAAATAGAAAAGTAGTCTTGTTTAATCCGCCTTTTTGTAAGCTTACAAACATTAATATAGGTAAATACTTCCATACTTCCTACACCTCCTGGATAAACACTTTAATAAAGATAATCCATTAAGTAAAATTTTTAATAGAAATACAGTAAAAATTAGCTACTCTTGCACCAAGAATATGAATAACATTTTAAGCAACCATAATAGGAGGCTACTAAATGAACTAATTGCGAAAGAGAGGAGTCCAGACGTTGCGTCTTGTAACTGTTGGAGTAAAGAAGGAATGCCTCTTAGGCAGACGTTGCAATTCGAGAAATGTCGTATACCAGGCATGCATTTCCCCTATGGAACACAAAAAAGACACACAGAGAGTCTATATAGGCATCTCCGTTGGAAATTGGAAGCAAAGATGACATAATCACAGGCATTATTTTTCGAATCCAAGACTTAGAAACCAGACTGTCCTATCAAAATATTTTTGGGGCCTTAAAGATCAGGGACTGTCTCCACAAATTAAGTGGCAGATAATCAGGCACTCATCTACCGCGAATAGCCTCAACGGTAGATGTAACTTATGTATAGATGAGAAAATTAGTATTATTAATCTCAAAAATCGAAGACTACTGTTGAACGAAAGAAATGAGCTCGTGTTTAAATGTAGACATAGAGGAAAATTCAAATTATCCGACTGAGAGCCACTGAAACACCGATCCCTATGTAATCGCAAGGACAATGATAAGGATTTATTAGAAATTAATAACGATAGATTCTATAGTGGATATCACCGGGGTGGGGAAATTTAAAGATAGATGATAATCCAATGAACGTAGGATATTAATCCAAAAATTAAGGCCTTTGACTCTAAAGTAGTTAATTCCCCTTGACCATTTTAGGGTCAATTAAAAGCACTTGATAGCAACGATAAAAAAATTCTTTACCTTTATCTTATTTAACAATCTTGTTCCTAATTAAATTAAGAGGAATATCTAGGATAACAACAGCTGAGATAATGAACAGATGTATTAGGAGTAAATGTAAAATATATATGGAGATAATCATTAGTTCTACGATCGTAGATGGTTTAGAAAATCGCACCTGCTACGAGACCACCCGCCAAGTACGTAAATTAGGATGGGTTGACCTACAGGGAAACCCCACTCCTGTTTCTTAATGCTTCAAGCACCAAATATTTTGACCCCCTCTGCCCTCGGGTGTGAATTTAAAAATTTGTGTTTTTATTTCTATTTTCATTTTTATTTTTCAATCTCTTTCTTTTCATTTTTTAAATACGAACTGTAATTCCACATTTGCTGTTCTGCAACTTCAAGAAATACATGTAAAAAGTCATCTGACGAGACGGAGAGTATAGTAATATTATCCGCCGAAATAAATCTATATTGACGACTTAACCAAGTTTGAGTTTCTATCAAATTACACTATATATATATATATATATATATATATATATATATAACCTAAAAGAAATCAAAATTTCACCTTTTTTTATAATTGCCTCATTGCTGAAACTTTCGCGTATTGACTAAGATAAAACTTTATAGAAAATTGACGTTGAAATAAATACAAATACTAAGTATTCTCTATAAAATGTAACATATATATATATATATATATATATATATATATATATATAATATGATATGATATAAAAAACAAAATATTTAGAGAATTCTTTTTTTATATATGATAATATGCCATCGTTTTGTGTTTTTTTACTAGACCATAGAGCATATTCAACAGTAGCTAAATATTTCATTTAAAATTTTTTCAAATAAAAATGGAAACAAAAGAATGGAACAACCTCGGTGTCGAAACTTTTGCAAACTCTTCTGAAACAATTCGGAACATAATAAAAATTATGAAAACAAAGAATCAAATTGAATCTGAAGCAGGCGTATATGCCAATTCCTTGTAATTGTTTTATCAAAATTTACGTAGGAGATACTTCCACATCAATCAAAAACCGTATTTATGAACACAATAGAAATTTCAGAATTGGTGACCATTTCATTGCTCTTGTAAAGCATAATTTCGAAAGCAAATATAATTCTAATTTTAAAGATTCTTTAATGTTACTTAATATTCAAATAAACACTGCGGAAAGATTGTTACATCAAGCATCATTATTAATTTCAATACTAACAAACAAAGGTCTGAATTTTTTCGATTTATTTCCTTTTTTCGATAAATTAGTCCGAAATAGTTCCAATATCTCTAATTCAAATCAGTCCTTTTCATCATTTCATAATAAATTATTCTTACATTCATTATATTTATGATTTTTAAACAAAAATATTTTCTAAAGTAAATTTTAGATTGTAAACTGAAAATAAAGACGTCAATGCATTTAATATTAAATACTGAATAATTTTTTAAAAATACTAGCGTAACCGTGCTTTTTTTAAAAAAAAATCATAATTCTGAAAAATGTTACAAAAAAAGATTAAATCTTTTACAAAGACGTTATCTTTCTGAAAAAAAAAAGAATCGAACATCAGATTAACGTTGTCTGTTTTGAAATGGAAGTCCATTAACAGTAAAACAAAACAAAACAAACAAACAACGCTTGGAATTTTTCAATTTTTCATTTTCTTTTTTCATTTCAAATATTTTTCAGATGAAACATTTAACATCGGTTCAATATGCCCTGAAGGTATTTTACCCCCTCCACCTCCCCAAAATAGAAGAAATCTAACGTTGGTACATTATCATATATAAAATACATCCATCCATCCTCTGAATATTTGATTTTCATACTTTAGCTTCCAATCCATTTCCATTTTTCCTTCACACACACACACACACACACATATATATATATATATAGAGAGAGAGTGCATAAGCAAAATTAGGAATATTCTTGTATAATAATAACCGGCACTGCTATAATACATGATTAATTCTAATTTTCAGATGTCAGATGTCATATCCAGGATAAGCTTTTTTTTATGGGGGGTGCTTACCGTCGACGAAGGTTGTAGTCGATTTATTCCAAGAACTATGGAGAGAGTATTGCATGTCTTATCTATCTATTTATCTATCTATCTATCTATCTCAGTGGCGACTCTAGCCTATTTTTGCTACTCGTGCCCCTCCGCCCTCTGTCAACTTCAGTTCCCAACCCGTGGTCCGTGGCCGAAAGTAAGTCATCATAGTTGCTATTGCGTGATTCCCCATTGTATAGCACAGATTGACAAACGTACCTTGCATGGTGTTTTTTTTGTAAACAATCAAGATACTATATAATTTGTAGTCTTGTTAATACAGTAGATAAGATAATTTTTTTTCCTTTCAAAAGTATAGAAGAAAAGAGAAGATGTTCATTACTATGACGAGATAAATATGTTTATTAGAATAAAGAAACTGATGACAATATACACAGACACAGCTAGTAGTTTCAATTTCGCTTAAAATAAAGATTATTTGTTGAAAATGTATTCAAATAAACAAATTTTAGTTACAGAATGTAATATATGCAACATTCATTAAAGAAATAGACATATGTTAGTGAAAAAACGAATTAAAACGCCGTTTAACCAACATTTACCATAGCGATGATGATGACGTCGGCGACGGCTATAATCTGCTATCCCCCTCCCTCTCTCTCTCTTTCTCTCTTGGTCCCTCTCCCTCTTCCCAAGACGGCTGTAAGCAGTCAGAATGTGCTAAGATTTTTGAGCACGGTGTTTGGGTTGCTCTTGCTATTGGCTACAGCCAAAAGCGGATTTCTCTAACATTACTGTTATTATAAGGGTCTCGTGCCTGGCACGGATTGCGCGTTCAACATTATAGCCGATTTTATGGGATTTTCAATGAACCTGACGGTGGCTGGACAAAGACCATCCGTTCAAAACAGCATCGTTGTATTATTCCCAGATATATTTATGAACTTTTGGCTACTTAGTTATCGAAACTTGAATAGATACGTAATTTAATTGAGATCAGACTAAGTATGTTTGCTTGAAATTAATGGATGATTTTTAATCCATTTTGAATAACATTGACCGAGTTATTGATCGTGCCGGGCACGAGTAGCACTAGTCCCGTCTCCGTCCCTGATATATATATATATACATATATAAGTACACACTACATATTATAGATAGATAGATAGATAGATGCACGTTCGGTTGAAGACAGTGGAGTGTTTTCTTTTTAAGGTCTTTAGGTGAAGAGAATCGAGTCTTATTATTTTACTTATGTCAGGGTCATGGTGGTAAAAGAAGTGGCCCAATCTAGCCCAAGCGCTTTCGACCATTTCGTTGGTCTTACTCAGGGACTGTGTCCAGTTGCTTGTTGCTTTGAGTTGCTGTGAGTTTTTATATTTATTTTTTTATGTGGTTGTTTCAATCTGTAAGGATTAACCCAGACATAAGAAAAATAAGAAGACTCAAACGTCTTCATTTGAGATCACAAAAAGAAAACACTCCACAGTCTTCATCAGAACATGCTTAGATAACGACTTCCTGCCTAAGTACACAATATATATATATATTGAGCGAGAGGGAGAAATAGACAACACGGTAATCAAAGTAGGAGAGATTTATTGAGAAGCAAAGTCGACACACACACACACGCGCACACACACGCGTGCGCGCATATATATAAACATGTATCTATATGTGTGTGTGTGTGTGTGTGTGTGTGTGTGTGTGTGTGTGTGTGTGTTGTTGTTGTTGTTGTTGGGCAGTGTATTAAGACAAAAAAATCGAATCAATAGAATTCATTTTGAAAATAGCGACAATGTTTTGAAATGCTTTTAGTTTTGATTTATTTTTTTAAAATTCAATATTTCTTGATAATATTCTATTTTCGTTGATAGCGTTCTGTTTTTTAAATTCATCAGCATCTCAGTTTTATCCAACTTTGCGTTTACGTAATTTTATGTAATGTTATAAAAATAAACTAAAACCTATGGGGCTGTTCGATATCCCGACTGCACCTCTGCAGAGGGGTAAACTCCCCCAACGAGTATCCTGGATAAAACAGTAAACAATCTAATAATGAGGTTTAAGTAATGCAGGAGCTTTGGGAAATGCTGAGAACCCCTTCATTGTCATTACTCCCAGGTCTACTCTGGCCCGGAGTGGTAGCACCTGATAGGATCCTATCTATGTGTCAAATAGAGCTAAACTGTGTGCTTGTGCTAATCTGAATTGTTTAAGATGGGACTGACATTTAAACTGCGTACTTATCATAAACTGAATAATTTGAAATAGAACTGTTCTTTGACATTGAAACTGTGTACTTAAGCTAAACTGAATTGTTTGAAATAGAACTGTCTATATGTATAAAAATAGATTAAGCATTAAATAACCCACAATGGTTGATGTGCCATAAAACCAAACAAACCTAACCAAACAATATCTTCCTACAAATGATTTTCTCAACTTTTAATTGTCAAAAATGTCAAATTAATAAACGAATAAAAATATGAGAAATAATAAAGTGGACATTTCAATCACGCTCAAAGGACGCTCCTCTTCCACTAAACAATGATTATCAAAACGCGTTGCGGCTGAGAAATTAATGAACCAAGAAACTTGAATTCGACATGAGCCTGCCCATAGACATTTGAATGTGTACTGAGCAAAAACCACAACAGCAATACCCATTCTAACGTGCTCCGGGCTATATTAGTGATGAAAAGAATGAAGAAAATGAAAGAAAAAAAAATGAATTGTTGGAATATTTAATTCATATGAAGTGGAGCTGAAACAGAAAGTTATACTGCAGGGATTCTAAATTTAATAATTGTATCTTTGGCAAAAAAGGATTTTATAATTACAGGAATGAACTATTCATAATAGATGTGAGGTTTGAAAAACGAAACTCACGAACATAATTCTATCTATCTATCTATCTATCTATCTATCTATCTATCTATCTGCTGCAATATGCCGGTAAAACTTATTATACATAATAATTTCATCGTTAGTTTATTGGTAACTTTCATCCGATGGTTGTATTCTAGTCAATTCATCAAACTTTAAGCAATGATTCTATATTAATTTAACTATATATGTATATATATGTGTGTGTATAAATATACATATATATATATATATATATATATATATATATATATATATATGTGTGTGTGTGTGTGTGTGTGTGTGTGTGTCTGTGTGTGTGTGTGTGTGTCTGTGTGTGTGTGTGTGTGTGTGTGTGGATAGATAGAAAAATAGATAGATGGATAGATATTGAACCAAACGGATACGAGACTTTTAGTTATAATTCTATTAGAAAAAGAAATCGGACTTTACTTTTAAGTTATATATATATATATATATATATATATCCTCATTATTTTTTGATGTGTGTGAATTTCACAATATCATGGAAAAATACACACCATAGCGAAATTTCAGTTAGAGCAATACACGTAAGATGCTCCAGTATAGAGAATAAAGCAACTTCCAGTTCAACTTGCTGTAAAATATTAATTCGTTGGGATCTTCGCGTTAAATGTCATTTGTTAGCATCCGAATTCTCGTTAGAAGGGAGATATTTATAAAATTCTAATTAGACTCCCTCACCCTTTCCTAAACTTTAGCATCTATATTTACAAAAACAGTAATAGACCATGAAATACTCATTGAAATCATTTACTCATTCCCAAATAGAAGAATCAATATTTTTATGTTCAGCTGTATACAATGAAATGTCAATTAAATTATTTCAATCCTTCTTAAATAGATGTATCAATATCATCATGGACGGCTTATACAACTGGAGTCCAATGGGTTCCCGAGTCGTCTAGCCATAATGATTTTTTAAATCATGAATTGTTTGAAACTTACTCGAATAGCGAATAAAACCAATTGTTTAAAGTCTGTGTTTCGCTTGGGAGCACGAGACGCCTAAGAATGGAGTTAGCTTCCATATCTTCTTCACTTCCGGTTTCTAGAAAAAAAACGCGACTCAACAGAAGTAATTCCCGAGGAAAAGATGACAAAAGAAACAGAAAGAATTTCGACAGCTGAAAAATAAAAACGGATAAAGAATTCAACTAGAAGACTCTCTGAATATATTGTATATTGAATATAGTGTATATCTCTTTTCTAAATAAAACATTTTTCCTAAAATTATATATATATATATATATACTCACATACAGAGAAACACACACACATATAAATCTCTCTCTCTCTCTCTCTATATATATATATATATATATATTTACTCACATATATATATATATACATATATACTCACACACACACAAACATATATATATATATATATATATATAATAAAGTAAAATATGGCGTCAATTCCTTGCCACATAGAATCATAAACAGTCGCCAATAAATTTGCCTGTATTCATCGCATTCTTAAATAAGAAAATTTGCATTCTCCTAAGAATATGCATATATCTGAATAGGTCTATATTTGTACCATGTAAAAAAAAATCATGAATTGATTTCATATCTTTCAAACGAAGTGGTTAACAACAAGTAAACGTCTTTCCGTTTATTTTGTTGACGAAAGAAATAAACAACAAAGATTGGAAAGAGAAAGGTACACATATATGCATGTAATTATACGTACGCTCATGCACGCGCACACAGACACATACACACATACACACACACACACACACACACACACACACACATATATATATATTTATTTAAAGTCACACTGATAGCAGGGGTTCTCTTGATTCTCTCGAAATCCATTTCTATCGGTTATCGCTACCTGCGGTCCTGTAAAGCGGGATTAAGGTCACTGAGAGTGTTCTCAATTCCCGTTGGAAAGTTGACAACGACAACTCAATCCTTTTATGCAACTTAATAATGTTTGGACGAGTTTCTGCTAACCTTTGTTGGTATTCCGTGATGTGTCCCTTTAGCGAGTACACAAGTTCGTACAGCCACGTTGGTGAAGAGAGTGTATATATATATATATATATATATATATATGGTCTAATGGTTATGGAAATGGACACGGCGACACGAGTTCAAATCCTGGACGAGACTGATTGTATTTCACAGAGCACTAATACCCTTGGGAAAGGTATGAATCCAATTATTCTCCCTCCAGCTATGGGTAAATAGTAGGGCAGACTAGGTTCTTCAGCCTTGGTGAGGCAACTAGTCTAGGAGGAAACCTCTGAATTCAAACCTGCTAAACTCCGTTTAAAAATTGACCTTGTGTCAAATCCTGTCCGAGTGGAGGTGTTCGTAAATATGTATATATATATATATATATATATATATCAAAGTAAATATGGATCAAAATTCGACAGCATGAAGATAGCAGAAGACATAATCCAAATAGGTGAATTTATTATGATGTAAAGTCGACGTTGAACGTTTCGGTTTCATTAACCATCATCAGGACTTGGATATCAAATCCAAAATTTTCAAATATATTTCCACGTGCCAGCCACGTTCTTAACACTTTTGAATTATAAACGCTATGTGCACATTTGTATCTTTTCGTTGTAGACTTTTCATTTGCTCCTTTTATCTCAGCAAGCATCCATCGCTATGAGAACTATTCTGATATGCAAGTCCTGATGATGGTTACTGAAACCGAAACGTTCAATGTCGACTTTACGTCATAATAAATTCACCTATTTGGATTATGTTTTTCTGCTATTTTCCTATATATATATATATATATATATGTATGTGTGTGTGTATGTGTACATGTGTACGTGTTTATTGAACTGTTAGCCTAGTAGGCGAGTAACAGATTATGTCTCGTTAGCACTACGGTGGTTCCTGGTAAAAGAGACCGAACTTGCCTTTTCCTCTCCCTCACAGAAGGTCGGGCTTTTGGTATCCTTCCAGCGGCTGATTTGATTTTTCGGTTCAACCAATTTACTTCTGTGTGGAAATTCGTCTGTCAGTGGGAAATAAATCTAATTCCCGCAACAGTCCGCTCCATTTCATTTAGTGTTCACAGGGAGCTTTATGTATACAGGTCTTTGCGAATCGGTCAACAATAATACGTCCAAGCACAGAAGTTCATAAGAGAATATCCACAAGGAGTTTATCTTACCTATACTGAAATACTCGAGTATAAAAATGTAAAATATAGTCCCATAACACTTATACATTAACATATAAGCACACACACACACACATATATATATATATATGTATGTGTGTGGGTGTGGGTGTGTTTTTGCGGGTTTAGAAAAATACAGTTACACAAACACTCTCTCATAAAACTACAACATATCTATCTATCTATCTATCTATCTCTCTACGTAATATATATATATATATATATATATATATATATAGAACGAAACAGATTTCTCTGTGGATGACTATAGAGATATATACTCCCCTACCCCCGTAGGGTTGAGTTCTCTGGCGAAGAAGTAATCGTGTTGCCATTAGCGTTCATTGCAAGCATCTTCGTATTTGAATTGAGGTCTCGGCAGCCGTTGAACGGATGTATGTAAACAATAGTAATTGTGATTCATAACCGTTTAAAATTTACTTCGCAGCTAATTGCTGCTCGTGGCTGAATGGTTAGAGGCTTTGACTTGGCGTTTGAGTCAAACCGGGTTTCGATCCCAGCTATGGGTAGCTACTGTCTAGCCGCACAGATGAGTTCTGATAGAACGAAACAGATCTTTCTTTGGATGACTATATATATATATATATATACGTGAAATATTATTCAATCCAGTAAATCTGGAGTCGGGAATAATTCCAATCAGGACCAATAAAATATTCAAAAATAGAATATCAAATTTAGATAATCCTGGTAAAGAGCTCAATATAAATAAAACCCACAAATCAAATAATTTTCTCTTCAAAAAAAAAACAAAAAACAACAACAATCGGTCACATTAAGATAATAAATTCATTTCCATCCTCTTAAAAGCATTGATATAGATTAATGTTCTAAAAAATTAACAGGACTTCTTCAGATCAAACAAGGAATGGATTAAAATATTATTTTTTTCACATTTACAACCAGAAAAAAAAAAACAAAAAAAAAACAAACCTTATTTCTCCTGTAGGTTTTATTTTTTTTTTTTATTAGGATCAGTGGGAAGTATGCTTCTCTGAATCAATGTTTTTAATATAATTGTATTCTGGGGAAATAACTAATTATCAACCAATTCCCGCAGAATATTATAAGATCGATACGACAATTCGAAAGGATTAACAAAAAATATGTAGACAAAAAATATCTATGATGTTTAATCAAATATATATATATATAGATACAATCGAAAAAATCCTAAAATTCAGTAAAAAAATTTATATTTGTGCAGAATTCTTTATGCATCTGTGTGTGCGTGGAGGGTGTATGTTTATAAAATCTGGTTTGCTATTTTGATATAAAAAAGCCCCCCCCTATCGGTGACAGAAAATGTTTAGATCTACGTTTGAGTCGGATAAATAGAGGTATCGGCGCTGATCACAGCCACTTTCACGTCTATGCGATTATATATATATATATATATATATATATATATATATATATATATATACGCATGATAATTCATTCTAATTTTCTCTAGTAAATACTGCTAAATTTGTGGGTTAATTAGGTCTGATTTCTTTGTTTACCGGCATATCAACAATCCTGGGTTATTTAACGCCCAAGAAATCCTTGTAGAAGAGCAGTATGGTAAAATTTAACTCGTAATTGGGAGGATAATAAGGTTCAATACCTTTCCCTGGGCATTAATTTAAAAGTGAACCTAGTAGCATAACTGAAATTGGATCTTATTGACGACGATGTTATAGTCCAACGTGTTATTGCCCAGTCGGTAAGCCCCGCTCCCAACAAGTATCCTGATAGGACACTGAACAATCTGATAATGAGGTTCCAGTAATGCTGGAGCTTTGTGGAATGCGGAGTACCCCTTCATTGCCATCGCTCCCCGGTTCACTCTGGCCCAAACTAGTAGCACCTGATAGGGTCGTATCAATGGGTTACATAGAACTAAACCGTGGTTTCTTGAGTTTACTGTTTTATGCATTAAAACTGTGTAATTATGCTAATAACAACTGTTTAGAATAGAACTGTTTTGATATCTAAACTGTGTACTTATAGTAAAGTGAATTCTCTCAAATAAAACTGTTTTGACATTAAATCTGGGTATTGCCCAGTCAGCTGGGGCTGTAGAATACACTTGACTGCACCTTTACAGAGGGGTAAGACCTCCCCCAATGAGTGTCCTGAATATGACACTAAACAATCTGATGGTGAGGTTCCAATGATGCTGGAGCTTTGAGAAATGCAAAGAACCCCTTCATTGCCATTGCTTCCAAGTCCACTCTGGCCCGGAGTGGTGACACCTGATAGGGTCCTATATATGAGTTAAATAGAATTAGCTGCATACTTATGTTAAACTGAATTGTTTGAATTAGAAATGTTTGAGCAAACTGAATAGCTTGAAATAGAAATGTTTTTGACTATTAAACTGTACTAACATTTAAACTATATGCTTATGCTTAACTAAATTGTTTGAAATGGAACTGTTTTTGTCATTGAAACTGTACTTACACTTAACTGAATCGTTTAATATAGAACTGTTTTGACATTTAACTGTGTTAAAAAACTCTGTACTTATACTAAACGGCATAAGCTGAATTAGAACTGTTTGACTAAACTGAATAGCTTGAAAAAAAAAAGGGTTTTTGACATGTGTACTCATGCTAAACTGAATTGTTTGAAATAGAACTGACTATTTGCATAAAAAGGATTTGGCCTTAAAAATCTAGAAAGGTTGATATGCCATAAAACACTAACCAACCAACCAACCAACCAAATGTTAGACCCTACACCAGATGGACATACCCACCCATTTCTCGGTTGAGATAAGTCATATCGAGTAGTTACAAAAATACTAATACATACATACGTACGTACACACACACACACACACACACACACACACATATATATATATATATATATATATATATAGTGCATTTGATTTCTGTAATATAAATTAATTCTGTTAGTGTTGTTATTTTTGTGAATGTTATGAAGGTATATTTTTATTTGTCGCCCGACCAGTTCATTAGGAAAATTGTTTTTACCAAGGGTTTGGTTATGTTGGTAAGCTCTTTGTAAAATATTGTCTTAGATGAGATGTAAAATGCTTTATTGTAATATAATGGCCGAGGGATTTTGTTTCATGCCTTTGGGTTTAGTTAGGCTAATAACCTTTCGGCAGTGTGCATGGGTTACTTAAGTGCAACATTAACACAGGTGTTCGCGAGCGCACGCGCGGAGCGGACGGGTCACTCAGAGATGTCACAATAGCCCAGATGGGAACTTGTTTGCTTTGTATATGGAGATATAGTGAATTTGTTATAACTGTCGAAGTCAGTCAGAACATCAAAGAAAGGGATTTTTTTCATTAATGCTGAGTTTGGTAGTAAAGTTTAGTGCGGAGTTTTTTTCTTCTAGAGTTTGTTTAAGTTTGTTTATGTCGTCATAGGAGTATGTTGCGATTAAAATGTCGTTAACTTAGCAGACGTATATCTTGGGTTTAGTTATTATTGTTTTAAATATTTTGTTTTCGATGTGGGACATGAAGAAATAGGAAATAGTTGAATCTAAGGCGACCCCATTAAAACAGCGTTTGTTTGTATACATATATTGTCGGAGGGATCATAGAATGCAACTTTGATGGGACAGGTAAGGAGAAAATTTTCGAAGATTTTTGTATAAATGGAGGAGAAATTGAGGGGTGATTATAAACGTTTATTATTATTATTTTTAAGGTTTCGTGTATTGGAACGTTCGTAAAAAGGTTTTCGATATCAAGTGATGTCATTATGCATTTGTTGGGAGGTTTGAGTTTAAAATTTGAGAGAAATCATGTGTTGATTTGATGCTGTATTTATTTAGGATATATGGTTCTATATAATTATTGCGGATTTTTGATATTGGTATACGGAAGAAGGAATCTGTAAAATGATTGGTCTAATTGGGCTACTTTGTTTGTTGGTTTCTATTTGGCTGTATATGTATCCGGGTTTGTAGCCTCTTGTTATTTTTGTTAGTTTATTGGATCCAATTTCAGCGTTATTGGCTTTGATAAGTTGGCTGGGCTCACTAAATTACACAATAATGGTTGACATGCCGTAAGACCAACCAAACAACGAACCATAATTACCGCAATTCTCTTTTCTCCGACCACACAGACATTTATTCACACACACACACACACACACACACACACACACACACATATATATATATATATTCATTTTTGCAACTTCAATCAGAGAATTGCCCATTCGGCTGGGGTTGTAAAATACACCGATTGCACCTCAGCACAGGTGTAAGACATCCCAACGAGTGTTCTGGATATGATACAAAACAATCTGATGCTGAGGTTTCAGTAATGCTGGAGATTTGGAGAATGCAGAGTACTCCTTCACTGCCATCACTCCCAGGTTCACTCTAGCCCGGAGTGGTAGCACCTGATAGGGTCTTATCTATGGGTTCAATATAATCAAACTGCATACTCATGCAAAATAATTGCTTGAAATAGAACTGTTTTTGACATTGAAACTTTACTCACGGTAAACTGAATTGTTTCATATAGAATTGTTTTGACATTTAACTATATGTGAACAAAATCTATACTTATACTAGACAGAATTCTTTGAATTAGAACTGTTTGACTTAGTTGAATAGTTTGAAATAGAAATGTTTTTGAAAATTAAACTATGTACTCATGCTAAACTGAATTGTTTAAAATAGAACTGATTATCTGCAAGTGTATAGCGATAACACCCATAGCTCTCACTCAGTTCAACCTGTCTCGTTACTTTTCATAAAGACCTCGAATATTAAAAAAAATTACAATGTAGAAAATCATAAAAACAAGAACTAGAGACAAAATGATTCAGACTTCAAAAAAGGATTCGTACAAAGATTTATTGCTGCAGCTGCGACCAGAAATATCAATATCAATGATTATACTTTATTTAGAATTTGCCCAGTCAGCTGGGGCTGTAGAAAACACTGACTGCTTTTCTGCAGAGGAGTAAAACCCCCACCCAACAAGTGTCCTGGATATGACATTAAGCAATCTGATGGCGAGGTTCCAATGATGCTGGTGCTTTGGAGAATATGGAGTGCCTCTTCATTGTCATCACTCCAAGATCCCCTTTGGTCCAGAGTGGTAGCACCTGATTGGGTTCTATCTATTGGTCAAATAGAACTAAACTGTACACCTATGCTAAACGGAATTGATTGAAATGGAACTATTTTTGTATTCTTAGCTGAGTTGTTTGAAATAGAACTGTTTGACTAAACTGAATAGCTTGAAGTAGAAATGTATTTGACGATTAAACAGTGTACTTTTGCTAAACTGATTTATTTGAATTATAACTGTTTATTTGTAAAAAAAATGGAATTGGCATTAAATAACCTACAAAGGTTGATATGCCATAAACCCAACAAACAAACAAACAAACATTTATGAAGAAGACACATAACTGCATTGAGAGGTTTGTCTAATAATACCAAAAATATTCTCACACCTGATAAAGTTTTGATTTGTTTAGGCTTTATAGCATATCAACCATTATTGGTTATTCAATGCCAAATCCTATTTATACATATATATAAAATATATGATTTAAAAACATATTTTATTGTTACACACAGTTAGAAGATCAACCAGTTCTATTTCTAACTGTTCAGTTTAGCATAAGACAAGGGTAAATAGTTCCGAGTATTGCTACGAATAACTGAAAAATCAATTAAACATCAGTCTTTTGTATACACACAATTAAATGATGAAACATTTCTATTTCAAATAATTCAATTGATCATGGGTCATTTGTTTGCACACACTTTCAATATCAAACCGTTCTATTTGACCCATAGAAAGGACCTTATCAGGTGCTACCACTCCTGGCCAGAGTTAATATTGGAGCGATGACAATGAAGAGGTAGTACACATTCTCCAAAGCTTCAGCTTACTGGAGCCTCGTCATCAGATTGTTAAGTGTCATATTTAGGACACTCGTTGGGCGGGGAAGATGCAGTCAGTATATCTTACAGCTCCAGTCGATTGAGCTAAAAGATGGTGTAGTTGTCATTATGTAAAGTTGGTGACCGTAGTCGAGGGTGACCCGAAGGCTCCCTTTTCAATAGCTACTACATAAAGGTGTAGGGGAGGGTGCTACTCCTTTCCTTGGATTGTTCCACTTTACCCCTGATCTGTAATTTATAATGCTGAGCGTTATCAAGTACCATTTTTTGAGTCTTTGATATGACTCGATCTGAGATTAAATCCCGGTCTACCGAAACATAGGCGAATGCAGTTGGTGTATTTTATAACCCGAACGAACTGTCATTATGTTCTCTGCACAATACAATACCAAATTAACAGAATTATTTAATGACTATGCCATTACCTGTAACAAAGGATATAGGTGCTTTTAATAAGTACATATAAAAATTAATCACAGATGAAAACATATTCGGATCTTCATTTAATGACAGTCACTTTATAATACCGAAAATTTATGGATTTCTAAGAATTCCTAAACATGGAATTCTTTTATGACCAATTATCTCCGGGATTAAAAATACCACCCACGCCATTCCATCTCAAAATCTTTGGCCAAAGTGCTAACTCATTCTCTTAGTTACGATTAGCAATTAGCAGCCACCTGCCACCCATCCCGAAAACTATCACAATTAGACGAACCAGACATGCAGGACACTGCTGGAGAAGTAGGGACGAGCTCACAAGTGATTTACTCCTGTGGACCCCTTCACATGGCCGAGAAAAGGCAGGACGACCAGCTCGAACCTACATACAGCAACTCTGTGTAGATACGGGATGTAGCTCTGAAGACCTGCCAGAAGCAATGTACGATAGGGAGGGGGTGAGACCGGGTCAGGAAGATCCGTGCTGATGGCAGAACATGAAGATGATGATAAGCAATTTGCACTTCAAAAACAGCCGTGATTTACTCGACAAAATAAATGGAATAAAATTCGAAAAGAAATCTTTAGCCAATCTCCAGATAAAAATCACTGTTCCCGAAAATAAATTCATGAAACATTTCGAAAATCATCTCTTGAAAACACACATTACACCACCTTTACCTTTTACTGTTAACATAAAAATTGAAATTTGCATGTAATGAATTAAACGTTGCTTTTTTCAATAAAACGGTGTCCTATATTAACAAAAAAAGTTGGTTTACTCTAGCTTCACTTTTTAGAGGGTCCTTGCATGTCTTTTTCTTGAATTTCTTAAAATTGAGAGTATCCATATATATATATATATATATATCGTATTTTTCCCGTGACAATTCGGTGATCGGAGGACACACTCTCGAATGAGGAGTATGCCTCGCAATTCACTGCGCTATTTTTCCATTTCTTGTTTATAAAGACGTAGTCTATCTGTGCTTTAGTATTGTTTGTGTATGTGTAGGTCCATAATTTTCCCTCCCCTTTTTGAAAGTTTGTATTGAGACATGTTAATCTATTTTCTATCGTGAAATCTGTTTTATGTTGACCATTCCTGTTTGACGAGTTGTGTAGGCTGTATTTATGGTTTCTGTTTCTCCCAATTTGGGCATTCATGTCTCCGCCAATGACGAGAACGTTGTGTTTCGGGATGCAACGCACTAGAGAGGATAGCTCATTGTAGAAGGCGATTAGTTCAGTTTCTTCACTAACATTGGTAGGGTTGTAGCTGGAGAGGATTGTTGCTCTGGGGTTGCCATTAAAAGTAGCTACCATCATCCGAAATAACGTCACCCGAAAAGACCACCATACACTATGACTGGTCCCTTCTTAATAACCAGGATATTAGAGATAAATATGAGATAGCATTAAGAAACAAATACGATGCACTACAGGAGAAGACAGAAACACATACCCCGAATGACGAATATGAGAATTTCGTCAACGCCCACCTAGAAGCAGCAGCTAAATACATACCAACAAAACATAGAACTATATCTAGAGTCCCATGGGATACATTAGCAGTTAGAGGAAAACGTGCAGACGTGAAAACTGCCTCCAAATGCAATAGGAAGAACCCTACTAAAATAAATGCCCCGAAACTAAAAAAGGCACAAAATGAATTAGCAAGCATATACCTAAAAGAATAGACAGAATACATACAAAATCAGATAGATAAGATTAGAGACTCAGTCGAAGATAGGCAATCTAGGATAGCGTGGAAAACGATAAACGAACTGAGCAGAAGGTAGAGAACAGCCAAAGCTAAACTGAAAGCTACATACAAACAAGAACGAATAAAATTGTGGAAACAGCATTTCGAGAATCTATTTAGAAACCGACCGAAAGTTACACATGAACTAATCACCAGAATTATTAGTAAGTAACTGGACGTTAAACTAGGACCGTTTACTCTGGAAGAACTCGACTCAGTACATAGAAAAATTAAAAATAGAAAAGCTGCAGGGCTTGATAAAATCCCCCGAGAAGTATGGAAGACCAGACAATTCGACGACATACTGCACTGACACTGTAATGCAGTTTATAATCAAAATTCGATAGATAGATGGATAAAGGGATGCATCCTCCTTTTCCCTAAAATGGGTGACCTCGGATTAGTCAAGAACTACCGAGGTATAACACTTACATCCATAGCAGCCAAAATATACAATGCCCTACTACGCAACCATATAGAACACAAAAATTGACAACATTCTTAGGAAGAACCAAAATGGCTTCCGGGGAAATAGATCCACGACCTCACAAATATTGACTATCCGTAGAATCTTTGAAGGCGTACGTGCAAAAAACCTGCTGGCGAGAATACTATTTGTCGACTTTACTAAGGCCTTTGATTACATTCAAAGAGGGAAGATTGAATAAATTCTACTAGCATACGGCCTACCAAAGGAAACCGTCACAGCCATAATGCTTCTCTATAGAAACACCAAAGTGAAAGTACGTTCTCCGGATGGAGACACAGACTACTTCAACATTGTAGCAAGGAGATACACTAACCCTATACCTCTTTATCATCTGTCTAGACTAAGTGCTTAGAACATCGGTTGATAAAATCAAAGAAAACAGTTTCGAGCTGACAAAGAAAAGAAGCAGAAGGTACTTTGCAAAAAACAATTACCGACACCGACTACCCCGATGACAGCGCTTCTGGCATATGCATTCGCCCAAGCCGAAACCCTACTGCATAGTCTGGAACGAGACGCCGAAAGCATTGGCCTCCATGTCAATGCACACAAAACGGAATACATGTGTTTTAATTAAACAGGCGACATTTCCACACTAAACAGTAGCTCTCTTAAAATAGTTGACTAGTTCCCCTACCTAGGAGGCAGTGTCTCATCAACCGGGACAGACATCGACACGTGACTAACAAAGGCATGGACAGCTATCAATAGCCTATCGGTCATATGGAAGTCAGACCAGACCGATTAAATGCAACGCAGTTTCTTCCGAGCAGTGCTCGTGTTGATTTTTTCTGGGACCGTTTGTTTCATGGTTTACGCCATAACAATAATTTAAATCATTTCATAAAACGCAATATATATATATATATATACACACAAAGAGAGAGAATGAGAGAGAGTAGAGAGAGAGAGAGAGGATCAAATATAAAATAAAGCGCTTTAAAAAATCATATTCAGAAAAGACTTCAAGCGAACAGTCAAAAGCCTTTGTGGGTACTGTCAGTTTCACGGTAATATATTGAGTATATAATAATACATACGTAACAGTTTATATATATATATATAATTTTACCATCTTCTTAGACAACTCTCTTTCTCTCTCTGGCATTCATGTACATCTCTCCTTAGAAAGAAAGAGAGAGAGAAAAAAAGAGAGAGATGGGGAGAGGTGGAGAGAGAAAGAGGTAATAAAGGTTATAAAAAAGAGGGAATGAATGAGAGATGAAAGATTGAAAGGCAGGTACGGTTGAGGAGGTTCATGATTCTTGATGTATCGAAAGTTTTGTGGAAGAGATAGAGCAAAAGAAGGATTGAAGAAAGGATCCACTAGGACTTGTCTTCTTTCTTTTTTTTTCCACGTATGAAACTGATCTACCGTTCTTTAACATTTATATAAAAAAGTGGACGCTTAAAAGAAGATTATGTAGAGGCAAGGGAGAGGATGAGAAGGTTCAGGTAAAATAGGGACAAAAGACCATACGTTATTGGATACTGTTGGTCGTAAACATACGTGAAATTTCCGCAAACTTTAAATAGTGTACTTAATAGGCCTTACAATGCCGTTGTCAGGTGTTTTCTTGTTCTTCATAATTAAGAAAATGTTTTTTGTTGAAAAGTTTACTCATAGATGTTCTTATCACAGAAACCTGCAAAGAACATGAAAATTATTTATTTTATCAAAAAGTTAAGAAAAGAAAAAGTCCTAATCCTTCAACCTTTTTAAGGTTTCAAATAGATTTATCGCTTTTAGCGTGTTCATCGCGATAAAAAAATTAATAAATGAAATAAAAAAAACTAGAAAATGATAGATGTTTGAAAAGAACAACTGTAATCAACACAATTTTCATTTTATAGAATTTTCAGTTTTAATGTCTTATAAAATATACATCTATATAACACTGTAATTTTATGCTTATATATATATATATATATATATATATATATATATATATATTGTAACTGTGTTGGCTGTCACTATTTCACTTTGTGGGTTAGTGGGAAGCCAAATGCGATATAATTTGGAGATTGCTCAATATCTCCAAAAATCAATGCAATTGTAGGGATAAAGAAACATGCCCCTTACTAGAAACTACCTTCAGAAAAGCGTAGTGTAGAGGGCCACTATAAAAACCAACAGCTCAGCCAAGCAATACATAGATGCAACTGAGGGTACATAAAACAAAGAATATATAACCACAAACTTTCCTTCACCAACAGAAATTACACATCTAACACTTTTTGTCCTCAGACTTATGACAGCTAAAAGACATAAACATCTCACCCACCATCACCTTGGGAAACACTAAAACTAGTACCTGTCTATAACAAGGCATCAAGAATATGCCTTCTTTGCCTCGACGAAAAACTAGCTATTATCACCTACCCATCACAAATCACTCTGCTAAACAAAATATTAGAAATCCTATCCAAATGCAGACATGAGAACAAACATCTACTCTCCGATTTCGACCCACACACATAACCCTTCCATCTTACCTATACCACATCCACTCCTATACCGCCCATAAATGACGCAGCATCATACCCGACGCACCGTAAGTACCTCTTTTATCCATCAATAAACACACCTGACACACTCTAGGTACCACCTTCCCCCATTAAATCCTTATAACCTTCTTCATGCACTTCCACAACCTGTAGACATTATGTTAACCATATTTTCATGAGTGTTAGTACAGTATATTTAACATATCCCCACCACGCACACACCATCATATATTACAATAACGTATATGTAACATAACATTAACACAATATAGATAGCTAATAAAAACTATTGTAACCCATCACAACTCTCCACTTATTACCCTTACATCCCAGACCTTTCATGCTTACACGTCAAATCATATATTCATTTTTTTAATTATGCAATGATGATAATTTACTTATAAGTTAAAATCAACACCACACACAGACATGAAAAAAATAAAATAAATGACATAGCTAATACAAATAATTATTACAACGTCTTGCCATTATATTTACTATATTTCTAACGTATATACAATCATGACTTATTATGATGTATACACAATATATCATTAACACATAACTAATAAAATTATTATTGCAGTCTAACACAAATCATATTTCAGCATGAAATACCTAAATTGCATAGTATGTTACAGAATAACGTATCTCTCCACTAAGATATTTATTGCGATTCTGGCCTACTATATAACATTATTATGCTTACAAATGCAAACTTTATTTTCTACGAAATGCAATGATAATATTTTGTTCCTTTGTTAAAATCGCCAACACACACACACACACACACACACACACACACACACACACACACACACACACACACCAATATATTAAGAAACAAATAAAAATAAATTTTCTCGGTCATCTGTTGCAAATTTGGCTACATATCGCGTCTCATACATCGGAGACACAATCTCAGATTTATCGCGCTGCGTATGTATCTTCATACACACAGATACTAAATATCACTTATACCTATACATACACAATAATACGCAAATATAACAATCCCCCCCACACACACAAACACACACACATGCATAAAGAATTCTGCACAATTATACATTTTTTTACTGAATTTTTCGATTTTTTCAATTTCTTCATTATCTTTTGTTATCTGCATAATGATTGTCGTTTATAAAACGCCATGAAACCTAAGGTCACACACAAACTTCCTTGCTATTAAATGTATATAAAATCTAACATACATTTACTTATTATGTTATATATATATATATATATATATATCATCGTCATCATGTCGTGCTGGTAGCACGGATATCCCTGACCCTCTCTCGACACTTTTCCCTATCGTTCATCGCCACAGGCAGGTCTTCTGGACAACATCCTGTATCCTAACATAGTTGCTGAGTGTATGTTCGTGCTGGTCATCCTGCTTTTGCACGGCCATGTGTGGGGGTCCATAAGAGTATATCACTTATGAGTTCGTCCCTGCTTCTCCAGCAGTGTCCTGCATGTCTGGTTCGTCTAACTTGAATAGTTTTCGTGATATGAGGCAGGTGGCCGTACAGTTGGTGTCTTCTGGGGTGTTGCCGCCAGGACTTGTTCAAGATTTCTCGCAGCATTCTTGTGTAATTGCCGTCTAGCTTCTTCTCCAGCCGTTTTGGTAGAGTCCATGTAGTGCATCCATATTGCAGTATCGATGCGACCGCCGCCAGGAAGAATCTGCGTTTCATTTTATCGGTTAGGTCTGATTTCCATGTAATCGATACCCTATTGATAGCTGTCCATGCCTACGCTAACCTCGTGTCGATGTCCTTTTTGGTTGATGCGACGCTGCTTCCTAGGTAAGTGAATTTGTATACTAGTTTAAGTGGGGTTCCTTCTAGAGTGGAGATGTCACCCGTTTGATTATAGCTCATTTATTCCGTTTTGTGTACATTGACATAGAGGCCTATACCTGCGGCTGCTCGTTCCAAACTATGCAGTAGGGTTTCGCCTTGGTTGGGTGTATTTGCCAGTATCGCTATGTCATCGGCGTAGTCGGCGTCGGTAATTGTTGTTGCGGGGTACCTTCTGCTTCTTTTCTTTGTCAGCTCGAAGCCATTCTCTCTGATTTTGTCAATCGATGTTCTAAGTACGTAGTCTAGACAAATGATAAAGAGGTATGGAGTTAGCGTGTCCCCTTGTAGTACTCCTGCTACAATGTCGAAGTATTCTGTGTCTCCATCTGGTGATCGTACTTTTACTTTGGTGTTTCTATAGAGAATCGTTATTGCTGCTACGGTTTCTTTAGGTATACCGTATGCTAGTAGGATTTGTTCCATCTTTCCTCTGTGAATGGAATCGAAGGCCTTGGTAAAGTCAACAAATATTAATGTCGCTTGTAGGTTTTTGCCCGTATACCTTCAAGGATTCTATGGATGGTTAATATTTGTGAGGTCGTGGATCTATTTCTTCGGAAGCCATTTTGGTTTTTCCTAAGTATGTGGTCGATTTTGGGTTCTATGCGGTTTCGCAGTAGGGCATTGTAGATTTTGGCTGCTATGGGTGTAAGTGTTATGCCTCAGTAGTTTTTGGCTGATCCGAGGTCACCCTTTTTAGGGAAGGGGAGGATGCATCCCTTCATCCATCTATCTATCGGATTTTGATTATATACTGTGTTGCAGTGTCGGAGCAGTATGTCGTCGAATTGTCTGGTCTTCCATACTTCTGGGGGAATCTCGTCCAGCCCTGCAGCTTTCCTATTTTTAATTTTTCTGAGAACCAAGTCGAGTTCTTCTTGTGTGAACGGTCCTAGTTTAGTGTCTAATTGTTTACTAATTATTCTGGTGATTGGTTCATGTGTTATTTTCGGTGGGTTTCCTAGTAGGTTTTCGAAGTGCTGTTTCCACAATTTTATTCTTTCTTGTTGGTTTGCAGCTTTCAGTTTTGCTTTGGCTGTATTCTTTCTTCTATTCACTTCGTTTATTGTTTGCCAGGCTATCCTAGATTGTCTATCTTCCACCGAGTCCCTAATCTTATCTATCTGATTTTGAATGTATTCTGTCTGTTCCTTTATATATATGCCTGCTAATTGATATGGTGCCGTTTTTAGTTTTCGGGCATTTGTGTTTGTTGGGTTTTTTCGATAGTTTTTGGAGGCTGTTTTCACTAGTGCACGTTTTTATGTCACCGCTAACGTTTCCCATGGAACTCTATATTTTGTTTTGAGTTTTGTTGGAATACATTCCGCTGCTGCCTCGAGTTGCGCATTGACGAAATTTTCATATTCGTCATTTGGTGTACTTTTTCCGTCTTCTCTTGTAATGTTTCGAATCTGTTTCTTTATTCTAATACGTATTTATCTCTTACATCTCTGTTGTTCAAAAGTCATAGTGTTTGGTGACAACACGAGGATCATCAGAATAACAATAACCAGAAAACAAAAATGAGGAAAAAAAAAACAATACTATGGACGTTTTAAGCGACTAACTAGTGACATCTCATCCGAGGAAACGTGAACGTGGCTAAGAAAGGGAAACCTTAAGAGAAAAACTGTATCTCTTCTAACAGCGGTGAAAAAAAAACCGCCATAAGGACCTGTCATATTGAATAAAAAGAATAGATAAAACGTAACAAAGCAGCGTATGTAAGTTATGTGTTGATAGAGACGAAACCATCAATCACATAATAAGCGAATGCAACAAACTAGCCCAGAAAGAATATAAGACTAGACACGATTGGGTGGGCAAGGTGATATTTAAGAAATTTAAATTTGGCCAAACGATAAAATGGTATGTGCACAGCCCAGCATTTCTCCTGGAAAATGAAACGCACAAACTCCAGTGGGATTTTGACATATAAACGGATCATGTAATGTCGGTAAAAACGACCAGACTTAATTATAATCAACATTAAAAAAGAACTTGCAGAATTGTGGACTTAGCTGTCCCAGCTGATAAGAGAATGAAATTGAAAGAAAGCGAAAAGAGGGCTAAGTACCTCGACCTTGCCAAAGAACAGAAAAAAACCGTGGAACATGAAAATGGCGATTATACCTGTTGTAATTGATGCTCTTGGTACAGTCACTAAAGTATTGATACATAGACTGGAGGACTTGGAAATAAGAAGACGAGGGCAGACTATTGAAATCACTGCATTATTGAAATCGGTCAGAATACTGAGAAGAATCCTGGAGACTTGAGGAGACCTGATGTCACTCAAACTCCAGTGAAAGATCACCAACTTACCTTGATGTGAAAAACTCCCAGGGAGTAACGTAATAATAACTATAATAGTTTTCCTCCCTCAAACTCCAGTAACAAAAAATTGGCTATCACTGGTGTGAAAAAAAAATAATGTAAAAGCTCACAACTGTAAATTTCACGTTGGTGTTCATCGTGTGAGTCACTATTTGACAAGTTATATACCCCTTCCCCCCCCCAAAAAAAAACAACAAATTTTAGATTAAATAAAATTCATAACTTATTTACCAAGCAACCGACCTTTCCTACGCCAACCAACATTAAGTGTTTCCGCTCAGAGTTAAATGGTTCAGGTATTGTTATCAGTAATAATTCAATTTAATCAATTGTTGTTCACAGTCAGATGTTTTCGAGTATGGTAAATGATTAAATAGTTCTATTTCGTGTCATCTTCAATTTCTGAATCTACATCATTCCTGAGTTCTCCATCAGAATCCAGATTTTTAAGTGGGGGAAGTAGTTGAATGAAAACTGGCATTGAGATCTCGGCTGAAGGAAGCCCTAAACGTAGAACTGATGGAAGATTAGATTACAGGATTTTGCGTTTATTTTTCGTAAACAAAAGTTACAGTCTGTAAAAGGATCTTTTGATTATTGACCAATTATAGGTATACCAAACATGTCCTCATCACGTGTCCCTTGGTCAACAACTTTAAAATCTCAACACACAGCTTGCAGACCTTGTGAGAGGCCCAAGACTTGTCTCTATCAACAATTTTTACTTTAAAATGTGCAAAACTGATTCAGAAATGCGTCGTTGTTTGTTCTTTGACTGGGAATCAACCTAAAGTCATCTGATCGGAAACATTGTTACTTATCAATAAACAAATCAAAGCAATTGGCAGAGCAGTCCTATTATCTACAAACACAGGCCAGTCAGTTGGGCCTGTAGAATACATCAACTGCATTTCTACAAAGAGGTAATAACCACCCAACAAGTGTCCTGTATATGACATTATACTATCTGATGAGATTTTGAGAATGTGGAGTACTCCTTCATTACCATTGCTCCCAGATCCAAACAAATGACTGATGTTAAATTGAATTGTTATAGACATAGCAATACTTGGAACCATTTAATTCTCAGTAAAACAAATGAGTAATGTTGAATTGAATAATCAGTGTTAAATAGCAATACTTGTCACCACTTCACCGTGTGCAAACAAATGATTAATACCGTATAGAATTATTAGTGTTATATAACAATTATTAAAACTATTTAACTGTGTAGAAACAATAGCAATACTATTGTGCAAACAAATTATGTCTAACTCATTAAAAAATAAAATTACCTACAAAATATGTGTGCAAAAAATGACTGATGCTAATTTGTGACTGTTATATAGCAAAACTTAAACCATGTAATTGAGTGCAAAAAACATGAGATCAAACTCGTTTACAGATTTTATCAAAAATGTGTTTACAAGTCATATATAGTGTATGTGTATAAAGCCGATTTGGTATTAAATAACCAACAAGGGTTGATATGCCATACTTTTCAACCAACCAACCCACAATACAAGAGTGCCGATTTAGAGTTGTTGAGAAAAACTTGACGTGATTGAAGGAAACTAACCGTAGTTTTTAAATAAGTATGCCAAGTTTAGTCGAAATCAAATAAGAAATCAAACTTAAAATGTCCCACAATATACATGCATTAAGCTTTAATTATAAAATCGTACTCAAAAATGTAATACAGTGACTTGAATTTTCGAGAATTGTTCAATAAAATCAAGTTCACAGAAAAATGTCCACTGATTAATAATCAAAAGCGAACCAATACGAGGAATTAATAAAAAAAAAAAAGGTTAAACGTGAATGTGAGAGTCTTGAAAAAAAGAAGAGAAAAGAAGAGAAAAATTAAATCTTTCATCATCTAAATCCTGTTAAATATTTTGTGTTCTTGTCCCTATGCATACACATGCGCATGCAGGGCTTAACAAAGATACCATCAAGAAGGAAAAATAATAAAATAAATCGATAAGAGAAAAAAAAATGCTCCATTTAATTTGTTACTGTTTTGTTTGTTTGTTTGTTTTTTACTTTTTTCTTAGTAATCTTCTTGAAAGCCAAAAAACATAGAAATGAAAGAAGGAAAAAGAGAACATCAAGAAAAAAAGAAAAAAGAAAAAATGCAAAGACGAAATTTTAAATGTGATTTAAAATCTCGTTCTTGTTTAGTTTGGCTCTTATCTCGCGTGGACGAGACTTCTAACTCCCCTCCATTTTTTCTTCAACTTCCCGCTTCTATTTATTCTATGTCAAGAATTAATGGAAGCAGTCGATAAATTATTTTTCAGGAAGATGAATATCACTTAAAATTCAATTCTGATTTGTTCACGTAACCATGATAGATCAACTGATTTGAATGGGCTGAGGCAGGCACAAGGCCTAATTCATAAATCATACAATTTATAATACAAACTGAATTATTAGCTGATGCAACAATTTCAACCACCTGGGCATTCTCCTTTCGGCGCCAAGCGATAAACTTAGCCCTGATAAACAGGTATTGGAATGTGGAGAGAAGTTCTCTTTTGACCAGACAATCTCAACTGGGATATGCGAGCAAGATGGGCCAACTCAGGCGTGAGTAAGTTACACTACATTTAGTTTGGTGTCTGTATTTATTTTGAGATGTTAGTTGGTGGATTTGTTGGGTGGTTTCATGGCATTTCAACCCTTGTTTGGGTTCTTTTATGCTAAAGTCTATCGATCATTTTAATCAGGTAAACTGTTCATACTTTATTGCACAATGGTTATCATCGTTGACTAGAGACGCGGCGACCGGAGTTCAAATCCTGGACGAGGTAATTTGCATTTTCTCATAGCGTTAATACTCTTTGGAAAGGTATAAATCTTGCTATTCCCTTCTCAGCAAATAGTAGGGCAGGCTTGGTTTTTTTAACCTTGGTATAGAAACCGGTTTAGAGGTCGAAAAACTCATGATTTAAACTAACTGTTTTTAGTTTTAAAATTGACCTTCTGTTGCATCCTGCCTGTGACACATACTTAGGGACATTATCCGATGTTACACAAGGTCCATTCATAGTTTTCTTTCTCATAGAGTGGTTGCCTAAGGAAGAACACACTTTTCCTTCTTCACAAGTGGCTGTCTAACAAAAGACACATTCTATCCTACTATTTTTCAAACAACAGGGAAAACGGATGAATTGATGTCTTTCAAAGGCTTTGGTGTGAAGTAAAACGCTGTCACCTTCGTCCTGGATTCGAACTTTGTTTACCAGTTCAATTTTCCCCTATAATAACCATTACGCTAAGTTGATAAGAATTAGCATTGAGACAAGCCTCAATTTTTGTCGGTTGGTTGGTTGGTTGCGTGTCAGTCCTTGTTAGGTTATTTTATGTCAACATCGGTTTAATAATTAAGGTCATCAGTTATATACGCTTGAGAAATATATCTTCACAGATAGTTTCAACAGGGTAAACATCTGATTTTCTCAAAAAAGAATTTCGTGAGCATAGAGCTGTACAAGATCAAAAAATGCTGGCTGGTGATAAGAGAAAACTTTTAGAATTATCGATGGTGTTCATTCTCCTTATCTTCTCGTTCGTTTTAAACAGGTAAACAGGCTGCAATATAAATGTTTTCAGAGTTAAAGCTCTAAATCATTTTAAACATAAGCTCCAACTGACCTTTCACCCATAGATGGGAACTTAACCACTATTACCTCTAAGGGTAAGAGTTGTCTTCGGAGTAATGGCAATGAAAGGGTCCTCCACAGATCGAATAGGTCCAGAACAGGAGTTTTGCTTCCAAATGCAGCTTTGTGCCGTGCCAAGAGTATTTCTTTGGAGAGGAAAGGGTCCTACCTTTATTTCGGAAACTATGTTGGGGTATATTAGGGTATGTTGTGATAGATTAAAGATCTAAATATGGAGAAAATAGAAAAACAAAGTAATCCAAAAGTAATGAAGGAAAGTCAATGCTAAAATATTTCGGTTTTAGTAAACCTTCACCAGGACTTTAAACGTTTCAATGTTGACTTTCTTTCATAAAAAATCATCAGTTTTGGATTGCTTTGTTTTATTATTTTCTACATACTGTCAGATTCATTTCCATTATTTTTTCCAGATCTCAGTATCTGTCGCAATTGAAAAGCTGGAAATAAAGTCGGCAAACCAGATTCAATTTCAAGTCGAAGTTGTCTGCTTCTTTGCTGGATTGATGGATTTTCCCGGCATTTCAACCAGTATATATTTATTCTATGCCTGGAGGTAAGAGAATCGCATTCGTTATACGTCTACATTTTTTTTCTATTGCTGGTTTTTTTATACGTCTACATTTTTTTTCTATTGCTGGTTCTGAAGACTTTTTTAAATTTTAGCTTTATTTAGACATTATTCTATCAAATAAGATCAATTTTTAAACAAATCTATTTGATCCGTAGATGTCACCCTAATAGGAACCAATACTACAGCTAAGAGTGGAACTGGGAGTAATGGCAAAGAAATTTCACACTACACTATCCAGCACTCCAGAACTGGAGCCTCACTATCAGATACAGTTGAATGATATTCCTGAATACCTTTTTAGGAGATATTACTCCTTTGCAGTACATACGATCAGCATATTCGAGGCCCCACTGAATATTCGCAAATGCATTCAAAGTCAACATTAATCAGTTGATCTTCTATCAGATTTGCTAATAAGAATTCTTAAGAATAGGTACCAATGATTTAGGGATTAATGTGCTTGACTGCAACATCCTAGTAAATGAGTTCAAACTCCAATCACACTATTATATTCGAAGCCGAATATCTCCCGGCTCCAACCGGGCCACCTTCAGGTAGGCGATGAAAAAAATTAACAAACCAAGCATAGCACTAGACCACTCTGAACACTCTATGAACAGGCACACGTAGTGGACTCACATTGAATTTAGAGGGTCTAAGTCTCCGCAGGGTCATCTTGATGATATTGCACAAAGTGAGGCTATGACCAACATAATTCAGCAGGGAACGAATCTCAAGGTCGTCCTCCCTATTCCATAAAACCCACACTATAAAAAAAACATTGTGTCGAATCCTGTCTGATGGAATGCAAAGATAAATATGCACACCATTACATTGATTTTCGGACTTATGCACTTGGGAAATGTATGAAAGACCCAATGCTACAGGTTAAATATATCTACTACTTTTTTTTTCTATAAGGATAGATTTAGCCTTAGATAACCCACAAAGTTTGATATCCCATTAAAACAAAAAAAAAAAATCAAACATAGAAATAATCCAAAGTAAACGATTATAGCTCCGAGTAACTATTCTTAATACATATGATTCACAGTTGTATATAATGTTTTCCTATTTAATACAAATAATTTTCACCCGATTTTATGTCTTCAAGTAAAAGATAATAATAACCATTGGTAAACGATAACTTTAAGTAAGTAAGTTGGCGACCGTAGAAGAGGGCGACCTGAAGGCTCCCTTTTCAAGAGCTGCAACATCGAGGAGTAGGGGAAGGCGCTACTCCTTTCCCTGGATTGCTCCTCTTTACCCTCGATACGTGCCTTATATTGCTGAGTGTTAAGCAAGGAGGTATCAAGTACCATTTTTAAAGTCTTTGGTATGAGGCGACCTGGGATTGAACCTAGGTCTCCCGGACCATTGGGGAACACTCTATACACTAGACCAATGAGCCGGTTTATTTTAAGTAACTATTCGTAATGCAAACAACCTACTATTATATGGCATGTATTCTCTATTCCTATAGAATAAAAATGAATTTGAAACAGATTTATTTGAGTTGCCGTTTAATTTAATATACAATCAAAGAATATGTTACCAGAATCGAGCATCACTATTGAGATTACTGAATTATTGAGTTAACGTTCTTTTCTTCTTGAGGTAGCTATTTCAAATACAAATACTTTTGACGCACTAACATGTAGAAAAGTATTCCTATTTCAGACAAATAATTTTGAGACAGGCCCAGTCGGCTGGGGCTGTAGAATATACCGACTACATCTCTGCAGAGAGGTAAGAATCCCCCAACAAGTGTCCTTGGTATATCTCTAAACAACCTGATGATGAGGCTGCAGTAATGCTGGTGCTTTGAGGAATGTGGAGCACCCCTTCATTGCCATCGCTCCAAGGTCCACTCTGAGCCGCAGTAGTAGCACCTGATAGGAACCTATCTATGGGTCAAATAGAAGTAAACTTTGTACTCATGCTAAACTGAATTGCTTGGAATTGAACAGCTTTGACACAAATATTGCGTACTTATGCTATACTTAATTGGTTGAAAAAGATTTTTTTTAGAATAAATGAGTACTTATGCTGAAATGAATTGTTTGTAACAGAACTGTTTATATGTATAAAAATGGATTTGACATTAAATAATCTACAATGGCTGATGTAGATATAAGCTCATATAGTCTTCTCTCTTATCAAGTAAGTAGACTGTGTTCTAAAAGTGGATATATCATCATCATCATAAATTATTACCTAATAGCACGGATTACTTTGGTTCTCGCTTGCTATCCGTCCCTATCAGCCATCGTTCTTAGCATGTCCTCAAACACAGCATCCAATATCCACGCAGAGCTGATGTATGTAAGCTTTGCAGCTCGGTCAACATTAGTGTGTCTACGTGTCATAGTTGACAGGAGAATGTCACTTAATAGTTCCTCCATGCTTTTACATTGCTTGTTCGTCTATAATATTTGCATTAGATGTGCATTAAAAACAAAACCTAACCAAAGCAAACCTAATTTGGAGACAAATCTATTTGACTCATTGAATGGACCCTAACATTTATTACAACTCGGAATCAGAGATAATAATAGCAATGAAGCGGTGATTACATATTCTTCTAATCTCCAAGACTGGAGCCTCACTATCAGATCCAGTTTAGTATCCTACACAGAATACTCGGCAAACCAAGCTGAATTTCTATTAGATGTTTGCGATCTCTTTGTACTAATACTTTTGAAGAAAGCATAAAACTATCATTCCCTATTTTAAATGATTACGAACCAACGAAAACTATATAGAAATTTAGTATATTGTATATATTAAATTTCTATATAGTTTCGGCTGGTTCGTAATCTTGTACATAAACTTTAGAAATATTACCCCAACCCCAACAAAAAAACCCAACAAATTAACCAAAGAAACATTTGATCGTGTTAGATCTTGCGGGAGTCCAGTCGGCTATGACTGTGGAACATGCCGACTGCATTTCTGGAGAGAAGTAAGATAGCCCCCTACAAGTATTCTGATATGACACTATCCTACATCTGATGGCGAGGCTACAGTTCTGGAGTTTTTTGGAATGTGGAGTACCGTTTCACTGTTATTACTCTAACCCTATTAGGGTCCTATCTACAGGTCAAATAGAACTGTTCAATCATTTAACTGTGTGCAAACAAATGATTAGCATCAAAGAGAAATTTTAGTATTAGACAGGAATACTTGGAAACATTAAACTGTGTGCAACCGATTCAGCTCAGGCTTGTTTAAAAGGTGTTACCTACAAACTATTCATTTGAAAATCTTGTATAAACAGGATTTGGAATTAAAAAACCAACCAATTTTGATATACCATTAAAAACCAAAATCTCGCGAATTCTTTTCTTCAGTTTGGCCTTTATCTCGCGTGAACGAGACTTCAAAGCGTTTTTTTCTTTCATTAACGTTCTACTTCTATTTATTTTAAATCAAAAAAAGAATGGAGTGAGTCGATAAATTATCTTTGAGAAACATGAATATCACTTAAAATTCAATTCCCATTTCACAGCTTATCAAGAAAAAAAATACGCATGCAGTTTTGATTATTTCAAAAGCTGACGAGTTAAGATTAGAATGTTAAGTTACAGTCTTGCTTTCCCACCAGTTAAAAGATATACTGTTGCCTTTACCGACAACGAAATATTTTAAAAATATATACAGTAAAAATGTTTGCAAATGTAATTAATACGACGTAGCAATGCCGAATTTGCATTAGATATTTATTAAAAAGATATAACCTGAGGAAACCCTAAAAAAAAAAAAATGAAAGTTGTTGTATGTATGTCCTACCACCACCTTAATAATGTCGACACCACGACTACCCGACCCCACAGTTTACACTATTTAGTGCATTGCATAATCAGTTGAACCTTTCAAGTATTTAATTGAAATATGATTCTATACCACATGCCCGAAAGAGATTTGTTTGATTGTTTGGGTTCTATGGCACATCAACCATTGTAGGTTATTTAATGCCGAATCCATTTTTATACAAATAAACAGCTCTATTTCAAACAATTCAGTTTTGCATAAATACACAGTTTAACTGTCAAAAACCTTTCTATTTCAACCTATTCAGTTTATCCAAATAGTTATAATTCAAAGAATTCAGTTTAGTTTAAGTATAGTTTTTGCTGAATGTCAAAACAGTTCTATTTCAAACAATTCAGTTTAGCGTAAATACAATTTCATTGTCAAAAGCAGTTCTATTTCAAACAATTCAGTATAGCATACGTACGCAGTTTAAATGGAAAAACAGTCCGATTTCAAGCAATTCAGTTTAGCATAAGTACACGGTTTAGTTCTATTTGACCCATAAATAGGATCCTATCAGGTACTACCACTCAGGGCCCGAGTGGACCTGAGAACGATGGCAATAAACGGACACACCTCATTCACAAAAGCTCCAGCATTACTGGAACCTCACCATCAAATTGTTTAGTGTCATACAAGGATTCTCGCTGAGGGGTTCTTTCCTCTCTGCAGAGGTGCAGTCAGTGTATTCTACTGCCCCAGCCGACGACAACCTGAAAGAGACACTAGCCCTGTAGAATACACTGACTGCACCTCTGCTGAGGGGTAAGACCACCTCATATGAGTGTCCTAGATATGACACCAAACAGTCTGATGGTGACGTTCGAGTAATGCTAGGGATTTGGGGGATACGGATCACCCCTTCATTGTCATTGCTCCCAGGTCCACTCTGGCCCGACGCAGTAACACCTGATAGGGCTCTATCTATGTGTTAAATAGAACTAACTACATACTTATGCTAAACTGAATTGTTTGACAAAACTGAATTGTTTGAAATAGAACTGATTATTCACATAAAAATGGATTTGGCGTTAAATAACCTGCAAAGGTTAATATGCCATAAAACTCAACCAACCGATCGACTGGGGCTGTAGAATAGACCAACTGCATCTCTGCAGAGGGGTAAGAACCCCTCCCAACGAGCGTCCTAGATATGACACTAAACAATCGGTTATCGATCATATGGAAATTCGATCTGTATAATAAACTTTACGGGAATTCGTCCAAGTTGTTGCCCAATCAGTACAATTGTATCCTTGATCAACTTGGAGTAGCACCCTACAAAGTAACAGTTATACAGCTACTTAACTCCCATCTTACTACCCTCCGAGTAAGACGAACAAGCAATGTAAAAGCAAGGAGGAACTATTAAGTGACCTTCTCCTGTCGACTATGACACATAGACATACTAATGTTGGCCGAGCTGCAAAACTTACATCAGCTGTGCGTGTATATTGGATGCTGTGTTTGAGGACATGCTAAGAGCGATGGCTGATAGGGACGGATAGCAAGTGAGGACCAAAGTAATCTGTGCTATCAGTAATAAATTATCATGATAATGATGATATATCCTCTTTTAGAACACAATCTTCATACTTGATAAGAGAGAAGACAATATGAGCTTATATCTACATTTAAATCCTGGATAATTTTCTCTCTCCATGCTAATCGCAAAGGTATGAATTAATTTAACGCTAATGTCCCTAACGCTAAGCAGGATTCCACTGTTTCTCTATCCAAACTATAAATATATAGAAGGGTAGCGTGATTTTTTTTCGATTAATACGGCAACCAGTCTAGACGAAAGAAAACATTGAATCCCATCCTGTGGTAATCTTGATATTTTAGTACTTCTTACTATAGTACTATCATCTAATATATATTGCCCAGTCAGCTGTGGGTGCAGAAGGGTAAGACCCTCACGCCCCCTCCCCGATGAGTGTCATGATTATAACATTAAACAATCTGATAGAGGGGCCCCAGTGATGCAGGAGCTTTGGGGAATATGGAGTACCCCTTTATTGCCATCTTTCCCAGGTCCACTCTGGCCTGGACTTGTAGTCCCTGATAGGGTCCTATCGATGGGTTAAATAGAACTAAACTGTGTACTTATGCTAAACTGAATAGCTTGATATAGAACTGTTTTGAAATTTAAACTGTGTACTTATGCTAAAGTGAATAGTTTGAAAAAGAACTGTTTATTTGTATAAAAAAGGATTTGGCATTAAATAACCTACAATAGTTGATGTTCCATAAAACCAAACCAAAAAATTAATATACAATTCTCTTCGTTTGCTTATATACTTGTTACCAATGGGTTTTGGTTCATTGTTGATGAAATTTGTGCTTTGAACTTCCCTGAATCCAAGGCGTATTTCATTTTTATCAGGTCCTGCTGTTTAGAATAGTTTGACTTAGATTTAGTCTAGAAAGTCTAAATCTGTCTCTGGCAAGCTATATTTATCCATGTTTCCCTTAGGAAAGATTTTAACACAAGATCTTTTTTTTTTGAAGGGATTTAATGGAGGGGGAAGTCGTTTATGAGCCAAGACTCATGCGCTGCTGGACAATGCTGGTATTGGATCACTAAGTGCAATGTGAACTATGCTAGCCTTTGCTCTGTCTTCCGGCACCAATATCAGGTGACCTTGCTGGTCATAGATTCACCAGGCCCAAAGGTCTAGTGCAATGTGAATCTATCCTTATCATTGATACTTAACTAGGCCGAGTACCCTCGATGCAAGCTCTGGTGCCAGGAAAATAACATCTGTCATTGGCTAATATTAATTTTGTTGGCCCGCTGTGCTTTCTGTATAACCCGCCGAACACTTAAATTTTGATTTATAGAAAATCAACTTTACTCGTATGGACTTCCGTAGTGAAAATGGTTGAGGTACATTCACAGAAAAATTA
Organism: Sepioteuthis lessoniana; assembly: GCA_963585895.1. Lineage (NCBI taxonomy): Eukaryota > Metazoa > Mollusca > Cephalopoda > Myopsida > Loliginidae > Sepioteuthis > Sepioteuthis lessoniana. The sequence continues at coordinate 25,288,728 of OY757939.1, forward strand.
CCTGGAAACCTTTTATAAACCTGTTGATGAGGCATGTATTATGCAAGCTGCTTCTTGCAAAAAAGGTTTCCTGGTCTAAATCCTCTAGAAAGCAAATCAAATTGATATACGCTGTGGCACCTAAATAGCAATTCCATATTTTATTTGTCAATTGTGACGCCGCCATGTGCCAAACAGGCTTGCAGTGTGCTGTTCGTTCCCACCAAGTCCACAAGTTAACGCAGGGCACAGACGTTGGCCGTGGTCTGTTGAACGCTATTTAGTGTTACAGGTATCACCAACTCCCGAGTGGAACCACATTTTAAACCTACTAGGCGAGTTATAGGTGAATTTTTAAAAGTCAACACAGCTCACTGGCAAGCTTCCCCCCTCAAATACAAGGTCTTTGACAAATATAATTCTTCCACAACAAAAAAAGACTCTGAACTGCCGTGTTTGGGTTAACAAGCTTAATAACAATATTCTTTTATTAAATAAAAGAAAGAAACAAAGGAAAAAAACAATTCCGGTAAAAGTCAGGAGCGAGAAAGTCTTTCTGTATCTCAGAGGAACCTCTACTAAAATATCCGTGTCCCAGACTAAGCCCCCATAAAGTATCTTTATCCCCGGACGAGCCAGCCATAAAATATCTGTTAATGGCGGAAGGTGAGACTGTAGTTTCTCAGTGATAGACACGTTCCGCTTTCCTTCAGGATTTGGGATTTAATGGTAGAGTTCGTGCTCTAAATCTCAAGTTTATCATTGTGGAAATATTCCTTCTTTCTCCTCTATTTTATCAGAGCCATTCCTTCCTCCCGTAATTTGTCTTTCATTCACGTCAGCATGAATGCAGCAAGGTAAATTTGAATATACTTAAACTGTATGTTCACTTACTTGAGATTCTGTAGAGTTAATTCTCTTCTCTTTTTCCTCTCGTTATTGGGTTTCCATAACATGTTGGTTAGAGCATACACGTCTTATTTCTGATAAGACCAAGATTAATAATTCTCTCTTTCCTCGTGGATATGTCTTTTCTTTGGGTATTCGTTTAACGAGACTTACCATACCTCAGAATGCTGGTTCATTCAGAGAAGTTCTTTCTTTTCTCTCAAGGTTCCCTGCGCGGCATTTTTTGGGAATTTGGGTTTCTTTCATATCCCAAATTACGTGTCTTCACTCTCCGACGAAGAAACGGCGACTCTTCATGTGTCTTCACCCTTTGACTTTTTTTTTGTTTCTTCCTAGGTACCAATCATCCTATTTACCAACCCCTCCGCACGGGCAAGATATGACACAAGGTCAATTTTTAAGCGGAGTTTAACAGGTTTTAATTCAGAGTTTTCCTTCTTCTAGACTAGTTGCCTAACCAAGGCTGAAGAACTCAGTCTGCCCTACTATTTACCCATAGCTGGAGGGAGAATAATTGGATTCATACCTTTCCCAAGGGTATTAGTGCTATGTGAAATGCAATCAGTCTCGTCCAAGATTTGAACTCGTGTCGCCGTGTTCATTTCCTACGACGATAACAATTACACCACGGGCACCTCCTAGGTACCAATCATAGTCACAGATTTACTTCTCCGCTGACGCACACATGGCTAATAGAGAGTGAGGTCCTCCTATGTTCATATCACCTTGTAATAATAGAGAGGGGTGAAGAGAGAGACGGCCTCTCTTTCCATTATTCTGCTTACTACTATAGTCGCTGACGGTCAGAGAGTCGCACCCCGTTCTCCCATAACCCAGCGAATGTATTAGGGTTTCATATTTTCTCGTCACAGAATGAATTCCATATTTTTATTTTAGATTATTTCATAGTTTTCTCAGCATGTCTTGGTGAAGATTATACAAGTGATTTGAATAATTCAGTTTAGTTTGTTTAAGGAATATTTTAAGAAGCCAGAATGTACTGTGATTAAAGAAAAGTGTTTGGTTCTTTATCGGCAATTAGTTTATTTATTGCCAAATAAAAAAATAAAATAAAAAACTACGTGAATATCTTCAAGGTGTGCTAATTTCATAATTTTGCTCAGTAGCAGTAATTCCTACATGTGATATGATTTTAAACAGACACTTTAATTAACGTGTACAGCTTTAAAAAGCAAATGTTTTCACGCATCTTCCGAAGAAAAGTTTAACCTGGCCCAGTTGCCTGGGGCTGAAAAAAACAATGACTGCATCTCTGCAGAAGGGTAAGACGTCAATGGCCCAATCGGCTATAGAATACACCGACTGCTTCTCTGCAGAAGGGTAAGACTCCCCACTAACGAGTATCCTGATTACGACGCAAAAAACCTGATGGTGAGGCTTCAATAATGCTAGAGCTTTGGGAAATGCAGAGTATCCCTATATTACCATCGCTCCTAGGTTTATTCTGGCCCGGAGTAGGAGTACCTGATAGGGACCTCTCAATAGGTAAAATAGAACTGTTTGTCATTTAAACAATGTACATATGCTAAACCGAATAGTTTGAAATAGAACCGTTTTTACAGTTAATTGTGTAAACAAAAAACTGAACTTAAGCTAAACAGAATTGTTTGAATGTTTAAAATAGAGCTGTTCAATCATTTCACTGTGTGTAAAATAATGACTGATGTTTGATTAAATTGTTCGTGATACATAGCAATTCTTAGAACAATTTAACTTTGTCAACATGCTAAATTGAATTGTTTGAAATAGAACGGTTGACATTTAAACTGATCTTAGGCTAAATTGAATTGATTTTACATTTAGTTGTGTGTAAACAAAAAACCGTATTTAAACAAATGAAGAACGGTGTTTTAACAAAATACTGTGTATTTATGCCAAATGGAATTGATTGAGATTAAGTGAAATCATTTAACTGTGTGCAAAAAATCAGCTCAGGCTTGTTTAAAAAATGTTATTAACAAAATGTGTTTAGAAATCATATATTTGATATATGTAAAAAAAAGGTTTGGCATTAAATGACATACATTAGTTGATATGCCACGAAACCAAACGAAACCAGATCTAAAAAGTTGAACCTTGTCAGTGAGGTTGGAAATAAGTTGACTGTATCGCCTGGAGAGGGGTAAGTTCTTCCCAGAAAGGGTGTTCTGGTTATGACTCAAAACTGGAGTACCTCTTTCTCGTCATTACTCCCAGGTCCACTTTTATCCTGAGTGGTAGTAGTACCTGTTAGGGTCCCATCTACAGTTCAATAGATCTGTTAAAAAATTCTTCGTATTCAAGGGGAATAGTTGATACCATATAACTGTAAATTATTAAGAATAGTCGTTTGAACTTTCGTCAGAGTGGACCTGGAAATAATAGAAATATAGGGAATACTTCATTTCTATGAGTTAAATGTTTTATATTATTCGTCTTCGATGGGATTGAGTGCAGAAAAATCTCTCTTATGAAACAACTATAGAATAATGTAAAGATGAACATGAAATAAAGGTGGGTCCTTAATATCTAGACATGAAATAACCCAACACAAATTGATATGCCATTGAAATCAATAAATGAACTAATAAAAGAAAACTTGAGAATTTTTGTTTTTATTTAAATTAAAAGTTATTTTTCGTTATATTTTCTACACTTATTGGAATTTAAACAAAAAAACATACATGTTCTGGTTGAAAAGACTGACAAAAGGACATTTGGTTTGATACTCTTAAAAATAGTCTCAGAATATCTCCCACTGGATGAAAGAACACAAGTGTTGGGAGAAAGTTTTTTGTCGGAGTCTACCTGAAAAAATGAATCCAATCCCATGTTTAACAGAAAGAAAAGACGATGTTACGGAGACGCAACAAACAGGGCGAATTCATTGTTATCAGAGGGTCCAGTACATTTTGGCGAAAAACTGTTTTGCTACTCAACTCTTTTGGCGTCTTAGGTATATATTGGATCGATTGATAGCGTTATCCGGAATGGTCAAATATTGATGATTAAAAAAGAATTGGATTTATTTATTACAATGATAATAAAAACACGTAAGTAAAAGGAATATTAAGGATTTAATTCGTGTATCTATTGTAGGCCAAACTACGCAAATATTTCTGTGGAATCAAATTGTTTTACTATATTCAAAATGTAATCTTTGGCAAACATTTTTGATCTGGGGCATTCTTAGCAAAATTCTAATCATAGCCCTAATCCTAAATCCTTGCTGTAACCAGGAACCATCAAACGTTAGTTATTTGACGGTTACTGTTTTCTGTTGCTCATCTCTTGATGTTGATTTCCTGTCATTGTTTTTTTTTTATTCTGACTGTTGGTTGTTGTTATTCGTTTCCTGTTTCTTCCTTGTTGTGCTAATTGTTGGTTGATGTTGTTGAAATACTATAACTAAGGCCGTTGCTCCTCCTTTGATTGCTGTTGTTCATTTTCCGTTACTTGGTTCGTCACACTTCTCGTTGGTTGCAGTTGTTGGTTTCCCGTTAGTTGGTCTGTTGCGCTGTCCGTCGGTTACTGTTCGTTTCTCGTTTTTATACAAAAGTATCATTGATATTATGAATTGGCTTCAAAACAGCTCAGTGCCAAAGCAATTAGCGCCAAAATGACGATGCCAAAATATCGGCGTGAAAAGGGCAGTGACCAATAGTTCCGTTCCGGATGTTAGATATCCCAGCCAGTAGAATAGGAACATATTGGTTTAAATGAAGGCTTCATTTGCATATTGCCTGGAGAATACTGAAAATGACAAAAGACACTTTAAGAGAGCTGATGGATTGAACTGATGAAATACTGTAAATATAATACAAAAGTAAATTAAACGTTTTGCAATATTTAGGTAACGTGCCAGTTTGCAGCGTGTAGATGATGTCACCAAAACTGTTCAAGTCGTACTAATACCAGCTGTGGTTCGTAGTATCGTCGTAGTTGTGCATTGCTTCAGTCTGAGTGGAATTTTAAAGCCACAGAGATGAACGTGCAACGTGGTCTAATTTGAGAACTTATGTTTATGAATGTCAACAGGGTCATGACACCACCAATGCAACCAAAAAACTTTGTTGAACAAATGTTGAAGGCACAGTTGATCACTATATAGTAACCAGAGGAATTGTTTGAATTTCTGAGCAGCAAGACACATAGCGTAACGGTTATAGGCATTGGTACCTTTAGCTTTTAAGGCGACAACCATTTGGAGGTAGCTGGTTCAATCCTGACTGCCGTCAAGTAACAATACGGGAATATTTAGCACTTATACCCGGTTATGGTTAACAGAAGTTGGATAAATCAAGACAAGCGACCCTCGTGGATTTAATAAAGGACGTGGTTTGAAGTTCTGTGTTAGCTGCGGGGTTTGACAAACACCTGAAGAAGGCCGGAGGAAATATCGACCGAAATGTTGTAAATATAACATTAAAGATGAAGGCAATAGTCCGAAAACCCTGAATGATAAAAAAATAAGTAACCAGAGGTTTCAAGAAATTTGACTTTGGTTAAACGAAAGTCGACTTTCTGTCAAGGTCAGGTAGGTTTTAAACCGTAGATTCAGAAGCCGTCCTCCAAGCCATAATGGTAAAATCGTTGACTAGCATTCAAAGAGTATCAGGCGAGCTTGGCATCTTTTAATCCAATGAGATGCATCACATTTACGACCTCGACAAAATATTCGGAGCAGCTGAATTATGCCTAACAATACAAAACTATTCCAAAACTTTTGATTCATTTAAATGGTAATTTACTCATATTTTTACTTAAATGTGACACAAGGCTATGCGAATAGAGCATCCAATGAAACTTAAACTCTCCCGTGAACGTTTGTTAGGCTATCTTTCTATTAACCATAGCATCACCGATTCATCTTAGTAGAGGGACACTAGAGTGAGTTGTATTTGAATGAACAGGAGAAAGGAAATTTAAAGCCAAAAGCATTTTCAAATTGTCTGTAATTATTTATTCACTGATATGATATATGCCAGGTAGCGGAATGATAAAAGTCTACCCTGGAGGTTGAATAAAGGGTTCGTTTCAAAATTCCCTCAAGATTACTGATAACGACAAAAGACACCTGAAGAGAGCCGATGGCTACAGCAGACGATATGTTGTATACATAATATTATAGTCTAAGGCGTGTAAATAATTGACAATTTTTTGTTAGGATCATCGCTTCCCATAATTCCGCAGTCGTCTGCCTCAGTGAAAATCTCTTCCTTTCAATGCAGTCAGACGGCAGAATTTGCTTTGAAGGCAAGTGCGTAGTCATAGGCGGCAAAAATCAATAACAATCAATATTCGATCGGTTTGTGCTCAATTCTCCTGCTTTTTTGAATAATAGTAAAAACAGATGTTTACTAAACAGTTGGTGAAGTAAAGAAGGAAACGGGAAACAAGGTGGTTGATTTCTTGATTTTTTATTTCAGTCTTTTCTTTATTTTTCTCAAAACAAACCGTATTATTCTTTCTTCGATTTTAAATGTCAATTGTCACTTTTATTTGTACGCGTTTTTTAATTGTCTGTAAAAAATATTTGCTATTATTTAAATCAACTACATGGGGTGTTTCAGAAAAAAATAATACAAGTGCGTAATCTAAGAACTTAACCAATATTCCTTCAAATAAATTCAAATATTTATGGCCCCGACGTTTGGAGCTGTAGAGTGTACCGACCGCATCTCTGCAGAGGGGTAAGATTACTCCAACGGGATTCATGATTATGACATTAAGCAATCTGGTGGTGAGACTTCTGTAATGCTGGAGCCTTAGGAAATGCAGAGTACCTCTCTATTGTCATCGCTCTCGGTTTCACTCGGGCCCAGAAAGGTAGCACCTGATAAAATCCTATCTATGGGGTAAATAGATCTGTTTGACATTTAAACGGTGAAAACAAGTGTTTTATGCTAAATTGAACTGTTTGAAATGGAACTGTTTGATCATTTAACAGTGTGTAAGTAAATTAATGATGTTAAATTGAACCGTTAGTGTTAAATTGCAAAAATTGAAAACATTTAACTGTGTGCAAACAAATAATTAATAGTGGATAGAATTATTCGTATAAGATTGATATAAGTTAAATCATTTAACAGCGTGTCAAAAAAAGGAGCCCTGGGTCACTTAAAAACGTTTTCTACAAAATGTGTTTACAAGTCATATATATATATATATATATATATATATATATATATAAAGTATTTGAAATTAAATATCCAACAATGTTTGATATGCCGTAAAACGAAACCAACCCAAACCAAACTTTTATCAGTATGTGTAGAAACAACTCAAAATTTTATATTTGATTTCTTTTCAGATATAAATCTACCATTTCCAGGAATAGCTGATTTCGAGTCTCATTGGGTGCGCCATTCATAGGGCCTTGTGCCACATCTAAGCAAAAGGCTTAGTAAATTACTATCATTCACTGGAATAGAGAAGGCATTAGAACATTTAAACATCATATTCTGACTTGTTTTACTGATGTTAAAATTTGAAATCATTTTAACAATATCCGGTGTCAACACAAACCTGAAGAATGTAGATTTCACTCCTCGGCCGACGCTGGAGTGTCCATGTTTGGAAGTCAACAGAAAAACGCTGTTTATGAGATCATTCTTGCTTCTCCCGCAATCCTTGTTCATTTTTTCTTGGATAGATTGCGATATGGGAGCAGCTGTTTTGTAGGGTGCTACTAGGAGAGTTTTTTTCAAATCAACCCGCAGCATCATTTTAGCTCTTTCTCCTGAAATTTCGTTAGTGTCCAAGTGGTATAACCATACTATAGTTATGACACGGTTACAGCTTAGAAGAAAATCCCCTTTTATTTTGAGCCCAGTCTACTGGGATCGTAGAATAAACTGACTGCGTCTATGCTGAGGAGTAAGATTCTCCCCCAACGAGTGACCTGGATATGACACTAAACTCTCTGCTGGTGAGGTTCCAGTAATGCTGGAGTTTTGGGGTATGCAGAGAATCTTTTCGTTGCTATTGTTCGCAGGTCCACTCTGGCTCGAAGTGGTAATACCGAATAAGGGTCCTATTTATGGGCAAAAGAGAACTTTGATTTTTAAACTGTCTGCAAACAAATGACTTTAGTAAAATTGGACTGTTTGTAATAGAAATCTTTAAACATTTAACTATGTGTAAGCAAATGACTAATTGAATTGTTACAAATACATAGCAACAAGGAAAACTTTTTAACTATGCGATTAAGTTGAATTATTGGTATTCCATAGCAATGTTTGGAATCATTTGACTGAGGGCAAACGAATTATTAATATTGAATAGAATATTTACTGCTGTATACCCACATACAAATATAAGCGGAAAAATAATCAAACATGATTTACGACTTCAATGAACGAATGAACACACTTCTTTATAAAAAAATATATCTCTCACACTTTATTCTCGAAAGGGTTGATACTTCTGTGGAGTGTGAGAAATGGGTGGAGAGACATATACTCCAAGGGAGGACTTCTTCTTCCCATATCTTCTTCCTGGAGCCAGGGGGTGCCAACGCTTGCAGCTCCTTGCAAGCTCGTCAGAGACCCTCTGATCGGCCTCATGTCCAACGCTCGAATCCGATTCTCTGCACTCTGTCTAAATCTGACCGCGTGGTTCTCATCACGTGGTCTCCTTCCGGTTACACTCCTGTTAAACCCGAGTGCCCTGATTGCGATGCTGTTTACTTATCAAAATGTGACAGCTTGCCAAAGCACACGGGGTCACCAGGAACGAACCGAAAATCCATGTCATATGTTATATAACATATACTGCTGGATCACAATAATTGAAACCGTTTAGCTGTGCGAACAAATTAGTTCTAACTCGTTTGAAATTGAAATTACCTACAAACTATTCACTTACAAATCATATAGGTATATCCATTTAAATGTGTGCAAACAAATGATTATCTATAAGTCGAATTATTCGTATTTGATAGAAATATTTGAAAGCGTTTAACTGCGTGCAAAGAATGCGCTTAGACATGTTGAAAAATACTATCAACGAATCATATATATTTGATATTTATGTATAAACAGGATTTGGCACTAAATATCTTACAATGCTTGATATGCGACAAAACGCGACAAAACCAAATCCTCTATATTTGATATATATGCATATAGAGGATTTGGCATTAAATAACTAACACGGGTTGATATGCCACGAACACTAAGCTTTTTATTTTATCAGTGAGATGAGATTCGCATATGGTCGATAACATTTAGATTACAGTTCATGCCTTCCGATGCAAATATTGACATATCTATCCGTTTTTTCTATTCCCACTGACGACGACTCTCAGACTCTCACTGAGGTTTTCGAACTTAAAAATGATACTTCATGTTTTTTACCGGATGTATTAGATCGTGAGTGTCATCTTCAGTTCTTCCTCTTTATGACATCTCTCAGAGCAACAGGCGATGCTCATTTCCTCTCCAAGTAAGGTAAGACAGAATTTGGGGTGTCTTTCGTGATGTAGTGGTTAATGAGGTACACTTGTGCACTGATTAGTTGTCTAAATTTCTGAGACGAAGCTTGATGATTTTTATCATTGAGGGTTTTCGGACTATTGTCTAGATCTTTATTGTTATTTCCACAACATTTCGGCCGATATGTCTTCCGGCTTTCTTCAGGCGTTTATAAGACCCAAACATTCACTCTAAGCTGTCCAGTAGGACACATAGCGTAACAGTTATTGGCGTTGGTTCTCTAAGCTTCTAAAGAGACAATCGTCTAGAGGTTGCAGGTTCAGTCCAGACTGCAGGCGAGTAAAAATACAGAAATACTTAACATTTGTACTCGGTTATGGCTAACGAAATCAGAACGACCCCCGTGGATTCAATAAAGGACGTAGTTCAAAGTTCCGTGAAGGTTCCCGAGTTCGACAAACACCTGAAGTAGGCCGGAAGACATATCGGCCGAAACGTTCTGGTAATAACAATAAAGTTAAAGAAAATAGTCCGAAAACCCTTAATGATAATAATGTCAATTAGTTCGATTTCAGGGGTTTTCCCCATTCCTTTGACCATGAGTCAAACTAACCTTTGCCAGTAAATAACGACAAGCAATATTTATTATCATATGATACTTTGTATCAGCTGAAGTATTTACAAGATTTCAATAGATGGTAATAAGACAATTAAACAATATTTTTATTATCAACATAATTAGAAATTAAATTGCCTCCATACTTTTGGCTTTGATCTAGATTAACTTCAGCTTAGAATATAATGACGTATGACAGTTTATTGTTTGGTCGGGTTGGTTTCTTTGTATAATGGCATGATGTGCACTTTTTAATGCTAAAGACTCCATTGGAGCACAGCAGTGATACTGTTAAACCCATAGTTAGAGAAACAAGGGCTTTTATACCTTCTCCAAGGGTATTAGTTCAAAAGTGAACGTAATAGCGTGACTGGTGTTCAAACTTGATTACTTTGAGGCTGTAATCTAGCACTTTAACCATAGCACCACATTTCTAGTGGACTATATGTTACAGCAAAAATATTTATTAAGCTTTTCTAGAAAGTACTGACTGTTTAAAAACTATTTTCAATTATCAACTTTATAAGAAATCAGAATTATCTCATTTAAAACAGTTCGTTTGGGAAGCCACAATTCGACGAATACTTTGTCCCTAACACAATGCGGTGTCCTCATGGTATAATGGTTAAAGCGATGGACTGTAGAATTGTAGCAATGGAGTTCGAACTCCAGTCATTCTGTTACGTTAACTTTTGAACAAATACCCTTGGGAAAAGTATGAATTCCCTTATCCTCCCAGGTATGGGTTAAATAGTACCAACACTGTTCTAGAAGGATGGGTTTGGCATTAACCTATTAAGGTTGATATCCCATTAAATAAAGAAACCAAAACCTAACACGTGGGAACAGTAGTCGGAGTCTTCAGGGGACACAGCCTTCAGCTAATTTGTCACGCATGTTCCCAAATGGCGACCACGGATTTAGGTTTTGATTATTTAAGAGAGTTGAGTACTTTCACTTCATGGCATCTCTGAAAGCAATATGGGGCGCCATAGAGTTTGGTCTTGATTTTTGGAAAGAGGAAATAATCTCAAGTGTTTAAATCAAAGGAAGAGAATAACAGGTTTTGGAAGTACAGAAATATTATTTAGGACAAAAATATATAGAAATACACAGAATGTGGTGGGTTTTGTACATTAAACCAAACACATTTTGTGAATTTTCCAACTGATTGATTTTAACGGCATGTCAATCCGTCTGGCGTTATTTGATGCCAATAGATTATTAACTATTTATATTGTACGTTTGAATTTACATTCCGATGTAGTTTCTTAAAAGATTTTTAACACGATTATGTAATATCAATTATTCTTATCAAATAAAAATGATTTGAAAATCGATTTGACTCATAAAGCCACCAAGCCGACTGGTCTTCTGAAGAAGGGTGCGTTTAATATCAACCTTCTTGAGTTATTTAAACGATATGCAAATATTTGATTAATACTGAATACAAAATAATGTCCAGGTTATGACACTAAACTGATTTGGATAGTGAGGCTCCAGTCCAGGATTTTTGGAACGTGAAGAACCCCTTTATTGCTCTTACTCCCTGGTCCTCTCTGGCTCGGGATGGCAGTACCTGTTAGGGTTCAATCTACGAGACAAACAGAACTGTTCAATCATTTAGTAAGGATATTTATCCGTACCTCCCACTCGGTTGGATTTGACTCAATGTCTTTTTTATTGTGATGATTTAGGGGAGGTCAGACACGAGCCGAAATTCGAGCCCTGCTCGTTAATGCAGGTCATTAGGTGCAATGTGAACTATGCTAACCTTTCCTGAGTCTGCCGGCACGTATGCAAGGTGACCTTGCTGGTTTAGTTACACCAGAAACAGAGGTCCAGTGTAATGAAAATCTATTCTTGTCATTCATAATCCACCCAGCACGTTTGCCAGAGCTGGATACTCTTGGAGAGAGCTCTGGTACCATCATTTACTTAGGATTATTTTATTCTTGTAAATTTAAATCTGCACAGCTGAGTGTAAATTATTTATATTACATGGGGATTTTTGATAAATACAACTACTAATGTTAAATAGCAATACTTAAAACCATCAAACTGTGTGTAAACAAATGATTAATGCTAAATAGAATTATTAGCGTTGAATAACAATACTTGAAACCATTTAACTGCTTGCAAACAAATAATTAATATCAAATAGAATTATTAGTGTTGAATAACAATACTTGAAACCATTTAACTGCTTGCAAATAAATGATTAATACTAAAAAGAATTATTAGCGTTTGATAGGAATACTTGAAATCATTAAACTGTGTGCAAACACATTTTTAATCCTAAATAGAATTATTAGTGTTAGGTAACAATGCTTGAAACCATTTAACTGCTTGCAAACCAAAGATTAATACTAAATAGAATTATTAGCGGCTGATAGGAATACTTGAAACCATTAAACTGTGGGCAAACAAATATTCAATACTAAATAGAATTAGCGTAGGATAATAATACTTGAAATCATTTAACTGTGTGCCAATATTTAGCTCTCACAACTCATTCAAAATAAAGTTACTGGCAAATTATTCCCTTACAAATCATACACATATAAAATACGATTTAATATTAAATAACACACAAGGGATTATATGCCACAAAACACCAACCAACCAACCAACCAACCATGTGACCCGTATGCGGGACCCTTACAGATCCTACAACTCCGAAACAGAGTGGATATGGAAATGATGGCAATGAAAGGGTACTCTACATCCCCCATGGCTTAAGGACAGAAGTCTCACCATCAATCGCAGTTTACTGTCATACCCAGGGGGTTTAATCCTCTGCAGGTGATTGTCAGCGTATTCTAACCCCCGCCGACAGGGAATTCTGAGAGGGAAACTTGAATCGAACGTTTTCAAATATATTCAAGGCCAACACTAATCAGCTGATATTTGAAGTGAGTTGTCAATTTGAAAAAGAAAAATAGAACTCGCATCAAAAACACATTCATAGTTTTTTTACGCTTAAATTATAAACGTTACAGAAAACTTTAAGGCGAGGAAAAACGAAACAAAAAAAAGAAAGAAAATTAAAAAATCTTCTAAAATAGTTTCAAGAAAAGAAAACTGAAGACTCGCTAATTAACCGGGCATAAAAAAGGCTCATTTAAATTTACTGTTGGTGTGCTGACGTCTGAGGGGCATAAAAATAACAACATTACATTGAATACAAGCAGAGGTGGGCGTATTTTAGGCACGTCAATAAAGGGTAACAACTATTGTATTTTTAACGCATGCTAGCAAGCGACTATTTAATGTTATACTCCAACTCTATATTACTTTAAAATACATAAAAATCCATAATTAAACTATCTTTCTGCGGAAGTAATTATGTCCTTCATTATATTTCCCTAACTTGGCCAGTTATCGAACGTCAAATTGTTCGTCTTTACAAGACTAAAGAGCCCTTAATTGCCCTACTTCATACCAGTAAAGGTTGGGTAAAAAGGTTCATAACTTTTAGGACACTCATTGGGAGGGGTCATACCTCTCTGCAGAGGAGCAGTCGGTGTATTCAACAGCCCCAGCTAACAGGGCAAGAAAATAAGAGGACAAGGGGAGACAATCCTAACTACAGCATTGTTGTGATCGGCCAGAATACTGAGAACAGTCCTGGAGACGTTGTCCCTAAACCTCCAGTAAAAGACAATCAGCTAACGCTGATGTGGGAAACTCTCAAGGAATAAAATAATAATAATAATTTGATTGTATCTAGTTTGTTGATTTCAAGTATTCCTTCCATTACAAATAATTTGCGTCATTATATAGTTCCGAGTGTTTTATATCTGATGCAAATAATTTATAATCAATTTTAAATAGATCTATTTCATCCTCAGAGGAGAACTTATAAGGTATCACTAATTTTGGTCAGAGTAATGGTACTCCTGGAAGTAATGGGAATAAAGGGGTTATTTTGCGTTCCAGAAAACTTCGGAATAGAAACCTCATCTTTGGATGCAGTTTTATGTCATACTCAAGACAAGCCCTTTTGTGTGAGTGTGGGTGTAACAGAGGATACGGTGGGCGTATTCAAAGCTCGCACTGACTGGGAGACAAAGAGAGGTTGAAGTAACAATAATAATAATAATAATAATAATAATAATAATAATAATAATAATAACAACAACAACAACAACAACGATAACAACAATATGAACAAAAACGAAAATCAATCAAAATGTTATCGTTTTCTTTCCAATAAAAATGAACGATTTCTTTTTCTTTACAAATAAATCTATAAATCAATTCTTGTTCATTGTTGCTACTATCCACTTTCTACAATGGAATTAAAATGAAAATGCATTTTTTTTTAAATTCCAAACTCACCATTTTATCAGAAGCGTCTTCCACTCCCCCTCTTTTTTTTTAGAAATTTCAGCGAATTCTTAAAAAAGATTTCAGCTACACCCCATAACACACACACTCACACACACGCACACACACTCACACACACATGTATATATAACAATATTTTCGCGTGGATGCACATGTGTACAGTTGATGTCTACACTTTTCATGTTTTAGTTTACTTTCTTTGTTTTAATGGCATATCAATCTTTACGGAGTATTTAATGCCAAGACTGTCTTTGTCAAAGGACAATAGTGGTACAATTCAATCCATTGCTAGTGAGATTGAGAGTGGTCATACATTTCCCATGCTTATTTATTCGAAAGAGAATGCAATAGTGTAACTGACGTTCGAACTCACTACAATGTTGAAATCCTGCACGTTAGCCACAACCCCATGAGGAACTGCTTTTCATTTTCGAGTTGGTTTTCTTTATTCAAGACGAGTACAATATTTTTTGTTGTTTTTATCGTAATCATTTCAGTTGATCCTTCGTATTACCAAAGCGTTATCTTAGTAAAACAGAAAACCAAGTCAGGGATGATTGTGTTAGGTCAATTTTCGAGTTTCGAAAAAAAAAAAAAGAAGATATTTGGGCATACTATTTTAAAGACTAAGATCATGAACGACTATCTTTTTTTTACCACGACCCATAAAACCGATATGTTGGTTGATTGGCTGGTTGTTTTGATTTTCGGTGTATCAACCCTTTTTGGGTCATTTAAAGCCGAATTAAATTTCAAACAGTTCAGTTCAGTATGAGTATAGTTTTTATTTTGACACAGTTAAATGTCAAAACAGTTTAATTAAATTTCAACACAGTTCTATTTCAAACAATTCAGTTTAGCATAAGCACACATGTTCAATGTCAAAAACAGTTTTATTTCAAAAAATTCAGTAAAGCATAAGTACACAGTATTTAACAGATAGATAGGACCCTATCAGGTGCTACCACTCCGGGCCAGAGTGAGCCAGGGCTCAATGGCAATGAAGGGGTGCTCCGCATTTCCTAAAGCTCCAGCATTACTGGAATCTCATACAAGAGTGTCAATAAGATTATTAAAAAATTTTAACGCTCAGATCAAAAAGAAATTCTTGACAGCATGAATAGAGACTCATGCGTAATCGTCAAGAGAAATGCTCGGCACATTCGGCTTCCCTTTTTAGAACGTCTCAAGAACCAAGCGGTAAACCCAGCCCTGCCAAGCAGATATTGCGTTCGCGGAAGGCTTCTTGAGACCAGTATTTCTGTAGATTATTAAAAAAATTAACTAAAAGATCAAGATCGGTAAATTCCAAATTTTATAAAATGCCCAATCGGCTGCTTCTCTGCAGAAGGGTTAGAATTAACCAACGAGGACCAGTTGGTTGGGGCTGCAGAATACACCTACTGCTACTCTGCAGAGGCTTAAAGCCACCCAACGAGTATCCTGGATATGACACTAAACAATCTGATGGTGAGGCTCCAGTAAACCTGGAGCTTTGGGGAATGCGGCGTACCCCTTCATTGCCATCGCTCCCAGCTCCACTCTGGCCCGGGGTGGTAGCACCTGATAGGGTCCTATCTATGGGTCAAATAGGACTAAACTGTGTACTTATGCTAAACTAAATTGCTTGAAATAGAACTGCTTTTGTATGCTAAACTGAATTGCTTGAAATAGACCTGTTTATATGTATAAAAATGCATTTGGCATTAAATAACCTACAATGGTTGATATGCCAGAAAACCCAACTTACCCAAACTAAATTTGAAAAAAGTTTGTTTACAGATTTTATTTGAAGATTTTCAGAAATTAGCGATTTTGTTCTTTTAAGTAGATACATGTGATAATTTTGGTTTTAGGGTGAAAAATTTTAAGGATATCATTTGCCAGGTCATCTTATAATAAAGATTATAAATCTATCTGTAAGCAAAATAACGTCTCCGATGACGTCCCAATTTCCTTATTCATTTAAGTATTTTCTTACTAAATAATTGTTATTTAATCGTTATTAGCATCTTATTTATGAATGATGCTCTATTAAACTCTAGCTAAGTTAGAATTACCTCAAAACAGCTTCAGCTCAGTCACCGGGGGCTGTAGAAACACCGAGTGCATCTTTGCTGGAGGGTAAGACTCCCTCACTAACACGTTTCTGGAATATGACCCTAAACAATCTGATGGTGAGTTTCCAGTAATGCTGGATCTTTGGGGAATGTGAAGTACCCCTTCATTGCGATCGCCCTTAGGTCCACTCTGGCCCGGAGTGGTAGTTCTTGATAGGACCCTATCTAAGGGTAAAAAAGAACTGTTTAACATCAATAGTGAGTGCAGACAAATGATTTAGGCCCAACTGAATTGTAAGAAATAGAACTGTTGGGTCATTCAAGTCTGTGTAAACAAAGGACTAATGTTTAATTGAATTGTTTGAGATACATAGCGATACTTGGTAATACTTACCTGTGTGCTAGTAAATAATTAATAGTAAATAAAAAATATTCAAGTTAGATAGAAATACTTAAAACAATTTAACTGTGTACAAACGGTCATTTTAGAAATGTATCTACAAAATTAGTTTACACATCATATTTTCAATATATATGTATAAAGAGACCTTGACGTTAAATAACCATCGTTGACATGCCATAAGACAATAACAAACGAAATCCTATATATTTAATATATATGTATAAAGAGGATCTGGAATTAAATAACCAACAATGGTTGATATGCCATTAAACCCAACCAAAGCAAACTAATGAAAACAGCTCATGTTTTAAAAGGATTTGTATAACCTCCCACTTGGCCAAGTTTTACAAAAGGTCTTTTTATCATTAAGTTTCTTCAGGTGTTTCTTGTCAAACTCGGGAGCCAACATGGAACTTCAAACTACATCCTTTATTGAATCCACGGCAGATACCTGCTCTGACTCCGTTAGCTATAACCGGGTACAAGTGTTAAGTATTCCCGTATTGTTACGCCAATAATCGTTACGCTATGTGTCCTGATGGACATATAGCATAACGGTTATAGACGTTGGTTCCTAAAGCTTCTAAGGAGACAATCATCTGGAGGTTGCAGGTTCAATTCTGACTGCAGGCGAGTAACAATACAGGAATACCTAACACTTGTACTCGGTTATGGCTGCGGAATCAGAACAGGCGATCCCTGTGGATTCAATAAAGGACGTAGTTCGAAGTTCCGTGTAGGTTCCCGAGTGCGACAAGCACCTAAAGAAGGCCGGAAGACATATCGGCCGAAACATTGTGGAAATGATAAATATGAAGGCAATAGTCTGAAAACCCTTAATGATAAAAATCATCAAGCTTCGTCTCAGAAATTTAGACAACTAAGGTCTTTTTAATACAGGGGTGGACACATTAATATTGTGTGGTCGTCATAATAAATCTTGATCCCCTCAGCATTTTCATTTTGGCGTGCCTTAGATCCTATCTATGTTGGTAGTTTCTAAAGGGAAGTCTCCTAGGGATCAGGGGATCAACTCAATAACTCCCACATAATGCAAACGCTTGATAGACCAAGTGCGATGTGAGTATTTTCTAATCATTGATCACCGTCCGGCATAAATGCCAGGCGGCCCAGGAAAAACCAGGGACTGCAGCAATATTTACTCGTGCCCACCACCAAGGAGGATTTAACACAAGGTCTCTTTATAAAGGGTTTTTAGGAGAATGTGAGGTAGGGCTCGAGCCAAAACTCGTGCGCCGCAGGTCAATGCTGGTTATAAGATTACTAAATGTAATATGAAATATGCTAGCTTTTGTAAAGTCTCCCGGCACGTATGCCAGCTGACTTTGCCGGTCTGAGATTCACAAGACCCAAACGTCTAGTGCAAAGTGAATCTATGCTCGTCATTGATTTCCACCCGACACGGATGCCTGGCAGCCCCCGGAAAACTATGAACAGGGTGAGTCCGTGGGATGAATGTATTTTAATTTTACTGTGTGTATTATATATCAATAAGAATCACAAGTTTATATTATAAACAGTGGGGATAATTTACATAGTGGTTTGAACGAAACCGAGTTTAATAAATAAGTAGTAGGTGATATTGATTTCTAATATTATTGATTTATTAATATTAAAAGCAATTCTATGTATTATTTTATATATTAATAAATATAAAAATAAGTGTAATCTTTTTAGATGTGTTTTTTTATAGTTTCGTTTCGTTAGTCTTTCTAATTTGATATAATGGTCTTTACATTAAAACTTAAATAGGAGAGAGAATAAATGATAGAGAGTGGGTGTAAGAGAGAGTAAGAGTGAAAGAGAATGAGAGTGAGAGTGAAAGAGAGTATAATAGAGAGAGTGTGACAGAGAAGTAGAAGAGTGTAAGAGAGATGGGATGAGAGTAAGAGGAGGAATGACAGTAAAAGACAGTGAGAGAGAATGTGATAGAGTGAGAGTGAGAAGTTGAGTGAGTGAGAGAGAGAAAGGGAGAGAGAGAGAAAGTGAGAGTGAGAAAGAGAGAAAGTGATTGAGAGAGAGAGAAAAAAATAAGATGAGGGAGAGTGAAAAAGAGTGAGAGAGACAATATGAGAAAGAGTGAGTGTGAGAGAGAGAGAGAGTAAGATTGAAAGAGAAAGAAAGTGAGAGGAAGGGAGATTAAAGGAGAATATGAGAGAGAGGGAGAGTAAGAGAAAGGGAGTTAGAGTAAGAGAGAAAGTGAGAGTGAGAGAGTGAAAGAGGGTGAGAGAACGGGTGGGAGTGAGGAAGAGTGAGAGAGTGAAAGTGAAGGTGAGTGAGTGAGTGAGTGAGAGAGGGAAAATGAGAAAAAGCGAGAGAAAGTCAGAGAGAGAGTGGGGAGAGAAAGAGTTTTCTTCTTTTAATGATGAATTTAAAAGTCATACAAAATTACAACCCGTTGTCCAGTTTACAATTTAAATAATATTGGTCTCCGATTGCTTATATTCAAGAAATAGTTCGAGCTTAAAAGCAGCTTTTGACTGCATTTAGGTATATATTTACTTGATCTACATGATCATTATCATACTAAATTATTTTCAGAAAACAATCCCAGAGGATTTGGACATGTCGTTAAAACGCCATTTATAACCAACGCCCAAAATTGACATTACCCCCCACTTTTAAACAGACAAACACTCTTATATAGACTGAAATTAAAAAGACGATTGCCATTTTATTGCCATTGGGTGACTTAACAATTGCCACTTTCTATCGATTTTAAAAGTCTCTTAATTATTTCGATTAAGACTAACAGGAAAACTTTGAAGTATTAAAAAAAGTCCTAATTAAAAAAATATCGATTTTTTGATACTGAGAGAATTGATCGGAAAAATCAAAACACTCCCGATTAATGTTGACGTTATAAATTGATTTGACGATACATGGTTGCTATAAGAAATGTTTTTGATGCAACATAAATTGATAAAATACTTCCTCTTCGAACATTGTATGCTGGTGACCGTCGTCGAAGTGATAATCCAAGTCTGAGGTTTGAAAAGTGGTCTTGTAATTTATTAAGCTTTTTTTTTTGCTTATATGAGACATAAGGCCGTATAAATCTGGCATCCAGTGAGACACAAATTCATTCGTGAAGGTTTCCTCGTATAGCTTGCTAACCATTACACTTTCGGTGGAGCCCAGGGTAACTAAGTTGTAATTTACCTGACATTTTGCTTAGATATGACACAAGGCTGTATGAATGGGCCATCCAATAAGTCTCGAACATACTTGTGAAGGTTTGTTAGTCTAGCCTGCTAACCATTACACCACTTGAGGCGCCCAAAGAAATTTTCTTGTAATTTATAAAGCTTTTTGCTTAGATGTGGCACAAGGTCATATGAATGGGGCACTCTATTAGACTCGAAATCATTCGTGAAGGTTTGCTAGTCTAGCTTGCTAACCATTACACCGCCCGTGACGCCCAAATAATTTTTTTGTATAACAATCGTGTGACTTTATAATCATCACAACCAGCCGGCTGAACTTTGGATACACTAACTGTATACCCATAAGATGGTTAAGACCCTCCAAAAAAAAAAAAAACAACAAAAAAAAACGGAGACCTGGGTATGACTCTAAACTGCTACTGATGGTGAAGCTCCAGTAACGGAGTTCTGAAGAGTGTGGGGTGACCCCATCATTATCATTTGTTCCTGGTTCACTTTTATCCGGACTGGTAGTATATGTAAGGGTTTCACTTATGGGACAATGGGTTGATTGATTCGTGTTTTATAGCGTAATCAACCCTTGTGGGTTACTGGATTCCAGATCCTACATTAGATATATATGATTTGTCAGTGATTAATTTGCAGGTAACATTAGTTTAAACAACTTGGAGCTCGTTAGTTTAGACACAATTCCTCATATTGTTATCTAACACTAATCATTCTATTCAGTATTGATAATACATGTTAGGGGCCCATTTATAGGTCAAAATATGTTTGGAAAATATTATTACTAGTTAGGATTTGCTTGTCTTGATGCCATATAACTATAAATACTTGAAATATCATTGGTAACAAAAGATTATTATTAGTTGTTTACTAAGGATTATGATAAGTTGTTTATGAAGGATTATCATTAGTTGTTTGCTATGGATTATTATTAGTTGTTTACAATGGATTATTATTAGTTGTTTACTATGGATCATTATTAGTTCTTTGCTATGGATTATTATTACTTTATTAGTAAGCATTATTATTAGTTGTTTACCATGGATTATTATTAGTTGTTTGCTATGGAGTATTATTACTTGCTTACCCAGGATTATTATTAGTTCTTTACTATGGATAATTATTAGTTGTTTGCTAAGTAGTATTGTTTGTTACCATATGACTGTGTAAAACAAATGCCTTTTATTAAATTGAAATAATTACATGAAACCATATAATAATGCATAAATTATAAGTATTAGATAGGAATACAAGAAACAATATAACTGTGAAAGTTATCTGTATTTGGTAGAAATACTTGTTATTTTATCAAAAAGATATCTTGATCTCTATAAAAAACAATGTAATAATAACACTGGTTTTCAAAGAAATTGAGCCAAGCACAAAAATACCCGTTTTTACCTAATTTGAGGGTGCTGAATGCAAATTTGAAATCCGTTTTTACTCATCACCTCTAGTTTTTTAGATATGCATAGTGTGCATTTTGTGCATATACGGTTCATAAAGGCGTATATGAATTCAGGGTTAATTCTAATATTGTGAGACTTATGGCTTATTTTTTAGTTATAATGCACTAAATGTAAGTGATAGCATTACATTATATATATATATATATATATATATATATATATATATATATATATATATATATATATAAAGACGGATTTTGACAGTTAAGGCAGCAGGTCTCAATCCACACTCTGGCAGTCATTGGAAGAGGTTGTCTCGCAGGCGGCGCCGGAGGTTGGTGTCCCTCAACTATCGTGTTATATATCTTTTGGGTTACTAAATATTAGTATTACATTTTCAAATGCACATTTAGTTTTACTTTGTTATATTTTCAGATTCTCCAATGGCTTCAAGCACGTCAAAATGTCGAGGATGCCTCAACAAGGCGAATTCTTTCTGCTACGTGTGTGGGGACTTCACAAGAGTTGCACAGTGTCGAACCATAACTTCCCTCCTCAGAACCGCCTACTTTCACTATTTTGACAGTAAAATTGGTGATCAGGACAAGTCTTGGGCTCCACATATCAGTTACAATGGACTAACTTCATGGTTTAATCGCAAGAAAGCGGCTTTCAACTTTGCAGTCCCGATGGTTTGGAGAGAGCTGCGAAACCACGCAGATGATTGTTATTTTTGTTTAACTAATATAACTGGTTTCAATGTATCTTCTTGGAAAAAGATCAAATATCCTAACCTTCGATCTGCTATGAGACCCCTTTCCCATTCAGATGATCTTCCTGTACCCACACCTCCAGTAAATAAGGATCTTCTTTCCTCATCAGATGAAGAAATGCCTTCAAGGGAGGATTCTGCCGAGTCAATATCTTTGGAAGATATTGAGTCTACATATTCAGGAACAAGTGGCAATGAGCCACACTGGATCATGCAAGAAGACCTGAATGATCTTGCTCGTGATTTGTATCTGTCAAAACAGCAGTCAGAGCTCTTGGCTTCTCGGCTTAAACAGTGGAACCTAGTCCAGGAAGATGTAAGGATCACCAGTTTCAGGAATTGGAACAAATGAGGTCATTGGTCTTCTTATGGGTATGCAAGCGGGCTTTACAAAGTACTGTTGTTTTCTCTGTCTCTAGGATAGTCGAGCTATATCCCAGCATTACAAGCAGAAAGACTGGGGGTCTAGAAGTACTTTTGTTCCTGGCGAACACAGCCTCAAGGAGAATCCTCTGGTGGACATGAATAAGGTGCTTCTTCCTCCCCTTCACATCAAGTTTGGTTTGATGAAGAATTTCGTGAAGGCATTGCACAAAAATGGTGCTGCCTTCCAACACTTGTCTACTGTGTTCCCAGGTCTTAGTGCTGCTAAGCTCACAGAGGGCATCTTTGTCGGACCTTAGATCCTAGAGGTGCTGAAGGACACTGATTTTTAGGAGCTTCTTAACTTAAAGGAACTGAGAGGATGAGAAGCATTCAAGTCAGTCTGTTGTGGCTTCCTTGGTAACACACGCGTACCAGATTACCAAGCCTGTATTGAGAAGTTGCTAAAGTCTTACGAGGATATGGGGTGCCGAATATCACTCAAGATTCATTTTCTCCATTCCCACCTCAACTTCTTCCCGCCAAACCTTGGAGCAGTGAGTGATGAACATGGAGAAAGATTCCACCAAGACATTACGAAGAAGGAGAGCAACTATCAAGGCAAATAGAACCCCGGCATGATGGGACACTTCTGCTGGATGCTCTTGCGTGACATCCCGGAGGCAAAATACACCAGATCTTCTAAGAAAGCACACTTTTGACTGTCTGTGGTACTATGAATTGTGTAATTGTGTCATCCAAGTATATTGATTCAATCAGTGTTCTTTATCTATCCTGTTTTATCTTTTATAAGCTGCTGCACCTCTTGAAATATGCACATATACTCTCTGTTTATACTACAATGAGACTATTTAAAAGCCGGAAAACTAGAGGTGATAGAGCAAAACTATTTATAAATTTGAATTCAGCACACCGAAGTTAACAAAAAACACCTATCCCCATTCTTGCCTCAGACCAAAGATTTACTTTTGTAAACCAGTGTAATTTGAACATGAATATACAATGATCGTGATTCTCTAACCTCTATGAATAAAATAGGCTTAGACCAGTTGACATGCCAATTCAATCAATCAACAAAATCTAAAATCCTTTCAAAAATAAAGAAAATAAAGTGATTGATTAATTGATTGATTTTAACGGCGTGTCAACTTGTTTGAAATTATCTTATGCAGTACGTGTTTACATTTTTATATTGTTGTTTATTAAGAGTTTTTTTTTTTTGCTAACGGTCTAATGAAGAAGAAAATTTCTTAACAGATCTATTTGACCTATAGATGGTAGGTTAACATGTTCAACCACCCTTGTTCAGAGCAGACCTGGGAGTAATGGCAATGAAGGGGTAATTTACACTCCTCAGATATCAAAAACTGAAGCTCCAACATCAAATGCAGATTAGTGTCAAACCCTTTACACCATTTTTGTAGGAGTTTGATCATTCTGCAGGGCATACAGTCATCATATTCTAAACTCCAGCAACTGGGTGTGAAAATTAGTCGACAGAAACCAGGTGATATAAGAGCACAGTGTTCCATCCAAATGAGAATCTGGCTTTCTTATTATTCATCATCAACATCAAGTCATGCTGACTGTACAAATTCCTTTGACTCTCTCGCCGTCCGTTCTTATCGGCTATCGTTTATGATAGCTCATCTAGGCGGCATCTAGTGTCTCCACTGAGCAGGTAAGTTTATGCTGGTCGTCTAAAACTTGCATTTAAAAACTTGTATATAAAAGTCCATTAGAGAATGTCACTTATGAATTCATTCTAACTTCATAAGCAGCGTCCTGCATGTCTTGTTCATCTTGATTGGATGGTTTTTAAGATGGGAGGTAAGTATCCAAACAACTGCTGCTTTGTAGGGTGTTGCTTCTAGGATTTGTTCAAGACAGCACGTAGAATCATTGTGTAGATCTAATCTCACTTTTTCTTCGAGCACTTCGTTAGTTGCCCATCAGCTTGGGCTGAAGAATACACTGACTGCACCTCTACAAAGGGGTCAGACCCCGCCCAACGAGTGTCTTTTATATGACACTAAACAATCTGATGGTGAGGTTCTAGTAATGATGGAGATTTAGGGAATGCGGAGTACCTCTTTATTTCTATCACTTCCAAGTCCACCCTTGCCCGGAGTGGTAGCTTCTGATAGGGTCCTATCTATGGGCCAAATAGAACTAAAATACGTACTCATGCTAAACTGTATTAATTGAAATAGAACTGTGTTCATCTTTAAACTACGTACTTATGTTAAACGGAATTGTTTGAAATAGAACTGTTTATTTGTATAAAATGGATCTGACATTAAATAACCAACAAAGTTTGATATTCCATAAAAAAAAACACCAACCATTTCGTCAGACTCTAAGTGGTGTCGTCGATAGAACTGACACAGTGCAACTACACAGTATTATTAACAGAAGAATTCCCCGGATTTTTTTACCAGGCAGATCAGATTTCCATCTGGTTGATAAACAGTACGACAACTACTGGTACTACTACCTGTTCACTAAAGAAGACGTTCATTGTATACGGGTTATCATCGTTGGAAATGGAAACGGTTATCCGAGTTCAAACGAAGGTCGAGGCTGTTTGCATTCTACATAGCGCCAATACTCTTAGTTGGTATGCATTCAAGTATTCTCTCCTTCCAGTTATGGGTTATTAATAGGGGAAGACTGGCCAATTTAACTTTGGTATGGCAACCGGTCTAGGAGAAAACGCTGAAATAAAACCCGTGACATCCCACAAAAATGTGACCTTGTATCAAATCCTGCTAATGGTGAAAGGGTTGCATAAATATGAGGGTGGACTGAAAAGTTCGCTGGCTAAGAATTTCTATATGATAAAGTCCGCAATAAATAAAAATTAATTCTCAGATTAAGAAACCTCATCTCAAAATGATTCCAATTAAAGACAAGTACAAAAATTCGGTACGGACCCGACTCTGGAAGACCAGATGAGGATTTATAAGACCGAAAAATTCATCCTTGGTTGCCCTTCGGGGCCCGTGGCACAGCGGATAGAGGCCTTTAGTCTCTACGGATCCAGGTGAGCACTGTCAGAAGATAGCGGTTTCAAATCCTACCCAAGCCGGCCAGAGGTTTACTTGGTCAAAAACGTGGTGCGATAGATAACAACTATGGAAGGCAGTAATTACTGGGGATACGGTTACAAGACTCAGCATTCCTATCCGAGGTCGCGGTAAATCACATGAAGAAGGCCAGCGGTGAAATTTGGCCGAAACGTAGTGAAAGAAGAAACAAAACAAAAAACTACCAAGATGAAGACAAAAAGTCCGCAATAAATAAAAATTAATTCTGATAAAGTTATATCTGACTTTTTTAACAGTGAGATAAAAGCACTGCAACTCTGATTTAAGAAGTTGGAGGACAGCAAGGCGGACTATGTTGAAAAATAAACCTCATTTATTCATATTTCGTGAGAATACTTTAACCAGCCTTTGAACTTTTCAGCCGACTCTCTTTCATATTACCTGTTAACTATTAAGAACCTTCTTTTGGCGAAAGAATAGCCCTACGATTTTTTTCGCTGTATTTACAACTTATGTTATATAAATGTCCCACGTCGAATCAGAAGCAAAGTAGAAACTTTAGAGTTTGTCAAAACAGTCGATCTTTTTCTTTTCCATCCATTGCCAAAATGGCGTCGGAAGAACATCGAATAGTGTCAATGAATAACAAGGAAATCGAATCAAGGTATCGTGAACATAATCACAGTTTTCTTCAATTCCGATCGACACAATGTATCGATATCTCAATGAACAAACTTGACCTTGTCAATCGGCAGCGAAATGAGGTTTATTGATCGCATTAATACGAATCTGTGCACCATACTATTGTCTCTCCGTTGAGCAGGCCACAGGAAATATTGATCTGAGTTATTTTTAATGCAGAGGACGCTGAGTTGATCTAGTGGTGATCTATGGGCGTGAACTGAAAAGGCCACGGTCATCCATTTATAAGATAAAAGGAAGAGCAAGATAAAGCCAACAAAACTGAATTCAGACGGGTGGATTAAGCAGAGTAAATTATTAATGCATAAAAAAAAGCAGTAGGGAAAATAATACAAGCGTTATTTTGTCGATTCATCAAAGAATGGAAGCCATAATGATACTTTGGGTTATTTTAATGTGGCTTTTCTCCAAACCATTCTCTCTCTGTCTGTCTGTCTGTCTGTCTGTCTCTCTCTCTCTCTCGCTATATATATATATATATATATATATATATATATATATATATATATACAATAGCCGGTTCATATCCATTTCATCAGTTCATCTCTCTGGATTTCTCTTTCTCTCACTCTCTCTCTCATATATATATATATATATATAATGTGTGTTTTTGTGTGTATGTGTGTGTTTTCAAGTTTTTCATCAATCTCTCACTTTCTCTCTCTATCCCTCGCCCCCCCTCTCTCTCTCTCTCTCTCATTCACAACCTGTCTCGGATACCTAATATCAATGTAGGGTTGCTTGTGAGAATCTATCTATTTATCTCTGTCTTTTCATATCTATCTATCAATCTATCTATCTTTTCCAGTTTTTCAGTAGCCTATTTATATAAATTTTATCAGTTAATTGCTGTCTCTTTCTCTCTCTCTCTCTTTATATATATATATATATATATATATATTCATATTTTTCAGTCTTCATCTGCTTTTCTCCCTTCCCACTGTCTCTCTCCCTCAGCCTCTCTATCTCAAATATTTTATTTTATTCTAATGTGGGTCTTCTTCGTATCATTGATTGTCTTTCTCTCCCTCCATGTTTTTTACGATAGTCTATTTATTGCTCAATTTCTTATTTTCTTTCCCTCCTGATCTCTTTCCCTCTATCTCTCTGGCAGTCTACCTCAGTTTACTCATAACTCTCATTCAGTCTTTTTTCGTGTCTTCATATCTATCTATCTATCTATCTATCTATCTATCTATCTATCTATCTATCTATCTAAGTCTGTGCATATCTATCTCTTCGTGATCTTTTTCTATATCTCTCTTTATCTATCTCACTGTTTATCTATTACAGATATTGAAGTGAGTTTTCTACCAAGGAAAATCAATTGATTTTGATTGTCAACAAGATGAGAGAATTCATAGTATTCAAATAAATTTTTCCCACTTTAAAAATCAATTCAACTTCAGAATCTATCTATCTATCTATCTATCTATCTATCTATCTAAGTCAATTCATATCTATCTAGTTTGTTCATATGTATGTATGTATGTATGTATGTATGTACGTAGCAGTTCATATCTATTAAAATTTGATATGATCATCTATCATCAACCATTATCATCTATCTATCAACATACTTATTAATTACTGTATCTTTCTAGCGACTTTGTTGATATCTATCTATCTATCTATCTATCTATATATATATATATATATGATACTTGCGTTTTATTTTATGTTGGTTTCCTTTCCAAACAAAGCTCAATTGATTTTTCCGCTGTCAACGTGATGAAGGAATTCAAGGTCTACAAACAACTGTTTTTCCCCTTCCCAATCAATTCCATGTGTGCGTGTCGACTGAGAGACACAGAAACAGGTATAAAAAGAAAATTCACATCGTTGCTACGATTCAAAGATGCACGAAAGATGATTAATTTTTCTTTTTACATATTAGTCTCTTAATTAAGGATTCTGCAGAATTTATCTACATGCACACACACTTACGCCCTCGCGCATACACATCCGCCCACATATCCACAAACATATTTATTTACACCATCTTTATCTCTCTCTCTCTCTCTATATATATATATATATATTGAGAGAGAGAGAGGTTATGTCATAAATAAATTCCCTTCTTCAAAAGAAAGTTGTAACAACACATTTCAAACCTCCAATGTTTAAAACAACTTAAAATCATCTGATTAAAGAGTGCCTTTCTCTGTCATTCTTATTTCAATAGGGAAATAGTACGTATCATATCTTAATCTATGATCTTACACACCTAAAATGGGGGAACTGCAAGTGCATGTTCGATCCATGTCATGTTGTGGGAGTTTTGTTGGCTGTTTTATTTTACGGTGTATCAACCCTTTTCGGGTCATTTAACGCCGAATTCAGTTATTTTGATAAACGTTTCAAACAATTCAGTTCAGAATAAGCATTTTTTTGTTTACACACAGTTAAATTTCAGAATAGCTCTATTTCAAACAATTCAGTTTAGCATAAACACAATTTTGTTTAACACAGTTAAATATCAAAACAATTCGATTTCAAACAATTCACTTTAGCTTAATTACACAGTTTATTTCTATTTGTCCCATCAATAGGACCCTATCAGGTATTACCACTCCAGGTCAGTGTGGATCTGGGTGCGATGGCAATGAAGAGGTACTCCGTATCCCCCCAAACTCCAGCATTACTGAAGCCTCACCATCAGATTTTTTTTAGTGTCGTATCTTGTTGGTGGAGTCTTACCCCTATGCAGAGATGCAGTTAGTGTATTCTACAGCCCCAGCTGACTGGGCCATCAGGGAGTTTAAGAATAACGAAAACGTACAGAAACAGCTTAGAAAAGATTTATGTGTAATGCCCAGGATGTTATAACGAATGACCAAGTTTGAAACTTGATATTAAAGTTTTGTTCTCTTTGAGAGATGAACCCAGACCAGGAAGCTCGTCAGACGTCGATGAAGATGTTTTATGAGAATTAATGGAATGCAATCCACGCAAAACTAGTCGAGAATTAACACTTGACCTCCATATATCACAGTCCACAAGTTGTCGCCACTTGAAAAAGAAGAAAAAGTGAACAAGCTCTGCGTTTGGCTTCCTCATACTCTTTGTGAAAAGAACAAGAACGGTCGCATATACATAGCGAATAATCTCCTTTCCAGGCAGAGAAATTACGCGTTTCTCAAGAATATGATTACAGTCTACGAAAAATGCGGCTTTTACGACAATGTTCAACGCAAAAGACTGTGGTTGGACATAAATGATTCTGTGCTGCCTATCTCAAGGTGGAGCTTCATAAAAAAAAGTTTTACTGTAAATATAGAGGGATCAACGCAATATTATTGATTATGCGTTTTTAAACAGCAAACACTCAATGTAAACTTATACTTTCAACAGCTGCAATGTGTACATAAAAATCTTAGAAAACGCCTCGCACTTGTCACTAGGAGAAACTTGGTTACTTAATGATGGTGCTAGGCCACATTCCGCTAGAATTATGCAGGAAAAAAAAAACATCGGATATAGGCAACTGTGTTTTACTTCATCAAGCATATTTACCAGACCATACACCAAGGATTTCCATCTTTTTGGCTCTCTACCAAATACTCTTAAATAACTAAATATTTTTCTCAAGAAGATCAAGTAAAAACGTTTTCGGAAAACTTATTCAACTCGAAACCAGCTGAATTTTACTCAGAGGGAATCAACAAGTTCACTAATAAATGGCAAGAAGTAATTTAAAATAATGGCGATTATTGATTGAAATAATTTCATTGCTAATTAATTTATGCATGAATTATATTTTATTAAAACAGATATTTTCCATAACTCAACTCAATACACACACACACACACACACATATATATATATATATATATACACATGTGTGTGTGTGTGTGTGTGTGTGTGTGTGTGTATAAATTTTTCTTCTTTTTGGTGGAGGGGGCCAAAGAAAGAAAAAAGTAAATATTTCAAAATGAATAGGTTCACTAAGAGATTTGTATTGTTTAAAAATTATTTATTTCGTTCTTACACACGGGTATATTTTCTGCTTTTTGCTTTCGTCTGAAAACATTTTGTCATTTACTAGTTTTTTTAATCTCCTGACACAGTGTAAAAAAGAAAAAGAGAGGAGGAGGACAAGAAATTTAACACAAAAACAGTGACCTCTACGTAAACTGAAAAAAAAAACTCTGAAAAAACATTCGACGAACAAACCTACACGTGTGAGTTCAAGTCTCATTGGGTGCTCCATTCATATGGCATTGCACTACATTCAAGCATAAAAACTAGTAAATTAGAAAATGTTCTCTGACTAAAGCAACAAACTGGAAACATACACGTATGCAAGAACGAAATAAATAATTCTTTAAAAAACACAAATCTCTTTGTAGACCACATTATTTTAATTTGGTTGGTTGTTATGGGTTTTATGGCATATCAACTTTTGTATGTTATTTAATACCAAATCCAAATAATCAATTCTATTTTAAGCAATTCAGTTTCTCATGTTTATTTGTCAAACACATTTCTATTTCAAGCTATTCAGTTTAGTCAACAGTTCTAATTTAAACAGTTCAGTTTACTATAAGTATAGATTTTGTTTACACTGAAATAAATTTCAAAACAGTTCTATTTCAAACAATTCAGTACGCAGTTTAGTACGCGGTTTAGTTCTATTTGACCCATAGATAGGACCCTATCCGTTGCTACCATTCCAGGCTAGAGTGGACCTGGTAGTGATGGCAATGAAGGGGTACTCCGCATTCCCCAAAGCTCTAGCATTACTGGAACTTCACCGTCAGATTTGTTTAGTGTCATATCCAGGACACTCGTTAGTGGGGGGGTTGCCCTCTGCAGATATGCTGTCGGGGTATTTTACAGCAACAGCTACCTGGGCAAAATTTATTTAATATATGTATATATATATAAGCAAAAAGTAAAGTTGGTGACGGTAGATGAGGGTGACCAGAACGCTCCCTTTTCAACAACTACAACATCGAGTTTAATGGGAGGGCGCTATATATATATATATATATATATATATATATATATATATATATATCATCATCATCATCATGTCGTGCTGGTAGCACGGATATCCCTGACCCTCTCTCGCCACTCCTCCTTATCGTTCGTCACCCTAGGCAGGTCTTCAGGACAACATCCCATATCCTCACATCGCTGCTGAATGTATGTTCGTGCTGGTCGTCCTGCTTTTGCACGGCCATGTGTGGGGGTCCATAAGAGTACAACTCTTATAAGTTCGTCCCTGCTTCTCCAGCAGTGTCCTGCATATCTGGTTCGTCTAACTTGAATAGTTTTCGTGATAGGAGGCAGGTGGCCGTACAGTTGGTGCCTTGTGGGATGTTGCTGCCAGGACTTGTTCAAGATTGCTCGCAGCATTCTTGTGTAATTGGCGCCTAGCTTCTTCTCTAGCCGTTTTGTTAGAGTCCATGTAGTGCACCCATATAGCAGTATCGATGTGACCGCTGCGTTTCATTTTATCGGTTAGGTCTGATTTCCATATAATCGATAGCCTATTGATAGCTGTCCATGCTTTCGTTAACCTCGTGTCGATGTCCTTTTCGGTTGATGCGACACTGCTTCCTTGGTAAGTGAATCTGTCGACTTGTTTAAGAGGGGTTCCGTCTAGAGTAGAGATGTCCCCCGTTCGATTATAGCACATATATTCCGTTTTGTGTGCATTAACATAGAGGATCGTAGCCATTAATTGTCTGCAGAAGAGGACCACGAGGTCGATAACTTGTGTGGAACACAATTATATGAAATAAAAAAAACTTAGACTATCAAATTCAAATTCATTTGCTAACCTATTAAATATAAAACGTACGCACGCACACACACACACACACACACACACACATATATATATATATATATATATATATATATATATATATATATATATATATATATAAACGTAGCATTGCATAGAGTAGAGGTACCAATAATTTCATTATTTTCGTTATAAGTTTGCATAGAAATCAAGTATTTCTAACATAAACACGAGTTGATTTGCATTACATTTCCATGTATTTAATCAAAACTCTTTATGAATTCTTAATGTTTATAACTCATCGAGTTCTGGCGTCATTATTTCTTTCCCAATTTACTGAACGTCGCATCCAAGACGAAGACAAGCAGTTATATATATATATATATATATATATATATATATATATATATATATATATATATTAATTTCAGGGTAAATTTTCTTTTATAAAATCAATATAGATGTGTTGGTATTGCAAATAGCATTGGTAAACGCAGAAACTCTCCAAGAGCCTGGTGGGCCCAACGAAAATTCAGGCTTTACAGATTATTTGGTAAGGGGAATAATAATAGCAATAATAATAATAATAATAATAATAATAATAATAATAATAATAATAAAGAAGAAGAAGAAGAAGAAGAAGAAGAAGAAGAAGAAGAAGAAGAAGAAGAAGAAGAAGAAGAAGAAGAAACCATATAGTGGAACACAGTAATAATATAAACATCTGTTTTGTTCCAAGGTAAATGTGTTGCTTTCCTGTGGTGGTAGGGGTGCTGATTTATGGCGGGAAAGATAATCGATTCCGTTGTGTTGTTCTGCAGACAGAGTCAAATTGAGTTGAGCAATCCGTTGAACTCTTTTGTTCACTAGTTGACCTACTCCCCACATCTGGGAGCGAAAAACCACAGCTTCTTTGATTTTATTAGATTTTCTTTCTTTTTTTCAGTGCAAATCGGAAGAAAGTGTAGAAGCGATATTGAATTTAAATGACTAATGGCCAAGGCACTGTCCCATTTAGACAGACCGTCAAGAATGAGTAGGGGATATTTATCTGATTACACACCAAATCAGATTTAACATGAACTCATTTTATATTGGGTGGGAGGAATCACGCACGAATCGAGACTCATGTGTGTCCGTCAAAAAAAAAGATCTTGATCATCTTGGCATTTCCAAGCGTCAAATGTTAAACTTAGGCCTACCAAACAGGCATTTCGGGTGGCCCTCCTGGGACTAATGCTGCCTTTAAAGCATCAGAGTACAAGTTCGAATCTTCGAAGGTGAATTCGTTATTTTTCGATTAATACTATTTCATTAACGGTCGTCAAGTGTAAAAAACAACCTGCGGGTTTCAATAAAATATCTCCTTCCCACACACAAATAAAGAGTAAATAAAAAAAAAAAATAGTCAAAATTCCTCATCTAAAAAATTTAAAAAGGAAATGAATCTATAAACCTCGATTTTTTTTAGAAATTAAAAAAATTAAATGTTGTAGTATTATGATAATTATGTTCAATATTACTCAGCCATTAAAAATATTTTGAAATAACTTGACAAAATTTAATTAAGCTTATAACGCTTTAGTTAAGGCTACTATTTTCTTTCTTTCTTTTTTCTTTTTTTTCTTTTTTTTTTTTTTTTTACTCGTTACGATTTTTTTTAATCAGTTTTACTGGATTGTCTTGTATTGGAGTTTTAGTGACAAAAACAACTACTACAATTAAACTTATATTATTCCTCCTCCTCCCCCTCCTCCTCCTCCTACTACTACTACTTTGTTGAGGCTTCTAATGATTAGATTTAACAACAATAAGATGAAAGAAAAACAAGTCAAAATTAATTAAAATGAAAATTCATCATCTAAATTTTGACAATTTAAGTTTAATAAGGCCATTACTACTACTAATACTACTACTAATACTAATACTAATACTAATACTGTTATCATTATTATTTTTACACCTTGCGAGTTTTTTACACTAACGTTTGTTGATGGCCTTTTGCTGGAGTCTGAGTGACAGCAAATCTCTTCAGGTTCCCAGGACTCTTCTTAGTATTCTGGACGATCGTAACAATTCTGTAGTTGGATGGTCTCTATTATTATTATCATTACTATTATTATTATTTACTCAGCGTTTTTCACATCAGTGTTAGTTGATGGTCTTTCACTGGAGTTTGAGTGACAGCAAGTCCCCTCAAGTCTCTAGGACTCTTCTCAGTATTTTGGCCCTTCTCAATAATGTAGTATTTTGGATGGTCTCCACTCATCTGCCAACTTCCAAGTCCCCCAGTCTTTCAAGTAATCCTTTAGTTAATGTTCCGAAAGCACTTATTGAAGGTCTTTCACTGGAGTCTAAGTGATAGCTAATTCCCACAGGTCTCCAGCATTCTTCTCAATATCCTGACCGATCTCAACAATATTGTATTTTGTATAGTCTCGATTCTTTTTCTGATTTCCAACTCTTCAAATACCCTTTTGGATCTTTTGGGAATTGTTCCAAGCGCATCAGTTACAATCGGTATCGTCGTCAACCGCATGTTCCACATTTTTTCAGATCTTTGGCAAGGTCCAAGTACTTGTAAATATTTTCACTTTCTTTTATTTTCACGATGTGGTGCAGTAGAATGGCAAAATCCATTTGATGACAAGTTTTCTTTTCTAATTTTTTGTTGCTGTTAATTATCACTATGTCTAGTCTTCTCGTCTAGACTAGAAGTTCTGTTTGTATCCCAAAATTCTAGAGGAATTTCTCTGTCTCAATTTCTAAGACGGCTTGAAATATATCATCATTATCATCATGTCGCACTACTAGCACGGATCTCCCTGACC
This sequence comes from Sepioteuthis lessoniana, assembly GCA_963585895.1. Lineage (NCBI taxonomy): Eukaryota > Metazoa > Mollusca > Cephalopoda > Myopsida > Loliginidae > Sepioteuthis > Sepioteuthis lessoniana. The sequence continues at coordinate 25,323,587 of OY757939.1, forward strand.
CTCTCTCGCCACCTGTCTCTATCGTCCATCGCTCCCGGGATGTCTTTCAGGCTACATCCTGAATCTGTGTAGAGCTGTTGTATATAGGTTCTAGCTGGTCGTCCTATGTGAAGGGGTCCACTGGAGCACATTGCTCGTCTTCACTTTTCCAGCAGTGTCCCGCATGTCTGGTTCGTCTGACTTTTAGAGTTTTCGTGATGGTTGGTAGGTGGCCGTACAGCTACTGTTTTGCGGGGTGTTTCCTCTGGGATTTGTTCAATACAGCTCGCAGCATTCTTGTGTAATTGCCGTCAAGCTTTTTCTCCAAACGTTTTGTTAGCGTCCATGTGGTGCATCTACATAGCAGTATCGATACAACCACTGCTTGGAAAAAACTGCATTTCATTTTATCTTTCTGGTCTGACAGCCATATGATCGATGGACTATCGTTAGCTGTCCATGTTTTTGCTAGTCACCTGTTGATATCATTCTCAGTTGATGAGATGCTACTTCTGAGGTAGGTGAATTTGTCCACTAGTTTCAAAGGACCACCCTTTAGTCTGGAGATGTCGCCTCTTTGATTAGAGCACATGTATTCTGTCTGGTCTGCATTGACATAGAGGCCTATGCAACTTGCTGCTCATACCAGAATATGTAGTAGGGTTTCAGCTTGGGTGGGTGTTTTTGCTAGAAGTGCTATGTCATCGGCGTATTCCGCGTCCGTAATAGTTTGTGCGGAGTATCTTCTGCTTATTTCCTTTGCCAGCTCGAAACAGTTTTCTTTCATTAAATGTACGTTCTAATTACTTTGTGTGGACAGATAATAAACAGGTATGGTGCTAATGTGTCTCCTTACAGCTCACCTGCTACAATGTAGAAGTAGTCTGGTTCTCCGTTCAGTGACCTGACATTTACTTTAATGTTTTTCAAATTCAGTCTTTTGCACGATTCCCAATGGATTAACTTTCCCACCCAGTCACACGTAGTCTTGTACTCCTTCTTTATTAGTTTATTGCATTCGCTTATTATATGATTAATCATTTCATCTCTTTCAAGCTATTCTGTTATGTCTTATCAATTTTTGCTTCAACATAATTGATCAATTTGGCGTTGTTTTGTGCTGCTTTTAGAAGAGTTTTTCTCTTGAGATTTCCTTTTAGTCACCCTGTCCACGTCCTCTCGTGTTCAATCTCGCCGATTTGTCCCTTTAATTATCGATACAGTTGTTTTTCTCATTTTTTGCTTCCTAGTTTTGATCTTTCTCTATCTGTACTTATGTTGCCACCGCGGCAATTGGTTGCTGTAATTAATCTTTCTTTCTTCTTAATTTTGTCCTCGAATCCTTGTATTAATGTATTTACGCAATCCTCAATGCTAACGTTTCATCTTACCCTTCTTTTCTTATTATAGTCGTTCTGTGATATCTCTCTGATGTAATATATTGTGCATAGTCATCAATTTTCTTGTCCATTGCTCTATTTATCTGACCATTTGCCTGAGATTTAGTCTTTACAAACAAGTTAGTTGAGTAAGCAATTAGATTTCACGTGAGTTTTCTTACAACTGATGCTAATGCTTAAAAACTTTCACACTAGACATTTTTGTTGATTCAATAGGACCATATCTTCGATAGACTTTTAAATCTACAATTTTCTCTTTCTTAAAAGACAGTTTGTACATCTATACCTATCTATCATCATTCTTTATCTATTTTTGTAAAAATACAGGGTGTGGAAGAAAAATTAGGAATAATCTAGTATAATAATAAACGACTGTATTATAAAATAAGATTATTTTTAATTGTAAAAAAATTAACAATAAAATAAGAAGATTGACATAAAACAGTGAATTTACTCAATATGACCACAATTTTTCAGTTATTGTATTAATACACCTTCAAAACGATTTGCATGCCTTTAAAATAAATTCTTCTGACATTTTATTCCATTCCTCCTCAATAGCAGTCTTAAGTGAACCAATATTTAGATGGGATGTTGCGTTTGTTTTGTTTTCTAAAACGCCCCATATAGCGTAATCAAGGGAGTTAAGGTCTGGGCTTAAATCTTGTTTAATTGCTATCCTCACTGTTTTCTTGTGGACTAGCAATTCATTAGAATGCTTTCTTTTATGATATTTCTTAATCACCGTAGAGAGAACATTTAAAAAAAGCCTTCTTTTCGTTTATTGTTCAATTCTCCACTCCCCATTTTCCTTAAAAAACACTTTTTTCTGTAAAAAGACATTTTCTTTGCTTTGTATACGGGAAACGAAAAAACTTTGTTCTGGTTTCAGCATCAAGCAAATCATATATTTTTGTCATTTCTTTGCTCACTCAGATTGGGCTGAATTTTAATCTAAATAATGCTTGAATAATAGAGGTAATCATAAAAATGTTGATTCATCGTGTTTTTTTTTTTTAAACTTGGACTTATCAGACTAAAGAAATTTTAAGATTATTCTATAATTTACTTCCACACCCTGTATATATATATATATATATATATATATATATACACACACACACACACACACAGACATATATATATATATATATATATACAAAGACATAAATACACAAAACATATATGCAATTCTACTCAGGCTTTGGCTTTGGCTTGTTTGTTTAATGACATATAAATCTTCTTGGGTTATTTAATGCCAAATCAATCCTTCGAGAAGAACAGTAGTGGTACTATTTAACCCATAGCTGGGAGGATAAAGGGGTTCATACCTTTCCCAAGGGTATTTGCTGGAAAGGGAATGTAATAGCGCGACTGAAGTTCGAACTCACTCACTACGATGCCACAGTCTAGTACGTTAGCCACTACCCCTGGAGGACACCCACATTCTACTCAGGGGTCGGTGTGGAGGAAGAGAGAAAGAGATAGAAAGACTGAGACAGAACGCTGGTTTTAGAATTACGGTCATTTCATTCCCCTTTTTTTGTGCTTACTTATGTTCAATTACTGCCTCACTATTTATTGCTGCCCAACTAATTATGACATTTTCAATTTTTTAAAGACTAAATGGTAATTCAATAGGGAGACAAAGATTTTCGGGTAAATTTCAATAAATATCAATGACTATAAATTTAGAAAGTTCAGTTCTTGGAAATTTTTCACACCAACGTCATCAGAGGGTCTTTCACTAGAGTCTGATTTACAACAAGTCTCTTCAGGTCACCAGGACTTTTCGCAGTATTCTAGCCGATCTTAATGTTGTGATGTAGATAGTCTCAATTCTTCCACCGATTTCTTGTCTCTTCATTTTTTTAACAGGAATTTGGGGACCGTTCCAAGTGCATCAAATAAATTTATTTTCACCGTCATCCTCAAGTTCAACAGTTTCTCTTTTTTTTCTCTGGCAATGTCTAAGTACTTGTTTATCGTTTTGTTTTCTTTGATATTCACTTTGTTATCTGCTGAAACGGCAAATTTCACAAGTTCTTTTTTCTTGTGAATCATCACAAGAATTGGGGTTTAAAGTTCTGTTTGTATCTCAGAGAGTTTAATGCGTCTCACTCTGGCTTTTATCATAGACCATTTGATAGTATGGTCAGATTTTAATCTCTTGCAGAATTCCGAGTGAATCACCTTTCCCACACAGTCATACCTAGTCTTCCACCTCCTTTGAGCTTGTTTGCTGCATTCACTTATTATGCGATTTACTGTCTCATCTCTGTCCCCACATAGCATACACTTGCCATTCTCTAGCGTATTTTCAATTTTCGCTTTCATATTATTTGTTCTTACGGCATTTTTGTGTTGCTATTATTATTATTATTATTTTACTCATTGAGAGTTCTCCACATCTGCGTAAATTGATGGTTTTCCACTGGAGTCTGAGTAACAGCAAGTCTCCTCAAGTCTCCAGGACTCTTCTCAGTATTCTTTCCGATCTCAATAATACTGTAGTTCGGGCGGTCTCCACTCGTCTTCTTATTTCCAAACCCTCCTGTCTCTGTTCCAGTCTTTAGTGACCGTACCGAGCACGCCAATTACAATTGGTATCACCGTCACCTACATGTTCCGTAGTTTTTTCATTTCTCTGGCAAGGTTTAGGTACTTATTTCTCATTTCGCTTTACTTCACTATCATCAGCCAGAGCGACAAAATCCACTATACGCCAGTTTCTCTTTTAATATTGAATATCACTCGGTCTGGTCGTCTGGCCGAAGTTAGATGATCCGTTTGTATCTCACAATTATCATTATTATTATTATTTGTAAGAAAATTATATAAAAGAAAATTGATTGATTTATTTTAACGGTACACCTAACTGTTTAGTAATTTTATGCCTAGAGGTCAGGAAATCGCGTTCATTGTACGTTCATATTTCTATTTCTATGAGCTTGTAACACAATAGGCTTTTCGGAAGACGTTTCTGTCGAATACAGATGGTTCTTAAATAAGTCTTTTTTATAGGCACTCTCACTTCGGTCAGAAAGAACCAGAGATTATTGGTAATGAAGGGGTACACCACAACTCCCACCAGATCTCCAGAACTGGAATCTTAGCATCAAATAAATTTCAGTGTCATAGCCAAGCCAGCATTCGATTTGAGGGGATCTTACTTTTCGGCAGGCTATAGAGTAAACGTATTCTGAGCCCAGCTGATTGGACAGAAAGAAAGAAAAAAAAACTAGATTAAAAAAGTAATAAGGTCTTAAATTTATCAAAGAAATTGGACTAATTTAAGACCATTATGCTTGATATGCTATAAAATACAGCAAAAACATGCAACTACTACTAGTACTACTACTACTACTTCTTCTACTACTACTGCTGCTGCTGCTGCTGCTTAGCGATTAACATACCCCTCCGCACATGCACGATGCGATACAAAGTCAATTTTTAAGTGGAATTTAACAAGTTTGAATTCAGGGTTTTCTCTCTCCTATAAGGGTTGACAACCAAATTAACCCTTTTCGATAGCTGGAGGGAGAATAGTTAGATTCATGCCTTTCCTATGGGTATTGGTATTATGTGAAACGCTAACAGCCTCGACAGGATTTGAATTCTGTTTATCGTGTCCATTTCCTCTGAAGATAACCTTTTCACAACGATTACCAAGTACTACTACTACTACTACTACTACTGCTGCTGCTGCTGCAACTGCTTCTACAACAAAAAAAAGGATGAAAGAAAATCTTTAAAAAAGCAATTTGACCAATCCTTCTTCAAAGAAATTCAAGCAATTCAAAATTATTACCTCACGACTCTTATAACTCCTGTTACATTGTAACACTTGAAACTTTAAACTGTGTGCAAACAATAAATTACAATACTTGAAATCATTTAACAGTGTGCTAACGAATGAGGTCTGGCTTGTTTAAAAATAATATTACCGATAAATTATTCATTTGCAAATCTCACACTTATACATATATATATATATATATATATATATATATATATATATATATAATTTGTAAATGAATAGTTGGTAACATATATATATATATATATATATATGTATGTATATACATGATAGTAAATAAGTTATCCTACTGTAGTCGATGGTGACCCGAAGGCTCTCTCTCTTTAATAGCTACTACACCGAGGTGTAGGGTAGGGCCCTACTCTTTTCTCTGTATTGATTCCCACCCTTGATCCGAACCTTATAATGGTGAGTGTTAGGCAAGAAAGCTTCAAGTACCATTTTTTGAGTCTTTGGGACTGAACCCCTGTCACACGGACCATTGACGTACCCTCTAACCACTATGCCCCATATATATCGACATGATGTTCCATTAAATAACCCAAAAGGGTTGATATGCTATGAAATACAAACAAACCAGGGTATTATTACTACTAATAATAACACTGCTTGGAATTGAGTTTAGTCTAATGATTACAGTCGAAGGAAATGGAATCTGTGACTTGGGTCCAAATCTTTGGCTCCTCTGATGGTTAGCGAGCTAGACTAGCTAGACTAGCAAACTCACTCGTGTAGATACACGAGTGAGTTCGAATCTTATTAGGTGTCCTATTCATTCAGCCTTTTGCTACACCGAAGCAAAGAGCTTCGTAAATTACTACTTGGGTCCAAATCCTGAACCACCCTGTTTGGGTTCAATTTCAACGATTGCCCTTGGAAAAGGCATGGATCCTTCTGTTCTCCAACTAGCTATGAGTAGATGGAAGAGCAGACTGGGTTCGTTAATTTTGGTTAGGCAACCTGTCTGAAAGAAGGAAAACATTTAATACAACAAATCAAATAGAATTTAGAACCAACCTTATTTCTTATCGTTCATACTTGTGTTTGCTTTCAAAAAATCAGTCCAAACACCATTTTAGGATTTTCCCATGAATATTGAATATTCAAGTGAATCATTTAAAATTTCCTAATATGAAACAGCAGAAGGGGTTTTGTAAGATTTTAACAAATAACATCAAAGATTCGATGTATTCGAGATTCCGAAAACATAAAGTGAAAAATAGGACTGTCTGGTAAATACATCTGCTTCACTAGGAGGGGGTGTCACGAGTTGATCACGTGGACTAGAGAAAGATAGCTCCAAGAGAGCTTACAGTTAGGGGCAATGGATGCAATGAAAGTAAATACATTCCCACCGCTTTAGAACAAAATTTGATATTCCAGGTCGGCAGTCCAAAGGGTCGGAAAACGATCGAAACGTGATAAAAAACAACAAAGACGAGGTAATATTTTTTCACTGCAGAGAAACGAAAATCTGACAGAATCTACTACGGTTTCAAGCATCGCTATCTATCTATCCATCCATCTATCTATCTATACACCGGGTGTTTCAGAAATACATATCATATATACAAATTCATATATATATATATATATATATATATATATATATATATGTATGTGTGTGTGTGTGTGTGTGTGTGTGTGTGTGTGTGTGTGAAGCTAGGTCAAAAAGTTGAAAGCCTCACCCTATTAAAAGAGCCTGAGCAGAACATTTTAAACTGAGATCTTGGGGATGAGTATGTTGTCTATAAGATGGGCTAAAAAATACTAATGACTGATCACAAGCTGGAAAGGGTTGACATTTTCAAAGGATTTTTGGCTCTTCGACTCCTTCTGGGTGAAACTAACAACTTTTTGAATTGAACTAGAATATATATACATATATATATAGTGGTGGAAATAAATATAAGACACCCAATTAAATTGTTAATAATTTTCTTATTACTGCACAAATTCCCATGACAATTTGTGTGTGGTACCTAGATCAGATATGTATTAATATATATATTCGACTTTATAACAACTTTCCACCAGAAAATGTTTTTAACAAAACTTCCGATGTTGAAGGTGGAAATACTTATAAGAGAGTTTTGAAAAACTTCATATCTGGTTTATTTTTGAATGTCAAAGGAATAAATGCATGTGCAGATTATAAAGACACTTTGTGTGATTTTAAGCTAGGTGAGTCACATTTAAATATTTCTATAATGCCCAACAACACAATTACGGAAAATTCTCACCGACAACACAACAATATTAGAACATCAAAATAATAATCAAAAACTACAGATTCTCGAAGCACTACATATTAGAAACATGCAACCGACACTTAATAGAATTAATTTTCAAACCAGTGCTAATGTACTTAAATGTCTTTAGCTACTGACACTAATTATAGAAACCCATTTAAAAGCAAACGCCATAATCTTCAACGGTAAAGACGGTCTTACATAGTGGTAATATGCTAAAACAAAAGTTACATCACTTTTGTAATAGATCCTCCCCTGATGATGGCCCAAAGTCGGACAGAAAGTACTAGGGATACAACTATCGACAATATATAAATCAATTCCCACCCCCGAATATGATAAAAGTAATACGGGAATTCGAACGGATCCAGAAGAAAATATGTAGACATAAAATGTCTATTATGTTTAATGAAATATATATATATATATATATATATATATATATATATATATATATATATATATATATATACAAATCTCCTAATCATGTACATATATATATATATATAATAAGGAAATTTGTATACATATATATATATATATATATATATATATATATACCCTGATATACCCTAGGTACTCTGAAGAGCCGTTTTAGGCGGAACTGTAGTAGGATAGTTCTGACTCGCGGTTTAATTTATATATATATATATATATATATATATATATATATATATACAGCTCTCCTAATTATATGTATATATATATATATTTATAAATCTCCTACTTATATATATATATATATATATATATATACAAATCTCCTTGTTATATTTATATGTGTAGAGAGAGAGGGAGAGAGAGAGAGAGAGAGAGAGAGAGAAGGAGATACTGTGAGGTTTTGTAGTTCAAACTCACAAATCTGTATCTAATATTCGTGATCTTGTTTATGCCCACCAAACCCATCCTTTTCATTAATGAAATAATTCACTAAGTATTGGTACTTTTAGATTTACAGTCGACCGATGTTTTTCTTATGTAAACCTTTTGGTTTAAAACCATTTTTATAATTATATGATCTTAAAAGAAAAGCCGTCAAGAGTTTTAAACCTTAGACAACCTTTTTGATTACTTTAATCCTTAATCCAAATTCCTTAACAATCTGAACTCTAAAAGCCAAATCGATTTTAGTCTTATTGGCAGTTTACGCCAGGGCTTCTCAAAGTCTTGTGTAATGACCCCTAGAGGTGACTAAAATATTCGTTAGGGGCCTATGCTGGGTAAATTTAATAGTTTGTTATTTAAATCTTTTTTTTTAATCGGGAGAAAAAAATATTGGTTAATATAGACTAGACTAGTTACTTGATAAAGAAAATTTCATATCAAACGCTGGGGAATTTTAAAACATATTTTTGTTAAAAAAGTGCGTCTTATATGCCGTCAAATACGGTACAGGTTTCTCTAACTTGTATTTTGTCTAAAGGTTTAGTAAAATAGACTTGAAATTACATTAAATTTTACTGGGAATGATACAAGTCGTAATCAACATGGTTTCCTAAATGGTAAAACAACTTTTAAATATTGGAATGTAGAGATATCACTGATAATCAGTTGGTGGAAGGAGATATTTGGATTTAATCGATGTTTTTCCAAAGAAAATTATTTTAATATTATTATAAAAAATGTTTAGTCTTTCTCTATTTGGTCTTTATGGTGATTTGAATCCTTGAACGCTGTTTAATTCACGATGGCTCAGTTCGCTCGTTAAAAAGTGTAATTACACCGAATGAGACAAATTACTAATCAACCTTCCTAAAAACGAACGGCAACCACTTTTCAGCTTTTTCTATCGCTATTGAAAACGAACATAGGCATTGAAAGTAAGGTAGTAGTCTGCAAGGATATTTGCTATGACGTCTTATCCCTCTCAGCAATATGAATGACGGAATGAGAATAGTATAATCCCTTAAATTAAATAAAAGGTTAGGTTTTTGAATTCCCAGAACGTTTCTCTGCTTGACAAAAAAAAAAAATGCTGGCGAGTTTAGAGGCCAAGGTGAGTAAAGCAGTCCATAATGTGCAGAGAATAAAAATAACAAGGCCTCATCTCAGAAATATAGAGGAAAAACCAAATTATTTGCATTTCGTTTTAAGAGTTTCAACTTTAAGCCGTTTAGTTGTCTAAATTTCTTAGACAAAGCTTGATGATTTGAAAAAAAAAAAAATCTGAATATGAGCACAAGTAAAATCATACATAATAGTAGTAATTCAAGTCACGTAAGAACATTAAGTTTATAAGTTCCAGCAGGACACATGGCGTAACAATTATAAGCGTTGGCTCCTTAAGCTTCTAATAGAACTATAATCTGGAGGTTGCTGGTTCAATCCTGACTGCAAGCGAGTAACAATACAATTAAACTAAACACTTGTACCTGGTTATGGTTAACAGACTCAGAACAGGCGACACCCCGCCCCTGAATTTAATAAAGGACGTAGTTCGAAGTTTCGTGAATATTCCCGAGTTCGACAAACACCTGAAGAAGGCCGGAGGACATATCGACCGAAACTTTGTGTAAATAAAGATGAAGACAATAGTCCGAAAACCCTTAATGATTAAACCGTTTGGTTCTTTTATGGGGAAACATTTGATATCCAGCCAAGCTATTTTGTTCACTTTCGGACAAACACCCGAGAAAAGCTCTGTAACCACGTATCCCCCCACCAATAGCTACGATGTAAATAGTACACTACTGTACTTTTCCAAAGATGACATTGGCTCTGAATAACCGACGAAGTTTTATATGCCATTAAACAAAGAAACTAAACCAAGTCATTAAAAAAAAAATTGAGGGGGTTAAAAATGTTAACGATTTTATTTGTTGGTTGCTGTAACTCTTTGAAAAAATCTGTTGAAGCTTCGAACTCAAAAGACAAAACAACTTGCAGTTCCATCCCCAAAAATAAAAACGGTATCAATTCCAATTTGACGACATACAAAGCGCACATATTTTTTTTACTAAAAGTATCTTTTAAAATTCCCCTGCTTATTATATGCCATATATAGGTTTAAAATTCGAAATCGTCAGCCGAAAATAGCTAACTAGCAACTCCTATTAGCGTATACTTTAGAGTAACTTTCATATACTTATTAGGAGTTATTAAGAGATAATTTTCGGTTGCATTGGTATAAACACAATCAGAATTTCTTATCACACCTAAAATATAGACAAGGCTGTACTGTTTACTAATAATTTAATTAATAACTATTTTTTTATTTACCCTGCTGAGATTGGGGTGAGTCTTATACACCCATGCGTCTGTTATGCTGTCAAATATGGCATATCTTAAAATCAAAATCAGGATATATTTCAATGGTGAATGAATTAATCAATTTTCAATCGGAAAAGATCTGTCTCTTCGAGAAATACTCTTTATATTTTCTTTCAAATGACTTGCATTAGAACATAAATTTGAATTGATATCTTACTGTGGGAAATATAAGTTTCCTATTGACTACCATAAACAAAGGATTATTGTTTACTGCAATGTCTGCATAAGATGTCTCTCAGCATTATAAATACTAGAATGATTCAAAAGTTTCGCAATAGTTGAATACGTACTAGTTGTCGGAATAAGCTTCGATCTCATGCCACACCCATCATATAGATGCCTTGGATTATTACTTGTACTGATCCAAAATATACTTCCCGCGCATGTGACGCTTTAACGACCAAGAAGAGGCGGAAGCTTCAGTGAAGTAATTCTTCGTCTCGAAAAACAATAACTGGTGTCAGCTCGGGATAAATTAACCGGGAAATGGTGGCTTCAGACGGTGTAATGCGATGGACTCTAATTTGAATGATTGTCTGCTTTTGTTCTAACTTGAAGAAGAAAGCAAAGTAGTGACGAGAATATCGCAAAGATTTTGATTCAACATCGGGTACGCTCCCCCACGGGTGTTGAGCACTCTGGCGAATGAATTTACGGCTGCTACTCGCATAATGCAAAGCTCTTCGAAGGAATTGAGCTCTCTGGTATCCGATAACGCAAAAATTAAAACAAACGAAGGCTGCTACATAATGCCTTATAATTTCCGAACTGACGTGGTTCGCTTGTGGGCTGAGCAGTGTAACACTAAGACTAACGTAAAGTTGGGTGGGTTTTGATCCCAGGTTCAAACGTCCTACGTGTCTAGCCACACTGAAGAGTTGTGATACAATAAAACGGTCTGTCTGTGGATGACTATATATATGTGTGTGTGTGATTGGGCCACAGTCTTTCATGTTTGATTAAATAATAAAGACACATTTTGTCTATATCTTTTTTTAAGATCCTTTCAAATTTCCTTATAATTGTCTTGGTTTCAGGTTGGAATTTATGGATTTTGGTAAATTCATCCACCAATTCCAATCTGAAACCACGACAATTATGATGAAATTTGAATGGATCTTTATGAAAAGATATACACAGAATGTGTTTTTATTGTTTAATCAAGCACACACACACATAAAACACACACACACACACATACAAAATAAGAGGGAAATATATATATATATATATATCCTCATCATCATGTAATGCCGCTAGCACGGATATCCCTGACCCTCTCTCGTCACTTCTCCCTATCATTCATCGCTTCTGGCAGGTCTTCAGTGCTACATCCTGTATACTCACATAGCTGCTGTATGTTCAAGTGGGTCGACCTGCTTTTGCCCGGCTATATGCGGGGGGCCATAAGAGTACATCACTGATAAGTTCGTCTTTGCTTCTTCAGCAGTATCCTGTGTGTCTGGTTCGTCTAACTTGGATAGTTTTCGTGATGGGAGGCAGGTGGCCGTATAGTTGGTGCCTTGTGGCGTGTTGCCGCCAGGGCTTGTTCAATATTGCTCGCAACATTCTTGAGTAATTGCCGTCTAGATTCTTCTTCAGCCGTTTAGTTAACGTCCAAGTAGTGCATCCATATAGTAGTATCGATACGACCGCTGCCTGGAAGGAACTGCGCTTCATTTTATCGGCCAGGTCTGACTTCCATATGATCGAGAGCCTATCGATTGCTGTCCATGCTTTCGTTAGCCATGTGTCGATGTCTTTTTCGGTTGATGAGACACTGCTTCCTAGGTAGGGGAATTTGTCATCCAGTTTCAGAGAGGTTCCGTCTAGTGTGGAAATGTCGCCTGTTTGGTAATAACACATATATTCAGTTTTTTGTGCATTGACATGGAGGCCAATGCCTGCGGCGGCTCGTTCCCAACTATGCAGTATTGTTTCGGCTTGGTTGGGTGTATTCGCCAGTAACGCTATGTCATCGGCGTAGTCGGCGTCGGTAATTGTTTTTGCGGGGTACCTTCTGCTTCTTTTCTTTGTCAGCTCGAAGCCATTTTCTCTGAAATTTTTCGATCGAAGTTCTAAGCACGTAGTCTAGACAGATGATAAAGAGGTATGGAGCTAGCGTGTCCCCTTGTTGTACTCCTGCTCCAATGTCGAAGTATTCTGTGTTTCCATCCGGTGAACGTACTTTAATTTTGGTGTTTCTGTAGAGAATTGTTATTGCTGCTACGGTTTCTTTTGGTATGAAAGTAGGATTTGTTCCATCTTCCCTCTGTGTATGGAATCGAAGGCCTTGGTAAAATCGACAAATATTAATGTCGCCTGTAAGTTTTTTGCCCGTATATATACACACACACACACACACACATATATATATATATATATAGAAGGTTCTTTCAATAATTAGGGGACATTTTTTTAAAGGAGCAAAATAAATCATCAATTGAATTACCATGACCAGAAAATCCGTAAGTGCTGCATGTGACTTACGGAACCACTTGATAGTTGTTTCGACCTTATTAGGTCTCATTAACAGTGTATACCACGATCTCCCCCACTGCAGATCGAACCAACGACCACAGAACTGAAACACTACCAATGAGCCCGCAGGGCCACGTCTTCCCAAGAGGATTGGATATAAGCATTCGCGGGATCATAACCGCATTGGCAAGGAAATAGACATACATTTTCTTCTAATTTATAATATATATAACTCCTCTATTTTCGTTAAAAGAGAAAAAATGTAAGCAAAGTAAATGTTTTTATCAGTATTTTTCCATAAATATAAGTTTGGCATTGTTTGGAATTGTTATAGATCAAAAATTATTTTAATCTCGCCAAGATATTTATTTTGAGACTACTCAAAATGGTAGGAAATCATAGAGAGTGTTCAAGGCTTGAACAGAGGTCTGTTATCAAATTTTTGGTGACTGAGATGAACAAACGATGTGAAATTTACGGAAGAATGTGAGATTTGTTCGGAGAAACATCTGACGGTGAAAAAGATGTTTGCAAATGGGCTAAACATATGTTTTCCTCGACGAGTCTGAGTCAGTCCCTGTGGCATAAACACACAGACATTCCAATAAAGAAAAATCCCGGACGTAGCGGTCAGTAAAGGCCATGCTGAGAGTTTTCAGGGACATGAAAGGACCCATCACTGTTGATTTACTTGAAAAAAGTTCAACTGTAAACAGTACTTTTGCTCAGTTGGCTGGGATTGTAGAATACACTAACTGCTTCACTGCAGAAGGGTAAGACCCCCACTAACGAGTGTCCTGATATGACACTAAACAACCTGATGGTGAGGTTCCAATGATGCTGGGGCCTTGGGGGATGCAGAGCACCCCTTCATTGCCATTGCTCCCAGGTCCACTCTGGCCCGGAATGGTATCATCTGATAGCGCCCTATCTATGTGTTAAATAGAATTCAGCTGCATATTTATGCTAAACTGAATCGTTTGAAATGAAACTGTTCTTACGCTAAACTGAATTGTTTAATTTAGAACTGTTTTGATATCTAACTGGGTGTTAATAAAATCTATATCTATACTAAACTGAATTGTTTGAATTGGAACTGTTTGACTAAACTGAATAGCTTGAAATAGAACTGTCTTTAACATGTAAACTGTACTTATGCTTAACTGAATTGCTTGATATAGAACTGTTTTGATATTTGCCAGTGAAGAAAATCTATACTTATACTAAACTGAATTGTTTAATTAGAATTGTTAGACTAATCTGAATTTCTTGAAATAGAAGTGTTTTCGACAAACTGAATTCATGCTGAACTGAATTGTTTGAAACAGAACTGACTATTTGTATAAAAATGGATTTGGTGTTAAATAACCTACAAAGGTTGCTATGCCATAAAAGTAAACCAACCAACCAACCGAAAACAGTACGTCCTATTCACAGCTCAGGTAAAATGAAGCTTGTTTAGTAAATGGCATTTGTATATATATATATAAGGAGAGAGAGAGAGAGAGAGAGAGAGAATTAAAGAAGCACATATAGATACACACACACATAAACACATATTTCACACATCACACACATATATACATATGTACATCATCCCCATGATCAAGATGTGCTGCTGGAACGGATTTCCCTGACTCTCTCTCCCCATCCGTTCTTGGCATCGATCTCTCCTGGCACGTCTTCCAGACTACACCCTTTGTCTGCACAGAGCAGTTGTAGGTAATTTCTTGTTGTTCGGCCACACTTGCTCGTCCACGTGAAGGATTCCATAAGAGAATGTTTCTTTTGAGCTTGCCCTTGGTTCTCTAGCAGTGTCTCGCATGTCTGGTTCATCTAATTTGTTTTAGTGATGGCCGCACAGATGCAATTTCGTGGGTTGTTCCTTCCAGGATTTGTTCAACATAACTCGTAGGATTCTTATGCAGTTCCTGTCTAGCTTTTTTTCTATATGTTTTATCAGCGTCCATGTGGTGCATCCGTACAGTAGTATTCACACAACCGCTGCTTGGAAGAAATCCCCCTTTTATTTTATCGGATAGATCAGACTTCCATAGGCTCGATAGCCTATTGACGGCAGTCCACGTTTTTGCTAGGCGCACGGTGACATCAGTTTCAGTTGAAGAGATCCAGCTGCTGCGGTACGTGAACTAATTTCAGAGGACGGCCATTTAGCGTAGAGATGGTTCCTTCTTGATTAGAATACATTTCTACCTATTAAAGTTGAAAATTTAAAAGGAGGGAAGGGTCTAAAAAAAGAGACGAAAAAAGAAAGTAAGTTATATATATATATATATAATTAATATTAATATCATTTAAACTTTTATATATATATATATATATATATATATATATATATCCTGATTTTCTATTCTACTCTCCAATCAAATTGTAGAGTAAATGGCTTTAGTTTGTTACTACATTAGCTCTTTGTAAAGTTACTCAGTGCCGATGTGTTGACGTTAGAAATTTGAAAACGTAAATATGTCTCTGATAGCGGGGAACATGTTACATGAAGAGATATTGAATAATCAGATAGTCACTGTTCTTTAAAGTCAGCTCACACAAGGAGGCACTGAGAAAGAAATTGGGAGAGAGAAGAAATTCGACCAGAGTTGAATTTAAATGATTTCGACTCACATTGTTACCTCCATAAAGATAAGAGAGAGAGAGAGAGAGAGTTGAGAGAGAGAGGGAGAGAGGCAAGGGAAAATTCTTTCACTTTTTCAACTCATATCACCACCATAAAAACGAGAGAGAGAGAGAGAGAGAGAGAGAAAGAGAGAGAGAGAGAGAGATAGGAGCTTGGGAAAATTATTTCACTGTTTCAACTCATATCACCACCATAAAAATGAGAAAGGGATAAAGGTGGGGAAAAATTATTTCACAGTTTGAAAAATAACCTCGATTCAACTCATATCCCCTTCATAAAGATATGTGTTTGTGTGTGTGTGTGAAAGAGAGAGAGAGAGAGAGAGAGAGAGAGAGAGAGAGAGAGAGAGAGAGATTTTCATTGTATAACTGACGTGCATTTTCAGAGGTTGCATAACTATGGATAAGTAGAATGAACAGTCATCAGGTTTTTGGTCAAAGTAATGTGTACTTCTGCCAAGATCGCCAAGATGCTCAGAAATGTGCTTGATAACGCTGTGATTTGATGAACGTGGGAAGATGAGTAAAAAAGTTTGAAGGAGGTGCTGTCAAAACAATTTTCTTCCCTCAGTGGATTTGACAAGGGGTTTCAAAGATGGTAAAAATGCATCTTGCATTGTTGTATATGTTTGAAATTGTTCACCCTTAGAAACCAGTATGCATTCTCTCACGTTCGTGAGCCGGCAACATTGGGCTCTGGTTTATTTTGATTTTTTTCTATGTGATCGAATATCCACCCCTATGGGGTATTTTGTACCGAAATTTGATTTTTCTGTAAATATTTGTTTTTTCTGTAAATATTTGTTTTTTTTATCTTTAATGGCATACCAACACTCGTCAACTATTCAATGCCCTAGTGATCCTGGTGGAAAAAAAACAGTTGTATTATCTAACCCATAGATGGGGTAATAAAGGGGTTTCATATCTTTACTAAGGGCATTAGTCTGAAAGGAAATGTCATGACATAAATGGAGTTTGAACTCGCTTACTATGAGGTTGCAGTCCTGCAGATTAGCCACGGGTAACCTTGATGTATAGCAGAGAAAGGTAATAACATTGATGTAGACAATATAATCAGCTTCTTTTTTTTTCCTTTATTACCCAAAATGTATGGATTGGTAGAGTAGGGAAGGTCAAAGATGGATGAGATACACATACACAGAGGGGCCGACGGTATGTATCCTCTGTGATTTGCTTTCCTCTTCGTTCTGCTTTTCGGATCGAATGTTATATACTCACATAATAAATATGTACATGTTCATGCAGCCTCATAAAGACACAATAAATAATCAAACAGACGCACAATGATAAAGTCGCAAGAATAAACGACGCACGCAAGGAAGATGCAGGAAGACTTCTTTATAAAATATTTTACCTCTCATCTTTATTTGTAAGTTTCGAAAGGGTTGTTCCAAGTTTGCGTGAGAGAGAGAGAGCTGGAGACCGAACATTACTGAAATATTTTGACCCCAAAGTTATGGCCGTCAGCGTTGTGTCTTTCTCGTTCTCCATGGTTGCTCAACCGGAGCACTGGCTTTCCTTACTACATCTCGTCTACCTCCTCAACTCTACTCGCCTGTCTCCACTGGCTCGTTGAACTCAACTGCCCGGAACTCAACTCGTCGGCCTTATATTACCTTCAAACTCCCACGCGCTGATGTGGACACGCCTCCACGACTACTTCCGATATCTGGGGACCAGGATGTGTCACTTCCGCTTTCTTTGGAATGGCCTGTGTGATCGTTATCGAGCGGAAATAACTGTCATCCAGTTCAGAGGTCACTCTCTTCCGGTGCGTCAGTCTATGAGAGTATAATGGGATCTTTTTTACCTCGTCCCATTTCATCAGCCAATTTCCGCCCACGCGATTTCCTCTCATAACTGCCACCAGAATGTGTCATCTCCTTCCGGTGCATTACCTTGAATGGCATTTTTGGCCGGGTCAACAGGTCAAAACATAACACGAAATCTTTCTGCTATTTACACGTTGTACGTGTACACGCCTTACAGCATGCCACCCACCTAATGCGCGTGATCAAGCTTCCTTCCTACACGCCACCCACCCAATTTACGCAGCATTTCCACTAGGTCACCTACGTTCTGTTTATTTTATTTACTACGTACATTTCCTGTTTATTTTATTCCTAGTGTCCGATTTCTTCTAGCATTCCACCAACACAATTTACTCGAGATTTCCACCGGGACACCTATGTCCTGTTTGATTTAAAGTACCAGGTACATTTCCTATTCATTTTGTTCCCAATGTCCGACTTTGTTCTAGCATTCAACCTACACAATTTACGCGGTATTTCCGCCGGGGACACCTGCGTCCCGTTTACTTTAGGTACCGAGTCCATTTCCTGTTATTTTTGTCCATAGTGTCCGACTTCCTCCTAGTATGACTCCAACCCAATTTACTTACCATTTCAACCGGGGACAATGCGTCTTCTATAGTTTAGGTACCAAGCGCATTTCCTGTTATTTCTGTTCCCAGTGTCCAATTTCTGCAGCTGTATCTGCATGTCAAAGAGGATCTTCAAGTTAATATACAACATTTTTCCTGTAGATATATAATTATAACCATGACTACTTATATGTTCAAGGTTATGTATCCAGTTACCTTTCCTTTGGTTTAAAACTTGAGTTCTCATGATTTTTTCCTTTTGTGGATTTCCCCCTCCTCTTAGGGAATGATAAAAATTAAAGAAATGGAAAGATTACTCGTGTCCATGCATGTTGCAAAGAGATAGCTTCATCATAGTGTTTACATTACAAGAAGGAACTCGTTTCTAAATTCGATAAAATTCAATTTTTCTTTAAAAAATAGAGAAATTGAGAGGGTAAGAGGTAAGTCCTTTAAAAATCAAATAGCAAAGAATACTTCCCTAAAAGATTTTGCCCAGTCTGCTGGATGAGGCTGAAGAATTCACCAACTGCGTCTCTGCTGAGGAGTAAGACCCCCCCAACTAATGTCCTGGATATGACGCTAAACAATCTGATGGTAACGTTCTAGTAATACTGGAGCTTTGGGGAGTACGGACAACCCCTTCATTGCCACCGCTCCCAGGTTCACTCTGGCCCGGAGTGGTACCACCAGATAGGGTCCTATCTATGGGTCAAATAAACTGTGTGCTTATGCTAAACTGAATTGCTTGAAATAGAACTGTTTATATGTAATAAAAATCGATTTGGCATTGAATAATCTTTTGTGGTTGATGTGCAATAAAACTAAACCTGCTTATCGAAAAAACACCCATTTAGAAATCTTAGATTAAATACATATATTGTCATCGACGAACAGACTGTTTCGTTAAGTCAAAACTCTTCAGTGAGTCTACATACACTGGACGCTTCAAGCTCGGATCGAAATCCGCCAAATTTTAAGCTAGACGTGACCTCAAACCGTTCTGCTATTTCGGCACATACGTCAGCTCAGGAATTATAACGCATATGTAATAGCTTCCGTTTGTTGACGTTTTGCACTATCGGGTGGATATATATATATATATATATATATATATATATATATATATATATATATATCAGGATTTGACATTATATAACCTCTGAAGATTGATATGCCATAAAACCAAAACAACTAACCAACCAACCAACCAACCTAAAAAATTTTCCGTTTTTTTAGAGAAATCATCTATCTTTATTTGTTCCCAATATCTTATTTTTTAAGAGTGAACAACTATATGATTATACTTCATTTGGAAAAAAAAGAAAGAAGAAAAAATAGAAAAAGAGCGAATTCCTCCGTAGTGAAGAGTGTTACCTGCTGGTCTGTGTTATAGTAAGCGAGTTCGAACTCCAGTCGCAACATTCACTTTGGGACAAATAACCTGTGGAAAAGTTTGAATGCCTTTACCTATTCAATTATTGGTTAAATAGTACCGTTACTGTTCTACGTCAAGGGTGGCTTAGGTTTGGTTTTGTTGGGTTTCTTTGTTAAATGGCATATCAACCTTCGTGGGTTATCTAATACTAAAGCCATTCTGGTAGAAGCACTGTGATACTAATTAATACATAGCTGGAAGCTTTGACATTAAATAACCCACAAAAGTTGAGAAACCATTAAGAAAGCAAACAAGAGCAAAAAAATTGATAGATTGATTTTAACGGTATGTCAACTCGGAAGGGTTATTTTATGTTTAGAGGTCGGGGAATTACATTCATCTTACACTGATATCTATATTTTTTGTGTTGTTGCTTCTTTAGATTTTTTTTTTTTTTTGCACATGGTCCTGTGGAACACAACTATTTTTAAAACAAATCTATTTGTCCCGTATATAGGATCCTAATAGATACAACTGCTTCCGGCCAGATTGAACCTGGGACGAATGGCCAAGAAAGGGTACTCCACAATACCAAAACCTATAGAATTGGAGCCTCACCATCGTATGCAATTTAGTGTCATACCAAGGACACTCCTTTTTCGGGAGTCGGTTTTAAATTTTTGTAGAGTATTTAATCAGCGTATTGTAAGCACCCCGGATAGGGAGTAAACCAAATTTAAGAACTGGAATCACCTCTTTCTCCCCCGGCAAAAAAATGAAGAACATTTGAGCAAAAGGGATTTTATTGATTAGAAGTTAAAAAAAAACATTGAGGAGATTAATAAAAAAAATAATCCTTTAATCCTTACATTGTTATTGATTATAATTTTTTTATTGGATGAGAGCTTCTTGCACAGTAATTTCTGTCACTTTGGACTCTCGTAGAAGCCCCTCCCCCCAAAAAAATCGTTTCATTTAAGCTGCATTATAATAATGATGTGTCTAGAAAGTAATAAAACTGTTTTTATAATTTTTTTAAAAAGTTTTCAACTCTAAAAATTAGCTGATCAATATTTGACCTTGAACACGTACGAAGATATTCGGTTGATATTAGCCTCTTACAATTCACGTTCAACTGAGTAATCTCGGTTTTAAACAGATGTATTTGGCTAAGTGTGACAAGAAAGTAGAACACAATATCCGATTCTACGCGTGACATCAGCCAGGACAATGCAGTAGAAACATTTAACAAGTTAACACAGGATTATATAGATCAAGTTCTATCCTTGGCACTAATTTTTTTGTGAAACAAAGTTGTAAAAGCTGAACCTTGTTCACTTTGAATGTTCATTTCAAGAACTGAGAAAATGCAGCAAAATTTAAGTGTACTTTGGCACCAAGGACTGTAATGTCCGCGATCGTTATTTATTTAATGAGGAAAGAGAAACGCAACATCGTTTGTTTGTTTTTTTGGGTTTTATGGTATATCAACATTTATAGGTTATTTAATACCAAACCCATTTCTATACAAATAAACAGCTCTATTTCAAACAATTCAGTTTAGCATTAGTATACAGTTTAATTGTCAAAAACATTTCTATTTCAAGTTATTCAGTTTAGTCAGTTTGGTCAATTCATTCAGTTTAGTATTAGTATAGTTTTTGTTTACACACGGTCAAATGTCAAAACATATCTATTTCAAATGAGTCAGTTTAGTGTAAGTACAGGTTCGGTGTCAAAGACGGTTCTACTGAAAACAATTCAGTTTAGCATAACAAAAACACTTCCGTTTCAAACAATTCAGTTTAGCATAAGTATGCAGTTTAAATGTCCACACAGTCCTATTTCAAGTAATTCAGTTTAGCATCATTACCGAGTTTAGTTCTTTTTGACTCATAGATAGCACCCTATCAGGTGCAACCACTACGGGCCAGAGTGGATCTGGGAGCGATGGTAATAAAAGGGTAGTCAACATTCCCCATTACTTGAACGTCACCATCAGATTGTTTAGAGTCATATCAGGACACTCGTTGGTGGGGGGTGGTCCTACCCCTCTGCAGAGAAGCAGTCAGTGTAATCTACAACCCTAGTCGACGGGGT